>OX243812.1:9775181-9922681 GCA_945859605.1 Lumbricus rubellus
AGCTTCAATCCCGTTCAACGGTTCAACATGAAAATAATTGTTCGTTAGTTACACTTTATAATTTATATGGCGCCAACCAGAGTTCTGAAACTTCCGACCTTGAGAAGGACCTTGAGAAGGGAGTTGTTAATCTAGATGAGTTGACCGCACGAACGGACGTCGTGCCTGGTAAGACCGATCGGAGGGAGGCCACTGTACCGGCTGCATGGCGGCGGGAGGATGCGAGTCAGTTGGATGCAAGGAAACGCCAGCTAATGCTGGACTTTGACCTGATATAGGGAACCCAATGCTGCAATATTATAGCGCTGTATATATACATGTATTATATATATATATATATATTATATACATGCATACGGTACGTTAGGTGTAGCATAATAGCTATTCATATGTGTTAATATATAGCCTATATGTATATGTGTGTAAAACTGTGTATATATATATATAGGCCTACTGTGTGCTGTGTGTAACGTATACATCATCTTGAAGACTGTTATTTTATGTGTGCACGTAGCATTTTGATGAAGTATTTCCTGTCTGCGGTCAAGAAATCCTATCCGGAAGTGGCTATAAAGTGAAACACAGAGAAATGATCTAGTGCAGTGTTCCTTTGGCTGCATGCACGAATAGAAAATAATTTTCAGTGGTGGTGCATTCCAGTGGTGATACGGTAACGTAGGTCTAATATGCAATCTAATGTAATGTAACTCCTGCACACACACAAAAGCCAACTTATCCACCGGCACAGTGAATTATGGGTAAATTGGGTTTATATTCAGTGTATGCCTAACTATTAATTAAAGCTTCATTCCTTCCAGTGTCTGAAACTCAATTGAGTATATATAGTTGAATCGTCCTTGTTTGGTTGTGTAAAATTTGTTATTTTGTAACTGCTTCTGCTAATTGCATCCTAGTCAGCAATGCAGGACCTTCATAAAACACTGGCTTAACATAAGCAAATGAAAGTTAGGCCTATATAGTGTGCTTCATATTAGCCACGAGTGACAGCAGCTGGTTCTGCAATGTCAATGTGCACTCCTCACGACTATCATCGATTATCTATTAGCGGCAGAACGAAATTGCAGTATACTGACATAATAGAGCAATTTTGTTACGATGACAGCTTATATAATGCCACAATATGGAAATTCAGTTTTTTGGGGGAGGGCCATTCCCCAAACCACTCCCCTGTTCGGTCCTGTGCGACACGGCGATAGACGTTGGTATACCTCGTTCGACCCCAGTCTTGTATTCCCCATGCAGAAGAGGGAAAACTAGATTATAAGTCTATAACCTGATGCCCTGTTCTCTGATAAAGTGCCAGACCCAAGCTTGGATAAACAAGGAGGGTGGCGTTAATCATCTTTACTGTGATGTTACAGAGTCGTTGAAGAGCAACCATCCAAACCAGCCATGCATCATCTGCAGATCTGTCTGTCTGTCTGTCTGTCTGTCTGTCTCTGTCTGTCTGTCTCTCTCTGTCTGTTTAGACATCTTGGTATCCATCTATGTAATTATCCATGCTTGTCTGTCTGCCTGTCTGTCTGCCAACTATTCATCATCCATTGTGCTCATTTTTTGGTTTTAGTCTATTTTCGTTTCTCTTTCCCGTTCTGCTTCTGCATGTCTTTTCTTGTTCGTTGCGCTATGCATCTCACTTGTTTTTTGTGTTTGCGTGAATACACTTCTGATAAAATTTATTCGCGTTATTGTAGATCGTTCGAGTGATTGGATGTTCAAGCGAATCTCCAATCGGCCAGAAAATTTATCAGTTTCAATACACAACACAATCGAATATAGCCTATAGAATTGCTATCGAAATTAATGAAAAAGCATGTATATAATATAACCGTTCATGTAGGCCCCTAATAGGCTATATATATTTTAAAAAACGGTCGCGTGATAGTTTTCTCTGCAAAGAACTGTTTTTACACCCATTGTCTGCATTTCGTTTTATGCGTGACTGCCCTGACAGTCGGCTGGTTTGTGTGTGTAGGCCTATGTCTACGTGTGCGTGTATAGGTGTGCCTATGTGTGCCTGTGTGTACCTACTATGTGTGATTGTTATGTGTGTGCATAGTCTTCTCGGTGGGACGTGTTGGATAATCCTTGGATTAACGATGGATTAAGAGATTAGGAGAATGAATGATCGGCGACGACTTCTTAATTCTCTACTTCTCTGGGATTATAGAGAGAAGATGAATTTGAACGGTCGATCATTTCAATGTTGCATTCATTGTTGCATTCATTGTATAGCAGTCTTGCATTCATTGTTGCATTCATTGTTGCATTCATTGTTGCATTCATTGTTGCATGCATTGTTGCATTCATTGTTGCATTCATTGTTGCATTCATTGTTGCATTCATTGTTGCATTCATTGTTGCATTCATTGTTTCATTCATTGTTGCATTCATTGCTTCATTCATTGTTATAATCAGTGTTGGATTCATTGTTGCATTCATTGTTGCATTCATTGTTGCATTCATTGTTGCATTCATTGTTGCATTCAATGTTGCATTCATTGTTGCAATCATTGTTATAATCATTGTTGGATTCATTGTTGCATTCATTGTTGCATTCATTGTTGATTCATTGTTGCATTCATTGTTGCATTCATTGTTGCATGCAACGAGTTCATTCTTTCTATTTCCGTTCTTTCATTCCATGGCATCGATCGAATCCATCCATGCACTCATCCATTCTTCTATTCATCCATTCATCCATAGTTGTAAAAAACGTTTTTTTCCGTTTTTTATTCGCTCCCAAAAAACGTCGTTTTTTTCGTTTTTTATTTTCCCCATCGTTTTTTATCGTTTTTTATTATTTCTTTGTCTTTATTTATTCATTTATTTCTGTTATTATTTTCTTGAATTTTAATTTTTTTCTTATATTTTTCATGTTTTCCGCAAACTCTCAACGATTCAGCTAACTAAAGTCATTATTTCTTCGTTTAACATCATCATTTAAGAGATAGACTGCGTGTAGTAGGTTCCTAATCAAGGTTTTCAAGGTTAAAATGCGGTTTTAGATGTAGCAAAGTCAAATTATTTTCCGTTTCCGTTTTTTATCGTTTTTTGTCGTTTTTTATTATTTTGAAAAAAACGTCGTTTTTTACCGTTTTTTATTCTGTTTCCATCGTTTTTTTACATCTATGCATTCATCCATTGATCCATTTATCCATTCATCTATTGCATCGTGCATTATTTATTCGTTCTTTCATTCATTCAGTCAGTCTGATACATTCATTCAGCCATTCTTCACGCACTTCGTAATCATTTTATTGTTCTTTCGTTTAGTTTATCTGTCTAGTTCGTTTATACCTTTCATTGTATGCGTATATACATATAGGCCTATGTATGTGTATATATATATACAATATGTATATATTAGGGTGGCAGCCAATATCAATGTAAGAAAAGAAATTCAACATTTCTGAAACGACACCCTCTCAAGTTGTTCTCCATTGGGCCAAGGATTACAGGAACAAATTTGACTTCAATCTGAAGTTATTTAGAAGTTGCACCAGAATAATTCTTTTTTTGCAGTATGCTGCTTTGCATAATATGTGTGCTTTATGTGGTTGTTGTGTTGTGCAGACTGCAGAGCTGAAGCAATATAAAAACCTTAAGTGAAAAGTAACGAATCATTCATGAGCTATAGAAATATTAACTTATCTAGTAGCTACTCCAACGTCTTTGTTTCAGCCACACACCCTTAACATCGCTCACAAGCGTCTTGCGCGTGTCAACAGACTCGAGATTCAGTACTGCAAATTCCTTTTAAAATTAATCATTTCCGCTTGTTCATTTGATAAAAATCAAAGTTTTAGATGACAATGGCAAGTAGTAGGCCTACAACGGATACCTCTAAAAAGAATCGTGGTATTTGGTTGATTGGTAGTGCAATTCATAAACTGACTGGAAGCAAACTGCCATCAAATCGCCAGGTGTTAGGTCGGTTCTTCCATTTACACTCTGGCGAAAAGCAGACCATTCAAACTAGTGCAATAACAGCAGCACTGGAAGTTCAAACGTTTTGGGAAAAAGCTAGAATTCCGATTCGTCTACAGTGCCATGTAGTCACTAAAATAAAGAAATTGCATAGCACGTGGCAAAACATAAAAAAGAGCGCAAGTCGAAAAACAGAAGCTCAAATGGCTAAAGAAAATGCATTTGTAAGCACTCTCGACGATCTGTTTGACGTAGCTCATGCTGATGCAATGACTTTGATCAAAATCCCAGAAGATAGGGAATTCCTAACTGCACAGAGAGAACCAGGACGGCGTGGAAGTATGGGTCCAGTGGACACAAAACTAGCAAAGCTAGAAAAACGACGGCATCAGAAGGAGTTGCGGAAAATCAATCTGGAAACATTGGAGGCTGATAGATTGATGACAGAGAACGCAAATGCCCAGCTCACGAGCAGTGAAGAAAGCAGTAGTGACGATGATGCTGATGATGCATGCCTGCTACTGGGCCCGTCAGCCAAGAAATCATGCCGTGGCAGACCCTCAAGCATGGTGACACCTGAAGTTGCAGCTGCACTAGACAGAACGAGGATAAGCAACAGAAACGCGACGTATGTGTTGGCAGCTGCTGCTCAATCGTTGGGGCATAATCCAGCTGACATGGCAATAAACCGAGAATCTATCAGACAGGCTCGACGACGAAATCGTGAGAAAATCGCACGAGAGATACAAGCATCTTTCTCACCAGATGTTCCACTGACAGTTCATTGGGACGGAAAGTTGCTGCCTACACTTACGTCAAAGGAAACAGTTGATCGATTAGCGGTATTGGTGTCTGGCGAAGGTACCATGAAACTTCTTGGGGTACCAGCGATGCAGAATGGAACCGGGGAAGCACAGGCGGCAGCAGTATTCAAACTTGTTGAAGAATGGAACCTCACCAACCGTCTGCAATGTATGTCATTTGATACCACGGCTAGCAACACCGGACTCGTCTCTGGTGCCTGTGTCTTGCTGGAAAATAAACTGAAGCGAAAGCTTCTCAGTTTAGCATGCCGGCACCACATACATGAGCTGATCGTTGGAAAGGTCTTCAGTGTATTAATGGAAACATCCAGTGGGCCAAACATTAAACTGTTTGAGCGATTTTCAAAAGCTTGGAGCTCCATTGACAGAGATAGTTCTGAGAGTGCGATGACGGATGTGTCAGTTGCTGCTTTGTTGGAACCATGGAGAGAGGATATGATTAGGTTCTGTCTTGATCAGCTGCTAGAAGTTCAGCCACGCGATGACTACAAGGAATTACTGCACCTAGCTCTTTTATTCCTAGGTGCACCAGATGATCATCCACGAAACATCCTAGCGCCAGGGGCATTCCACAGAGCTAGGTGGATGGCGAAGTTAATTTACTGCCTGAAAATTTATCTTTTCCGCTCTCAGTTTCATCTAACACCTCGCGAGCTAGCGGGTCTTCGTGATTTTAACATTTTCGTTGTTCAGATCTACCTGAAGGCATGGTACCGCTGTCAGTGTCCTGTCTTGGCTCCATTGAATGACCTAGAGTTGTTGAAGCAATTCGCAGCTTACAAGACAAATCAGAATGTGGCCAAGGCAGCGATGAAAAGTTTTACCAACCATCTGTGGTACTTGAGTGAAACCTTGATAGGTTTTGCATTCTTTGATTCACGAGTGTCTGATGAAGTTAGAGTGACAATGGTGAAGGCCATGGACCGGAGCAGTAGCGACGACCCACAACGTCGAATCAAAATTGATGAAAAGCACATCTCAGGAATGCAGTTGTATGATTTTGTGACGCATAACACGAAGAAACTTTTCGAAGCTCTTCAAATCCCAATGGACTTCCTGCTGCTTCATCCAAGTACGTGGGAGGAAGATGAAGGATTCCTGGCTGGCAAACGTAAGTTACAACAGCTTAAAGTGGTCAACGACGCTGCCGAACGCGGCGTCGCGTTGATTCAATCGTTTAGGCCTAATGCTGTTCTTACGAAGCAAGAGGATCAAAAACAATATCTTCTGCAATTGGTTGAGAAGCACCGAAAGGATTATCCAGACAGCAACAAGGCAACGATTGTTCGAGGACAAGTCTAATGACTGTAAACTTGTAAAGTGTAAGTGTAAGACAGTAAGACTAGTGTAAGACTGTAAGCAGCATAATTTCTTACATAAATAACACTATGCCCATTGCCCAATTGCCAATTTGCCCATTGCCTAATGCGGCGTAATGCCTATGCCTATAATTAAAAACTTTGATCCTCTGGTGCAACCAGTAAATATTTAACAGCTGTGTTAAAACTTTTTCAGGTTCAGTTTTAGATGCCAGAGAACAAATGAAGGAGGTGTCACTTTTTAAAAAAAAGAAAAAAAATTTCACTGCCACCCTAGTATATATATATATAATCCTGCTGGAACTAGGTCAGAATGAAGCGTTCCACTGAATTTCTCATGCGGCCGCACTTTTTAAAAATCCCCAAATTCCACCCGAATGATTTCATGTGCGTCATATCATTCATATCATATCATACGTCATCGCTGTGCAGTGTGGATGCGCGTGTTTGTTTTGGTCACTGGGCGACCAATCACAGGCAGCCTTTTCATCCGGGACCTAAAGTCAATTTCCCGCCACGACAGTATCTGACGTTAATGCGCTCGTCGCTTAATTCGCTCGCAAATCCATTCAATCGCGGTCAGGGTCGTTTTGCGGCGTATATATGCCTATGCGGACCCTGGAACATCGGTATAAACTGTCTGTCTGCTCTCTAGAGAACTTGGTAGGGATGAAACTTGTTTTTCTCTCCCTCTAGTTCTGTCTTCTCCGTGAATGAAATGGCAATCTATACTCACATCCCCATTCAATTTCAGTTTCATTGTTGCCCCGCGCTATAACAGGCTAACTGGCAATTTTAGAGGACGATAATAAACAGGGATGCTAAAATCATAAAATGGATTATAAAAAAGACTGGAAAATATAAAATGTTGCTATGAAACTCTTGAAGCTATAGGTGGAGGTATATAGTTAGAGACTTAGAATGTTGCAGCCTACTTATAGGCCTATTAGTAGAAGAATTTTAGCTGAAAAATCATCAATCGACTCAACAAATTATCACTACGTAGAGACTTGGCAGAGTTGTTAAGTACACCCCACTGATGAAAATACCAAAAGTCCCCATAAATCCGAGCTGTGCTCGAGCCGCCATCTTGTAAAATGGCGGCCTAAATTCGGTTTTGTGCCAATAACTCCAGAACCGTCACAGCTACAAGGAAATATAAAAGAGCAAAAATGATCCTCATTAAAAGGCAAAGAAGTTTGGTATACAACATTTGTTTCTATAGGATTAAAAATGAACGTGTTACGGCTAGGATTAGGTTGATCTTCAATCATCATTCGCAGCACAGTATTTCCATATATTCTTCCCGCCATAAAACTTTGTATGTCGCATTGATATACATAATGATTACTTCTTTATCATATGTAACATTTTTATTTTTAATCCTAGAAACAAATGTTATACACCAAACTTGATGGCCTTTAAATGAGGATCATCTTTGTTATTGTATATTTCTTAGTAGCAGTGACGGTTCTTGAGTTATTGCCAAAAATTAGAAAATAGGCCGCCATTTTCCAAGATGGCGGCTCGAGCACAGCTCGGATTTATGGGGACTTTTGGTATTTTCATCAGTGGGGTGTACTTAACAACTCTGCCAAGTCTCTACGTAGTGATAATTTGTTGAGTCGATTTTCCTAAAATTCTTCCACTATATTGACAGTTGATTGTTGCTAAGACCTAATGAGTATGTATACCAGTACATGTTAAATGTAGCCTACATAATGCTTTATTCACTCGGAACTATAGGCTAAACTTGTAGCCTAAATAAGTTGAATTGTGGATAAACACTGAGATGAGTGTGTAGCCTATTATCTTCTTTATTATCAACACCATGCAAGAAGAATGAGTCAGCGTGCATGTTTAACCAACGCTGTTTGATGAACTAAAAGGAAACTGCACGAACATTTTGCTGAAAGATGAAAGGCCTATAAAATTAATTTTGTATACAGTTGTATGTGAAAGGTTTGATGCGAAGGCGTACTTGTTATAATTATGTGATCACTCTTTATGATATTATGAAGACGACATTTGTGGCTGTATTTGTTTGATTATACTTTGATATGTAGGATAAGTGTCATACAGTGACTCATGCATTGTGGGCAGATAAGCGGAGTATCAATAACACAATAATCTTCGCACCATGGAAATGGCGGAACCAAAAAATCGACCTATATCTTTACTACAATATAATCTTTTATGTATGTATTTTCATGCTATTTAGGCATATTAATATACATATGCATGACATGTACCCGGTATGTACACTAAATATGCTCTGTATATGCATAGGTTGGGTCTTTTTTATCAGGCAGAGGTTGTATGGCCAATATATATAAATCGCTTGGAAATTTTATAATGATTTTTTAAATAAGGCTTTGTTGTCTTTCTTGTATGTCGGCCATTTTGTTTTTACAAGACGTGCATCCAAAGCGGATTATATAGTCTTAAATACAGTAAAAAATTATAGGTATAGGCCTACTATAGGCTATTTATGTAGAAGACAACATGATAAATGTGGAAATTATTACGAAATATATAATACACAATGGTATTTTAATATAGACATGAGCCCCATTGAACCTGTTATAGCCTTATAGGCCTATGTATATCTACACGCTATGTAGGCCAATGTGATGGCTGCTGGTACAGTAGCAAATAACCTATGTGTACTGTGTATAGGCTATATAATTTATACAGTAGCAAGAGGTAGGGCCTATGTCTGCCTATTATACTCTATTTGGATATGTGTTAAATGGGAGATTGTAATTTATCTATATGGTAAGACGTATAATATATGGATTATGTATTAAACTGGGATAATATATATATATATGTATATATATATATCTAGTCGATGGTGGCAGTCGTCTGCGTATTGATTGAGCTCCCGGTCGCTGCGTGGCGCTGCGGTGCAAAGTGTAGTCAAACAGTGGCGCTGACCTGTCGCCATAAAGCTGCACTCACCAGCATAATGTATACATAGGGCACATGGCGCTATAAAAATTAAGTGTTCATTACCGTTTCGTTGGCCACTCGATAGCGACGAAGACGGCCGTATATCCTGCCGAGATTTATGATCTTTGGCTATGGAGTTTATGATGGTAAAGATATAGTGATGATAATGATACTATAGTAACAGTAACTATAGCCTCTATGGTAGCAGTAGAAGCATGAGCCTATATATTACCACTACCAGGCCCCACCCTGGCTCCCATGGCGGTAGAGATTCGCCAACCCCTCTACCGGGTGGTTTTGATGGTCCTCTGTCTAGGCACAAAGTTTCAGATCAATAGCGGCGCTTTACCGAAAACAATTTTCTCCCCCTCCCCCAATAATACCTTGTCCCACCCGGCCCCTGCCGGTATGGATATTGAAACAGTTTGGGTTTTCGCCCCACCCTGGCCCCCATGGTGGGAGAGATTCGCCAACCCCTCCACGGGGTGTCTCGTGCCGAGAGCGACAGAGTAGTGAAGGTTTGGAGTGAAAAGCTCAAAAACTGTGGAAATGCATCCCGGTCAAAAACACACGCGCGCGCGCGTGCGCACACACACATACAGAATCTTCTCTTTATTTATATAGATACACATATAGGCCTATTATTCGTCATTATTTTAGGTGCATACGCAGGAAAACGAAAATCTTATGCTCAAGCAGAAAATATATCATAAAAATTATAGGCCGTTAAAATGATGGTAGGCCTATATATATATATATATATATATATATATATATATATAAATGCTATGCTAATTATTAATAATAGCCATGTTCTGTTTTTATTGTTGTAGTATTTAACTGTCACGTATGAAGCAGCTGCTGGTGTGCGACTTCCGTCAGTGGACGCGTTCTTTGTCTCATTCTGCATCTCAGAAGATTATCTTCCGCAACACTTCTACCCTGCAGCTCACTGACATCACCAACGGCAGCAAAATCCGGTTGCCTTGACAACAACTGCAGTATAATCGGGTTGCCTTGACGACGCGTTTCCTTGGAAACTGGGATGAGCTCCAGTTATGAACCAGTATCGTGTGGACTACCCAGTACCCACCCTCCAGACTCCAGTCCATTCATACTGGCACCGCATTATCGAATCAGACAACCGACGGCAGTTTCTCTGACAGATGTACTCGTCGCTATCGGCCTAAAACAGGTGTCTTCTTCGCCAACTTCACTCCACACTCGGCGTTGCTTGGCTGTAGCGTGTAGGGCTGAGATTTAGAGCCGTAGTAATCGGCGTCACTATGGCAACGCCTCGCCATCTCATCGAGGATTATATATAGACGGAGGAGGAGGCACACACGCATGCGGCGGTTGTGGTTTTCTGGCGGCGCTTTCGCTCGTTCGTGCTGACATCTGTCGACCTTCCTCGGAACCTCTGACCTCTCTGACCTCTCTCTAGTCTATAACTGGAGACGACGGAACTGTAGCTTCAGGCGCACGAACACACGTGTTGTTGTTTTTATCAGGGAAAGAACTAGAAAAGTAGTTGCGGACGGACGTGAGTAAGTCAAGGCTCCCTGTGCAATCAACAGCTCGATTTATCTCTCCGCGTTTACCCTCAAAACTCTGTGGCTCGCCGCGGATCCTCGCCGTCTTTTTGGCCAAGAAAAGGCTGAATAGCCTGAGAGCCTGACAAGAGTATCGGTAAGAATGAATCGCGGTGTGAGAACGGATATTGTACGATAGCCCTGCGTTGCGTTTTCTTGATGTTCATAATGATCATTGCATGACAGGTTGCGCTCCATCTTATAAGGCCCATTCGTATGTAACGTACCACCATAGGCGTACGGGAGATTTCAGCAGTGGGGAGGGGCAAAAATGTTACTTCCGCCCGCAAAAATCTCGTGGTGGGATTTTACCAGAAAAAGTTGACGACCTTTTTTAGTCATCGGGTTTAAATGTCGTGAAAAATACTATTTTTTCTTCTTATTTTCCCGGGTCTGCTTGTCCCAAAAAAAACTTGCTCGAAATTTGGAGGGGGCGTTTGCCCCCCGGACCTCCGCCTCGTACGCCTATGCGTACCACAATATCTTATTTTCTACTCTACCGACCCCCGTTGCAACTCATACTATTTTGGAACCTCTCCCCATGCACAGCATACGTAAAAATAAACTACTGTATCTCCCTTATAAAAGTTGATCAGCTAAATTCATGTAGATGATAGATCGAGTCATGGGCGCCCGCACATAGGGGCAAGGGGGGCACTTGCCCCCCCCCCCTGGAAAATGGAAAATTATTTTTTAAACTACCACTTTTGGGTTTCTAACAAATTTCTTCGCATTAAAGCACTAATGATACGAATGATACACACATGCAGTGAAAGCCAGAAACCTATGTTTAGAAATCTCAGAGCCATTCGTCGCTCTGTCTCCTCCTCCATCTTCACTACCTTAATTCATGCTTTTATATGTTCACGAATTGACTATTGCAATGCTCTCCTCATTGGTCTTCCTAAAGTTCGTCTTTCACCGATTCAGTCGGTTCTCAACTCAGCTGCTAGATTGATTGCCCGCCTTCCCAAGTACTCTCACATCTCTACCTTTATGTTTCATGAACTTCACTGGCTTCCTCTCCGTGCTCGCACACAATTTAAGATCCTCACTCTGATCATAAAGGCTCAACGGGGTCTTGCCCCAAAATATCTCACTAATGTTTTACTTCGTCCTCACTCAGCTTCCTCCCACCGTCCACTTCGTTCATCCAACAGATTTGACCTCTTGGTTCCTCGGTCTAGAACTGTTATGGCTCAGTCTCGATCATTTGTCTCAATTGGTCCTTCTCTTTGGAATGCCCTTTCTCCTTCTGTTCGCTCTACACTTCTTTCTGGTAGTCTCTCCTCTGCTTTGTCTCTTCTCAAAACCTGTTTCTTCTCGCTGGGCCTTGCGCACTGGGAGCGCCTCTGAACGGTTCACCCTACTAGAGGCGCTTTATAAATGTTTAAATACAATACAATAATCATGCTCTTAATTTTCTGCCTTGCATAATCAACATCTTGTTAAAAGCTGGAACAGAGACCATTGGCTGTTAACCCTTCGGCAGGCGCCATTGCAAATAGTATTTTTCTATCGATTATGGCCTACTTGATTGGAATCTCGCTGTCATGCAACCTTTCACAACTGCACAAAATTAAGTAGGCTATCAATAGAAGTAGCTAGAGGAACACTTGCACCTTGAAAACTTACACCTATTTTTTGTTCACTTATTCATTCATTCAATGGACTTATAATATTACAGTGCCGCTTCAGGAACCCACATTTAACATCTACTTTTTAATTTTTTTCTTCGCACTAAAGAAATTATTCATATTAAAGCTGATACACAAAATGAAACTGAAAAATGTTTGCATTAGGAAACCTCATTCAAAAATACTCGTACTATTAATTTCCAGCTTTGCATTTTTCAAACTCTTGTTACTAAAACATTTACGGTAACTGTGAGCACCGAAAATTTTTTGCCCCCCCTGGAAAAATTTCTGCGGGCGCCCATGGATCGAGTCCCTCTGCCTCTCTGTTGAAGTAGCGCGACTTAGATGTGCAATGACAATTATAAGAGATTGAATTTTAAATTGCAATTAAAAACACAGGTGTGCCAATGCCACGATATAAATACGATAGAAAAAAACACAGGTGTTTCAGGATAGAAATTTTGCGTTGCCATGCATAGGCCTATAATGCACTGCAAGTATAGCCTACTCTGTGAGTGCAACAATATGAATAGTCTAAGACCCGACCTGAGCTGTTACTGGTGAAAGTAAAGCATCGTATGAGAACGACGTTTGAACTACGACGATGTCCCAAGCAGAGAAGCAGAGTAGGCCTATGATCGAACTTGGTTGGTACTTGGATGGATATTTGTCCACAAAATAATGTCCAATGCCCCACATAACCCTGTACGATCATTGTTATAAGGCATAGGCCTAACTGAATTCAGAAACGAGAGCAAGAGTTTGAAATAGGTGGAACCGCGCAACGAATTTATGTGAATGTAATAATACATCGTTTCCGTTACACAGTTGTTGTATATATATACACACATATATATTGTATATATATATTATATATATATGTATATATAAAAATCATATATATATATACACATATGTATTACAGACGATAAGAGATGTCGTTGAGGAACACGAGCTTCGAGAACTGGCGACTGTCTCGGATCGAGGAGGAACTGGAGAGACTCAGCCACTCATCGCAGGACACGTCAGCGGATGACGGATCATGCAGTCCACGGTCAGCCGAGGGAACGCTGGAACGGCGTGCCTGTCCCAAGACCCTGGCCGCCAAGGATGAAGGCATCTACAGCCGGGCAGCGCTGTGTGCCACGCCCCCTGGAGGAGGAGGAGTGGGTGCGTTGAAGGAGGACGAGAACAGTAAGGACGCTCTGAGGTTCATCAAGGAGAAATACGATTCGCTCGGAAAGGTCAAGGTCAAGAAACCGTCACTTCCGGCGGAAGTGGACCAGCGTCCCATCATGGACGATTATTTCGACGTCGCGGCCTCACTTCCGGTTCCGATCGCTGTACCGGAAGTGGCACGAGTCGTCTGCGAGGTTGACGCTTCGAGGTCGTCGTTATCAGATATTGACGGTTCAAGGTCATTTCCAGCGATCGAAGGGTTAAGGTCGTCGTCGCTGATGATGGAATGTTCCAGATCGTCGTCGTCGTCGGCAGTCGAAGGGTCAAGGTCGTCTGGGGGTCACGATGGAGGATCACAGGCGGGGGCGAGGTCATCGGCGGCGGCGTCATCCATATCGGAGCAGGAACTGACGCAGGTCGAGATGTTCTATCGAAGTCACAAGACAAGCGTTTTTGTCTGTCTGTGCCAGGCGACGCTGTACCTCAGCGATCCAATCCGGAACTCACTCTGTCCACCGAGGATCCCGGACTTCCTGTTCGAAGCCGCGGACGAGGACAACTCCGCCGTCAGGACGTCCTCATCGTCGTCGTCGTCGTCGCTTGAGAACTGGACGCTCGTCAAGACCGGAATCCCGGTTCTCGTCCTCGACTCCGGAGAGAGTCGTCGCCAGCGTCGTCTGAATCTCATCCTCGCCGAGCGTGGAACCGGATTCGGATTGTGGCGCGACCAGATCGATTGCCTGAGCAGCTACTCGGCTCCGTCGGTCACCTTCCACACGATGCTGCTCTCCAACGACCACACCAAGCTCATCGGACTGCGCTTCGTTGATCCAGTCGCTGCCTCCGACTTCCACCAGCACATCCGGTGCCTGACCTTGGACGCCACTGACCCCTTGCTCAGTCTGGCTTCCACCTCTGTGGACGATCGCAAGGCTAAGAAGGCGGCGAAGGCGGCCGGGTCGTCGAAGCAGCGGCCGGCGGCGACGAAGGGCAAGGGACCATCGGTGAGCAAGGCGGACATTTCGCAGCCGTGTTGCTTCACGCACATCACGAAACTCGATCGCAATGATGGGTCGAACCTCCTTCGAGGTCAAGCGTCGGCGCCGAACTTGACCGACTTCAACCCGAGGAACTCGCCCAGACCAGGGTCAGGGTCTGGGGACCGACACAACAAGGTCAAGCTAAAACCGTGACACAGCGCTTCAAGGTCATGACAACCCACCCCAATGCCAAATTAAAATACAATATGCCCCAACGTCATTTCACCCCAACGTCAGACTAAACCCACCACACAATACCCAAAGGTCAGACTAAAGCCACTGGACAACACCCAAGGGTCAAAGTAAACAACCCAAGGCCGGCCCTGACATCTCTAACTCTCTCTGCTCCACAAGCACGTGTGTTTGAACACACCAAACTGGACAGTAGTTGAACCGACCTAGATTTGTGCAGTTACAGAATTGTAGGTCAGTGCGTAGACTTAGGGTGAGGTGTCGGATTCATTTCTAGAAACCGGTTTCGGTTCTATGTGCGTTGCGAATCGTTGAGTTTAAGATCTACAGGGATTTCGCTTAAATGTGAAAAAATATAGCAACTTAACGAATGCAACCTCCCCACTCACCCCAACTACCGTGTTCACCCAGTCTCAACTGAGGCTCAAGGTGATGACCAGTTTCGCAGTTTCATCAGGCGTGCAATAGCGTAAAAACCGCGAGCGACAAAATAGGGTTTGGGCAAAATCGCCATTTCCGTAGAGGTAAGCCTATGATTGTGTGAAACCGATTTCCAAGGTTTGTTCTCGACGTAAGGTTTTCTGATACTTTGAAACCGGTTTCGGCGATGGATTCGCACTGAGATGATTGTGTCGTAAGTTGTACTTTTCAAGTGAAATTATGAACTTTTAGCCAAACGTGTTTTTAGAAACTGTCGTTGTTTGTCCTGTAGAAAACGAGAGTTAAGCGGCCATGTTTTTAAAAATCGACTATCAATGCAAGTAGCTATCCATGTTGAGTAGGCCTACTGAGTAGGGTACTCTTAGTGCAGTGGTTCTTAACCGGTGGTCGACCGAACCCCTGGGGTTCGGTGAGCCAGTCCCAGGGTTTCGGCAGAGGTCCTCTGAAATATATACATGAAAAGGTTAAGAACCACTGTCTTAGTGGGTGAGTGCAGTTGAAGGAATGACCTTTGAAAGGAAGCTTTAGCTGTATTGGGAAGTGCATCTTCCATAGGACAATGTTTGAAGACAAATGTACCATCATCCGGAAACGTGTAGGCCTATGGTCACTGTGGCGCAATGCATGCGAAAGAAAATGTACAGGGAAAATTGTATGGTCTATTCATGTAGGCCTAGGCCTACGTACTGTATGCATGTAGGCCTAGGTGTGTATGTGTGATACTGTGTGACAGTGTGTGTATGTGTGCATCCAAGTAATTATGTATGTGGTCGTTTATAGAGTGCGAATCTTGTAGGCCTACTTCAGGGAAGCACTAAAGCACGGATATCTTACAAATCTAACGAAGTGCAAGCATCCTAGGATAAGCTGAAACACAGTCACGTGACCCTTTAGCGGCACTATAATTATAAAGCCATGATTTCGCGTGGAAGACTGTTCCATGGCGTTGGTCAATTAACAGAACGTTGATTTTCTTGAGCATGCACCAACAACAACTTATTATCTACTCATTTACTGTACACAAAAATGCAGAGCTCGTTGATCGGGCTTGCTCTGTAGAAGAACACAAGTTTTCGGTTTTTCTTTCCAACTCTAATTCACTGGTTACCCCGTTGATAAACACGTGAACAAACTAACAGTTCTCTCACAATTATGATATATTTGAAATTTTGAACTTTGAAGGCTTCAAGTGTACAGCACGAGTCCAAAACGATAAGGCGTTTATCCGACACAACCGTTTAATACGTTTATGTGTTATAGCATGTAGGATCCGATTGTTATAAGTCTATAGGCCTACAGTCATGTTGGTCGGAAGACTGTCTTGTATTATGCCTACATATTCATAGGTGGTTTCTAAGGCGGTCGCAGATAAAACGCCAGCATCACCCACATCGAAACTAGCCTATATATATATATCGCCGTTTTAATCGTCATTTTAAAATAAACATTTGTGTTCGTATACATGTCGTTATTATCAAAGATCGAAACATCTGTGGAATTCTCTCAGAGGCGCAGTTGAAAGGCTCCCACAAGACCCTATATCTATCTCATCCATGTATTACACTATTACAGGCTACAATTTTAGGCCTACTAGCAATTTGATATAACGCCCCTTGAAGGTTACCTACACAGGAGCGCTCCCAGTCCAACCACGGTCGAACAAGACAGTTCTTAATTTTCTTAAGAAGAGAAAGAAATGAGGCAGAAAGACCAATAGGTACCCGTATGAGACGTAGGATAGCCTAATAAGCTCATTCTGGGTCGCAGGGTCAGCCACGGAGAAAGCACGGCGCAGCCTGATTGCAGTCCGTGAGCGTGGAACAATAAGTTCCGCTTGTGCAGCTGAGCGGAGAGAGCAGCGGTGCAGAAGCCTGAATGTGCGTGGTGGAGCGGCACAGCTCGGAGCCAGGGCTGTTTTAAAGAAATTTTTAGAACTGTACAACTCCTTTCTTTTCCCATCCTCCATGGTAAATTACTTACAATCGGAGGACAGTGACCTTTTTGCTAGCTTTAACTGTACAGAAGTGCTTCTATATGGGCAATTCCAAAGTCACTGACGTAACATTCGTACAGAAATGTTGCAACAGTTTTAATTCTAGCACACTATGATTTCACAGCTTATACAAAAAAATTTTGCCAAATTATTTTACTATATTATCCTTCTTAAAAGTCAAAAAAGAGTTGGCAGAAAATGTATGTAGGTATTTTTAAAAACCGTTTTTGTGTGTTGTCACTGACGAACGCATTTTGGACATCGAAATTATTGCAATTCGTATACGCATTAAAATCTTCTGAAACATCACTGCAAAAATTTTATTAAAGTGTTTAAAATTATTAGTACAAGTTGTGGCATACATAGAAAGTTAAAAATTCTTATCCAAAACTCACTTAGTCATAATTTCACTGTTGATTAGATGTCACTGACGTAACATTAAAATGTCACTGACGTAACGCTTCCGAAAAGACAAATACTACTTGCAGTAAATTTACTAGTTATGGTTCACAAGTATGTAGGAATACTTTATAAATCATCCAGTGTTGTTGGATACTGCAATGTGTTCACCTAGAGTGAAAAAGCCCCTTCTGTTTACCACTAGGCTGTTGGCTTCATATTCACTAATGTCTTTGCATTTCCACAAGTTTGAACACCGAAATAGCAGCTCATGGACTGATTTAATCGATATTTCATTGCTATCTCATAGTGTAGAAGGCAAATTCTTCAAATCAACCTGACATTTTCGTGATACTTGTAGCAACAAACATTATGATACTTTACACTCACTGAAAAACAAGTTTTTGACACAGAATTTTGCAGAATTTTGTTTTGGTTTCTGTGTCCAATTTTCCGTGGAATTGCCCATATACAACTGCACCAACCAATTTAGAACTGCACATTTTGTGTAGGGCCTACAACTGAGTAGGCGATGTCTGCCGTCTTTCTGTCTTTGCGTCGTAATCGTGATCTCCAAACTTTTACAGCGCCACTCAAAGGCCAAACGCGGGCACCAGCCTATTCACGAGCGCTGCGTTGAGTCAAGAAAATTAATAAGTGCTAATAATTTTTGTTTATTCAACAATCCGATTGACAGACCGCAACCGGTTAAAGTATAGTTGTACAAACAAGTTACGTACTTGCAGCACTTCACAAGAACATAATTTACACAAATCACAAAATCACAACTCCTATAATACTCCATGCATAGCTACTAACAGAACAGCCAGACTTCAGCATATATAACAGCGCTAATAGCAGCCAACAACGCTCGTCTATCCTACGGGGCTTCAGGAATCGAACTCGGCTCAGCTGATTTCCATGCCAGTGTGTTATCCAATGCGCCACCGGCATCCCTTCCCCGTGCGTTGTCCGTAAGAGTATTCCAAAGTAGGTCAGAGTCCTGTTGCTTGCCGATCAGAGGGGAAAGGCAATAGCATGCACAAATTATGCTTAATTACCATTCTGTTTCTGTCTTCAACTCTATGTCTCTTTACAGTCTGACCGTCGGCCATTTTGTTGCCTTATTGTATGCCTTTTGACACTATAACTATACAATAATAATTCTCTCTTTCTGTCTGTCTCACTGTTCTAAACGTATAGGCCTATACTATAGGACGTTCCAGAAAGACATGTATACAAGCGTGCTATATAAATGCGCGTGTGTGTGTGTGTGTGTGTGACAGTGTGTGTGATCAAATGAAGTAACAGCAGTGGCCGAGAAGTGTTTGAAAGGTGCCAGTCAAACTCAATCAAGCATGCATGTATCCAAACGGTATACATATCACAATGAATTATAACAGTAGCTCATCTTGGTATTTTGGCGCCCAGGCGAGTCACGAGTGACTGCAAAAATCAGCATTTGTCAAGTCTGGAGAACTTGATCAAGTTACCTTATAAGTGAGCAGGGAGAGCAGCATTCTAGGAGTTGCATTGCAAGACTAGGAGTTGCATTGCAAGAGTCAGTCTCCTCTAATGTGTGCAATGTGATTCATGTCAGAATTACTTTGTATTGTTGATGCAGTGATAATTTCATTTCACGCCTAAACAGAGTGACTTGAAGTCACTGAATTCACTCAACCAACTGTGAACATCTTCAGCGACAACGTTCCATTCTATTTAAACACCTTTAATAGTATTAGCGATGTGCCTATAAATAATTTCAACACCCCCAATCAAATATTAAATAACCTTCAGCAACGAATTCTTCTACTTAATCACTTTAATCAATGTTGCAATTAATCACCTTCAGCAAGGTGATTCAATCCCTGCTTTCTTGGATTAGATGCAAATTTTTCACCTAAAGAATGATACAATATTCACTTTTTCTTACATAATAATAGAACAACACTTTATCTTTTCTTTCCATTCTCAAAACTGATACAATACATTCTTCGCTTTGCTGTTAAATTACAGAATTTCTCGAGAGATTTCAAACCGCGAGGGATCACTTCTACTCTAGGTACAGAAGATAACAATACAAAATATTCTCTATTTTTTCGGAAAGAAAAACTCCAAGTATTATTCCTAGCAAGTACACAATATTCTTCCTTCCATCTCTTTTGTTAAAGAACGATAAAATATTCCTTACTGTTACTAAGGAATTGTACAATATTCAAATCAATAATCAACAAGTTACAATCGAATATTGTACAATATTCAACCATCTTTCCAGAAACACACACCGCAGATTTCCGCTTGTTTTCATAAAGATTGAAACACGCTCAGGGCACCACACACAACTTCCAACCGCTTTACAACACAGTTCAGCACACAGCAACACGTCACTTCACTTCCTTCAAGAACGATACATGTTTGTCGGTTAGATCATCAGCCGACGCACTCTAGATACATGGCTCTACGTAAATTCTACAATGTACAGAGAACGGTATGCGACGCGCGTATATATATATTCGCAGCTAAAAACTAGTGACTAGAAGACAAAAAGGCACACACAACTAGTCTCCGTCGTCGTTCATAGATGGCGCCTCATCCATCATCAACCAACAAATCACGTCTACCTTCATCATCATCATCATCATCATCATCATCATCATCATCATCATCATCATCATCATCATCATCATCATCATCATCATCATCATCATCATCAGCTCACCAACCATTGAAAGCAATGTCCGAAACATCAGACACGTTATCAAGCAACAACGCATGCAACTACACCACCTCATCCACCATTTATACTCTCCTAATTGTAATGTCTCAAACATCTCTTAAAAGAAACGTCTGGTAAGAGGAGACACGCAAGTGGCTTTACGCTTGCTGACATAAGCTGTCTGGTGTCAACAAACATTCAGTCTTAACAACTGCCAGACAATTTGTTTCGACAACGGATAGTTTTAATCATGCGAGCGAACTGGTCACATTAATATATATTATCTGCTCTTTGCAGAAATCAACTTTCAATAGAATTCAACGCACTAGCAAAGCACACGTGTCAGGCAGATTGTAAGGTTAAGAAACGTAACTTTGTACATACATTCTACACACAAGTTACACAATGTGCAACTGTAGGGCAAAGCAGCATAACATACGTAGACAGTGACAGCGTCTAAGTGTAACGTAAATTAGTGTAACACTTACGCAGGGAGAGTTACACAATGCGTAACCTATAGATATAAACGTAGCATAATAAACGTAGACATAAGGACACTGAACGTACAATGCCGCACTGCTTCACTGATCATTGTACAATGTACAGTATACAATGTATAGTGTACAATGTACAGTGTACACTACGCATGCAGGATTCTTTGGCTTTGCTCGAGCAGACATAACTGAGCAATCCTACTCACATCTCGCTCACAATCAGCTGCAGATAATAAGAGGCAAATTAGATAAAGATTAATTCATTCATGTAATAATTATAAAGACCCAAATAAATACATAATGTATGTATTATGCATGCAACCAGACACTCCACAGTGTCTACACAGACCTGTAACCAACCAGAAGTGGTTGTGACATGATAGCACCCTCGTTTCTCGGTCTCAGCATACATAGGCGGGTGGCCAATTCACTGCCTCCTAACAACTCTCTCGTCAACAGTGAACAAACTAAGAACTTTGAACTTATTTTACGGACAATTTCCTACTGGAAATCTAGAAATGTCTTTCTATCTAAGTTAGCCACGTTCAAACTGGGGCACATAATTATTATGAACAGGAGTTTGTAATGCTTATATTATTAATTTATATAAAAAATACAATGTATACAGAACATGTACCCATGTAATGTAATGTATTTCAAACTTCTCTCCAGGCTTGTTCAGTATAGTTACCTTACGAGGTATTTTAAAGGGACGAAATAAACGTTCAAAACATACGTGCACACATAGTATACGTCATAAACCTGTATGATAATCTTGATTTCTAGCAATTACATTTATCAATTCAATAGTTGTATTCAAACAATAAAACAATTGCGCTAACTTGATTTTTTACCGTTAATTTAATTTTTTTTACTGCTAATCTAATTTCAACATATATATACAGCTACATAAACTGGCGACAAAATCAGTAAACAGAATTACTCAACTGCGTATCAATAAAGCTCCCCTGCTCACCATAATCTTTCAAATCATGATGACACAAACCTTTCGAGATACACTCCGCCATAACATCAACAGCACTACACACAAATACAAATCAGCTGCAACAAGCGCAAAGGTGGATCTACCTCGTTAGAGTCTGCTCATCACATGCTTAACCCCTTTACCGTGATCCCCGAGTTAACTCGTCCAATTTTTACTAAGAAAATTTTTATTACACGGTAAACGGGTTAACATCCATAGATCTGACTCTGCATTGTGAGACAATGCAAGAGAACAGTCTGTCGATGGTCTCTACGTAGCTGCAGTGCCACAGCAGGGTATATGCCCTCGTTAAAAAGTCTTTGCTCTGCCACTAAGCTGCCAGAATATTTTGCAATGCTGAGAATTTATTTTGGGACATAAAACACCTTGCAATGGTCACATGTATGACTGAACTGGCAATGCCTTGGCTGCAAGAAAATGTCTGACCAGTGCCACCTCTGCAGCATAGAGTCCATACATGCAGCAAGTTCAAATCCACAATCATATTGTTAGCCACACAATGCTCTACAGCACAAGCACAGTCCAACATGCAGTGACAAAACCAACGTAGAATAAAAATTTTGACTTCTGATGCAGAAAACATTGAATCGAGTTGCTGCTGCATGTTCGAATCCAGACCTGTTTAACCGTTTACCTACCAAGGGTGTAGAATTTCCCATTTACTACACTATGGTCGGTAAACGGTTAAGAAATTTTCATTGGCAACAATCTCATGCAAATCTTGATATCAACGCAAGCCTAGATCTATTATGTCGCAGTGTCCTTTGAGAACATGTTCTTCACAAATATGTTTTCAAATTGATCAAGATGACATCACAGAACTGCTGAGATTTCCTAGCACACTCACAGCATGAATGTACTGGGAAAGCAGAGCAACTCATCGTTAAAGAGCTAAAGATGCCATATATAAATGTTGAATTGCGTCTGTACACAAACAAATAAGAAACATGTTCTTAAGGAACACGTTATTACTGCTTTTTAATTCTTCAAGATCATGCCATAAAATACACTCACAACACACTCTAGAATTCAAGAGTGAAAATTCGACACACAATTTTTTATAGAACAAGTTCTCAAACATGTCAAGAACATAAACTTCGCAAGAACAAACAGCAGGGCTTTATGGACAGTGCTGCCTTCTACTCACTTTCTGAAAAATTTGCAAAGTTCTTATGACTGCAAAAAAGGAGAACAAGAACAAAACAGCATGCATAAAAATGACAAAAATTATATGAAAATCTAGGCTGTCGAAAAATGCAATTAAACTCAAACCTGACAAAGAAATTGAGACATCTTAGAACAAACCCTGCAAATTCTCACACAAACTCACTTCATAATACTAGTCCAAACTCACTTTTAAACTCACATCAAGTTAACAATCAAACTCTTTTCATTCAAACTCCCTCTTAACTCTCTTTCAAACTCTATGCCTGCGCTCACTCACTCACTCACTCACTCACTCACTCACTCACTCACTCACTGCTCACTCACTTCAAGTTTCCAAACAAACTCAACACACACACACACTTTTCATCCATGGCACAAAGCTGAGTGATGCCAAAAATCAAACCCCACAACTAAAACACGAATAAACTGTAGCGTCTAAACCACTAAAATCCATGCATACATGATTCAGCGCCGTTCTGAGGTCCTAAAAAGCTTCAACCCAAATTGTCGACACTGATAAGCACAAATGAAACTCTTAACATCAAACTGCACAACAAAACAAGTTCATCCATGAAAAAGGTTTGCAGATTTATGTAGAGCTATTAATTACCGACCAACGATCAGGAATCATTTGATGAGGTGCTACTCAATTGTCTGCTAAACATTCGTTCATAATCCGCCTGCTAAAAATGTCTTGTTAAAATGTGCACGGCTAGATCTGGGACAAACATTCCACCAAACAGGTAAATTACCTACAACCACGCAGAGTGACCGTTCTCATTCCATCTTCCAGCGGCGCCGCCAGGATTTTTTTCTGTACGCACAACTTGCACAAAATAATATGAAGCGAACAGCGATCGATACGAGCTTATATATATATATTATATATGTATGTATGTAGCCTATATACCGTATGTGCCTACTGGCTATTATAAAATTTCAATAAGATTCAATAGAATTTCATCGCTTATAATATTTCACGCTTTAATTTACAATTTTTTATTTTTTATAGCCTTTCAACGCTGTACGCACTTGCGTAAGTGCATACGCCTAGCGGCCCCCCTGCCATCTTCCCATCCAATCATTGCTGGTCATCATCTGCCATCCAGTCATTCACAGTGGCCAATTTTTGAAAGCAATCGTTTAGCAACTCACTCATTTTCCAGCTCTTTCGGACATTCTGATGCTCATACCTTCGTTATATTGTCTCACAAGTCAATTGTCCACTTATACAATTCCTAATCCATTTATTTATTAGCTTTTTCTATTTACTCAGTTGCTTATTAATTAACTAATTAATTAGTCATTCATTCATTCAGCAACTCCATTCCCCTATCAACTTGATCATTCATAGCTACATGTTTATCCATTCATCCAACCAAAAATCCTAGCTTTGACCCTTCCACAAACTGACTAACACCACCAATTTGCATACCTAATTTACATACCTAATTCACACCTAATAACTTCATCCACCCCAATCCTCTTCAAGCCAGTTGAGTGCAAACCCTCCCCCATTTCTTCACTAACAATCTGCATTCCACATATCACCACATTTCCAATCCACTCTACAAATCTAAACCCTCAATCCATACTATCAATTGGCATTCCCATATCCTGTGATTATATAATTATGCCATCTACCTAAAATCGCAATACACCCATTTTTCCAGTCCGTCAAAATCCCACCTACTAACCTCATCCACCCAATCCCCTTCAAGCCAGTTGAGTACAAAACCCTCTCAAAACCAACATCAATGCAACTTTGCTAAAAGGTTCTACAGAGCTGCATACCCAAACCATAGAAAACAAAGACTGCCAATATAATCAGGCACGGGCAACAAAGCAATAACTCAAAGAAGCAAACGTGACAACGTATCTCAAACATGCTGAGTATTTAACGGCTTCACTTGTTGCCTAACATCTCAACTTTGGTGACGCCACTTTGGGAACCGGTGTGACGTTCGCAACACCATCGAATCACACCAAAATCGCGACACCAAACAGCTACGTTCGCAACACCAACAACATGTGGCAGGATCACCAACAACATGTGGCAGGATCCCCAACAACATGTGGCAGGATCACCAACAACATGTGGCAGGATGACAACTAAAAGTGCAAATAATAATCAACTGTTATTAAGCTCAACATCCATTTTTGATTCCTGCAGGTCACGAAGCAAACACAACAACTCAGTCCATTACAATGTAAGTTTATGCGTAATTTTCCATGTAACGAACGTCGTAACAAAGTATGCTGCCGTAAACAAGACGACCGGATAACAAGACTAGGAACTAAAATCTGGAGCTACATAAACTGTTCGATTACTCTACAGTAGTAAACACATATACCTTGAGACAGGCCTTTGTTAAAGCGGTGCAGTAAAAACACTCATAATCAAACTACACTTGGACTTGTAAGTCACAACGTTGACTCAACATTGCAGCATCAAACTGGTTTTACATTACAAAATAAACTGAGGAGTAATTGACGGCTAATACAATTGCATGATGCACAGGCAAAACAAATTTATTTAGGCAGCTGAACACCCCATTGGTCTTGCAGTTCTTTCAAGTCGTCATTTTCTAAACCTTGCATCTAAGCTGTGCAGTGTGTGTGCGCCCTATTCTCTGCTCACACTGCGTTATTAATTCCTTGGTATGAAATTTAACGATGAATCGAAACTGTGAATTAATTACCTGCTCAAGACAACCCCTGGTGACCATCTCATGAGGAGTCTAAGCCTGCACATTGCACAATATACATTGCATGTGCACGACCAGAGAATCACAAGACGTGGCTGCACAACTTTCAACCTCAGCAGACTCGAATCCCAGCCCAACCACACACCTTCGAGTCCCACATACCTTCGAGTCAATCATCATCGCAACAAGATCTTTTCTAAAAGCATGCACAAGGCAAAAATAACAACACTGCAGTTTGAAGGATCCACTATTGCTAACAGCTATTTCACATCAAAGCCCACTGCTGCCTTTTTTACTCAACCAGATTTGGTTGGCAGTACGTCTTTGGCAAGCAGAACTCGTCAGTGCTGTTCAATTACTCTAATTACTTGTTATTGGCAACATTTCTGAATAAATTCTACATCAGACAAACGTTTACGCTTGGCAAAGTAGTCTCGACTACACAACGTACACACGCTTTGACATATCGCTTGCCAAACATGCAAGGTCCGGATCCTACACAAGTCAGCAAGAAGAGGAACAAGCACGCTTGAGTAACAAGAAAAGCAATCGTCTGCATGCAATCTAGAGAACAAGAATTCACAGCGACATGAGATATAACGTCAGCGACGATAGATAGAGTCAGAATGCATAAAAAAGTCTTTCCAAATGAAATCTTGAAATGACGTTCGTGTGCCTCGTCTCCTCCTTCATCGATCACGAAAACGCATTCTGTACTTCCGCAAAACTCGATTTTCACAGATGAAGAAAATGTTCAACGCCATCTCGCTCCCGATGGCAAGGATACGTTAGATGTCCGCATCTATAGTGCAACACAAACCCTGTACTCAAAACAATGCTGCCGTGCAGTCAAGCACGACCACGTCCAACGCAAACGACAATCTCAAACATGCAGATCAACCAGCCACGCATGATTAGTCAGTCTGGCAGGGAGAAACATTGTCCGTCGATGAGACAACCGCCCGCAACCCAACAACAACCAACTAACAACACACGTTGTACACCGCCGCCCGTTGTATGATGAGAAATCCATGCAACACCTACATGTAGTCGGAGGAGAGGGCAAGTCGTCGGTCGACATCGTGCACCGGCCGGCAACAGTTCCGCATCGTCGCAAGACCGTCACTGATGTGCGATGCCAGTCGGCTTGCAGTCGGTGCCGTTCTGATCCGACGATTGGTTTTCCGCCGCCACACCCTGCTGCTGCTGCTGCTGCTGGTAATGACCAATAACCTGACGTGCCTTCTCCAGCTGCGTCGTGAGCTTCTCCACCTCCTTGTTCTTCTCACACAATGCGTTCTCCAGGTACAGCAGGCGCGACTCCAGCTGTCGAATCTCGTCCGACTTGTCCTCGCCCTCGCGCTTCAGCTGGTTCCAGTACGCCGCCACCACCTGGTTTGCCGCCTCGCTCGACTGACCGGCGAGCGCGTTCTCCGCGGCGGACCTGCTCGTGCTCGCGGTTTCGGCGTCTTTGTCGGCGCCTGCAGCCTCGTAGTTGCTTTGCATCCCGTGGTCGGTGTCCATCGGCTGACCGGTCCAAGACCACGACTTGGACTTGTCTGTCGCGTCGATTCCAGCGTCGGAGTTGTACCGACCGACGGATGAGCTGTCGGATGTGCGTGTCAGCGCTGGCTGATCCGATCTTCCGACAAAATAACAATCGTAAACGTAACAAAGGTTTTTAAGGAATCAGAGACATAACAAAGCTTCTCCACACAACAGTTTGTTTATTCACAGTTAAACAGTCTTTAATTTAAGTAATGTTTAATTTGTCCAGATGCGAAATTGAGGACAATTTCTAGAGATAAAAAATGGGAATTTTACAAAATAATCTTAAACAAACTATACATATACAAGCCAGGATAATCTTCACAGGAATAGAAGTAGAAATGTAATTCGATCTTTTGAACTGCATTAGAATTTAACTAATAAACTAATAAAATGTCCACATACAAGGGTATGCAGGTCTGAGGCCCAACAATACAAAAAGAAAGCTGTCTAACTTATAAGTCAATAGACAGCCCTAATGAGGTAATGCGAAGCTAGGAGTTAGGACACACAGAGAGACACTGGTAGAAAGATGAGAAAAAGAAGACTGACTTAGTTTGGCCAAGTGATAAGAATGGACGACAAAAGATTACGAGCAAGGGCATTGTATAAGGGCATTGTACTGTCCGGCATTGTATTGTCGTGTGGTGGGAACAATGGAGCCAAGGAGACAATCAAAGACATGGGTAGAAAACATGAACATGATCTTGCAGAAAAAGGAGTGGACATGAGAAAATGCTCCAGGCTTACATTACCTGCTGACCGTCAGACTACGTTTTTAAAAGAATACATGCTACAGATACAGCTAGACAAATCTTTGCATTGAAAGGTTCTTCAAAAGTATCCTATAAAGAAATGTTTAGGAATGCACATATATAGAAAGCTTAGAAATCAGAAATTCCAACAGCAGCCACTCACCCGCAAACGGAGGCGTTTGGGAACATCGACAACGCCAACGGTTGACTGGCAACGCTGTTACCGTTGGCATCCCCGCCATGGCTTTCATCGCTGTTGGCCTGCACGAGTTGACCGGCGAGGCCCATCTGTGCGAGAATCTGCTGAACGGGTTGACCGGCCCACGCCTGCATGAAATTATTTGGGAGCGAGCCGTCGAGACTGACGAGCGCCTGTGAGCCGTCGCCGACCGGATAGCCGAGCAGCGACTGGACGAGCTGTTGACCCGGCGGGTTGAGGATCGTTGACGCGTGCGACGTGACTTGCGGACGATGTTGGTTGACGACCTTCGAGTCTTTTTTCTTCGAGAGTCGAGCGCGAATCAAGTCTGACGGATGCATGTTGTTGTTCTTCAGGTAAAGTCGGATCTCTTCGTCATATCGGATCTGAAATTTGTCACAGATGAAACCAAAATATCTGAAGTCGATGTACTTTTACGTCGTTACTGAAAACCAGTAGAGAATATATAAAAGTTGTGCACAATCGAAATTATTTTTGCTGAACTTGTCTAAAAAAACATGCATGTCACTAACATCAACATGTTTTATCTAAATAATAAGTACCTATGCCAACAAGCATTACTATATAATAAATCAAAACAAACCATGATTAAAATACAATAACTATCATGCAGACATTTAATAAAAACTACTGTGCAGACATTTAATTCACGACTGGCACAGAGCAGGATGTACTTTAATAAATTTGGGCTACAGTTATTATGCCAAGGCAAATTTTTAGGCCATTATTAAATATTTAACAGTGTAAAAAAATATAACAATATTACAATTACATTAACTTAAAGGTACTATGGACAAATATGGGGGAAAATAAAAAGACGCTTATGCAGTGCCTTTATAAGATACCTGTAGTCACAAATAGAACCAGCCACCAAATCAGTGGACCAGCCATTCATTCAACCAGTGGAATTGGCCATAGACCAGTGGGACTGGCCATAGACCAGTGGGACTGGCCATAAACCAGTTAGACTGGCCAAAACCAGTGGGACCAACCTCCCAATTGGTGGAACCAACGAGCTAATTAATTCAATACCATCAAAATGTATTTAACAGATGAACGAGATAATTGCAGAAAATATCACGCGTGAGTGTACCTTATCCCTAGAGAAGAGCTCATTGTAACGCTCCTTTTTGCTGGCATCGAGCTCGCGCCACATGCTACCAATTATTGCACCAATCTCCGTCACCAGCGACAAGTGCGAATTGGCGGCTTTTACTTGGTGCCACATCTGCAAATAAATACAAAAAGTTCAGTCACATTTCGAAACAAGTCTCTTGCCGAAGTCGATCTCAAAGTTTTTCTTAGAAGATATTTAGAAAAGGTGCTACTTAAATCGACGAAGTGCATCAGTCACATAATCAAGGCACTTTGAAACCAGCGGCCAAAGAAATGCATCACGTATAAAATACACAGGCCACACTTGAGTGCTACCAACAGTGTAATGAGAGAGAATGATCGCAATTTAAAGCTTATAAAGTGACACAAAGAAAAGTCGTTGGCACTCCCGAGTAATGACCCAGGTCAGTGTAATCGATGAGAAACAGGAAAGTTTTCAGGTGCAAAAGATCCAGAACCAGGAGGCCATAGGGAGCTGACCGAAGCGACCCCCCCAGACCAGGCAGTTGTCTACTGTCGCAAGAAAAATGACTTCAACAATGCTTTTGTTTTGTCAAAGTTTGAATGCCACGTATAAGTCTCCCTTGAGCAGCACTATATAAAGTTGCATTTACGATTACGCTTACACTAATTGCAATGAATATGATAGCAACGTACTTCTTTACTGAACAGCATATATGGTGTTAAGGGTTTCTTGGGCGGGCGAGGTCGAGGCATTTTGGCTGTGTCTGGCTGCGTCTGACCGTGCCGAACGGGCGCTCCCTTCTGCGAAGCCCCACCGCCCGCTGCCGCCATCTGGGCGGCTGTAGCATTCTCTTTCATCGTAGCTTTCTGTGCAGTGGCTAAATGGTAGTTCAGCAACCGGCTGGCCGAATCCGATGCAATCTGCTGAGCACTCGAAATGTCGGTTGGGCTCGAAACGGCGGAGACGTTGTTATACTGGTTGCCCTGGTCAACGGTTGGCATGACGATGACGTGGCCATCTTTGTTGTCATCCATGACGTCTGACATGAGGAACGGCTGCGTCAGTCCCTGCTGCAGGACCATCATCTGCTGGTAGTGATGCGGCATGATCCACGGGAGGGACAGCTGAGACGTGCCTGCACCCGACGATGCAGATGCCGAAAGAAGCTGCATTGGCGACAGGATGGCACTGCCGGCGATTGAGGACATTGCCAGCAGCTGCTGGATCGTCTGTGAAACGTCGAGGATGCTACTGGCGTCGGAAATTCGTGTGCCTGCATTGCTCACGTCCATCGCCGATTCCTTCTTAATGTTCTTGTCTCCTTGATAGTCATCCATGTCTAACTGCTCAAGTTGTGAATAATGATCACCTAAAAATAAAACCTTTCTGCTCAGACAAGATATCAATCTCGATTGTATAACAAATAGATCTAAAAGATGCGCCAAGTAAAACTAGTTCGAATATTTCAATTACTTAAAGGGATTGATTTCACTACCACAACAATTAAGGAACTCAGTTCTAATAGTCATGTTAATATTGTAATGTTAACATTACTTCATTTATGGAATCAAATGTTCCAAACCTAGCAATCTATCGTTTTAGTTCTCAAAATAATTCGCACAATGTAACATTAATTTTTTCATAAATCCAACTTCTACTTAGACAAGAATCCTTTTCATCAATTCAGCCTCTATATAGGCAAAAATTCGTTTCATCAATCCAGTTTCTCCTTGAGAAACAATCATTTTTCATCAATCCAGCTTCTATTTAAATAACAACTATATTTCATCAATACAACTCAAATCTAGGCAAGAATCTTTCCATCAATTCCAGTTCTAATAAAATAAAACTTATTTTCATAAATTCACTTATGTTTGGCAAGAATTCTTTTATTCAAACCCACCTGTATTCGACCAACAATTAAACCCATGCAATAGCGAATAGTTTAGAAAGCTAAACCGACAGATTACCCAAAAACACCGCCAAATAATGAGAATCTTAGGCGGTCAATGGTTTGAGAAAAACTGCTCCTGTAATACTCTGTATTCGATGGACTTCTATGCACCGCTTCAAAGTTGCTTTTCGGATAAAGAAATGATTGCGAAAATCTAATGTGCAAGAAGGTGCGCTATATGAGGTCTCTTGTACATTACGTTTTATGCTATGATAGCCCGACAAAATGGCGGTCAGGCGACAGAATGCGAACAATTACGGCGTTTTTTCGTCGACTGTTACTCCAAGCAATTCCGCAACATGAAAGCTTCAACCTTAAAGCAAAAACTCAACAGCAGATAAATAAAATCATCTTTTTGCACTTTTATTGTGTCATTTTATTCCTGCATATACGATAACATTTGCTTTGCGCATGCGCAGTTAATTAGGTCGACGTAAGTATGTAAGTAAGCGATAGTAAATGATCTACTCGAAAGAGTCGTAACACTATTATTGTTTGGTAACTTAAAGTTAACCTATGAGGTTAGTCGTTAATAGTCTTTCAAGCTCAAGATCTAATTGGAGTCATCTAAAGTTATAGGTTTATAAAACACTCAAAGAAAGCCGCCAGAAGTTTTGGAAATTTGTCATACGGGCACCAGTCAAGCATGCCCATGTGCTAATTAATTTTGTTCATGTGACCGGAATATACACCCAGTAGGCCTACTAGTGCCTATTCTTCTTTAGTGTTCTGCCCTTAGGCATGTCCAAGATTCCAACGACACCAAGTCACATCATTCTTGTATATTCTGTGTTTTTCCCTTGACTTCATTATCCTCGTCCTTTTTCTCTGTCCATCAACCAGTCCAACATCATCTTACTCGGTTTCCCTGGTGATTCTTTGAATTTCTTTTCCTCCATTCTTTCCCCCAGAACAGTCCAAGAAAGAGCGAGTCTCCCCTCAACATGTGCCCCAGCCAGTTCATCTGCCTCTTCCGTATTGTCTCAATCGAATCTTTCTTCTTGCACCTATAATTTTTATATATTTATATTTATAGTGCCTATAAAGAGGGAGATTTAGATGCCAATTTAGCACCTTAGCGATAAGAATGTGCTAAATGCGACTGGGAAATATATTGCAGCTCATCGTTCAAGTGTTAAACATGCTGAGACTTCTCATGGCCCAGCAAGCTCAGCAACATTGTGCCATGGGACCATCAGCAAAATCCGTAAAAGAGCAACATTGTGACCGGACATTGCTACCCTTCGAATACATGAAGCCCATAACGGATATTCATCATTTTAAGTCTAGTATTTCATTCATTGTCATGGGGTGGAAGATAAAATCTTTAGCAACAACTGATACACTGGAAAAATATTAAGGCAGCTATATACCGGTATCTTTAGGCCTATTGGCCTAAGCCAGTTTTAGCAATCTAGCTGACTCTGAAAGATATTCATGATCTGCAAACGTGAGAAGGTATAAATTCCCAGCCTCCTAAACGACACCCACCTTAACATATACTCAGCCCCCCACCCAACCCTCTAGAAATTGGACTATGAGTCTAGGCCCTTTTTTGGGCTACCCTTCGAATAAACCCCTCTGACTCAATACAGTACTCGTGAATAAGCTGGTGCCCTGCATTTGGCTTTCGAGTGAGGCTTTAGGAGTTTGGAGATTATGATCATCGTAAATTGTTCATAACTTATCATTTCGTAAAACCTAGAACTTAGAGAAGTGTTCAGGTATTAAATTAATGCTGTCTGCTTTATCAATGCTGCTCATCATCTCATGGTGCACTTGCGAATAGACAACACAGCAGGCACTACATAATTATATGCAGTGCTAAAAGTGTAAACAAAAAGAAGTGCCTGGACGCCCCTTGCCTAGCCAAAAGAAGGGCCAGGACGGTCCGTACATTTTCAGGTGTGCTGGCCAAATAAGTGGCAGGACGGCATAGAGATGTTAAAACAAGTGCCAGGACGCCGTCCATGACCGTCCTGCCACACTTTAAGCCCTGATTATAATTATGCTGAGTCTTTAAGTGAATATGAACAGTATTAATGAGCAATTAGCACAAAAAACTTGTTGTAAAACTTTCTTTAATAGTTGCATAATATATATTTATATACTTTCTTTAATAATCGCATAAAATATTATATATAATGGAAATAACATCAACTGCACTTGTACAATAATTCATGCAATGAAATATGACTGTCAAAATTATGAATACATCAAGTCATTTTATATCTTAACTTAAACATAAACACTGATAATTATATACATTTAATCATATTAATATTTTAATTATGTAATATCTTATCATTTAAAATCAAAGGAAATAAAATATTTAAAACTGGTACCAATGTGTCTGTTTAATTAAAATCACATGTACAATATTATTAGCAGATCCAATACTGCACTGCCCCAGTTCCTATCCGTCCGTCCGTCTGTCTGTGTCCTGTCCTTCTGTCTGTCTCTGTGTATGTCCCTGTCATCTGTCTGTCACACTAAATCATGGTGGTAACAGCAATTTAAATACACGAATGCAGTGTCTTCGTATAAACGTAACATGGCTATGCATGCAATGCAAACTAAACATGAATAAGAATATTTATCCAGTGTTAATGTGAAAAATCAATTAATCACAATAGCATTATTATATTCTCTTACATTGAATATCATGCCGTTACTATGATAAATTGGTATAATAAATATATAAACTTACATTTATACCCACTTAACATAACATGACACAACGTAACATATGCAACATACATAATAATTTTATATACAAGTAACATAACAACATAGCAGTTAACTTTTAGAACAATTGTAGCTTATGACAGTCACTATTATTTATTGTTATTAGGCCTACTAGCATAATTAAACCGAGCTGCACAGAGAATGCTTAAAGATTACTTAATTAATATTGCCTTTCTAACTTATGATTATCATCATCATCACTACTGAATTGAGAAGCATTGCTTATATTTCAAGAGGCGATTTAGAAATTTGGAGTTTAGGATTATTGAGAATTATTATTATTATTGTGGTGGTGGTGGTGGTGATGGTGGTAGTTAGATAAATTTCTTTAAAAAATTATAGTAACCATCTTCAGATATATATTTAAAAACTACGGATGACCACTTAAACTACAGAAGAAAACAAATAGCTCTTATCTACACAAGGTGCAAGATGAAAATTTATACACTATACAAATTAGCAATTGAATATTCAGTTGTTGTGCAAAATTAACACCAAATTCTCTCAAAAGGTGTCGATTTACATATGCATATAATAACAGCAATGAAACTCAGTCAACTAAATAATGAAGCACAAATCAATGAATTGCCAATTACAAAAGAAAATTATTTCTAGCTAATGGTTAAACATTTAGCCTTCATCTTTAAGTCTTGCGAAAAGAAATCAACAGAATAAACTAGAACCTCCCTAATTATAGTTTAAATAGATTGCTTCATCACAATGCAATTCCAACATAATGACAATGATTTGGACCCTGTGGTCAAAGTCGTTTGAGTGAGCAGCGGGAACGCCAAATGAGTGAGCAGTGGGAATACCGGAGAAGAGTTTGATTGGAACGCATGTGTTTCCAGGGTTCCAGCAAGGTGAGAGGTGGGAACGCAAGCAAGGCATTTCGAGAGCAGTGGGAACGCCGTTCCCACGCGTTCCCACCCACTTTAAACCCTGTTTGAACCTCAAATCCTACTTTAAACAGCAGTAGATTTAGACGCGAAAAGAGAGTCCTGAGCCTGGCTGGAGCAGGGTCATATTTCTTTCCATGCTTATCTTTCATTTCCAGTTTTCCTTGTCTTTCCCATCCCAGTGTTCTTGGCAGGTTTTTATATTCCAAATTGATTAAGGGTCACTCACCGAACACAGATAAAACGCAGAGCTAAATTCCCCCAATATGCCCCTATTGCAAAATCTCCTCATTATGATATCTTATTTGATATGAAGATAACATTAAAGGAGACTCCTGTACACATTGAAAAGTAGGTTACATGCGAAAAACAGAAAGATATTGCCTAATATACAGAATAGTGTTACAGTTGGCAAAAATAACTTGCAAAGCACAATCAACATGATCCAGACAGGATTAAGGCTCAACATGGCTACAGTGATTGGCTCTCCTACCAGAAAACTAATCTTGAGAAATGCCTCGGCATATAAGGTCGAACAGGTCATCCCGTCACTGTTGCTCACCTCACTCGAAAATCAACAGTGAGCATTGATTGCAGAATGATGGTTGTGAAAGAAATGACACACATAGATGTCAATCTGAATTATTATTATTACACAATGTTACATGGTCATCTGGGAAGATTATGACGTCATCTTGCACTGCATTCATTCATTCCGAAAATTTATATAGCGCCCATTCAAGAAGCCTACTCAGAGGCGCTCCCAGCCTCGACCAAAGAAAAATGTCTTGGGCAACTGCTAGAAAGCAGGCAAATGATGCAATGATGAGTCTGCAAAAAAGATGACATCATCATAGATAATTATATCTGACTAAAAGTAACGCAATCACCAAAGACACTGAAGCCATCTCGAATAACAATATACGATTTGAGAATGCAATGATGCCATCAAGACAATAATTATGACGCAGAAATGGCAGAAAAACAGGGTGTTAGGAATCTGCAAAGTCAACGGTGGTTTGTTATGATTCACTTGATCGCAAGCTCTTCGATTTCTTCGATCTCCTCATCAGAGAATTCAATCTTATTGGCGGTCGACCTAAAGACAGGAACGATCGCCTGCTTCTCACGATGCAACTGCGTTGAATGCGGCTTTGCCTTCATGGTCGACCCCCCGAGATCGAGCAGGGCGGGAGAGTCGTGGCGAGCGTCGGTCGAGACGTTGCTCGCTCGCTTGGGTTCGGCGACAAAGAGTTCAGCAAACAGGTCCGAAGGTTTCGTCTTGTTTTCCAGGTGTATCTTGTTGTTCGATGTCCTACCGTCCTTTGTTTTCGCCGTCATTTTCGAATCGCTGAGCATGAACGACGGTTGGTAGCTGCCGAACGTGGGGCTGTCGTCTCCGAAAATACTTGACTTGCGATTACCGTGCGCGGGCAGACCCTGGTGGAGATTGTTTACAGGCTCCGTGAAATTGTATTCCTTGCGGTTTGACGACGGGGATCTGTTGGTGTTGGGTTTTCCCTCGTCGATGGCTCGAAGTTTTGCGAGAAGATCGTCCTTGAGAAGTCTGTCTTCTTCATCGTCTTTCTTGACTTTCTTTGCGATTTCAGGAGCGTTCTTGTTGTTGTTTCTGTCGTCGAAGTGATTCTGGTCCTGTTGTTGGTGATTTCGTGTCGGCTGCTGGTAGTTTTCCATCCTTCTTTTCTGTTCCTGCTCCTTCCTCTTCTCCTCCTCCTCCTCCTTCTCTCTCTGCCTTTCGTGTTCTCTTCTCCGTGCCTCCTCCTCTCTTCTCCGCTCCTTCTCTTCCTCCTCCTCCTCTCTTCTTCTCCGTGCCTCCTCCTTCTTCTTTGCATCCTCTCTCTCCTTCGCTTCGAGTCGGCTTCTTCTCTCCAGCTCCTGTTCACGTGTCCTCTCCTCACGCAGACGCAAGAGTGGATCCTCGTCTCTGTCCCTTTCCTTGTCCCTCTCCTTGTCCCTGTGTGTGTCCCTTTCCTTGTTCATTTTGTCCTCAGCCCTGTAAACAGACGCCTGTGACTCTCGTTGGTAGCCGTATTCATCACCATGGCTGAGCTGAGTTGACGAATCCTGAACAAAGGCAAACGAGATTCACAGTTCAATAATAACAGCGTGCATCAGTTGCACCATGGCAGCGGACAACAATGCCCGGCAACAATCAAATGGCAATGTCAACGGCAACATCAGAAACATTCAGTCAATCAGGTACACTGCTGAATCTAAGGCATTCTAAGCAGAGCAATAAACCTCCTCCCCGCCCACCAAAGCTCACCTGCCTATAGGTATATTGAAGGGGAGAGTAAGGCTGGGAAGGTAAAGTAACCTATTTTATATATTATGTAATGTAACACATTGGAGGAAGGGTTTGGAAGGATAATTAAGGGAGGTAAAGATAGGTTCTCTCCTGGCTGACCATGGCGCTATAATTACATGTATGTCGTGGGTAGCAGTGGGGAAAGACCTCTGCTGGGCAGGAGCAAAATTGCATTGGGAAAATGCAGCCAACATATATTGAGTGGGAGTTAGTCCGAATTTGCACCAAAAATGGCTGGACGAATGTTGACAATTTGTTGCTAGTGAGAGATGGTATGAGCTAGTAGGGAGAGTCACTCCCATTGTCTCCCAATGTTTCTCAGAGCAAAGCAACTTCACTAGAAGTCATTTACTGACCAGGACCAGCAGGTCTTTATTTTCGTTTATGAGTTAGTTCTTCATGTTAATGACAAGCAATGTTCATTTTATTTAAATGCAGTGTTGCTACAATTTCAACAATACTACAACTTAAAAAATAGCTTATAGATATATATGTCCAGACTCCATAGTGATAATCAATAGGTTGGGAAACAGTGGAGTAGGAGTAATGACCTATGGGCAGGAGCAATTTGCATGTGAGCAATGTATCCACAGTATAGTCAGTGGTAGTATGAATAAATGTGGGTGGGAAAGGGGTAGATGAATAGCAGGTCCAACACAAGTCAATATTCGTAACAAAAGATCTGGAATAAACTGATTAGTTTGCTAAGTGCACTTCAGGTCACTCTAAACAGCAATTAACTTCATATCAGCTAATTAAGCAGCAAAATTAACGTGCATCCTGGCGACAAAAGGCATCCAACCATTACATGGCAATGCTCAACAATAACCTTGCACAAATCAATTCCATAGGTTTACCGAAAAGTACATTAACTCATTTGCAATAAGCTACGTAGTCTCAATTTACATTGCCTATCATAATTTACTTCAAATTAACCTACCTAACGGTACTTACCAGTATCTACCGTTCTGTTAGCTTATCTTGCACTTCATCACTATGTATTACATTACATTACCTTCCTCTTACATAGCCTCCTTTATCCTTCATTACCCAACCTTACATTCCTCATTACCCTCTGCTACCCTCTTATAATCATAGCTTACCTTTAATACCTCCCCTACCTACTCTTCCCAACCCACCTATATCATACTCTATTTTCTCTACTTTCTCTTCCATGATCCACCCATACCCTACCTTATCTCCCTGATATCCTCTGACTCCAGCCCTTCTTTACCTAACATCCTTTCCACCCCATCCATCTCCACCCCCCTTACCTTACCTCCTCTGTACTACCCTTCTAACTAAGGACCTTGGGCAAGTCCTTCACTAACAATTGCTCAGCGCTTCAGGGTGAAACTCCGATGCAGTGTCCGCTCTGCATTCGGGAGCGCCTCTGACTAGAGAGAGCTTCAAGAAGCGCTATAACAAGTGCACATACAAACTCCACACGACATTTGATTGAACGTACTTCGTATCTGCGATCCGACTTCTTCGGACCATAGTCGTCCGTTCTTGCCGTCAGATCTCCGCTTCCTCCGACCCTTCGTCGGTCAACCCTCGCCCCTCTGTCTGGCCGTGGTTTCCTTGCGAGGTCCGTCTGTGACGAGGATTGCAGCGAACTGTCGAGACGATGTGGAGGTCTCATCGACCGAAGCGAATAGATGTTCGCAAGCGTTCGCTCCTTGTCTCGCTCCTACAAGACAAAAGGATGCAGTAGTCATTGTAGTCATCGGTGTCAGTGTGAGAATTGTGGAAATTCTCACTCTGGCCGGTGTACCTTGGTAATGTGATAAATGTAAATGTACTTGGATTTTTACTTAGCAGCCGTATATTTCCTCGACCCTGTTTATTTTTTGATGAATTTGATCGGGTGAGATCCTTCATCACCACCGCTCACCCGTTTGAATGGACGCCATGCCATTTAGGTCCCAGTGGATGGACCGTGATAGCCCAAGATTTTGAATCTCTGAAATACTTAAGCCACCTTCCGGAAGCGAACTGCGGCCCGCACGCTCTCTTTCACAGTGTCGCGTACAGACGCACGGCCAGCGCTCTTACCGATGTAGCTAACTGGGCAGAGTTATAATACATACAAAAAGCAGAGTTGTGTTATGCAATTGCGATACAATGCGGCATAATTTCATGCGATGTCAAGTATTACAATATAATGTAATGCAGTCGTTGTTATGGAATGCAAAGTCAGACACAATAGTAAATGCAATTTAGCACAATACGATTTAATCTAACACAGGTAATGTAATGTTTAGTAAAAATGTAATGCATGACACATAACACAATAATTTTATAAGGAATATGAAATAATGACCTGATTTAATACAATGCAACGTAATGTAGTTTACCTTCATGTCTATTTCCAATTTGTTGTATTTCTCCTGAAGTTTCTCGATCTGTCGTTCGAGTTCTTGTTCTTTCGTTCGTTCTGACGTCAGCTGGTGCTTGTGGTTCTTGGACAAGTTCTGTACATGTCTCTCCAAGGTCTGCAAGCAAGAACAATGATGATTACAATAGACTTTTTTTATTTTTTTATTTTTTTATTTATTTTTTATGTTGTTGTTTTGTGGCTTGTTGCCAAAGGCTTTTTTGATCGTGTGATCTTATGCCACATTGATTTCTTTTCTGGTATTTTCTTTAAAAAAAATTTCCATTTTCTGTTTATAACTCTAACCTCACCATCTTGACTTACATTTTACGTTCAGGGGTTATCCAGGTTAGCGGGACCTGTCCCTTTCTGGATGACCCTTTCTGAGTGTTCACCGTTCTTACAATCAAGGTGTCCTGCGAACATTAATTTTATTCCTGTGTAGCCTAGTATTTTTCTTTGCAGTATACCTTGGTTTTGTTTGTTTGTCTCTTGTTCATTCTCAGAATAAACTGATTTGATTGATTGATTTGATTGACTGATTGACAAACAATGCCATTCTATTTCAATTTTGTAATCTGACATACCGGTAATTTACAATGAATGGCATGAAGACAAAATTATCAGTGGCACTCATACTAAACAATATACCCGGTAATACGGTGCAATGAAAACAGGGCAATAAAACAAACAATGCAATACAATTACTGTCAATCAGCTGCAATATTGTATGTCATGACTCACAGAATAATACAGCACAATACAGCATGCCAACAATGCAATGATGGTATACGATACAGCACACACAGCATAGTTATACTTAATCAATGCTCACAATGATAGATAAGCACATGGCATTGTCCGTAGGACCGTAGACCTGCTAAACACAATGTAAACAGGAATGTAATTTGCTGCCACCTATACCATTTCTTCCCAACAGCATGTAATGTATTGCTATGTAGTGTCAAGCCATATAAATGTAATATACCATTACCTGAATGTTTGTGCGACCCCAACCAAACTCCTGGAAATATTTCCACCACCAAACATGAAAATGGCTAATTGCAGTGGCGTAGACAAGGAGGGTTTCGGTGGTTAGTCCCCCACATTGGCTTAAGAAAAAGTTTTTAAAAAGGTTATTTATCCACCTAAATAAGAAAAACAAAACAACTGTTTGTAGTAACAATTGTTTTTCTTCCTTTATTCCCTTTTTACTTTATTTCCTTTATATGTAGACTACTGTAATACTGTTGGATTGGTGTCAGGAAGGGCATCCGGCCAGGCCATAACCCCCCAACCCCCATCATAAATTCTTGGCTATGCCACTGGTTAATTGTAGTTGAGAAACTAGGTTTTGAACCCTTAGTATGGCAGAATAAGGTTACACTATTACCAGTTGGACTCAGAAGACTAGTATAATCTCCACTGATTGCCACTGGCCACAGAAGAATTCTGCGAGGAGATAATAAATCATTGCTACTGCAACATATCCACAATTAATAAATGATGAACTACAATCGGGGTTTCACTTAAAGCCGGCAAGTAGCCAAAGCCAACAGCTCGAATGTTGCTGAGCGTGTTCTACCACTGCTCTGGTTATTCGTGGAGTTTGCTCGGAGAATAGGCCTACTTGGTTCAGAAGTAGAACAAAACTCAAGTACGGAAGATTGTCCAATGTATATATTGCATAGTATACATGTATCTGGACTTTTATAAAGCATATAATTTTTATTAGGAATCTTAAAAACGCTCAGAACATGGCTGTACATAATTGATTTTTTAGACTTCTCAAATGGATAACACTGCATCTTCCATAATTATGGATTATCAGCAAAGCCCATAAAAGTTTTATTAAACTTGCTGGAACATGTAGTGTATTCTCCATAGTCAGTTTCATGGAAGGCTGAATTATTACCAATAAAAACATGTTTTCATAACAATCCCTTTCTAAATCGGCATCACAACATGGATCATACACCATAATCTGCGTGAGTTTGACAAAACAAGAGTTTTCATTAACACTGAAATACTTTTTTCCACCATTGTCCACTTTGTAAACAAACCTTATGCAATGCAAAGTTTTGAAGCCTCTTCCTGCCTTTCTTCCATGTAAAAATGTAGTAAAAATAACGATACAATATAACTTCGTTTGAGATTACCCAACTTCTAAAGTTCAGAAATGCAAACATGATGGACCAATGACTGGTGTTGAGCAACTGTGAGTAAAGGGCGTGCTCAAGGTCCATACCGAGTGACCAACCCAGTGGATACTCATAGATCTGTACATTGCACATTACAAGACAACAGCCATCATACTCCACGTTTATCTACAGTTCGAACAGTACCGAGATGTCTTGAGAGTAGAGAACGAATTAATGATGAAGATATCAGTCAACAAATTATCCAATTAATTATCAGTGCATGCAGAGACTTGAAAGTACTCTTCTTACAAGTAAAACCAAGACTTAATTAGCACTGGCATACTGCACACAATCACACACGTGCTGTGCATTCAAGTGTCGCACTGAAGGGCTGCGCTGTCATTTATCAACAGTTTCTAAAAAACACGCAACGATCCACTTTGCAGTGATTCTAGTCGATCATCCTTCTCAGACCAATCTGTCCAGAGAGATTGATTTATTTTGGTTCTTTTATCAGAGGACAGATCTCATTGGATGAATGAAGTCATGTTGTCTCACTTCAGGGCTCAATTTATATAGAGCCTCTTTTTAGTCATGCAACAATTTTCTGCCTCAGCATCTGTTCAGTCTATGGGCCTAATTTAATGATTGACTTTATGGTAAAGGCACTCAAAAGTACTGTTTGCTGGGGGTGGAACTCAAGCTGAGTTGAGCAGTCAGTGCCAGTCGCTTGACTTCATCACCCGCTTTAGGCTCTTCCTAATATCACCCCAGGATTTCCCAAAAAAATTGAGATCTCAAAATTTCAAGAATTCCTACCCTGATTTATATGATTGCTGCATTCCCATTGTATCTTGTCTTGGACGACACCTGCCCCAGCAGCTGCCCAGTCTATTCTAATTATCTGTACCATTCACCCTTTTGGAAAGCCCATCTCCCTTGATGCAACACTCTCATGAACAAGCTGATGTCCTGCATTTAGCTTTCAAGTAGCACTTTTAAAGATATTTGAACCTATGATTAAAAAATTTGAAAGATCATTCTGTTCCATTAGATGCTATGGGTCGTCTATCACACAGCAATGCAGCATTTAACAGTAACTAGACAAAACTGTCTGGCAGTAGGCAACATCGAATGCACTGCAATATCAGTCAGTCAGACGGATGATGATGTCTGAGAGTTCTAGCCACACCAGTGTGTTGGATCTTGATATGTTCATAGAGTGCCTGCCTTTGGTGGGGCAGTAGGCAACCTCTTAAAATCTACTGTTGAACAAGTACCTAGTTTTACATTGACTACAGATAAGAACGTCTTGTAGTGCACTGTGTGTGTGTAGGGCCACACCAACTGTTTCTTTGGCCTGCTCAACAGAAGAGGCTCTTCAGATTGTCATCTGAATGTTTACCAACACGATTCAGGGCCCAACACTGGCCCCATTATTAACACTTTGGCACAGAATTACAACCGGAAGTGTGTATGCATACATGTACGCAGCATATAATATAAGTATTCAAGCATAGGCTACATATGCAATTATGCATGCATGTAGATATGTATTTATGCAGAAACGTATGCATGTACGTACATACGTACAATTATACATGTGTATATTTGTATGCAGGCATATATATGAATGTATGCACTATGCATGCATGTATGTATCTGGCTGTTTGTTTATAGAATGTTAATGAATGACCAATACAAAGTAATTGGACACTTTGTTAGTAGAGCCAGCAGTTCCATTAACTGTGACCAAGGTATCAGCTCTCAACTCATTTAATATGCAACCCATTGATTGGCTGAATGTGGGAATCAACCAATCAAGATTTTCCCAGCAATCTGACCAATATCAAATTAGAGTATAAAAACATAAAAATATAATGCAGTAACATGCAGCAAAGAACAATTAAGTATGATTTTATAAAGAAGATCAGAAAGTTACACATCTGAAATTTACCTGGTTCTTTTCCTGCTCTTCGCGCAATTTGTCCTCCGTCTCCTTCAGCTTCTCGCTCAGCTTCTTCCTCTCCATCAGCTTCTTATCCTCGACGAGACCCTGCATCTTTTTCACCAGTCTCCGCATCGCTTCCAGCTCATCTTCCTTCTCCTTCAGCTTCCTAGTCTTCTTATCACTTCGCTCCTTCTGCTGCCGCAGCTGATCGCGCAGCATCTGACTCTCGCCCGCCTGGCGCTGCATTATCTGCGGCATACCGTTCTCCTGCTGCTCGTAACCATTGAGCTTTCGTTCCTGCTTCACGATCTGGCGCTTGAAGTCGCGGTTATCCTGCTGCAGGACCAAGCACTGGTCCGTCAGTTCCGTTATGCGATTCCGAAGTTCCTGGATGCGAAGACGGTTGGCCGACATGACGCGAGAGACGGTGGAGGGGTTGTTGCGCACGTTGGCGCCACCGTTCGTTGAACTGCGACGACTGGCTTCCTTGCTGTTCGCCTTGCCGCCTTTTTTCTGTGGTCCCTCTGGAAAACATTGAAATCACGTTAGTCCATGAGACCTAGGTGTGACTCAGTATGACAATTGCAGACAAATAATGGGGGACGAGGGGAAGGGTTAAGATGTTGATTTATGTGGACTTGGGTTGTGCAATGAGGTCTTTATTGTGGTGTCCTAAGCAAGACTAGGAAGGTTGAACCCCCCTCCCACACAACATATGGCAATTCTCACTCTGGTGTCACTCTTTCATTCTGAGCTGATACAAGTAGGTAAAAAAATTCTTTATCTATACAACTGCATAACTCCACGTTGGTTTTTACATTTATGCATCATAGAGAAATTCTTGTTAAAAACCTTTTCCTCATCATGTGTGGGATGAATGGATTAGGTAAGTGTCCTTACAGGAGGCAGGATCGGGTTCAGAATGTTGCCTGGATCCGCCAAGACAGCAGTACAGAGACTCCCATCTGTCATTCTACACAGTGATTCTAAAGCTAGCTTATCTTTTGGTAGGTGGTGTAATCAGACAACAAATGACATTTTACCTCAAGCAACTTCGAACTATGCACCGGTCTCTTACTAATTTATTCTGATGCAACAAGAGCCAGAAAAGTTAATAGCTTAGGGGCCGTCCATAAAGTATGTCACGCTATTTTTGACCATTTTTGACCCCCCCCTGTCACAAACTGTCACAAATCTCGGACCCCCCCTAAAGTACGTCACACTTTCGAAATTTAAAAAAATTAACACCGCAAGGCTATACATAGGGCCTAAAACAAGGCTTCGCAACAGCATTACTAGCGCTCCTAGCGAGAGGAATCATGAACAACACATTCAGGGATATGCATTTCATGCTATTTTGACATAAAACTAATTCAAATGTTTCACAAAATTTGTGAAAATTATTTTTAAAGCTATTAAATTCTACTAAAAAATATAAAAAAGAATTAGAAATAAAATTTGGAAAAAAATTAATGTGTGACGTCACACATGGCCTGACCCCCCCCTGTCACAAACTGTCACACTTTCTTACACCCCCTCCCCCTGGAGCGTGACATACTTTATGGACGGCCCCTTATACTAACCCTGACCCACTCTTTATACTATCCCTGAACTCTCTTTATGCTAGCCCTGACCCTTCTTTATACTAGCCCTGAACCCTCTTTGTATTAGTCCTGACCCTCTTTGCATTAGCTCTGACCCTCTTTATACTACCTCTGACCCTTCTTTTTACTAGCCCTGACACCTCCTATAACAATAAACAATACAAAGTCAGCAGTAACACTAAACGTTTAATCTGCATATATTCACATAATTTGCATATATTTACATAACTGATCGAAAACTCACTGGGAGGGAGTTTCTTGTTCTTGTTGCCTTTTGCATTTTTCCGTGAAGTTTCTGAATAAAACGATTCATCACTGTACGACTTTTCACTCGGACTTCGACTTCGACGACGCGATGCTCTGCTGTTCGTTGATCGGTTGGTGAGAGTCGGTGATTGACTGCGACTTCGCTCCGATCCAGACATCGTTCAAGTCTCGAGCGAAACTAAACAAACTAAACGTAGGAACCTAAAAAAATACAAGATCAGGGTAAGGTGTGGCATGGAAAGAAGTCTTACATAAGGTAACAGGGGATGCTGTTTAAGTAAAGGAAAAGTAAAGTATGGAAAGACATATTGAGGTGCTATGAATGGAGGTAAAAGGTCGTGCAACTCCAAAATATGGACACCAATTACTGATCCTAAAAGTCACTGCATTAGCTGTCATTGGGGAAGTGGACAGCATTCCTCTTTCATCTTAAAGAAAGTTTCATTTGGCCATGCTGAGGTTGGGAGCACCTCTAAGCAGTCCACTTGAAGACATGCTATATAAATTCATTTAATGAATAATGATTTAATGGATTCAATCATAAACAGGGATCTATAATTCAACCAACCTATTTTCAGTCTATTGCGATTCGGATGACTTCATTCGACTCAACAAGGTCTTCCAACTGTCTTAACCGGACAATTCCACAGATAAGGACAGCTTCATCAGGTATATCTTCTAAGTCGCTGGACTAGACACCAACTCTCTATTCGCTGAACTTTCACTTTACAAATTCTTTTGTAGGCTATACCAAAAATTACGACTAAAACACTTAAAAGTCATCTGTTCCTAGACTCGTTTCCACCGTAGACTGTTTCCATGTCACTTGAGATTCCCTTCTTGCTTTTTCACCACACTACCTTGGAATCAGGCTTGCACAATGACTGCCTAGTACCGACCATCAACTGATGCTGTCAGTATTATTTCAGCGGCACTGTAAAGTATTTCACATTAATTCTATCGGCCGATGTAAAAGGAGGGTGATTAAACACGTTTCAGTGCACATGCATGGCGTTAACTGAATAACAGCCCAACAAATCTTTCATGAAATATGGGTCTGCCAACTATAAACCCGTTCGAACGCATACACGTCAAGCTATCGTAAAATTTTATGACCGCAATTTTGACCCAATTAACGCTCCTCAAAGTATTTATTAAGGTCTTTTATCAATAATATCAAGGTACTGATATCAACATTATGGTAACACAACCATAGTAATCATACATAAACAAATAATAACCGAATAACTTTACTTTTGCTGCCGGCAAACTGATGGAACGCTATAGTGTCGCAGAAATATCATCCATTCATGTCAAAGAAATTTTGTTCGATGAATTTGTTTATCGTACACCATTAGCAACAACTTGGCATCACATGAAGTCGTGACGTAGTCAAATTGCGAGTAGCATGACCGCCGCGTTGCACCTAGTCTGATACGTATACGATCACTGACATCAGACTATCAAAAAGGTAAAACTACAATGTAGCATGCGTAGTGAGAATAGTCAGTCTGGTGCGATTGACAACAGTACTTCTGTACCGTAGCAACTGCACATTGCCCCCCCCCCCACATTTAGTTTGAAGGAGGGCCCATCCATTAGGTTTCAATGGTTTATTTTTTCAGAAATTGCGCCGAAATGACTAAAAAGAGGTTTTGGCAGAGGAAAATTGCACATAGGCCTATCTCAAGCAAGTTCAACCAAATGAATAAAAAAAGGTCATCAATTTTCTGGCAGAGGAATTGTAGGCCTATATAAATTATCTTAAAGTTCGACCAAATGACTAAGAAAAGTAGGCCTAGGCCTAATCATTTTTTTCGTTGAAAGAGGGGAAAAATTTGCCTTCCCCCGGACCAAAAATGTTGGCCAGGCCTCTGTTCTAAAATTTCTGTAGCCGCCCTTAAATCTATTTACATGAAAATTAATTGATTGATTAACCTAGGCCTAAACGACGCCCACTAGGCTACATAGGGCCTATAGCAGCTCTTAGGCCTATATTGTGGCTATTCCCCAGATCTGGTCTTTTATTTGGCAAGGTAACCGATCGAGCTGCGATCTCCTCTGATTAGACAAAGCTAAGGAACATGAATAAGCTGCAGAGCCCTGCGCTTAAACAATTAACAGTTTCAAATGACCCTTCAGAAATTTTGAGACGACAGTTACGATTACGACTTTAGACTAATCGTAGTAGGCCTAATCGTTGATTGCAGACTATGATGAATGGCAATGGAGAGTAGGCTAACAATTAGGCCTACTTTGGTCTACTATGCTGGGAAACCTACCTGTCAGTGGCCATGACAATGTGACGCATATGATGAGGCCGTGGCAGTGGCAACATAATTGGGCTATGATAGACTATTGATTGCGCTATGATAGACTATTGATTGCGCCTGCTGTAACGACAGAGGTCTATAATTGAACAGTAGGCCTAACACAGTTAGAACTTAGAACAATGCTGAAGAGCAGGCCTAGGCTGTTCAATAGGCCTACCCTTTAGGCCTTTATTTGTAGCCTACAGCTAATAAAGTGCGGGTTATTTACGCTTTGTCACAATCTTGCAACTTGCATAGGTCTATATAGGGTAAAGTGCCCAATTACTGGCCGCAAGTTTTTTAAAATATTATTTACATTAGTCAATATTGTAGTAAATTTAGCTTATCATATATTAAATTTTAGATAATGAAAATCACCTGCAATTTAAAATAAAATTTTGTAAAATTGGTCAGAAGCAAAAGAGAAATTTAACAAATTCAAGATTTTGTGAAAATGCCCATTTACTGGCCATACGTGACCAATTACTGGCCGCCCGGCCAGTAATTGGCACTCAGTATATAATTCCTTGTAGGGCCTACTAATACCTGGCATAGTGTGAAATTCTTGAGAAAGTTATCCTTCTAGGACATCTAGACATTTATCTGCCAGATATTTATTTATTGGGCATGGGTTTGAAGTGTAATTAAAGCGACTTCAATATTTCTCAGCTTCTGCATACGAAGAAACTAGACGTTGGATTGATTAAAAATAACAATGCTGCAACGAGCGAATAATTTACGACGCTAAATTACACGTTTACCAATTATTATACAGTGTAGTTAGTCAAATTTATATTTATATTTCCCCCTCAGTGCGTTTGCAGGCGGTTCAATAAAGTACATACTTACTTACTATAATTATATTGGCCTGTGGTATTTGGAGCAAATCAGTAGGCATATGCATCTAATAACAACAGACCTACATATAATTGTAAAATATTGGTGTAAAATGTAAATATTGTAGTAAGAACGGTAGACATTTGAAAAAGTAATTGCGCTTTAACCTAAGCCATGATCGTAGTATGTTTTTAAGAAATGTATAAGTATTTGCGAACAATTACTGGCCACGTGTACCATGGCCAATAACTAGGCAACAACGCGGCCAGTAACCGGGCACTTTCATACGGCAGATAAACAAATTATATTAAAAATAAGGAATAGTAAAACAATATTTAAAGCAAGTTCTACAACATTACAACATATTTAGTTTTATATTTCAGTCAGTTTGCAAGTGCCGAAATGTGCAGAATGGGTATTATAAACTTTTGAAAAAGTTTGATTTTGAAAATTCAGCGAGATTACTTACGAGATTGACCTAAACTTTGAGGCATCAAAAACAAAGTTAAACTAGGTCAAATGATGAATGAATCACGTGATTTGGTAGCTTTTAATAGAAACAAAGAATTCAGAATTGAATTTCATCGCTAGAAATGCATGATCTTCGTGTTTGAGCTTTACAAAAGTGGCCAGTAACTGGGCACCGGCCAGTAATTAGGCACTTTACCCTATTAGACTCATTAAAAGCTCGTTAGACTAATCCCGTGCGTGATGTCTACGATGTCTTTGCGACACGCAGTAGGCCTACTAAAGAATTATTATTATTTGTGGCAATTAGCGGTGATGATTTAGCTTCCGATTTCGTGTAACACAATATTATGCCAAACCGTGAAAAAATCTGCAGGTAATATTTTCCTAATAGTGGGTATGTAAAATATCTCAAGCGCATGCTTACTTATTTTCTTGTCCTCTCGAGTTGATTACTTCCTGTTTATTTGTAGCGAAATGTCATTTTTCGTTAAATTACATCCTGGAGGGGTGTGTCAAAATTTGGGGTTGTGACTTCTAAATCCAGTTGCGTATTTTTTAAAGCAGAACAGCCATTTTTATTACTTCTATCCGTTGTTCTGTACCGAAAATGGTCATAAAGGTGTACTTCTCGTCAGTGTCGGGTAATAAAGAGGTAGGGATAATGTACGCAGGTGTGTGGTATATCGGGACATTTTACATCCTAATCGGCTTCCCGGTTTAAGAATGCTAGATTGTATATTAATAGAACGCTTGGTAAATGGTGCAGAACGCTTTTAGAAATGATTGTGCTATTTAAAGGTAGTTTGCTGCAGAGCCGAGAAGCCTTACATTCTGTGTTCGTTCATAAAAGTTCTTCTATGTTTTTGCGGTGTAACTGGTGTCTAGGAAATAGCGCAAGACGAGCGATATAATTCAGCTTTATTTTTAAGTTGGTCTTTTTTGTGGAAACAGATCAAAAGGAAACAGGATTTTGTGATCTCAATCCTGGAAGGTAAGAAGATCTCTTTTGAGGCGATCGACATTTCCGATCCAACACGAGAGGAAGACAAGAAGTTCATGCAGCAGCACGGTAAACCATCGGGCAACGATAAGAATCCGATGCCACCTCAGATCTTTTCTGAAGGAGACTATTGTGGTGTATGTATAACTTACAGCAAATGTTTAGGATTTGTGAAGTGTATCTTTAAGTGGAATTGCAAAATTATAAATATTATGCTACGCTAGATAATGTGCCAGACAAATGCACTGAAATGCAGTAGGATGCCATCTCAAGATAAATCCTCAGAGGTGCACTTGACAACTGAAAATCATGAGTGGACAGACTTCTTTTCAAGTTTTGCAGAAGGAGGCAAAGAAAGGCCTAGAAGAAAAACCATAAGTTGCTAGACAACATGTTGGCTTGAGGAAAGATGATCAAATGACTACGAACTACTTCTGTTTTGTTGTCTTCAGGCGTGCCGAGAGTGGCAATGGGGTAACACTGACGCTTTTGTCAATTTAAACTTCAAATTCACAACTGAATATACCGTAATTTGGTGTACATAAATATGATATTGCAGGTTGTACCCACAATTTTATTGTTTAATTTATTTTAAATTTTTCATAAAGCCTAAGATAGTTTAGGAGTCTGTAATCGCTCTGCCTAGGGGCCAAGAATTTCTCTCATCAGTTCTAATTGTATTGCGAAATGTTTTCACTTGGACGTATAACCCCTATCTTGATGCTTTCGAGTACCAGTAGTTTCTGAGCCTGTTTGTGAACAAACCTATAAATTTTTATTATTTAAATTTCTATAAAGTGTCTACAGGGACGTTTAGATAAGTGTATGTTACATTTACACAATTGCTTCCAGAGTATTTTCTATCGACATGTGTAAATATGTGTGAACATTATCGTTCCTGTTGATACATTTACGTTCACCAGTTACTTGGTTTTTATTTTCTTAGGATTACGATGGTTTCCATGAAGCCAATGAAATCAACGAGTTGGATTCATTTCTGAAAATTGTCTAAACAATAACCTGAAGACCCTTTACTGTCATGTAAGTTTTACTATTAAAGATCTAAGTTGTAGTTGATCACACAGATCTAGTGGCCAAGGCGCTATAAGTTTTCAATGTAAGCCATTAAGTCGCCTCGTAGCAGTGTTATTTTACTTCACAAAATAATTTCTATTTCAGTTTCAGTTCAGTTCGGCTGGAAGTAATTTCAGTTTCAGTTCAGTTTCAGTTCTCAAATAATTTCAGTTCAAGTTCAACTTACAGTTCTTAAATAATTTCAGTTCAAGTTACAGTTCTTAAAAAAATTTCAGTTCAAGTTACAGTTCTTAAAAAATGAGCTAAACTTGACGACATTCTCGAAAAGAACCGCTGAACGACAACACTGTGAACGATAATACCGTTATATACCGAGAAATCTCGCGAGATTAACGACTTTCTCTTAACATAGACCAACGAAAGACTGGTTCACCGCTAATTTAAGTCAGTAAGTAAATTACTTCATTTCTATAACATAGTCCAACGAAAGACTGGTTCACCGCTAATTTAAGTCAGTAAGTAAATTACTTCATTTCTATTTTTAGTCATAAATGTGTATAATTTCCGTTCGGATTTTAATTATCTTTACAGTTTTTATTCAGTTCGGCATCATTTATTTCCGTTTCCGTTCAGTTTTCGTTCTTAGAATATTTTCAGTTATCGTTATACTTACCGTTAACGGAATGGATTATTTTCAGTTCGACTTATCGTTTCCGTTAACGAATATAACACTGCCTCGTAGGGACCTTGTGCAAGTCCTTCACTCGCAATTGCTTGGGCCACCGTGTCCGCACTGCAATCGGGAGCGCCTCTGAGTAGAGAGCTTGAATGAGCGCTATAGAAATGGAAAAATAAATAAATAGATAATAATAAATTGCTTGTTTGGCTTGGACTTGGCCAGAGATCAGTTGACTATGACACAGATTTTATTTGGCTATGGTTTTGATTATGGTACAGGTTTGATTACAAATGCTATGTTGTTGATTATTGCAAAGATTTGATTTTGCTATTGCTATATGGTTTTGATTGTAGTATAGGTTTGATTACAAGTGCTATATTTTTTTTATTTTGGCACAGATTTGATTTTGATATGGTTTTGATTATGGTATGGGTTTGATTACAGGTGCTGTATTTTTGATTATTATGGCACAGATTTGATCATGCATAGATTTCATTATGACTTACTTATTTATCATGTATTTATTTTTGAGTGTTGTGTAAGCCTGGAAGTTTGTTTGTGCCCTAGTTATAGCGCCCCTTCAAGCTATCTACTCGGAGGCGCTCCCGACGAACATACCCAGCGGACGGACATACCCACTACACCACCGCGCCCCATAACTGTTCATAAATATTGGGATTCATTTAATGGTAACTTGAGAATCATAGATCAGGATGTGATCACCTTCCAACTGGGACATATGATTTAAACTTACTTTACCTAATGCAAATATCATAAGAATTGACATATTGCATGTAGATCATGCCTTTCATCGTAATAATATGCTTATTTTAATATTTTTATAATCTTAAAAGTAAACTTTTAAGAGTTATAGTTTCTTTGATATTAGTTTTTTGTTTTGTTTTTAGATGGCGCTATTATAAAAGAAGCTGTCAAACCTGCTGTAACGTGCCATCATATATCAGTGGCTTGAGCTTATGTTAGTCTGCCTGCCTTTGCGTCTTGTTCGAGTGTGCTTAGCCTTTGCGTGTCTGTCATGTAGCTTGATCAAGAAAACATATTTCTTGCCTTTTTTCTGGTGTATAGATAAAAATAATTATATGCATATGTATATATATATTAGTTGTACGTTACGAGAGGTCGATAGCCATTTACTGTAAATATTTGTCGTTGTTAGCATTTTAAACGGAGATAGAGTCTGTTTCACGTTGGCTTTTCTGTACTGTGAATTTTATTCAAGTTCAGCAGCAGTTTGCATGTATGTGTTGGTAAGTAGGCGCTTTTCTATTCTCTGACAGCGTTGCCTATGTTCTTCCGTCTGAGAAGATTATCTTTTTATGAATGCTTATTCAGAACTTCGCAAACTGCCAGTGGTTAAAGTGGTTTGGGTGAGCAGTGGGAACGCAGAGCAAAGAGTTTAATTGGAAAGCATAATTATGTATATGTTTCAAGGGTTCCATGCATGGTGAGCAGTGGGAATGCAATCAAAGAATGTTGAGAGCGCTGGGAATGCCATTCTGATGCGTTCCCATCCACACCACTTTAACCCTTTAACGCTGAGATGGTAGTAAATGGTATGGGAATCCTATACCTCCGGCATTAAAGGGTTAAACCCTGAAAAGTAATATGATGGTAGCTTTTCGTGCTTTGGATTGTGTGCATCATTTCGTGTTGAAATCACATCTTTCTTATGCACGTTGAAATACTTGTAATCTGTGCAGTGAGTTGGTTGGTTGAGTGACAGCTCAGGTAATTTCATGCAGATTTAACAATGGTAATGCTGTAAAAAATTCAAATTTTGTTTGCAATCAGCCGATTTTGTGTACGGGTTGTGGTCATCCTAAATTGATGTAGAATCATGATGTCATAAAAAAAATTGAATTTGTCGTAAAGTAATCATTTATTGGTGTCAGTTTGTTAAGTTATTCATTCATTCAAGAATTTATATAGCGCTTCTTCAAGGGGACTACTCAGAAGCGCTTGTTAAAGTTATATACATTGTGAACTTTTGCAGTGCATATCCCTGCTTTTGGTATTGGATATCACTTGTGTTTCCAGTAATCATGGCTGTTGTTTAAATCCTCATCTTGGTTTTATGTAGCTGCTCTTATATCTAAACAAATTCTTCACATTCTTGTTTTGCAACATTCTCAAACTTTCCAATTCTAAGTGGTACAAAACTGTTCTGTGCATTCCATCCATTGTTATGAATTTTATTCCAGATCTTTTGTTATTATTTTCTAACAATGAGAAACTTGTTTGATATTTTTGTTTTGTATGGTTTAGTAAATTAGAATGAGTTTCACAGTTGAAAAATTATTGTGATTGTTTTGTTAACGTTAACACTTGATAAACGGAATAATAGAATTTCTTATATTTTTGAAGATATAGGGAAAGTTAACTTAGAATGAACAGTTGAAATGGTGTCTGTGTTCAATGTTCATTTGAAGAGGCTTCTATAGTGTACTGCAGTGGAGATGCTAGTAGCGATGCAGACCGTGTTGGCTGTGGTATGATGCTCTGTTCGAACAGTATTTGCTGCTGAAATGAGAAAATTAGATTTAGAAAATGGAAGAGCTCTGTTGATGCTTTTGGATGCTGGAAATAGTCATTTGTTAAGCGTGACACCATAATTGTCGCCTGCAATTTGCAAAGGAATTTTGATCTTCGCGTGGTTCCTGGTGTCTGCTTGAGAGCACTGTTCTCTGCGAGTTTCCTTTTGAGATCGCGTTTTTTATTTGTAGTGTCTTACTGAAAGTAGCACTGCTGATGTGCAGATCGCTTATAGATTCTTGATAATTATTCATTGTCGATTTATGTTGGAAGCTAGAACGAGTCGGTATGAGAATGCTGACTTCTTGAATGTTTAGTTCTCACAACTGAAGTTTGATTTCATCCTCTGCACCATGAGTACTTTTGTTAGTGTCAACAGTTATAAATTCTACCAGATTTACCTTGCTTTTTGCAAGGATAAACTGCAAGCTATTTTTGCAACTTCGTTAACTTCAGGCTTTAATTATGCTATGCTTAAATTGGCTTGCTTTTGTTACTATGTCATAGTGTTGCTACAATACTTGTTTATGATGGCTTTCATTGTATTCCTTGATGAATTATTACTTGTATACAAGTAAACAACTAAGTACATGTAACTGAGAAATCTGTAATACTTTGTAATTATGTTTAATGATGTTTATGTTACAGCTTGTGTATCCAGACACTTACTAAATGTAAACGTGCATATTTTTCTGTAGCGACCATAATGTCCGCTCTTTTACATTGAATTGATTACTTAACCGTCATAGAAAGGTGCCGCTTGTATTTATTCATTCCAGAAATGTATATTGTGCCCGTTCAAGAAGCCTACTGCTATAGAGAAAGGTCTTGGACAACTGGTAGAAAGCAGGCAAATTATTCCAAGGTATTAAGCTGAATGGAGTGAAGGGCCAGCATAAAATCATGTATAATAGTTTTGTAACTACACTGCTCAGGCATAACTTTGAATGGCCATATAGAAATGTCTTCTGTATTCGAAGCAAATATGGCAGTGGCATAACTTTACCGATTGTTTATACTTGCTTATCTCTCTGAAACTTTATACGAAAGTATATCATTTTATTAGTAGCTTATTTCTAAACAGAGCAGTAAGGGTATATTAAAAGTCAGCCCTGTTTTAGATTTGACTTTAATATAAACCTCATATCAGTGCCGTGTCAGGATAAAACTTCTCTTGAAAACTGTATGCTATTTTTGGAATTGATATACAATAAGCTTTTGATAATGTTAACCTGTGTGCATTCGATCAAGGGCTGGTGTGATGAATTTGTGAAGGTTTTATGTAGAAGTTTGTATCATATAATAGGTTATATACATATATTTTAAATATATATATATATATAGTATTGTCTTTAAACCGCTGATAATGCTATTCAAATTCATGTCATACTTTAATTGGAAAATGCGCGCAATATTCTTAAGATAAATCATGGAAATTTGAATGTTTCTCATATGATGATGTTTTTAAGATGTTAACAGTCAAAGTATAAATTGCAAATTTGTTAATAAGAAATAAATAAATGTTGAAAATTAATTTGAGATTCTGTTAGACAATAAATGCTTTCAATGTTATTACTGACATGTATGTGTTTCTAATATTTGTTGTTTGCTAATGATGCAGTATTGTTAAATTTTGTAATTGATATCGAATGGTAGATTGTGTTACTGAACATTTCTTGCTATTCCAACATTATTGTAGAGGATTTCGTATATTCGATAGAAGAACCTTAATTGCACTTTCTTCCTTTTGTGTGAAGTAGTTAAATAGAAACCGAAACTAAATTGTGTTTTTAATAAAATATTTCAAATTTGCCATGCAAATATGAGGTTTTACTGATTTAGCTATTCTAAATAAAAGTGTTTTCACTTAGTTGTTTTGTATTATTTTGTGTTATACATGTATTTGACAAATAAGTGATAACATAAAGAGAAAACTGAATGTGGCCAAAATAGTGTTCTACTGTCTTATCTCGTTTGGAGGTTGAGCAGTAAGGACGTCAGCAAAAATCAGAGTCTCCTGAATTGTGAACATGTGTGTAGGGTTATACCCATTGCCAATATCACATTGAGATGTAAATTTTACACTTTGGGATCTTTGTGTAGCAATTTCAGTAGTATTGTGCTCTGCAGCACATTCAATTGGACACAATTCCTATGGTTGGTCATGTTTCCAGCTATAATGCTGGTTACCTTGTGCTGTCAGTTCCTTAAACTCTAGCGACCGCCATGACCAGCCTTCTCCATTGCTTTCTTTCTGATGTCGCTTCCCTTAGTTAATGCTGGAGACAATGCAATTATGCTGGCGCCCTACCTACCCGGCAGCGCCTTGCTACTTTGGTTTGTAGTGTCATCTGCCGTAGACTACTTGTCAGAGCTTTGTTGCACATCAAGTATCCAAGCGTACGTCCCTCTGCTCTGCACAGAGGGGTACTCTTGGTTTCATTTGCACGAACTACAATTACGCAGAATCGAACCTTTTTCATGGTTGGTCCAGTGGTCTGGAATGGTGCGCCTGCTTCCTACAACTCTTACAGAAGCATTTCTGTTATCCAACTCAACTGCACTTCTTGCAGTGATAGAGTTGAGAGTGCCTCTTAGTAGTCCCGTTGAACATGTGCTATAAAATGAATGAATTACTTTCATCAAATTGCTCGCAGTCATTTTATCCTACTCGATCAGACGACAAACTTAATCTGAAGAATACGAAATAGAAGCAGGTGCTAGCAATCTCAAACGTAAGTAACCATACTGCCAATAATTGTTATTATAATGTGAACCTTGAGTGTTGACAGAATTGTCTGTTTTTGGAGATAAATGAATATAGATACATTTAATTGCAGCCTGTGCCTAAAGCACCTTCAGTAAATTAATTCATACGCCTAACATTGTAAGTGTTGTCTCCTTGTGCAATGAAGGCAATGAAGCTTTTCCAGTGAACTGCACTAAATAAGTGCTGAAAAGTAAGCTTACGTCATTCGTCATATACTACACAATTATAGTGTCTTATAAAAAATATATATTCGCCAGAAATTGCAATAAGATGAAAATGCATTTTAGTCTAAAAAGTAATACAGATTTTCGAACTAATAGTGCTACAAAACAGTATTGACCATGTATGATCTTTTATCTATAGCGATAAATATGGCGGCGTAGCAACCAACTATCAAAAACATACGCTCCAAATAAGTCGCTTTGCAAAATTTAAATCATCATTGAACGCTGTTAAGTGTGTTCGGGAATATTTAAAACAAAGTTTCATCGCTGTAATATGTCAGCTATTGATGCGACTTAATGTGTCGCACAATATAGTTTTTGAAACATCGCTATGTTGCCGATGGGTAGGGATTTTGTACTAGTGCTTTTCACGTTTTAATTCCGGTGTTAATGGTAAAGTACTCTGATTTGATATAGCTATCACAAATCCATCAAACTGTGGCATGATTAAAGTATTGGGGACCGGCATTTGACAGTGTCTTTGGACAGTATCTAATGACGAAACACTAGCTGACGCCTAACCTAACCCTAACCGACAATCACGACATAAATCTGCAATTCTCAACTACATTAATTTAATCTCCAGTTTATTTCAACAGTACATAAAAGGGTAAACACGCAGAATGAGTCACCGTACTCCAAACAATATGGCCACCGTAGATGCGTGCATAACAGAGCGGCCCGACATGCGGCCTAATATTTCCGCGAAAATTAAAGCACGCTTCAATTTCAGCAGAATGACTGCACTAAACCCTAAAACTAACCCTAACCGACCCTCACGGCGCCTAACCTGAGCCCTAACCGACCCTCACGCTTTGCATGTTGAGATACATGTTGCGATGTCGTCGACCGGCCGCGTTCTAATTTTACGGCATTCGTTGGCAGCCATATTGTTTGGAGTACGGTGACTCATTCTGCGTGTTTACCCATAAAAGTTGTTTATGTTTGACAGCATGAGTGCAAAACTGGAGAATAAGCGCAGCCTCCGAGAGCTTCTTGACAGGCTCGTAGCAGCCCAGAAGGAAGACATCTATGCATACAGCTCTGGCCATCTGAATGAAAGCAAGCTATTCAATCCTCCACCCTCCTCTTCTCCTCGACCATCGACATGGTCGAGCAGCCAACGTCGTGCATCGGCACACCACTCCGCACTCTCGCCAGAATGCGCTGATGCAACTAAGATGCAGAGTGCGCTTGCAAGTTTCGCGCTTGGCTTGGGCAGCTCAGTTACGGAAGCTGGTGAAATGCCAGGAAAGGGGTTGCAGAGTTTGAGGCGGAGCTCGGAGACAAGCGATTCTCTTCTCCAGACGTTTCCCAGCAACCATGTAGGGCACGGGTCGAGCGCAAAGGTCGACAGGTTTCAGGGAGATGGCAGGAGGGTTGTTCCAAAGCATCTGGAGTCGATCACGAAAGCCGAGGAATTTCAGAAGATGAGGGATTTCGAAGCAGACATCCTACAGAAGAAGTCAGTGCTGCGGGGAAATTTGTGTACGGGTAAAGATAGGATTGACCAGCTGACCCACCATCTCGACAAGGTGGGTTGAAAAGCTCAAGAATTTATTGCAGTAATAGATCTGTAGAGCCTTTATTAAAAATCTTGAGAGTGTAATAAAGTTGTAACGATTTATGTGAAGATAGGAAATAGTAAGGAAGAAATACTAGGCCAAATTGTGTATTAAAATTGTGCAGTGTTGAGTCTGAAAGTTTTTTAAAATAGCTCAACTGTTTAAAACATTTTACCACAGCAAGTTTCCGGGCTTGTATGCTTCATCCATTGCTAAGGTACCCCCACCCATTTGAGAGGTGCTATATAAATGTTGTTGCGACTTCACGCAATTAGTTGCTGTTCATCTAGGAACTCGATCGTCTTGAGTCTCGTGGCTTTGGACTTGGCTTTCATCGGCTTGAAGCGCATAGCGCAGCTTTCGACCAAATCAACCATGGTTCAAAGACTTTTGGTGGCCTTCTAGGAAAGATTAAGGTTTGTATGTTACATTAGTTAAGGTGTGACTTATCTTACAACATGGCTGTTTGTCATGCTTCAGAATTTCTGAGAGGCTAGTAGCACTCAGTAAGGCAGTATGTAAATATTTAGATGTTTTCGTTAATACATATTATATACAATTATTTCATTTTTAATATGCCATATAGATACAGTATTGAGAACCAGTGCAGTCACACATTAAGGAAATTTGCACAGAAATTGGGGTGCATAATGGGACAACATTTAATTGTCCTTCTCTTAGTGTTTACCTTACTATACCTGATCGGACCTTAACTTAGTACATCTCACAGTATCATTCGCAGTTACCATACTTACATAGTTGCCTTATGTTAATGTTTACCATACGTGAGTGCCACTAAGTGTGACGTTTTTATGATTTCAGAGAGCATACGATGACTACTTATCACATTTACTCGATGGTCATGTGACAAAACATAGAGTTCTCCAAGACCAGCTGACCCAGTTGACAGATATGCATACTGTCAATGCAGCTGCAATCCAGAAAGAGGCTCAGACGCTGGAAGAACTCGAACAGCAAGCCATAGACGCACTTGAAAGGAACAAGAGGTGTTTCTTTATCTTACTTTACTTTGTGTTACTGTGCATGTGCCCGCCATGGGTGACTCAGATTTCGGTTTCAGCTAACTGATGTAATTATTCGTTTTAATGATGTTTGACATCATGAATATTAAAGGCTACATCTGAGTAATTATCGGGCAGAGCCGCAGAGACACTAAAAAAATTCTAAATGAATGAATGGATATAATATATTTAATGAATGATGTGTTGTAGTTATATGTTGCAAATTGTATGTTTATTTAATGTGTTCATGCTTATGAAAGTTTTTCTCTTCCTAATATATCTGTTTAGGATACGAGCTGAACTGAGACGAGAAAAAGAATTGGCCAGTCTGCCACAGCCAGGTATGATGATCCTCACCTGATTTGGTCTCGCATGGTTTGGTCCTAATGGTTCGGTCCTAATGGTTTAGTCCTCACATATTTTGGTTTTCACTTGGTATGGTCCTCGTGTGATTTGGTCTTCACGTCATTTATTAGAAATACTTTTAAAATACTGTTAACATATTGACAGCCAAGGACAAGTTAACTCGTCCTTCAGCCAGTCATTTAACATGGCGTGTAGGCGGTCAACGTGTTAAGCGTAGTTATCCAATAAATCTAAAGGTTCAACTTAATAAAATCGTTGGGCTTCTCCGGTGGAATAGTCCAACGTAGTGGCAAGTGCAATTATGGCATCACCAGTTCTTTAGATAAATAAGCAGTAAATGAAAATTTGAAAGGTATATAACGTTTTTCATGCTTTTGTTATAATTTGCAGAGATTTCGATGCCAACGGTTGTACGATCAGAACAACTGGAACCTTCCGAGCAGGTGGAGCGACTCAACGGAGCCATCTGCAACGTTCTAGACTTAACGAAACAACTGCGTGTCAAGATTCGCAAAGAATGTGTTCCAACGACCGTCTGCAACTATCTAAAGCACTGCATCAAGGAAAATGACGTATGGACCATTGTAGACCCTATTTCTCATTATTCTATGTATTTGCAGAAATTCCATTTTTGTCATGTAAGCACCTCACAAAGCAGTTTTCTTTTTGGCCTCTGAAATCCCATGATTCGCGTGGCTTCGCTGCCTCCGAGCCGGAGGGTTCTAGGTTCGAATCCACCTCAAGCCACCGCCATTTAGGGACCTTGAGCAAGTATGATTCAGGGGAAACTCCGATGCAGTGTTCGCTCTGTAGTCAAGAGCACCTCTGATTAGAGAGCTTGAAGGGGTGCTATAGAAATGGAGAAATAAATAAAACAAATAAATAGGTAGAAACAGCAAAAACGATGCCAAGTCTGTTTTCATTATGTTTACACAATCTCCACAGCATCGAAATTGCCCAAACATGCTGCCTCGCATGGACTTGATTTATTGTCAGCAACCTGACGATTGTGTGAATAAATAGATAAATAAATTAATAATTTATATACACACAAACATACCATACCAGTATATTGGTTAGCTTACAGATTGACCATTCGCAACCTTGAACACCACACATGTAAACAAAAATATCCTAACTGTCTTTCTGTTTAACGCCGTATCATTTTCCAAATGTTTACATATATATATCCTGTAACCTTACAGCACTATTTCTTTAGATTGACCAAGCATCTGACCTAGCACCGCAACTGCCAAAACGTCTTCGCTTGTGTGAACTTGATAAAGCACTGTTGCATAAGCTGGACTTTTCAAGGATGAAGCATTTGTATGCACTGATAATGTAGATTTACTTTGCATTTCCAGAGTTCTGTTGCGATTTATATTTTATACAGAGCAGGTTGTCTTACTGCCTACACTTGGTTTTATTCTATGCACATTACGTTTAGGTGGAAATTCAGCGCATGACATCACAGAAGGAGTATTACGAGCGCAGCATTTCAGAACTGACAGGAGACTTACGAGAGGCAATTGAAACAGCGGACACTACAGAAAGTGATGCAAAGTAAGTTTACGCAACATGAATGATCTCCTTAGTTTTTAAACTCTACAGAAAATTTATATGCTGACCATACTGTGTTGGTGTGAGGATCAGAAGGTGGGGCAGAGGTCTGGTCACCACGAGCTTTCATAAGCCAAGGCTAAAAAATGGAAATTGCTAGCATTTCATGCTGATTATTGCCATGTGGATTTAGCTTAAGGAAATAATACTTTTACATGATTTTTTTCAGTCATTGCTTACAAGTACCAGAGTTGGAATGGGGTCATTTTGGGGTCATGTGATCTAAATAATGCAAGGGGCCCCATGCTTTTGGAGTTTGAATATATCTATAGAATATTTGTGTAATGTATTGTATTGTATCGTATATGACCATTTATAAAGAACTTCTCTCAGCAAAGCCTTTCAGAAGTGCTCCCAGTGTGATCGACCAGTGCATATGGACATGTAATTTATACATTTCCATCCTAATGGTCCCATGCACTTAAATCAGAGGGGCCCATGTGCCAGGGCACAATGGCCAGTCAACCAGGAACAAATATTTAATATTTGAGTTCTTCATCAATCCAGGAGACATGTGTACTGGTACCATCAGTTACAAGAAGGCACACCTGGCACATTTATGCAAGAAGAAGTCAGTTTTGCATATTCATTTTGACTAAAGTTAATACATTTCTTATGGTAGGCTGGCTTGGCTCATACACAGCGACCTAAAATTATATGACACCATTAAAACAGAGGCTGCAATGGTGAAATAAAACACTCCAGATAAACTCATTGAAAGACAAGCAACATTGAGGTTATACAGTGGACCTACTAAGGTCATACTTACGTACTTAGTTTTTGTGAGGAATATCATCACAGCGGTATTCATTATGTAATGCAGTAGAAATCCAGAATTTAATTTTATTTCTGCATTTTTTAAAGGAAAATCTGGAAAAAGCTCGAATCACAGCCTCTGAAATCTGAAGTCAACAGGGGCACAGGTTTTTGGGGATGTGCAGGGGGTGGGGCTGATACGAAGAAGGATGACCCGGGGTCGGATGACGATGACTCCGACAAATGGAACTTCTACATCTCGTGAAGTACTTACGGCCAGAAAGAAGCTTTCATAGACTTCGATTCTAGTATTTGGACGTTTGGAATTCTAATATTTATTTTTTGAATAAATTTTTGTGTAATTTATTAAGCTGGAGTGTTTTCAGTTGTTTAGGATTGTTTCAAATGCAAGAAAAGTTCATCTAGAGCAAAAGTCAAAGCTGAAGGATTGACTGACTGTTGCTTCATGTCAAATTATTTTGTGTTCAGATCAGAACAGCCCTATTTGGACCCAAAAATCCTTTATGCAAATCCCTTGCTAAGTTAGTTTGGTGTCCAAAACTTCATTTAAAAAAACAGGGAAGTTAATATAATATAAAACAAGTAAAAATATAAGTAGATGGTTTTATTAGCTTGTCAGATATAGGCCTAGTACTACTGTTATACCTTTCATATTTACTGCATGATTTTTACTTGCAGATCGATCTCTTGACAATGAACATATATTTTGGCTCCCATGTGCTTTTTTATATTCAGGAATAGGGCTACACCGTGCAGTTATAAGATCATTATTCAAGAGTATTACATAGGTCTACCACAATGAATGCATACTTGTACACACAAATCATCATCATCCTCATCATCACATGCATGGGCAACAGGCATAATTATGAATTCTTTGCAGAATGTTGGGTCCATTGGATTTGTTTAAGCCACCAGGATGAGGTGTGTGAGGTACGTGTTTTACCCATTCCATTGTCTTCCTCACAAGCAATTGTTGGTGAGCAGCTTGTCCATGGTCGCTATATGCTGTGGCTTGAGGTAGATTCGAGCATGACTTACCACAGGCATACCTTTGCCCAATTGTGAAGCGTCAAATTTGAACAGAGTTGAACCACAGGCTTCAACACACATCATAAATAAATGCAGAACTTTAGCTTTCAAAGCAGAGAGATTAGATTAAACACTGACCACATCTTTCTTTCTAATATGCTTTAAAAGTTTAAATGCTTTGTTAAATTTGTCATTTGTCTATAGGCTTTGTAGCAAAAACATATCTCCATAATATCTAATAGGCCTATTATGGTTTTGATGTCAATCTTCCATACGCTGGCAACACTTTTACATTTTTTAGACCAAACCACAGAGACCTGAGACCATGTGTAATATGTTGTCCCTTTCAAATGTTAATGGGATATTGGAGGTACCCTATATAGTATATATATTATAGTCACTTGGAGTCGATGAAATACTCAAAATTCGGCACACCTGGGAACGGCGGTCCCAAATTCTGAAACATGTATTTTCGTGACAGACGTTACATGAATGAACGATACTGTACAGAAATATTAAGAAATGTCTTTCTCGTAACACACACAACTGTCGGTCTTACAGTTTGCAATCATATAGCATAGTTGTCACTGAGCAACTTAAGATACTGCCCGTAAACATGTGTTTTATGCGAATGTCGCCACTGAAATTCCGCAAGGTAACGTGGAAATAAATTCCTGCTGCTTCCAAGTTGGTTTCTGAGCTTCCTTTTAGCGTGCATCCAAAGCCCCTCTATTGTTTGAGTGTTGATGTCAGAATGCACAGGATCTACGAAATTGTCTCCATGCACAACAACCTGATGATCATAGACACCATTGTTTATGGTCGAAACATTACGGTACGCAGCCCACCCGTCCGTGACAATGACCGAACCAGGTAGAACATGAGCAGTAATGATACGTTCCAGTGTCTGTGCATCACGTCGGTTAACGATTTCAAGCCAGCATCGGCCACTTCCGCGTTCCACAAGTCCAACAACCCAAATTCCGCGTCGACGCATTCCCCTGTGATATTTCCTGTGGAAGTAAAAAGTCTCGTCGACTTCCACGATCATAGGCAGACCACTTGCATCGAAGCCGCCAATATAAACCTGTTGAATGTTCAGCCAATTTTCACACTCAACGCGAAAGAAATTGTTGTAATCAACCATAATATGCCAGTCGACAATTTCTTCAAACGACATCACATGTTTCGCAAGCACTTCATGACTCCAGTAGTACATCATCATTACGACTTTGTCAATGCTTATAACGCAATGCGCAAAAAACGAACCTGTTCGCACACTTGCTCTGGTATCACAACCTCGACATCTCCACGAGAACAGTTCAGGCGACTCACCACGTCGGACCAATGCCATTGGCCTATGACAAACGCCGCAGTCATTAGTGTTCCGTATCAGCCTATGTTCTGCGAGCCACTGAAGCCATTGCAGTGGATCATTCATAGCTGCGTAAATTTCACGTGGTGTACAGTGAAAGAACTGCAATTCGTTCCTCGTCAAAACAACGTTTGTAATGCTTCGCGGTGCTTGCGGTCTACCGGCCATTTTAACTGTCAGTCTGATATTTGTACCATTTGAATTTCTTTTACGACGACAGCAATGACGTAAACAACGACGTAAAAAGACAGACAAGATGGTAAGTAAGTGAATAAATAAAGAATTAAGTGCAGTTGGCTCTTGCTTTGACGAAAATACATGCCTCAGAATTTGGGACCGCCGTTCCCAGGTGTGCCCAAAATTCCATAAATCAGGCATTGTGGTAAGTGTGATATCCAACTGTGTTCTGCATCATCCAGACAATGTAGTGTACCGACAGCTCTGTGATTTTTTTACGCTATCGCATTTTGAAACGATTAGTCCGAATATTGGTAATCTTCTCGTTTAGCGTCGGAAATTATTTCAATGGTTTCAATGGTAGCATTCGATAATATCCGATAATCTGGATTTAAATTATCGTTTCACCTCAATCGCGTCATTCAATAGTTGCTATCCAACTTCTGTTTAGATAACAATTATTTTTCGTCAATCCAGCTCCAGTTAGGCAAGAACATTTTCATTAATCCAGCTTCAATTTCAGCAGAATGACTGCACTAACCCTAAAACTAACCCTAACCGACCGTCACCACGCCTAACCTGAGCCCTAACCGACCCTCACGACGCCTAACCAGTGTTGCCACTGAGGTTTCAGAAAAAAACATAGATTTCCTATAAAAAAAAACACAGAAAAACACAGACGTCGCCCGGCCGAAAAGTAAAGAAAATTTTAGATTTTCGCCGGCAAAAAAGTTGATGACCTTTTTTTTTTTTTTTTTTTTTTTTTTTTTTTTAGTCATCCGGTCTGAAAAGTCAAAAAAAATTCTATTTTCGCCGACAAAAAAGTTTATGACCTTTTTTTTTTTTTTTTTTTTTTTTTTTTTTTTTTAGTCATTTGGTCCGAAAAGTAAAAAAACCCAGACGAAAACGGAAAAAAACACAGATTTTTCCAAAAAAACCCAGAAACCCAGACGAAAACGGGAAAAAACACAGATTTCCCCAAAAAAACACAGAAATCCAGACGAAAACGGAAAAAAACACAGATTTTCACCAAAAAAACCCAGAAACACAGACGAAAGCAAAAAAACATAGATCTATGTGGAAAAACACAGCTGTGGCATCACTGCGCCTAACCTGAGCCCTAAACGACCCTCACGCGCTAAATCTCGCTTCTATTTCGTCAGGAAATATTAGTAATCGAATTTATAAATTTTAAACGGCGAGACGCGTGGCGAGACGCCTGGCGAGACGCGTAAAATACGGAGCTCAAAAGACGGAGTATGTATTATAGGGTGTCACCGTCACGACAACTCGTCCAACGACAACTCGTCCAACGACAACTCGTCCACGGACAACTGGTCCACCGACAACTGGTCCACCGAAATAGAAGCCGGATTAACGAGACAGCGCTTGAGAAATGGAAGCTGGATGAAAGTTCTTTATTTACGAAATAGGAGCTGGGTTTATGAAAAAAAGTCTAGTGGTTTTATTGCTTAAATAGAAGCTGAATTGACGATTTTTATCATGTGTCTCAACATGCATCCAGCTTCTATTTCAGATAGAAAAAAACTTGACCCATCTTCCATTTCTTAAGCGGTTTATCATCAATCCAGCTTCTATTTCACCTGTAAAAACCTTCATCCAGCTTCCATTTCTCAAGCGTTTTCTCATTAATCCGGTTTCTATTTCGGTGGACGAGTTGTCGGTGGACCAGTTGTCCGTGGACGAGTTGTCGTTGGACGAGTTGTCGGTGGACCAGTTGTCGTGGAACCGTATTATAGGATGCTACATTGAAATAATTTCCGACGCTAAACGAGAAGATTACCCCGATATTATTGGCACTCAGCATGATAGGAGCAGCTCTTGCAGGGAGTACACCATTATTAATGTGAATGTACGCAGTTTTTAGCGACCGTTTCGTGTCGTCTTAAATTGCTCAGTGTCCAATGAGTTTATCGGATGCTCGAGACCAGGGTTGCCAGATTTTGGAAAAGTTTTGTCGCGAGATTTTGAAAAAAAGTCGCGAAAATCGCCGAGGTCATTGAGCTTTTCTATTTCGGTCGCGAAAATTTCTTCTGACGACTAAAAAAAAAAAAAAAAAAAAAAAGGTCGTCAAATTTTTTGACGTTCTTTTCTTAGTCTTTCGATCGAAATCTCGTGGAAAATACCCTTTTTCCGCTCAAAAAACCCCAAAAGTCGCTCAAAAAACCCCAAAAGCCAATCAAAAAACCCAAAAAGTCGCTGAAAAAACACAAAAAGTCGCCCAAAAAAAGTCGCCGTCGCGACCGCGAGGCAATTCAAAAGTAGCCCAAAAAAGCGCGAGTCGCGAGGACGAAATTTTTAGGCGCGAGCGATTTCAAAAGTCGCCCAATTCGCGCTTTTCGCGACGACCTGGCAACCCTGCTCGAGACCATTATGATAATTAGGCTAATTAATTATGCAGCCTGTTAATACAACCTACAGGCCAATCAGGGTATGCGCTACTATAGCGTAAGTTACGGTATAAATCACGTGAAGTTCTAAACTTCAAGGGGCAACTGTCCGGGCAAGCAATTAGGCTAAGGTCGTACTTATAATTCACTGAATGTTAACCATTTCTAGTCATGGACAGCAGATAGGTACTGGTAGGCGACTAGGCCTATAATAGTGGATAGTTTAGGCTAGCGTTTATTAACTTTAGCGACTGGTCTGAGCATGAGCTGCATGCTTATTGGTGGCGGATCCCAGACAGTCCGAGGCCTAGCCTATTCCAGAGGCTAAAATAGCAGACGAAGCATGGTCAATGACGACTCGTGTGGACGCTCTATTTTCAAATGACGTCCTGATGCAGTGTCTAATAGCCTATCTAGTCCCTCTGCTTAGGTGGATGGGGTGGGGCTTCAGGTTTCTGGGGCAGCGGAATATGTTGTTGTTGTTTCGGTTGACGGACGGCAACCGGTGATGCGGACACCGACGACACACTAATTGTCTGGTTGTATTTTCTCACGACCTCTTTTTTAGTCTTTCAGTTCAAATTGATATTAGGCCTAGCCTGTATAGGACCTATAGGGGGCCTATTCTATACTTTAACATCTTACAGCCTTTTTATTTATAGGCCTAAATCTTATCAAAATCTTATGACGGGGAAATTTACTTAGCCTATATTACAGGCCTATTCCCTAGGCCTACATGTAAACAATAGCTGTCCCTCGAGTATGGGTGTTACGTATGCAGACCTACATGTAAACAACAGTTCTTGATTTTTCGGAGAGAGGTCATTCCTGGGAAACCCGGACCCCCCTCCACTCCCCCCGAAGATGCCTAGATTAAACGCTGGACTTGATTTGACTCGTGCATATAGTATATAGTACTTCGGGCTTAACGACACTGTTTCATATCGAAGATGATTAGTGTCGGAGGCAGAGTACAGCCTCACAGGCTCACACTCCACGTTTATATTGCGACCGAGTCACCCGCAGTAAAGATTCGAGAAATTAATCTCTGACCGGTAATCGAACCCGGTGTAAAGGTTTCAAATTACCCCCTTCTAAACATTACCCCCCGGTAACTTGAAACCGGTCTCAGATTACCCCCGGAAACTAGATTTGCATCAATCATCGCATTTATTGCACTAATAAAATCAGAAAAATCATCCCGCTTCTTGTTTTGGTCTGCAGAATATCATCCTTCATCCTACTTCGTGTTTTGTTATCAATATTTTGATCCGAAAAAAATAATAGCCTCGACGCCATTTTCTCCACGTAAACTTCAGCGGCGATTAGTATTTTAGTTACAGATGAAAATATTGATAACAAACCACGAAGTGGGATGACGGATGAAAGTCTTCAGACCAAAACAAGAAGCGGGATGATTTTTCCGATTATTTTAGTGCAATAAATGCGATGATTGGTCCAATTTACAGTTTTCAGGGGGGTAATGTTTAGGAGGGGGTAATCTGAAACCTTTACACCGGGCCGCCGGCGTGGCGAGCGGGCTACAACCCACTCGGCCACGCGGGATCTCTGACCTCTATAAGCCATAACTTTAAGACATAAATTCAAGCTATGACTGAATAACGTATACAACTCTTGATCTATATATAGTTGTGCTGCCAACGCAAAGGCGCGGTCCCCAAACATCAAAAATGTGAAATAATGGCCCTCGCTTGCAGCACTAGGCCTATATAGGCCTATGCTTTATTATTCATGGGCACTCACGTCACGCATGTGGGCACTTGCCACCCCACCCTATCCTCCCCGACTTGACTTTTTAAATGGACATTTAGTCTTTTAGAACTGCGCAACCCCTTATATTCCTTTCCCATCCTCCGTAGTTAAATTAATCCTTCTTGCCATTTTCAACTGCACATAAGTGCTTATAGGCCTACAACTGCACAAATCCATTTAGAACTGGACATTTGGGGGGGGGGCGGTGGCGCTTTTGACAACACACTAAGCATTGGTATGGAGATCAGCGGACTTCAAACAGAACCCATGTTCACCTATTGCCCGTTGGAGACCCTCGACCAGGGTGAGAATTGGCGGGAGCTTAGGCTAATTGTGGTTTCAACCCCAGTCTTTGTTAGAGTCCCATAGTGAAGTCTGTGGTTCACACCCCAAATCCAAGTGGGTCATAGTCCAAGCTGTCCAACCCCTTCCCCCACTTAGTTTTCCACAATTCTCACACTACCCTGAGTAGTGAGCACCCTCGACTTCAAAGGAAAGCTCGGGCGAATGAGATATTAAGCCAAGATCTTGATATTAAGCCATATATGTAGCCTACCTACGTTGCGGTTTTCACACAGATTTTAGCCATCCTGAACCACGGTAAACATTGTTAGACTACGTCTGTATAATTAAGTTATGGTTAAATGTATGTTGCGAATACGGTTGGCATGCACATGTTAGGTCGTTGTTACCCGACCTATTATAATAGCTTTCGCGTTTTGATTTAATGTAGGCTACAGATCGAGTTCTCTAATGAGTCTAATGATCTAATCTCTAGTGACTAGTCGCACATGCCCGACAGGCAGTGTTTAATCTAGACGTCTCTGGGGGGGAAAGTTCCCCCCCCAGGATTGACATTTCCCCCCCCAGAAAAATTTGACAAAATGATATTGGTTTTTAGTTACTATTTTCATCGTTGTTTTATATGAAGTGTTATAATATACGTGATGTTATTTACTATTATATGATCATTATTTATTATTTACTATTATTATATATGATACTATCATGTTGCAATTAGTATAACTTACTGTATATATTTGAATAAACACTATTTTTGCACAACTAAAAACAGATATGACGTCCCCACCAGAAAATTTGACAAAATGCTTATAGTTTTAGTTGCTGTTTACATCATCGTATTACGTGAATTGTTATAATATACTGTAATATTATTTATTATTATATGGTCAATGGTTATACTGTTATTATTTGCTATTATAATATATGACACAATCCTGCTAAAATGAGAGAAACTTACTGCTAATATTTCTACAAATACTACTTTTGTACAACTGAATGGCTTCTCAAAAGTGGTATCCTTCAAATTTTAAACTGTAAGCCTGAAATTTCAAAATGTTTGGTCCTATTATTTGAACACATATATAGTAAAACCTAAAAACAACATCATTACTACACATGGTTTCTTGAATTTGGCACCGGTAGTTTATTAGTTCTTGGTTGGTTTGTGTACCATTAAATATGATTTCAGAAAGTATGTCCTGGTCAGCAATTCAGGACCATCTTGGGAAACAGGGTTAAACTAATGTAGTGCTGAAAAATCAGCTTATATAGGCTACTATTATATTCATGTCTGCATTTATTCATTAGAATAACTCAGCAACAGGAGAACTGAGCTGCTGAACTCGATACATAAAGATATTTTTTATTGTAATTATAATCATATATTATATTAGATCCTAAAACGCTTTTTATTACTACTGAATAGTCTAATGGAGTTATTTTGCTAAAATGGCACCTTAAAAGAGGAGGCCTACCATTACAGTGTAGAAGTGGAAATAACCCCACCTCCCAAAAAATATTTGTTAAGTGTTGCTTATATTTATTGAAGTCCACTCTTATAAGCACTGAAAAGTGTACAGGCAGTTTGTTAAGATGACACCTTAAAATGCTGCCATTGCAATGTGGAAATTCAAAAAGTTTCTGATGGGGCTCTGAATAAGTGCTGGTATTTTGTTAAGATGGTACCTTAAAATGCTACCATTGCAATGTGGAAATTCAAAAAGTTTCTGATGGGGCTCTTAAAAAGTACAGGTATTTTGTTAGGATGGTACCTTAAAATGCTACCATTGCAATGTGGAAATTCAAAAAGTTTCTGATGGGGCTCTGAAAAAGTACAGGTATTTTGCTAAGATGGCACCTTAAAATGCTACCATTGCAATGGGGAAATTCAAAAAGTTTCTGATGGGGCTCTGAAAAAGTGCAGGTATTTTGTTAAGATGACACCTTAAAATGCTGCCATTGCAATGTGGAAATTCAAAAAGTTTCTGATGGGGCTCTGAAAAAGTGCAGGTATTTTGTTAAAATGACACCTTAAAATGCTACCATTGCAATGTGGAAATTCAAAAAGTTTCTGATGGGGCTCTGAAAAAGTACAGGTATTTTGTTAAGATGACATCTTAAAATGCTGCCATTGCAATGTGGAAATTCAAAAAGTTTCTGATGGGGCTCTGAAAAAGTACAGGTGTTTTGCTAAGATGGTACCTTAAAATGCTACCATTGCAATGTGGAAATTCAAAAAGTTTCTGATGGGGAGGGGCACATCCCCCTTCCCATACCCCTCCCCTTGCGGGTCTCGGCGCTACGCGCCTCACGAGCGTCCTTCGGACGCTCGATTGTCTCCCCCCCCAGAAACCTGATTTCCCCCCCCAGCGGGCGGGGACTAGATTAAACACTGCCCGACAGGGTTGCCAGATTTCGAAAACTTTGTCGCGAGATCACTTTGAAAAGTCGCCCAAAAGTCGCAAGATGAGCAGCCATATGAAGATAATATTTGTGGGGCGCGGTGGTCTAGTGGTGGCGTCGTTGCCTTGGAGCCGGAAGGTCCGAGGTTCGAATCCACCTGGCCGCGTAAGGACCTTGGGCAAGTCCTTCACTCACAATTGCTCAGCGCTTCGGCGTGAAACTCCGATGCAGTGTCCGCTCTGCATAGTGCACATACAAACAAATATTGTCAGAAATTTTTGCTATGCTCGTTAAAAATGTAGTCTACTTTATTGCCATGTTTATTGCTTTCATTATTAGGCGCGTCAAAAGACACGTGACAAAAGCATCGACGTAAAAATTCAGATGGCAGACGGGCTGAGACGGCCCATGCCTGCCGTGGACTAGTCAGTATGCCATCGAGCGTGAACTTGTTATCAAGTTACACCTAGGTCACCTCGAGGTCAAAACCGTCAAATTATGAGTATTCACATTGTCGCCAACGCGGCCGAGAGACTTTTCAAGATGAGCCAAAAATATCGCGAGGTCGCGAAGACAAAAATATTGTGATGTGCGGAGGTGTAGTGGGTATGTTCGCTGCCTTGCACCTTGCCTATTAGGTTGCAGGTTCGAATCCACATCAAGTCGCCGCGTAGGGACCTGGGAAAGACCTTCACTCGCAATTGCTCAGCGCTTCGGCGTGAAACTTCGATGGAGTGTTGGCGCTGTAAAAAGAGCGCCTCTGAGTAGCAGATTGAAGGGGCGCTGCAGCGGGCGCTATAACAAGTGCGCGTACAAACAAATAATCAGTCGCGAGCACTTTGAAAAGGAGCCCAACTAGCGTTTTTCGCAACAACCTGGCAACCCTGTCTGCTTGTAATCATAAAATTAATGGCATCGTGACCAAAGCCGGTCAGCTTACTAAACGACGTGTAAGTTTCCGTTACCATTGCTGTTGATCCATCATTATGCGCCTGCGCGTTGAGCCAATACACGCCCAGTCGGCAACCGACCAACACCAGCGTTGCCACTCCTTGGGTTTTTCACAAGATCTTGTTTTTTATCCGAACTTGGGAAATGGGGTTTTTTGCGAAGAACTTGGGTTTTTTCTTGTTTTTTCAGGCCCAAAAGAAATCTTAAGTTTGTTTCTCTGAACTTGGGAAAATGGGTTTATTTCGGAGAAAACTTGGGTTTTTCGGGGAAAACTTGGGTTTTTTGCTTGCGAACCGAAAATTTTAGGACATTTCTGAAGATTTGGGCCAGATGACTTTAAAAAAGGTCATCAGATTTTTACGGCAAAATGATAACATTTTCCAAAAATATTTTGACCGGACAACTAAAAAAAAGGTCAGAATTTTTTTTGACGAAAAAATTTGAAAATTTTGGAAGATTTGGGCAACTTGAGTTTTCTTGGGTTTTTCGACCAACCAACTTGGTTTTTTTAATTTTTCAGAGTGGCAACGCTGACCAACACACACATCGCAGTGCAACACACATCCCAGTGGCCAATGGCCAGCGTTTCGCACTCTTTGCAGACGTTGCATTGTTTCTTGGCGATTGGAAATTTCCATTGTTGACGACTTTCGTATCAGTGTATCATGCGCACTGATCTTCAAAACTGCATTATTATTCTCAAACTGTGAAACCCATTGTCAAAGTAGCGGCGAATATTTGAACAATCCAGTCAATCTATGGGTGTACTGTGTACCGAAGTGGGCCTTTAGGCTGCTGTCTGCTTAGGCCTTAGGCTAGGCTAAACCTAGCTAGCGCTAATCCGCACATTGAGGCGGAAACATTAGCCAACGGTCTTGAGAAGCTTCCAACAGGGGGCGTGAAACCGTAGAACCGCATCTAATAGGCTAACGGCTATGCATCACTGAGAAGGCAGATGCAAAACACATGCTAATGACGCTCGAATTTAGGCGAGTGCTAGGAACCTGTAAGACAGTGTAACAGCAAGGATTGCTACGGTTAACCTTCTAAAGTATACAGTTTTCGAATGTAAAATATTTCAAGTATTAGTAGCCTACAATTTACAGACTAATCTGCTTACGAGTGGAATAGCCTATGTTTAATTCGGCTACGCACGTGACATAATTCACTTTGGAAATTGTATGCCTATACCACGAACGTTTTACAACGGTGATGACAGTGAAAATTTCCAATAGTCGCACGTGAAGTTTTACGCATATACGGTAAGTGTTATTCAGCCATCCATCGCGATAATTTATGTGGCCTACAATGTCGTGTTACTCGTGTAGGCTACGTCGTGATTATGACCAAGGCATATAGTACCGATAATCTATTTGATTAATAGGGCCTACTAAGGCCTATTTGAAACTGTACTGAAGCCTGTGATCATTAGACTTAGGCAATGAATTTGTTATGGCTATGCTACGCCTTTTTTGGGCTAATTGTTTTCCCGCGTTTTTTAATGGTATACGGTATACCCATAACCATTCCTTTACATTCGGCTTAAAAAGTGCTGTACTACGCCAAACAAATTTCTGTCTAGGGCAACGGCCTCTGTTGTGATAGACCCTCGTCAAATCTGGATCCATCCAGCTTATATATGCTAATTATGGAAGTGGGTCCACAAACTGGTTTTAAAAGACGTGCCATTTGAACCTAGTAGGCCTACCAATTCACATGGTAGTTTACGGTGACATTGAAATTTTTATTGTCATCATTAGGCTGTTGCTCACGATTAATAAAAAATGCTGTGCTCGGCCTGGCGAGAACAATTATTCGACCTCTGTCGATCACCTGTAAACAATGTTAACATTGATCTAAAAGATACAGCCTAAGCCTATACGAGCCTATGAGCACCTGAATTGCGGTCACGAAAACGCTAATGTATATATTAATAGGCCTAGGCCTGCTGTTGGCCGGATGCTTAAGTACACAATTATTTATTTAGAAATAAAAATTATACTTAAAATAGGCGCGCGACTGTAACGATGTCGAATGTATGATATAGGCCGATATAGGCTACACTAGCGACTGTATGACATGTCTTAAGTTAGACCTTAGACCTATATGCACTAGCAAGACGAGGCGAGACTAAATAGGGCTATGCACACTTGTATGCAGGTCTATATGCTAATGTGCCTTGGTTACGGCACACGTTTCTACACCGTGGCTCAATAAAGAAATCAATTAATGAACTCGGCTACACTCGTTGCGTTTACTTGCTCAGAAACCTTTGTGTAGGCCTAGATGTCAGTGGAAAGGAACAGCCTACATAATAATTATACATTAGACCTATATGAATATATATATATACATATATGGCCTGCGCACACACACACACACACACACACACACACACACATACATACACATATATATATAATTCACACACATATTTATAATTAGATATATTATATATATACATAATATACACCGTGGTTCAAAAAAAACTAAGCCAAATTGTTTTTCATATATCTCTAATGCCTGATAACATATCACGCTAAAATTTTCCAAATATTTAGAGAAGTGGACCAAGAATATGATTCCAAAATTTCAAGAGATAAATTTGAACGGATAAAAATATATGAATCTTTCAACTTCATATGCCGAAATTGCAGTTTACAAGCAATTTTCTGCCAGATTCAGTAAAAAGTAAGCTAAACTGTTTTTCTTATATCTCCAATGCCTGATAATTAATCATACCAAAATTGTCCAGATATTTAGAGGATTGAATCAAGAATAGGATTCCAAACTATCATGTCCTAAATTTGAACGGATAGAAAGATATGAATATTTAAACTTCATCTCCAGAAATTTCTGTTTTCAGCAAGTCTGTTATGGTGTTCGTTGCGGTTTCGATGCTTGATAGTTCCTAATTTTGGTCTTCAGGGATCCTGGAGTAAAATTAACGGAGTATATTATCGCAATATTCTTCTGTCACAACATCTTCCACCTGTTATCAGAAATCTATAGCCCCAGAAGGCTGTTTTCTTTTTCAACAGAAAATCGCCAGCCCACAGAGCCAAGGAAACCATCGAAATGCTGACAAGAGAGACGCCAGACTTCATTTCTCCCACAATATGGCCTCCGAACAGCCCAGATTTGAATCCTGTCGAATATAAAGTGTGGAGCGTGATGCAAGATCGAGTCTACCAGACAACAATCCATGATATAAACGACCTGAAGCAACTAACGCTTGTTGGAAGTGTGGGAAGGCCTGGACCAGAGGATAATTGACGATGCTGTTGCGTAATGCATGGCGCCAGCGCTTCCAGGCTTGCGGGCAAGCAGGAGGAGGACATTTTGAGCATCTTAATTAATTGAATAATAAAACCATACTGGTGGAATCATATTGTTAGTTCAATTCTCTACATATCTGGAAAATTTTAGGATGATTAATCATCAGGCATTAGAGATATAAGAAAACATGTGATTGAATCTGACAGAAAATTGCTTGTAAACTGAAATTTCGGCATATGAAGTTTAAATATTCATATCTTTTTATCCGTTCAACTTTGTCTCATGAAATTTTGGAATCATATTCTTGGTCCACTTCTTTAAATATTTGGAAAATTTTAGCTTGATATGTCATCAGGTATTTGAGATATATGCAAAACAATTTGGCTTAGTTTTTTTTTGAACCACGGTGTATATATATACAGGGTGGTCCAAAAAAAGTGAGACCTTCTCGCTAAATCTTTTGTATTATAATATTAAAATATGTTTTTGGCGGTTTTTGAAATGTAAAATTATCCTTGTTCATTGACTCAGCGTGTGCCGTCAGTATGTTGTGAACTTCCGGTCGCCATCTTTATTTTTTAAGTCAAATTGATGCCGATAGTAAGCTGCGACAGCGCTTAAATCAGAAAGCGGCTACCCGAAGTTCGTTATCATGGTACGGAATATTCTGTGTGCAAGTGAGCTGATTTTCAGCCAGGATGATGATTCTCACAGCCACAAGAGTCAACAGGAAATTTAAAGAGAAACTGGCATATCACGATGAACAGTGCAACGCATTATAAAGCAGGATTTGCAACTTCAACCGAACAAACGCGTAATAGGGCAGATTATAAACGAAAACTGCAAATTAAAACACCGGCAGCGAAGTCAACAGTTAGTTGGCATATATCCAAAGAGAAAAGTGTAGGCTACGAAGCCTTTGGTTTACAGACGAAAAGACATTTAGGGCCTATATACTCTTGTCTGGGTTAATTCACAAAACGATCGTGTTTATTCTGATGCATGAAAAATGTTCCCGCAACGAACTCTTTATACTCATACGCGCAAGTAAGCATTTCAGTCGTTGCATCATAGTTTCGGTCGGGGTGTCTCGGATGGGGACAACCAGTGTGGTCATTGTTGAACCTGGAGCTTGGGTCAACAGTGAGTGTACGGTATCTATTGTGTTCACGTCTTAAGACAAGGATTGCTCCTGGATATTCGAAACTGGTCATAATTGAAGAGTGGCAAAATTCCTTGGGCGGTTTATAAACAGAAGCATTTACCAGTGATGCCGACGTTTAAACAAAATCTGTTGAGAACCGAGGTGGACACATTAAATTTGATTTCTGATTCTGTATGAGTAAACATTTGGCAACAATATGCTTGTCTTTTATTGAAGAAAAAGTGTTTAAATAATTTATTATTTGCAATTATGCTAGGGGTCTCACTTTTTTGGCCCACCCTGTATATATTATGGCTGTATCAAATATGTGAGTATCACTATTGGGCCGAATACAAATAATTGATCCAACTATTCGGCCCGATCGGCCGAATATGAATACGAATAGTGTACAGAATAGCTTTATTAACAGCATTCAACCATTGCACACAAAGAATGAGACCACTGACAGCGATACCGCGGTCCAGGCACTACAGGCAAGGCTTGGCTGCAACCACAGCATATATCATGCTAATCACTCCACTTGCTATTGTTGTCCGCATAATGTGCAGAAACCTATCACGTGATCACTATTCGTATTCGGTCCGACCGCTGCTATTCGGTCGAATACCGAATAGCTATTTGGTAGGCTATTCGGCCCGAAGCAAATACGAAGAGGATGTTGGGTGCAGCCCTAGGCCTATAATAGGCCTATGTCAGTGCGATTCAATATTATTATAGCACAACTATTGCGTCGGTTCTAATGAAATGGTATCTGCGTATGGCGTTTAATGGCGCATCAACATTGTTCCGCCAATCCTAGCCGCTTTCTGAAGTCCTCGAAACGAGATAAACAGCAACGACGAAAAAACTATCCTGTTTTCTTTACCACGATGTCTGACATAGCCGAACCACATAATTTATACTAATATGCTGTGGACATAGGCCTAGACCTACGCGAAGCTCCGCCCTATATGCCCTATGATAGGCCTACTGTAACTGTGGTCAAACTGCGAAGACGGGAGCGCAATATATGCGGTGACCCAGATGGGCTGTGCTGAGCCAAAGGGCAATAGTCTTGTTTCAATTTCCTTCAACTGGTTCGATTGGATTTTGTTCTAGGTCATGACGCATGCGAGCTAATTAAACGTCAAATATCTGTATTTCCTGCATGTTATAAGCAGCCTATAGCCGTGCACATAGGCCTACGATTGATCAAGTTGTTGTTGTTGTCGGTAATGTTTATTTACGCTTATTTCTATTTCTGCTTGTTATCGTCTAATTTACGCCCATGCTGGAGACTCTTTTAGCATCGTTGCATAGTAGGCCTTACCCAATATAACTATGAAGGCGATAATAATTAGGGCCTATGTAGCCTAGCGGTAGAGGTTTGCCCGTGCGTCTCTATTCCTGCATAGTGGTGGTAATTAATTTTCACGCAGAAGTGGACTTGGAGAAAGCGCTTAAGACTGAACAACTTGTAATAACAAGGTTACAAAGGATCCCGGCACGTTTATGTAAGGGGCACGCCGCAACCGCGCCCCTAGATTTTAAATAAGTTTAGACCTATAGTTTAGGCCTATTTACTAAGACAATGGTTTTTTCCGATTCTCGTTTTACTTTGCTGTGTTCTATGGTCTATATAATAATATAATGAACCTGTGCCTGAAAGAACAAACACAGTTAATTAGACTATAATTAGGCCTATATGATATATCCAACCCTTAATTAAAGTGTAAAAAAGAAGTACCTGGGCGTCCCTAGTCTCCCTACCCTTTTCATGCGTGCTGGCCAAATAAGTGGCAAGGCGCATAGATATTTGAAAATAAGTGCTTGGACGCCGTCCATGACCGTCCTGCAACATTTTAAGCCCTGCATGCTATATCTGCATGTGTTATAAGTTCTTAGTTAATTTCACCTGTTTGCTATAAAATTTTCAATTGGTTTTATAGGCCTTAGCGGCCCAATTGTTTTCAAATGAAACTCGGTAGGCTATCATTTTACTTCCTTGCAAATTTTACTTTTGTTCAACGTTGTTTTGGGTTTTTTTGCAAAAACTTTAGGCAGGCAGCCACGAGAATGAAGTCAACGAACGCAATTAATTATAATTAGCCTAGGTCTAGCTGCCTAATTGCCTTCTTTCACGACGACGCCCGCTAAATTAACACCACGTGCTATAAATAATTAAGCACATGATCGATGATCCGATAGGCCCCAGGGCCTATTATAGTAGGCCTATAGCCTATACGGCCATATATCTCACTACCACGTACCACCACCACCACCACCACCACCACCACCATCGTTGCGTATTGAAATTGACCTTTAATCTCATGGGGTAATGGCACCCAGTTATCATGCCAATCTGAGTCTCTGCAAAAGCTGACTTGAAGACTAAAGTTGATTAAGCTGCTCGATCATTGCATTGGTCGCTGCACTGCCATATAATCATTGTCCCATAGGCTAGGCTAAGGTTTTCTGAATCACAGGCATCAGTATGAGAATTGTGGAAAAATAACTGGGGCGTTGGCCTATGATAAACTTGAAATTGGGGTATGAAAAACATACTTTAACATGGGGCTCTAAAAATGACTGGGGGGTTGAACCCCCCCCCCCCCAACCCCCCGGCAATTCTCACCCTGACAGGCATGCAGAAACAGCCATAATAATTATGGTCCTTTTTGAGAAGGGATCTTTAGTTCTAGACAAGGACCTTTTATTTGCAGATTCTATGCAGGAAATCCTATACTAGGGCGGAGATTTGCGAGCTGCATAATGATGAAACGGATTTCAACATGGATAAAATTTCAGCGTTCGATCGGCAATGCATCTTACACTGGCCTAATGGGCCCATGCTAGGGCTAGGCTAACAGCGAGAGAAAAAGAAGTTGAAGTGCTGTCAATCTCTAGGTTACTATAGCCTATAGCATAATGTCTTGGCCTAATGTAAGCTGACGTAACTTTCGGCTTTATTTGGAGAGCAATCGGATGGAGCTTGGCGTTAGGCCTAGGCCTACATGTTTATGATGTTTAGCGACACTGCCATATCGAAGATAATTCATGTCGCCACGCCATTTAGCCTTTAGGTCTCCGTGGAGTCGTGGACGGACCGTGCTAGCCCGAGATTTGAATCTCTGAATTAGGCACCTTCGCAAAGTAGCGTGCAGACGCGCGGCCATCGACCTTACCGGTGTAGCCAAGCGAGCCAGTCACGGATGGAGCTTGGCGTTAGGGCGGTTAGACTATAATTTATAGGTACCGACGTCACAGAAGTTGGGCTAGTTGCCTACAGGGATGTCACTCATAGTTTTTCACCTAGATCTAGGGTTTTCGGTCTTGTCTAGGTTTCTAGAGGTTTTGGGAGTCAGGATCTAATTTTTTTTCTTCACGGCGGTTTTTCCGACTTTTTTTAACATAGAAATTATATTTTTTAGTTGAAAATGCACGAAAGACGTGAAAAAGTATAAAATTTTGTGAATTTGGACCATAAATTGTAAATTTTTTAGCAAAACACTAAAATAAACAAGTCAGAAATTTTAACTGGAAGAAAACGAGCAAATTTTATTCATTGGATGACTAAAAAGGTCATCAGAAATATTTCAAAAATTTTAAATTTTGGAGCGAAATACTAAAAAAGTCAGAAATTTTACTTGGAAGGAAAAGAGAGCAAATTTTAATCTGACATTGTATGACTAAAAAAGATCGTCAGAAATATTTCAAACCAGAGGAAAATCGATGTATTTTTCAGAGATAGGCTATAGTCAATCTAGCCTTTTCTAGCCTTTTTTTGCCCGGATCTGACCTTTTCTTCAATTTCAAAGTTGCATCCCTGGTCAGTGGTTGCCTACATTAAGTTTTTAAAATTCGTAGATAGGTTAACAATATTTATATTGCTAGAATTTAATCCAAGGCGTTTTCGTGTAATAAAATATGTCATTTAGGCCTGCCTTCCATTCGCTTGCAGTAGGCCTAGAGCCCATAAAAGTTTTATAGTTTGTGGACTAGATCAGCGTTGCCACTCCTTGGGTTTTTCCCAAGATCTTGAGTTTTTTTATCTGAACTTTGGAAATGGGTTTTTTGGACGAACTTGGGTTTTCTTGTTATTTCGGTAAAACATCGGTTTTTTAATCGAACTTGAGTTTTTCGATCCGAACTTAGGAAATGGGTTTTTTCGGGAAAAACTTGGGTTTTTGCAGAAAATTCAGGAAACTGCGGATATTTCTCAAAGATTTGGCTGGATGACTAAGAAAAAGGTCAAAATTTTCGGACGGGAAATTGGAATTTTTTTTGGTCCGGATGACAAAAAAGCCGTCAGAATTTTTCCGACGGAAAATTGTGGGAATTTTCGGACGATTTGGGCAACTTGAGTTTTCTTGGGTTTTTTGACGCTCCAACTTGGGTTTTTTTTTATTTTTGAGACTGGCAACGCTGGACTAGATGTTGGCAGAATGACTCAGTCTAGACGTGCTGGCAATAATAGCATTGGCACCCGTTCAAAGCTGACTTCGGTGCTGATAGTTCATTAAACGAGCTTTGATCAAATTTTGATCAAGTTGTTGGAAAATTATCTGGATAGAAGCCATACTCCGCTGTAGAAAACAACCGTGAGCATTTGCTTTTTATGTAAGATACGTTGATGCGGGTCGCGCTTCTGGATGAACCCGTTCTTGTGCAGAAAAGCGCCGTAGTAGGCGACTAATCGAATATTCGAATTCAATTTAATTTCAATTTAACCCGCGTAAGAGTGCAATGTGCTAGGAGTCAAATTTTGGGTTAAACCGTAGATTAGGCTGTTTAATTATTTTCATTATCGATATCCCGTAGTTTAGGCTGTTTAATTAATAAACGCCTAAAATCATGAATATAACGCGCCATAAAACGCGCTATTCCAATTTCTGAACATTCGCAACCGGAAGTAGCAATATAAACCGAAAACGCGAAAAGATGGAAGCTGGATTGACGAAAAAACCGTACTTTTTTATCTGACAACCAATTTCTTACATTCGATGACAAATATTTAGTGACGAAATAGAAGCGGGATTTTACGCATGAGGGTCGGTTAGGGCTCAGGTTATGCGTCGTGAGGGTCGGTTAGGGTTAGTTTTAGGGTTAGTGTAGTCATTCTGCTGAAAATGAAGCTGGATTGATGAAAAACGCTTGAGAAGTAGAACCTGGATAAAGGCATTTTATACCTAAAATGGAAGCTGGATAAAGGCATATTTATAGTTGAAATGGAAGCTGGATTGAACCTGGCGATCCAGAAATTACTTGTATATCATTTATACACATGCAAATAATTTAGCAGCCTCACTTTTTGGCCAAATAATTAAACAGCCTAAACTACGGTTTAACCAAATTTTGTATCGATTTCATTGCTAGTCTTAGTTAAATGGCTTTTACGAATGATTGTTTCGATTATCTGTAAGTTGTTAAGTAGACGTAATGACTTTTGTGCACCTGTAGCCGCACGAGTGACAACATTATTATAATCTAAGAATGATTATAATCGTCTCTGCATGCTACCATGCTACACCGTTACCCGTTAGCATACACACTAATAATAATAATATAGGGTTACCAGGTGTCCGGTAATTAACTGGTCAGTCCCGTATTTACACAATCTGTGTGGTCATAAATTTTAGACATTACCGGGCAAGCCGGTGTTCGGTAAATATTGATTGCTAGCAACACGTGTTGGAATAGTTTTTTGGGGCCGTAAAAGGTCGTCGACTTGTGATTTTCCAATTATATTGCTGCTTTTCTGGCTCTGCGTATCATATGCAGGTAGCCAGAGGTAGGTGGTATAGGTATAGACAGTCACAGTTTATTCATTTTCGTTTTTTTAAATTAATTATTTTTAGCCAATGGGCCTAACTAAAATAATAATTCAGCAGTCAGATTCTGCTAAAGACACCTAAATGTAAGATAGCTTCTCTTTCTGTTTATTGCAATTCACTGAAGTGCGACTTGAGATGGGGCCAAATGGAAAAGTATATCTTCAGAAGGAGGTCAAACACGGAGTTTAGGTAGCGCCAAAGTTAGTAACTATAGTAATTACTGGAACAGTGGAGATGTATTATAATTTTGCCTGAATAGTTGACGAACATTGCCAACACACATTTAACCAGGTTGTGCATACTGCTGCTCATCTTTGCGAACAGATTGTGGTGAAATTAAAGCACGAAAGGGTTTATTTTGTTTGTTGAAGTAAGCAGATAGCTGCTTTGCATCAACTACAGGGATGGATTTACTTTGTGTTGCCAGGGGTAGCCTAATTATGTCATTCATTCAGTCACTCATTCATTCATTCATTCATTTTTTTCATTAATTCATTACAGGAATTTGTATCTATGTCCTCTTCGAAGGGGCCACTCAACCTTAGGACAACCATATAAAATCATCTTAAGATGAGGCATGGAAGAATGGAGGTAAATATCAAAGGCAGGCCATTCCAGGTCGATAGGCCTACCACCTAGAAGGCAGCACTCTTCTTTGTGGAGGTGTGAACAAAAGAAACAGGTCGTGTTGGGCCAAATGAAAACAGTGCAAGAGCACTAAGGGTAGGACGGCTATTTACTAACAAGTTTGCTGTATTGTGATGTTAAAGTGCTGTTGTTGGAAGGTGCTGCATATAACTAGAAATGTGTACAGTTGCATTATGTCAAACAGTAGGCCCTACATTAATAATTAATATTGTTTTTCTTGCAGGTTGAAAACTTAAGACGCTGTCATCCACAGATTTTACCATTGAGACACTTTGAAAAAACGCATTCAGCAAAATGACTGTATCTTATACAGCACAAGTTGCGACTTCCAGTTTTTCCTGTTTCCTGAAACTTCTAGCCAGGTAATACATTAGAACATTTTAAAGATTTTTGGATTCTGTAAGGCACTGGGTAATAGTTTTCAACCAGGTTCACATAACGTTGAAGTTTTGCGGGCATTGGCCATTGCAGTTCTATTACTTCTATATAAAATGAAATAAATAACAACATTTGAAATAACTCACAAATGATGAACTATGAGCGAAATTCTTCATGGCCTTCAACCTTTCTTGCTAGACTCAATTCTATTTCAAACTAATTAACATGTTTAGTGATTACCCCAACATTACTATAATTTTACTTATTTCTGAATTTTTTTGCAAGTGCAACATGCTGGGTTTCTTGAGCAAATCTATATGTGTTCCATCACTGCAAAAAAGTTGAAGACCACTGCTATATAGTACTAGTTTATAACCTTCATGAAACACTTTCGGCTTATGTTACTATAGATACCTCTTTCTATCTGCTAATAACCACAACTCAGCACCTTTGTGCAGCTCTAAAGGAGCTATATAGCATAGTCATTTACATATGTAGAAATGTAACAATCACTGAGTTTCTAGAAGTGAATATCGTGCTTTGAATGAGCATTAATTATACATATATTATGTAAGGCATGTTAATCACGATTGTTTTCTTTCCCTCTTATACTTTGATGGGTATTTAGTTAAAAATTACTCATGTACCTAGGCATTATTTTCCTAAAGTTCTTATATCTGTATTCATTGAACAGTTTTCCAGTGCGTATTATATACAGTTGATTCTAAATCACATAAATTTTCAAAACTTCCTTGGCATGTACCTGTTTAGATCTGATTTAGAGCAATACAAATGTGACATTAGTACTATAATATGATTATTGTTCCATAGTGTACATTAGTGCACATGTTGTAATTTTTTCTTCTGTCATCAGATGGCGTGGCAGTATCTACAAACTGCTGTGGAAAGACTTTGCTGTGTTTGCTGGCATCTATTATCTTCTGTCGTTCATGTATCGATTTGTTCTGGATGAAGAACAACAAAGGTATATTGTACTTGTTACATCTACATTAGTAATAATAAGCCATTATGCTGGGTCACGTGGAAGGTTATCGACGCAAGGGTAGACCGCGTATTAGCTGGATTGACAACATTCTTGCTTGGTCCCGTCTTTCCGGATCCAATCTTCTCGCCGCTGCAGGCGATAGGAGGCAGTGGAGAGCTCTAGTCCATGCATGTGACCAACCGTCGCTGCGCGACGTCGGTGACTGACATGACATGACATGCATCGACAAAGTTATGTTGTACTTGTTACAGATCTACAAAAGTATATTGTACTTGTTACATCTAAGTACAACATAACTTGTTACTTGTTTCATCTACAAAGTCATTAAATCTGAATTTGAGGTGTGAGACAAATTAACATTGTGTCGAGTCTGTCGACGCATCACACTCAAATCCACGACAGTTTCTCTGGCATTGCAGATCAAGTCTCAATTAGCCATGTCTCAATTAGCCGAAATGTCTGATGACAGACTCTTTGGAGCCATTAACAGTGATCCTAATCTCGTCCTCCGGTCTTTACTCTCTCCCTTTTTAGTTACGGATGTAACTGAGCTAGACCACATAACTTCTCATTACCTAAATTTTAAAGGTCATGCTAATTTCATCGCATGAACTCTGTAAAAGCACATCTAGTAACATAATTAATTTATCCTTGCATTATGACAGTCTCTGTAAATACCCTGAACAATATTGCCTGTTTAAGTTGCATCTGTATTAGATTAGTATTTCTAATAAACGATGATTGATTGATTTGAATGAAGTGTTCTTAGACTGACTACTATTATTGTACTGCATTTAAGATTATATCTGTTTTTCCAGAAATCATTTGACCTATGTACATAGTAAGGATTTTTTTAGAGTAAACATTGGGGCAAGAGCAAACTGGATCTGGAGCAACCATTTGTCTATGTCCAGTGGAGACAAAACATCTGGCTGCTCTATACAAGATTATGTCTTTATTATTGTTGGAATAAAAATTATTTAGAACTATTCTGCCCTGAAAAGGCAAAACGCAGTAACTCGAAAAAACTGGTTTTTCATTTTATTGGATTTTTGCGCTTAAGATGTTACTATCTTCATGCCCTGTAAGTGTCAGAGCTTTATTTTCACTGGTTTCCGAGATATTATGTTGGCAAAACACAGTAAGTCGGATATTTTTCTTTGGAAATCAAGCCAAAACACAGCACTGTGTTTATAACAACAGAATCTGCTGCGCTTCCCAAACGAATGTCAAGCCAAAACACAGTGCTGTGTTTTGGCTTAGCATAGGCACTACATAAATTACTGTTACTGCGCTATAATACGTCATATTTCTGTATAATATTCTATTTCCGGTTTTGTTTACAAGACGCGTGAAATATATTTATTAGAACGAATTGATCCAATATTAGGCCCTATTGGGTTTTTCATTCATTTTTTTCAAGTTTAAGTTTGTCTATTCATTCTACGTAAGTGTCAGACCCTATTATATTTATTATGTATTTAATTGCTGATTATAATTATGAATTTTAACATCTCGGCGAATATTTCCTATATTATTTACACGGCACGTGTTGTTATTATTGCTACGCGTGTGTGAATAGGCATTATACACGGATGAACGGAGGGTTAATGAATTATAAATGAAATGGCAATTATGAATGAAATCCTGGTTTAATGAGGTTTTAAGATATTTTACTCTAACTAGAGCCAAAATCAAATTATCCACGTCCCAACTTCAGTGACCTGTACAAAAATATCCAGATCAATATCGGTTGATCAATATAACACACGCACGCTGCATAGAGTTGTCAAGCCAAAACGCAGTACTGTGTTTTGGGGTATTCAATTCGCATTGAAATGTCAAACCAAAACGCAGTACGAACGATTTTTAACCGTTTTGGTTTATAAATAATATTATTAAACATTTTTAATTGCTACCATAAAATAAAACACAGTTTACTTCATTTATGGTGCGAGTTTTGTTCGGATTGAACAAATGAATTCCGAGATTTTTGAAATAAACTTTCAAATCAAGTTTGCGCAAAATATTGGTTTTCCGAGTTACTGTGTTTTGCCTTTTCAGGGCAGTATTGTCATTATTTATTTTGTTTATTATTTATTTTATATATTTTATCAAATTAAGCAGTCAGTTTTCAAGAAAATATGATTACAAATATTGTGCTATTTCTACAGTCAGAAAAAGGTCATAATATCATTAAATATGATTATTTTGAAATTCATTGTAGACAAAGTATTGTCTTCTTAATTATTGTTCACTCTCAAATGTTCTTCCGCATTTTCATTCAGCTGTGATTTTGCCAATCCTTTTTCAGGGCTAGGCAATTAGTTTTAAATTTGCACTGTAGACTGAATATTTGTTGAAAAGTTCTGTTTGTCAAAAGATAACAAAACTGCTTTCTTCCAATCAAACAAAACTTGCATCTGATGAATGTTAACTATGTGTATTCACTGGATTAATTGTCACACGGCTTGATAATTTCGAGCCGTATAATATCAGTTTCAAGGTCAATCAGTGCAGTCACATGCATTGCTAAGTATACATACACTGCAGCATGTGTTGCACTATTGACTCTGTTTTTCATCATGGCAGTACATATAAGCTGACATGGCTTCTAGTTCATATCATTTTAGCTGGTTGGAAAATTATGTTAATTGAGCCTGCTTGGTACTAAGAGTCATGTCCTTTCACATCCTGCCATTATTAGTGTCACTGTATCAGCAGGCTAGTATGAGCATGATCTAAGCCTGGATCTTTGAGAAATCATTGGATATGCTTTAGATCGTGTGATCTCGTTTCAGTTTACAGTAGGTGAAACCCGTGCCATTAGTATTAACTGTCGAATATTGACAACAAAAATGCTGACATTGTATAAAACCAATTTATGCTCTGTTTTGAAAAGTTCTGTTGATGTTTATCATTGATTATACTATCGACCACAAGCAGTGCTAAAAGTGTAAGAAAAGAAGTGCCCCTTATCTTTCCACAAGAAGTGCCAGGATGCCCCTTACATTTTCAGGTGTGCTGGCCAAATAAGTGGCAGGACGGCATAGATATTTGAAAATAAGTGACAGGACGCCGTCCATGACCGTCCTGCCACACTTTAAGCCCTGACCACAAGTTTAGACTATGTTGTCATTCACTTTCACACCTTATGTTGAAAAACAGCCGTTCGCCAAGATTTTACATCCTCTTTTCTTGATTCCATTTCAGAATCTTTGAGCTCATAGCGCGTTACTGCGAGGCGAACAACAGTCTTATTCCAGTTGCGTTCGTCCTTGGCTTCTTCATAAGTCTTGTCGTCACACGATGGTGGAATCAGCTGATGAAGATTCCGTGGCCGGACAGGATGGCCATGTTCATCACGGCCAGCATCGAGGGAATGGACGAACGCGGCCGGCTGATGAGACGGACGATTATGCGATACCTTTGTTTATCGTATGTCATCACGATGTCGTCTATCAGCCCAGTTGTACGGAAGCGGTTTCCTTCGTTCCGGCACATGGTCGAATCAGGTACTAAGCGCCGTTAGGACAATTTGTAGTGGTACATCTCTTATGAGGATTATACTAACTATTACACACACATGACATGTTGATGATCATGAACTGTAGGTCCATCTGTCTGGAATAGTCTCCCGTTGGACATTGCCTAGGATTGGTTCATCAGTGTTTTACTGGCGCCTTAAAACCTATTTGTAATATCGTGGTTGGACTGAGACTGATTCTGAGTGGACTTCTTGAAGGGGCGCTATATAAATTCTTGAAATGAAAATGAATGCATGGCTTGAGAAGGATTAAAATTACATGTTGTATTAATTGGCATAATTGCTTCTGCCAATCTTTTATATTGAAGATGATTACTATTGTTTTGATGAGACGTTGTGTTAACATTTTTACCAATATAATTATCTTATTTTTAGCAATTATTACCATTCCATGTGATTAGAATTATTACTGCCACAGTGTTTCTTCTTTGGAGAGTCGTTGTTCAGTTTGATGAGGTTATGATGTTTAGTGTGTGGTTTAAGAGTTCACTAATCAACTAGTTCTACTGATTTGTAAAAGATTTTTGCCAGCTTTTTTAATAATGGTCATTTCGTGTGTTTCTAGAAGCATTTTTACTGACCCTTGTGATCAAGATTCTTATTATTTTGATTATAATTAGCGCAAATATTTTTAACAAGTGATATCTTTATGCCACCAACAGCTGTCTGATATCTGTTTTGAAGGATGAGAGTTGTACGGTTTTTAAGAAACACCTCAAATTGTTATTATTCTGCTGTTAGCATGGGAGCCGGCATGCTGCACTTAGGAATTGTTGTTATTCAGACTGCATTTAGAATAGTCTAATTGAAAGTGTGTTGAATTGTGAACTCGCAGATTTGGTGTTCAGACCCTTGATGACAGGACGATGACAGGAAGATTGTTTACAATTTCACTGGTCTGATATGCCCCTTGTGTGTAAATTCATCTAATGTTAAATGAGTACATTGATCGTACATTTCTTACAGGGTTCTTGCTGGAAAACGAGTTGGAGGTTATTGAAGGAATAAACACTCCACACAACAAGTACTTTGTTCCACTCGCGTGGGCAATGACTCTCGTCAAGCGAGCACGAGCAGAAAAACGAATAAAAGAGGACTTTGCTGTCAAGACTCTCAATGATGTAAGTGGCCATTGAAAATTGAGCATTCATTCAAAATATGTGCACAGTGCCTTGTCAAGATGCGTATAGCTTACTTAATCATGACTTTCAATCAGTCCATACTTAAATTTTATCACCAATCCATATTCCATGCTGCAGCCTGTCTCTGTTGTCATCTCTCAGCTGAATTCTAAAAATGTTCAGTTGTTACCTTCATCATCTTTCCTTAGCCTATCTGTCTATCATTCCTCTTGCTCTCATCCAAAACCAGAGTTCCTTCTTTTGAAGAAACTTGCCCCAATTCATCGAATCTTCAGTTTCTGTCAGCCCAGTTAGAACACCCCTTAGAAGCACCCACAGTGTGATTGGAAACGTGTGCACATTTAAGAAAAAATTATTTTTTAAACAATTGTGATTGGAAATGTGTGTAAGTTTAAGAAAAGTTAAAGAACCGTCATTAAAAATGTGCATAAATTAAAATAATTTATGAATTGAAATATTTATGATATGAATTAACGAAGACAACGCTTTGTTATTTTAGGAAATCAATGAATATCGTGGTTGTTTGGGGACGTTGTTTCTCTACGATTGGATTACGATTCCTCTGGTCTACACCCAAGTCAGTAAGAGATTGTTTTCAATTGTTTATATGATTTATCGTTTATTCTTCTAGCTGCTTTCTTTGCATTTTCAGGTGCATAATATGCCAGAGCATTAAAAGGTTAGAATGGTTTAGGCTAATTGACTTTCGATTAGTGTGGATTAGTATTTATGAGATTTAATTTAATTAGATTAGAGTAGATTAGAATTATGTAGATTAAATTACCTTAAGTATGTAAATATCTGATTAGTAGCTAATGATAGCAAAATAAGGTATGTACTATGTTATGATTAATATTACACTTAAAAATTAATGACTTTGGGCCATTCTTCTTTGCTTCAGTGCCATCCTCTGCACTCTCAAACAACCTGTATCCAGATAGTCTTAAGATTTCTGAGACAGTGACTTCCGCTTTTTCCAGATTTTTCTTAAAAATGCAGAAATAAAATTAAAATCATGGATTACTACTGCTCAAGGTCAAATCATATTGTAGTACGGTAGCTCTCATTTGTGCATAGGTGAGTATTTTTCCTTGTTTTCATAGTTATTTCCAAAAAGTTTTCCTTCATGATGAGTTGTGTATTTTGTTGTTGTAGGTTGTGACGCTGGCTTGTTACATGTTCTTTTTCTCGTGTCTGATGGGTCGACAGTTTCTCAAGAATGAGTTCGACATGTACTTCCCCATCTTCACGTTCCTTCAGTACTTCTTCTACATGGGATGGCTCAAGGTTCTTATCTTGGCACTATAGAAGTTGTTTGATTAGATGCATGTTACATAGCTCCGAGCTTTAGTATTTAACGCTGACAGTAGACAGTTTTGTAAAAATATGAATTGTCGTTATTGCAAAATTACAATGCATTGATTTAGCTTGATGGATTCGATTAAATGAGAGTGAATTGGATTAGATTAGTGAGTTAGAGTTTGATCTTAGTGCATTGACATAGTATGGAGTAGTTGTTTTTTATTGATTAAATACAAGAATTGATTTTTATTGTACTGGATTGATTTGATTACTGGATTTGATTGGAATAGAGTTGAGAATGTTTTGTAATGGCTGTCATTAATCTAGGCAGGTGTAACAGGTGTGCTGGCTTCTGTGTATACAGGTGGCTGAATGCTTAATTAATCCATTCGGAGAAGATGATGAAGATTTTGACGTGAACAGCCTCATTGACAGAAACCTACAGGTTGTGTTATGCATGATTCACCTTGGCACTTTTGTCCACATGGACTCTGTTAGATTAAAATGGATTTGATCAGATTTTTCAAAATTAATTGAAACGTGGGTAGAATAGATTGCTGCTGTGTTTCTAGAAATTTGTAAATTTTGTTGAATGTGGCAAGATTTATGTGTAGAATACGGTAAGAATATGTAAGTATATGGTACCTAAACTGAAAAGGATATGCCTTGAATATTCAGATCGTGTTGAAATCAGCTGACCAATCAGACAGTCAGAAAACGTTCTTGCCCTGGGAACAGTATTTAGAGTTGAATCGGAATTGCTATAAGAATGCAAGAGAAGTTGTAGCTTACTACATTACTTCTACCATTACTTTACCCAGGGTAACCGTACTTGCCACCAAAAAAATCATGGACAAGCAATTCTGGCAGAACCTGAACATTTCCAAAATAGTTGCAATATCATGATGTGGACTGATATCTTTGGGCACATCGTTAATGACGCTATAGAAGTGATTATAATGGAATAGAATGCAGGTATCTGATGATGTCTTGTGTTTCCTTCTGCCAGGTCTCGTACCTTATTGTTGACGAGATGCACAATGAACATCCGGAGTTGATCCGCGACCAGTATTGGGACGAGGTCGTCTTCAATCTGCCGTACACGGTTGCCTCCGAACCATTTCGAATTCCGATGGTGCATCTTGGATCAGCAATGAACATAAAGTTTGCGAATTTAATTTATTTCCATCTCGTATTATTATATATTTCTTCACATGACAATAATAATGATTTTCACCTTTTAGAATTTCTGTAAGACATTCAAACCACATAATTTATGGTAATCAATATATATTCTGACACCATCTATATAAATAAAAATGAACTTTCCAATAGTTCGTAACATCACCACGCTGAAAGTCACGCACCGTTTGTTTTGAAAATTTTACAACACCTTCCATTCCCATACAACCGTGTGTTAAGTTTTTTTCACCAGAAAAAACGCTACCTTTTCCACAAAAAGTGAACTTTGCAATCCGTTCGCCCGCCATTTGCAAATTCAACACGTCCCACACGGCTGCCAGATTTCAGAAACGCCGTCTCCAAACACAGCAGACGAACATCAATGAGGTCGCCTGCTGTGACGTCATATTAATTTCCCAAAGCGGCCTTTTCCCAAAGCGGCCTTCATCATTGTTGGGCTAGAAATGGACGGTGTGACGGAGGAAAGGAGCGGAGGGAGCGGGACGAAGACGGTGGGGAGGGAGCGGAGGGGAGATGGAGGTCGAGGGGGAGGGGAGGGAGGGGAAGGAGGATGGGGAGAAGGAGCGGGAGGGGGAGGGAGGGGAGGGGGAGGGGAGGAGGAGGGGGAGAAGGAGGGGGAGGGAAGGGGAGCCTCTTTTCAGCCACAGCAACGCGTGGCCGGGTTCAGCTAGTCATTTATAATTTAGTGTATTCTATTGTACTGTATTGGAGCATTTTGTAAAGGACCTCTATTAGGGTGAACCATTCAGAAGCTATGTTATGAGCACTTGCTTTAGCACCCCTTCAAGATTTATACTTAGGACGCTCACGACTACAATGCGGACACTGAATCGGAGTTTCACACCAAAGTGCACGAGCAATTACGAGTGAAGGACTTGCTCAGGGTCCTTACACGGTCGCTTGAAGTTGATTCGCACCCCCAACCTTCCGGCTCCAAGGCACCGAACATACCCCTACACCTCCATGCGCCAAGTGTGCAGGGCCCCCACAAAAAGAAGCAGGTTTTGAGAGGATCACAGGAAAAGGACAGACTGCCAGGCAGAATTGTAAAGCAAACAGAAGAAAGCGCATCCCAACTTAGAGAATATATGCGTAATGTGTATATATCAGAATATTTTAATATTTAGTGGTATTCAAGAAACCATCTTGCTTTCTTCCAGCCTTTCATCTAGAGACAAGGAACAAGTCTTTCCAATGAACGTCATTGACGAGGAAACCGGAACAGACTCGTTGGCTGCCATCGACGTTGACTCGGAAACAAACTCGGAATACAAACCTCGAGCAAAGCCGTTCCGGTTGAATTCAATAACGTCGAGCATAAAATCTGGCCGGACGGGTCTGCTGGCATCGTGGAAAAACCGACGGGCGTCGTCGAAACCAGTCTCACCTAACTTGCCAGTACATTTGTCTCGTCATGGCCGTCATTCAGGTATACATTCGTTTAGCATGTATATAGGGTGTCCAATAAGTTCGTGAACGATTTTGCTTGCAGATAGCAGAAAAGTTTTGCAACAAACATTAATAATGCTTATGTCATTTGATAGAGCCTTATGTCCCGAAACCAAAAAGTGTAAAACGTGTTAGTTTTTTGCAACGAGGAAATGACGTCATCAATTTATGCGGAAGGGCTATTTTTAGCGAATTTTATGCAGTTCGCGATCGTTTTTCGTAAACAAACTTTGGGAAAATGGGAAAAATAGCAGACGTTCAGTTACGCTCGAAAGCTGCTATTCTTGATGAAGAAGGATATTCATATTCCGTTATAGGCGATAAATTAGGATGATCGAAAGGTTGGGTAGCGAAATTGGTTGAAGGAAGCAAGCAAGGCGAGTTAGGCGATCATGCACGATGCGGTCGACCGAAGATTTTGACAAAGGCTGCTATTAAAATAAACAAAAAGGCGAAATACAGACGAGGACCAGGATTGAGACAGAAGGAAAAATCTCTCAAAACAGGTGGACTTGAGGACAACAAAGAAACAATCAGAAATTACATGAAAGAGGAGTTAAGGTGGAGAAGTTGGAAACGCAGAAAGGCGCCATTGCTAACAGAAGCTCAGAGGAAAAACGGTTGTTATTCGCGAGCACATACATCTGCTGTTTCGCGAGCATGGCTGAACGAAAATATTTCTAACTACATTTATAACAGGTCTCCAAACTCTCCTGATCTCTCACCGATTGAAAATCTCTGGAGTATACTCTCAAGCAGTGTCTACAAAGATCCTGCACCAAAAACTCCTGCTCAGCTAAAACGTCATTTGCGAAAAGCATGGAATTCGATATCGGTTGAAACTTTGTACAACCTCGTCGAATCTTTGCCCAAACGAATGAAAGCTTTTATATCCAGCAAAGGCAACACTATTGCCTATTAAATGGTACAAAAATTATTGATTTTTGTTGTGTATTTATTTTTTAACAAGCTAGCAAAATCGTTCACGAACTTTCTGGACACCCTGTATATTTACTTGCATGCTTTGGAAAAACATTATTATTATTATTGCGAATATTTTTTACGCATACAGTCGCATAGAAATTCTAACTTGATGTACGTTTAGTGACTTTAGTCAGACTTGTACTTACATACATGTATGTATACAATACAGACTTACAGTTACACATACATACATTTATGCATGTGCAGACGCATGCATATATTGCTACATACAGGCACACATTTAGAGTAGATAACGTATGTTTTTTTTACTCCCAAAGGAACACAACAAGATATGTTCAGTGCTAAGTTGTGATACAAATGGAGGACCTAAAGGGACCATGGTCCCACTAAGCAGGGCCATCTGTGCACCTGGTTGTATTGTTATTTATAAATGGAAGTTGGTAACTTGAGCAGCAGGAGTGATTCAAGTTTCAACTGAAATAAAACAATTTGTATTGCCTAATGCTAGAATAGTCTGAATAAATGAACAGAAGATAAGGAGGTACATGCATTGCATACTTATATGCATGCATATGTGCATGCAGATATGGAAAAGTTACACTTTTGACTGTGTACTTGCTGTTCATTTCAGTTCAAAGCAGCACAGGTTCAGTGGCTGGACAAAACCAAGCTCCAACAACACCAACCAGTCAGAATGTAAGATACCATTCCTTATTATATCTGACCATATCATATTATGTTAATTGTTAATGCATAACCACTTACTAACTAAGCCACTAACCACTCTATCATTAAACAAATTAAACGAATATTATTATTGTTGTTGTTTAGCATTATTATTCTTGTACTGATTTGCCCAGTGGTTATTGGACAACTAGAATTGAAGTAACCCATCCTGTAGCACAAAAAGCCCTGCAAAGATCAACAAGGTTGTAATGTCTAAGCTAGAGGTGTTGGTGGTCCTTTGGACTGCGGACAATGGGAGGAAGATGTCCGAAGTTTGTCAGTTTTGCTTGTGTCCTGTATGGATGAGGAGTTGTCCTAAGTATGTCAGTTTTACATTTGTCCTGTATGCATGAGGAGTTGTCCTAAGTATGTCAGTTTTACACGTGTTTGGATGACTTGAAAGGCTTCAATCACCGATTAAACGTCTGTTTGTTTTGCGATGCACCAGGAATGCATGTTCCAGATGTCCGACGTCGAGAGTGATCCAGAGGAAGACGGGGTTCTCATCAACGTCCCTTCTCCGCACCTCTCTCCAAATTCAAATCCTCCGAAAATCGTGTACGCGAAGACGTTCAACGCGAAACCAGTTCGGCCGAAGTTCAACATCGAGCGAGTGGCGTCATGTGACAAGTCTTCAGAGATCGACGATGGATCCGACGATCAAACGAAAGATCGAATGAGTCTCCTCGGAACAAGAGGCTCCTCCGATCATCACGATACAAGGCGAGGCGACAATCCAAGTCCAACCAATTACACGTGTGAACTGCCGACAATTGAGGAAGCGAGGGCTTCCGTTTCCGACAGTTTAGGAACGGCGACCTCGGAACAGACGCCACCAAAAACTAACGAGGAAAAGGCGTAGCGAGAGAAAGAATGATCTGCTGTTTCATTGCGTTTTTTTCGTCTGTGGTTTTATTTTAGCTGGTATTATCATTCCAGAGACTTTGTGATAGAAGAGATATCGAGATTAAAAGTGTTTGTCTAATTAAATGTTGTGCAAAATATAGATGTACTGAATTGTCGATTTAAAAAAAAATTTGGAACAGTCGATCCTATTTCAACTTTTAGGCATTTTTAAAAAAGTTTTTAGCCAAGAATCGAATGACCTTCAAGGAATTCTAAAGTAGGTCACTGTAGGTGGTAAGAAGTGAAGAAGACCATGGAAGAACTGCAGCCATTACGAGAGACCCAGTGTAATGAACAGGACCAGGAAGTTAGTATCAAAATAATGTGACCGAAAGAATACAATAAATTACTTTGACAGGTAAAGAATGGACTTGCAGACAGTTATCACAGTATAAATAACAAATGTCCGTCACTGTAACATCCTAGAAAAGACCACAACCTCCACACCATGGAGTCAGCCAGTGTGAGAATTCTGGAAAAATCGGTGGCGCATTGGATAACACACTGGCATGAACATCAGCGGAGCCGAGTTTGATTCCCGAAGCCCCCCTTAGGATAGACATACTTTGTAGGGTGTTATTAGCGCCGCCGTATTGCAGGCTATCGGTTCTGCCTAATCATTATTATCATCATTGCAATTATTATTATATTTCTTATTATTTGATAATTTGTGAGATAGGCTACAGACAGGAATAAGAGAAGCGAACAAAAGACAGATTTCTACATAGCTAGAAAGGGTTGCATAACATTATAACACGATTGTAAAGGTTCGGCTTTAAGTAATTTGTACGCCGTTGTTCGCACAAGCAGGCAGACTCCAGAATTTCGCAGCAATCTTCCTTACCTCCTTCGTGCAAGGAAGGTCGTCACTTCTTCACTCTCCAACATCCGGCGCAAGGGTGTCGGTGATCATGTATATGCTGACCTTGGATTTTCTTGCCTCTAGCAATTATTAATTAAGCTTGTGGATTCTGGCCTAAATGTGTTTCGTGTGTTTTCAGTTTCAAGATGACAACAAAATTGGCAGGAAAGAAGTTGAATTATTGAGTTTGAAACCTGCCTATACTAAATTCCAACCGTGTCAGCCAGGTTCCATGCCTATGCATATGTTATAGACAACAAACACCTCACTTTAAATTGCGATTGGACAGCAAAGTGTATATATATACATTACATATCATGACTCGGTATCAGTGATACCGCTCCAAAATTTAAGAAAAGCCAAGATGGGGTCTTAAAAAAAGCCAAGAAAAGCCAAGTTTATAATTATGGTATAAAATTATGTCACCTATTTTCTTTCAATAGAAGCTATTTTATCCGATAAATTGTGATGTTATGTATAATTAATCCTGAAATTAATGTATGTTAAATTGTTTTTAATTGGTTCCGTTCGCTGATTTTCTAACATACTAACGACATTTTGGAACACAGTGCGTTAAGAGAAATTAAAGAATAATAATAAGTTGGATAAATCCTAGTTAGTAGATGGAGCCGCTGCCATAGTTATATTATTGCTGTTAAGATTATTGTTATTTAGTGGATTATTGCTTAAATTATTGCTATTTCGTGGATTATTGCTAAGATTATTGTCATTTAGTTGGCAGAAAAAAAGCCAAGGAAAAAAGCCAAGGTCCTTTGAAAAAAGCCAATATCCCAAGATACGATTGAAAAAGCCAAGATCTTGGGGAAAAAAGCCAAGGAGCGGTATCACTGCTCGGTATACACGAGGAAACGCTAGCCTATAATGTGGCCAAACAATTGAGCAAATCAAGCGTAAACTTGCTCAGACACCGTTTACTAAACTATTCATTCATTTCAAGAATTTATATAGCGCCTCTTGAGAAACCACTCAGAAGCGCTCCCAGTCCAACCACGGTGAAACAAAAAAGTCTTGTTCATTACTGCAAGACAAGTAGGGTTGCCAGGCGTCCGGTAATGAACCGGACAGTCCGGTATTCACCCAATCAGTCCGGTCAGAAATTTCAGACATTACCGGACATGGCGGTGTCCGGTAACTTATTATTATTGCTAGCAACAAGTGTTGAAGTGTGGTTTCTTGGGCCATGAAAAGATATCTTCTTTCCAACGTATATAATGGATTGCCTCGTTAAACAGGTCAAATAGGCCTACACACCAATCATCGTCGAAATTAAGGCGTCCTTAAATAAGATGTAACAACAGAGCCAAATTTATATGATGCACGGATCATGCCTATGCCTTGTGCATAAAGTTGGATTGAGGATTGATACGTACAGAGTTCAAATTGTAGTAAACCGAATCTCCGTATGTCTCTTCTGTCTGTCTGTTTGTTCGTCTGTCTTTCAGCACAATCGCTCTTTCCCTCTATGTCTGTCTATTTCCCTCCTATGGACGCTTATAATCTGTCTGTGCTGATCTGCCTCTCTATCTGTCTCTGTCTCTGTCTGTCTGTGTCAATCTGCCTCTCTAGCTCACTATCATCCTTGTAGCCGTCTCATAGACCCCACACTGACTAGGAATAATATTTTTTGTCTCGAGTACAAAGACTCGCACCCTAATGATGCGTTCACCGTTTGCCTTGCAGGTCTAGGTCAGCTGGGGTTATCTCCAGAATGGAATTGAGTGATAAAATCGCTAAATGTGTTTTAATATATAGGCCCATTGTTTAATATTCGAATTCAGTCATTCGTCCCAACGCGCCAAGATATCAAATTAGCCACTTGACAAGTCTATACATGATTTTACCCACCCTATTATCTATATATATAAAAATGAAACTTTCCAATAGTTTGTGTAAAGTGTTCTCGAAACGTACCGCACAGATTGTTTTGAAAATTTCACAAAACCTTCCATTCCTATCAGAGAGTTTCCAACTTTTTTTTTCTCCGAATAAACGCAATATTTTCCACAAAAAGTGAACTTTGCATTCCGCTCCACCGCCATTTGCAAATTAAAAACCGCACGTTGCCAGATTCACAAACGCCTTGACAGTGACTGCGACCATGCAAACGAAACATGAATGAGGTTGCACCCCATGACGTCATAAGCGATTCGCATAATTAATTTGCGGCCTTCTTGGTTGAGGGAGGAAAGGAGCGGAGGGGCGGGACGGAGAGGGAGGGGAGGGAGGCGGCGGGGGAGGGGGAGCGGGACGGAGGGGGAGGGGAGGGAGGCGGCGGGGGAGGGGGAGCGGGACGGAGGGGAAGAGGGAGGGGGATGGGAGGGAGAGGGGGAGGCGGAGGGGGAAAGGGAAGGGGAAGGGAGAGGGGGAGGGGGAGGGGCAGAGGGAGGGAGAGAAGGAAGGGAAGGGGGAGAAGGAGGGGGAGGGGGAGGGGGAGGGGGAGGGGGAGATGGAGGGGGAGGGGAGGGGAGGGGGAGGGGGAGGGGAGGGGAAGGGGAGGGGGAGGAGGAGGGAGAGGGAGAGGGGAAAGGGAAGGGAGAAGGAGAGGGGGAAGGGGCAGAGGGAGGGGGAGGGGGAGGAGGAGGGAGAGGGGGGAGGGGCAGAGGGAGGGGGAGGGGAGGGGAGGGGAAGGGGAGGGGAGGGGGGAGGGGCAGAGGGAGGGGGAGGGGGAGGGGGAGGGGAGGGGGACGGGGAGGGGGAGGGGGAGGGGAGAGTCTTTTCTGCCACAGCAACGCGTGGCCGGGTACAGCTAGTAGGATTATAGGCCTATATTTGGCTGAGTTTCCAAACGATTGTCTATACATTTAAAAGCCAGTTTATCTAGTCGTCCGTGGTTTGGCTCCCACGTAGCAACTTTGAAACAGTCCCCAGCACCGCAACTGCCTTATGTAGCCTATAATAAATTTATTATATATATATATAATTATATATATATATATAGGCCTATATATGCGCATATAATATGCATACATACACACATGCACATAGTCACATACACACACACATATACATACATACATATATATTTATATATGGCCACTGTCCGGTAATTTTCTCAAGGCCACCTGGCAACCCTAAAGACAAGTAAATCTCTGCCCCACGGGGGCCTCCTCCAAAACGTATAAAATTATTTTCAAAGTAAATTAGATTTAGTCAGTCTTAGATATAACAATACAGCTTGATTTGGCCGTTGTTAAATTAGTGCAAGATCGAGTAGAGCATGTCCAAATTTGGAAGCTATTCTGCATAAGAATGCAAGGAATCTATATTTAGGGGATTGGGTAACAGCACAGAATGGTAACAGTGAAAAAAACTGCATACCTACCATACTCACTCACAGATGTCGCCTCACTTCATATTTTGCCAGGACTTTTAACGTGCAGTTGTACACAAAATGTGCAGTTATAAATTAATTTGTGCAGTTGTAGAAGCACTTCTGTACAGTTAAGCACTTCTGTACACTGTTAAAACTAGCAAAAAGGGTCATTGTCCTCCGATTGGAAGTAATTTACCATGAAGGATGCGAGAGAAAAGAAAGGGTTGGGCAGTTCTAAAAATTCCTTTAAAACAGCTCCGTATTTTGCTTACGATATTAAATAGGTGCGTTAAATCTTCACAAGCAATTTTTCACTTTGCAAGTATAATAATAATTTCATCAATCTGCCTTGTCGCTAAAATTGTCTGAATGCATTTGTTATGTGAACAAGAAACGGTATTTCACCAATTTATCGCTCACAAACTATGCGTTTTCCGTCCTATGTATAATAGTTCCGTGAGAAGAATGTTAATTTATGCTTAGAGTTGCCAACAGTTTGCAAAACTTCTTCAAATCGTCCTCGTGAGTCTGTTTAAAATTCCCCAAAAGCCGAAGCTTATATAACTTGTTTTGTCTTATTGACTTGTCGATACATTATGAGTTGAGCTCGAAGAACCTGCAAATTAGCATGATGCACCCTATGCACTGTAGCCTATAGCATCCATGTTGACAATCCGGTTGTTACAGTCGACTAATATAGATCTTCGTTTTCAACTCACTTTAACAAACGTTGTTTGCCTGGGTCATTCCGTACTGGTGACCTTCATGACATTCGTTCCATAGTCAGTTTAAAAACCGACTCTGCCGTTGCTATTTCATTGTATACTCGAGACTAATAGGCCTACTTTACTCTGTCTGATCTCTAAAGCACTGGGAAGTGCCCCTAGAATAGGGCCTAGATACATCTCAGAGGTAAACACGAAGACTGGCTGCCCGTACTCCAAACAATATGGCCGTTAACGAATGCAATAAAATTAGAGCGAGACCTATAGAGTAGTATAGACGACATCGCAACGTGAGGGTCGGTTAGGGTTAGTTTTAGGGTTAGCGCAGTCATTCTGCTGAAATTGAAGCTGAATTGATGAACAATGTCGTCGATGGTCGCGCTCTAATTTTATTGCATTCGTTGGCAGCCATATTGTTTGGAGTACGGGCAGCCAGTCTTCGTGTTTACCCCTCTCAGACTATATGCAACAGCCCTTATCTGCATTTCCATCTCGCTCAATGCGTTCTGCAGATTTTCTTAATCTGTTTGGTCCCAAGACTAGGACTGCTCTTGCCCAACATCGGGCGTTTGTTGTGGTTGCTCTGTCCATTTGGAATGACCTTCCTCCCGCACTACGGACTAAACTAATGACTTGTTTTTCCTTATCAGTCTCGTTCTTTAAAAACATATCTTTTCCCCTGGAGTTTTTTGTGCGGTGAGCGCCTCTGAATAGGCATTCTGTGAGAGGCGCTATATAAATGTATGAATGCAATACGATACTTTCATTTCCTTACCACAGCCAGCAATCCTCTCTAAGAAGGCTTCGTCAACTATCCGATATTTTATTTGCCCGAACTGTCATAAGGTCACCCGAACGACATTCTGAACACCCAGACAAGATCACTGCACTTCATAAAATTCACAGAATGCATTCATCTTAAGATATCGATTTCTGCAATACTTTTGTAAACTCGTTGCAATTCAATCAGCTTAAAGATTCTCTTGCTTTGCTCATGCTATCCCCTTATTTATTTGTAGTTGCACTTGTTATCTTGGCAATCCATGTCTCACATTGCACCCGTGCTCAAGTACCATATATCTGTCGCTGTGCAGGTTTTGCATTCAAAGCTCGTGTCCAACTTCTAAAAGAAATTTGACCAGAATCTATCCAATTAAGTAAAACTTCTGAGGATCACATGCTTAAAGCAGAATTCAGCTAATTAGGTAATTGAATCCCTGCTTCGAGCATGTGATGAACTCTTGGAGAAAATTATAGATTTCGCAGAAGTATTGATAAAACACGATGTAAATAATGAAGTGTATTGAATCATATGTGTGTTTCTAGACAACTATTCTTATTTGTTTCAGTGCTTTTCTATAAACTGGTGCATTGTGCTTTTAGGAGGTTTAAAGCAATCCTGATATACTTCTGACTTTATGATTATTCTATTCCAAGTGTTACGCGCAAAGATGTCGTAGTGAAACGAATCTTCCACTCGCACTGTGCACACTTGGTAAACTAACGTCTGCTTGAAGCTTTAATGCTCATATAAAGTATCGTGCAATAACGTTAACTTTTAACAAACAACCAATAATGTAATATTAATACTGACTTTTCACAAGAGCATAATAGATCCATTGTTCTGCATTGTTAGATGACCGGTTCTACATTTGTGTAGATTATTACATCCTGAAGTTTCAGTGTCAGATCATGAGTGTGATAAGATACATTTGCTGTCGTGAGACATAATTAGCGCTAATGAATAATTAATTGGGTGATTGTATTTGTATCTTGCTCAGAGCATGTGACGAATACTCTGAGCAAATTGAAGACTCACGCACATGTATGCTTTGGACTCGTAGCAAATAACAAGCAAGAAAGTGCATTACGATTATTTTACTCACATGCTAGTAGTTCTTACTGAGCATAGCAAACCTATTATTACTAAGTATAATAAACAAACATATTGTTTAACCCTTTCCAGCCGGAATTGTTTTGATACCTAGCCTGTTAATTGGGTTACGGGTGACCCAGTCCGGCAGGAAAGGGTTAACAAGGGTAACGTTTCTTAATAACCAGACAAAGAAAACACTATATATGGGCATACTTGGGGGATGTAAAAACATTTTTTACATGCTCCATGAACCAGAAGTTGAATTATCTATGCTATAGGCTTAAATGCAATTTCTAATTGGCATTCCAATACAGAACATTCGATCCATCTATTTAGTTCATCCAATTATTTCTATACCGTAATTAGTTTCAAAGCAAGAAAAAATGGTTGCAAGTATGTCATTTCTTTGCTGCCTTCCAGTTATTGGGGAATGGTCTGCTGCTTGCTTTTTGTTCTTAATGACTTTGATGTTATTTAGGCTAGCATAGGTAGCACTCATTTTAAGTAGATATGATTTGCTATGTAGTAAACTTGTGTCTTTGTAACTAACGAAAATAGCCAATTTTCTTTACATTGTCTGCTTCAATATCAATCGGAGCGATTATTAAAATCCGTCAATGTTTATGACCTCAACTTCAACATTGCCTTTGAGGGATTGTTGCAAGGCGCTATATAAATGCCTGGATATGCAAAGATATAATGTGCAATTGCGCATAGGCCTAGATATACTCCAAGTAAACCGATAATGCAACTAATAATTTAGCTTGACAAAGCCACTTGGATAAACCCAGGGTTTTTTTTACGGGAAGTTGCCATTGTCTGTGGTTTTCTGTTTGTTAAAAATAGCCTGCATTGGAATGACAGTAATTACATTGGGTGTTTCCTTTCACCGCGTAGACTAAATTCCAGATTAGAGTGTGTTCATTCGTGTGTTTTTGATTTGCTGAATATTTTGTCCTAATTGTCTGAAATGCGCAGCTAAATAATGTAAAATTTCCTAACATTTTTGGGTTGTGTTGTTCCTGGACGGGAGGGGCTAATAATATGAAACTTCCTGAGTCTTCTTGAATTGCCCTTGCCTAGTAGGTTGGTTTCTGATTTGAAATGGTTGCATCTTCTTGAACTTCCTTTTCTTGAAAGTCTAACATTTCTGTCATGTAACAGCATACTGCATAAACAGTGTTGGGCCCCAAGAGCATGTGAGACAGGTTGTGAGTTATAATTTAGCGTCTTCCTTGTGTCCCATTGGAGTTGAATTATTGGTTGTTTTTTTCTGCTGGATAGTAGAACTTCTAAATAGGTAATTTTCATTCATTCTTTCATTCTTTTGAGAATTTTTATAGCACCTCTTCAAGATGGCTACTCAGAGATGCTCTATGCATGCACTACCCTATAATATGATGTTAACAGTCCTTATAGCAAATAATTACATCGGTTGGCAGAATAACAGGGGTCACAATGTGCTCCAAGACCGAGTATAGCTACGAGATCCGAGGGCCAGCATTTGTGAGATCTGGCCTGCTTAATGCTTATAGCTTTATGATGCAGGAAACGTTTCATCATTGTAGTCGCCCCATAAATGTCAGCACATTAGACACAGGATGCTCAGTGCCTTTAAGTTAATTTCCTGCCTTCCGGATGACCAAGGGTCAATTGGACCTGGACATTGTCTGGGGCTGCCCTTCGCCCACTGAACTTCGGCTAGACCCAGCCTGGTGATGAGACCATGCTATATTGTCCCACCGAATTGTAATTGAACATAATTGCTCTCAGCAAATTCTCTATCCCCCACCCCCTTCTGTCGTATTGGCTGCGGTTGCTGGGACCGTTTATGACTAATTCTATAGGCCCTCGCTGTCCGTCACTGACAGATGGCCTGTACCTGTATTTGCTTTGCGGCTGGCTGTTCACTGGCTGCTGCACCCTCATCATCATCAGCAGCAGCAGATATGTAGAGCAGGATGTTCATGCAGATGTGACGTTCTCTAGCAGATGACGGATGTGAGCCGCTACTGCATGACACAAACACACACATGCGGGTTATGATGATTCTAACCCAGCAGAATGGACTACGAAGATCTTGATAGCGTTTTTGCGAGTAGAAATGCCGGTCGAGAACAGTCAACAAGAGAATCGGGATATAACGAACATGCTGCGTCTGCTTCATTTGATGTCCACGGATTGAATTCTCAGAGGACACAGCAAGATGTAGGTGCGAGGACGAGCTTTCCAGGTCAAGCCATTGAAGGAAATCCTCATTCTGATGGTCTGAGTGTCGTCTATGCCAGAGTTGACAGACGTGGTTTGAGTTCAAGCTCACAGCTACCCGAAGAAACTAACCAACTGCCGTATGGCCAGGTTGACAGAAGTCTTGGTTACGATGTGCGGAGAGAAGGAGGCAGCGTATACGAAGACAACCAAGCGAGGGCGTTGTATTCGACTGTGCAACCGAAGTCAGGTGAACCGATTGGATATCCTCCCGGTTATGGTTTGTACGATGCCGGTTTCGGAAATACCGCCACCAATTCAAACGCATATTTTGAGGAGCATGGCTTTGGTAACGCGAGTCGTGAAGCAAACGTCGGGAGAGATGGAATCTACTCGTTCATTCGTACGGAAAGCCATGATGACGGATTCAATTCTGCAGTTAATGATGTGGGTCTTGGTAGGCACCAGTTGAAAAACGATTGTGGTATTTACGAATTCGAGCAACCTGTTGCGACACCGCGATCGCACGAATTCGTCTACGACGTGAATTCTGGTTATAGCGAATTTCAGGAACCTCACGGTGGATATAATGACCGTGGAGATTTCGGATATGGGAGTCGGCCGCTGGACACTTCGGGGGATGGAAATATATACAGTTTCATTCGGTCGGATAGTGCTGTCAGCAATGAGAATTATCATGCTAACCCTCGTGGAAATGGGGACGACGCATTTCGGTCGAGCGATGTCTTGCAGATCGCTTTGGGGTAGATGTTTATTTCATTGTTGTGTGACTTTGCATGTTTGTGGCAGTTTTAATTGTTGAGCAATAGTCTTGCAATGCAAAGTGTGAGGACTGAAGCCTTCTGTGCGTGGGACCACATTAAGGAAGTCCTTGCCACAGCACATGTTGCCTGCCAGCACTGTTCTCTTTGGGCGTTTTGTTTGCGAATTATGCTTAGTTATCTGTCATCAAGCAGTGGAATAGGGGCTGCTTGTAGCGACCCTGGTACAAATTGTTTACACATTCTTGTGTTTGTCAGCAGCAGTGGAATTTGATAGAGGCAATGGCTGTGACATAAATGGGGATTTTCTGGGATGAAGTTCACCATGTTCAGGACCTTGGGATTTATCAGTTGATGACTCAAGTCAGTAAGAGATGGAAACAGGCACATCCTGTTGGGATATTCATATAAGAGATTTATAGTGTGCTTAGTGCTTACCCATTCAAGATTATCTACTTGGAAGCACTCTTGGCCCCACCACGGCTAAAGAGAACAGTCTTTAGGTTAGGATTTAAACATGGCCGCATGGCTTTAGACATTAGGCGTAGTTTCACTGGGAGCGTGTTAAAAATTGTAGGGCCAGCAATGAGAAGGCACGGCATTGCATAATAGATGACCGTGAACAGGGGATGAGAATATGAAAGCATTGCCATTTCCTGTGGCCTAATCACGATAATGGAGCAATATAAAGTCTTCAAGAATGATGGTACCTAAGCATTGACTGTAACCATTGTGCGTCGAGTGCTTGCTGTTTGCATGCTTCTCCCAAGTAATAAATATGCACAGTTGCTTGGCAACATTGCCACAATTTGCTTAGCCATTTAATAGATGCTGGTTCTGCCTAATTGCAGACTGAAAGTTGGTTAGGTTTATGTACATTTATAATCACGTTGACGTTTATAATCACGTTGACGTTTATAATCACGTTAAGAAATTGTTTAGAGATCTGTAACTACATGATTTTCTCATCCTATAGGGTTGTTCCTGTTGACCACAGCTGCAGATTAATCTCAAACTTTCAGCTTCTGTTTCATTTCTTAGTTTACGTGTGATTTCTGTTGCTGATAATTCAATAAATGATGGATTGATTGATTGATAAAAATGACTGATTGATGCTTGTGTGTGTGTGTGCGTAGAAACTCACTGCAGGACATGTCTCTTGCGGGGGCTCAGTGTACTCGATGTCAACAGGGTTTCAGCAAGGACGAGGAGATCGTCAACTCAAGCGGACAGATCTGGCACACGAAATGCTTTGTGTACGTTACTCAAGACTTTATGTACACAAATTGAGTGTTTAAGGTAACAACGTAATCGCAACTTAGGCAAAAAGAATTGGGCAGTACATGTATGTTTATTGTTTATGCTGCTGTAGCAAACTTCTCTGTTGAAGTGTAAAGTAGAATAAGGATTAAAAATAGATTCTATAAACTATAAATGTTCGGTTGCGGTAAGTGTGTTTACAAGTGAGTGGTCTTTAGTAGCTCAAGGCAAACACTTGTACTTGATGCTTAATGTCGCTAATACTTTACACGATTTCTTTGACCTTGTTTAACTCGTTCCCGCCGTATCGGGTCATCCGCGACCCGATTAACAGAATAGGTATCAAAACAATTCCGGCGGGAAAGGGTTAATCAGACAGAAGTAACGCAGAGCTCAACTCAGATGCCCTCATAGCACACGAAATCATAATTCAACTTTATTTCATATATACCCAGATATAACTTGGCCTCATAATCCATCCTTGTTACCCAGCCTTAAATAGGTTAACCCATGGCCATAGGTAACAGAGCTTTATAGCCAGGCATCATGTGACAACAAAATAATGTTATAATGAGCTCACAATCCGGGAGCTGAACAAAGTCGCAATACAATAGACTGCACCTTGTGATGATGCACATTGTCAGGGATGGAAACAGAAATTCCAGACCCCTGGGCAGAGCAGTCACGAGCCCATAAGCTATAAAATAAATGATTTCAATTTGATGAAGGAATTTAAAAAAACATTGAAATAACAACGGTGTTGGTCCAAATTGTGCGACTGCGCATTTATATATGACTAAGATTTTATTTACCGTACTTGTTAATTTAAAAAATGATTCTATGTAGAAAGAAAGATTTCAGAAGCTCGGTATAACTACCCAGCCGCCGGGCCCCTAAAGTCGTGGACCCCTGTGCATTTTCCCTTGCCCCTCCTCTTGGGGGGCCCTGCACGTTCTTAGGAGAATCAAGTATCCAGTGAATGACTTGTTTACTTTGTTTCTGGCATGTTGTGACAGCTTAATGGTTTGTGAGTGAGATCTATGTGGTATTGGATATTGCCAGCATAATGTGATATTTCTCTACCGGGTTCATATGTTCTTGTTGGGCTGATGAGTCCAAAGATCGTGTTGATGTTTCAATCAATTTTCAATTGATCAATTTTATTTTCCTGAATACACTGTTACATAAACATTTATGGCAGTAACACAAGGAATTGAGTAGATCAGTGGTTATCAAGTGGAGACCCAGAAGGGATGGATAATCCCGCTAGTAGGGTGACCCAGTAATCTCAGAAGTAGAAAGCACAAATGTACATGACAGCCAGTTGAAGAATTTCAGAAACACAAATAATCAGGGAAGGAATTTATAAGAAGTCAACTTAACTAACGCTTAATCAATACTTTCAACTAAGACTTAACTATCACACCCAGTATAACAGCTCTTGTTACATGAAGTAAATAGAAATTATTTGTTGAGTGAAATCAATTAGAATGCGTGTACACATGCTTTTAAATATTTTATGATATAACGGTACATGATAACGATGAATCGCGGGTTGTTATATATTTACAGATGTTTCTGTTATTTAGATTTGTTTGTCATTGATGATAAATAATCTCTGTGCCTTTAATATACATTCATTTTGCTTCATTTTGTGAATGTTTCTTGTTATTCTCTTTTAAGGTGTGCCCAGTGTTTCCAGCAGTTCCCAGATGGAATTTTTTATGAGGTTCGTATCCTCTGCTCCTCCTCCTAGACTCTTATCAGAAGCATTTTGTTGTGATTGAGTTTGAAGGATCTCTTGGCTGAAGCGCATTAGCGACCAGATAATGCGTTTGAGTTCCTGATAGGCGAGACTTTTCATTATGCAATATTACACTTATCAGCTTGTGTAATATAATTTATAACGTAACAGAGAGGGGACTGAGGGAAATATATGCAGAATTATGTGCATACGTAAATACAATACATATTTAAGAGATATGTAACTTTGCAAGTAGTGGTACATCCTTTTCATGAACAATTGACTAGTGTTTCTTTCAACAAAATTGGGATGGGAGCAGCTCCAGGAAAACTAACACACAAACACACACATATATATATATAATATTTAATAATAATATATATATATATATATATATATATATATATATATATATATATATATATATATATTATTAAATATTATATATATATATGTGTGTGTTTGTGTGTTAGTTTTCCTGGAGCTGCTCCCATCCCAATTTTGTTGAAAGAAACACTAGTCAATTGTTCATGAAAAGGATGTACCACTACTTGCAAAGTTACATATCTCTTAAATATGTATTGTACATGTATTGTACATGTATATATATATATATATATATATATATATATATATATACATATTATGAGAATTTGATATCTGATTTAGCTCAACAGTTTTAATGCATATACATAATTATCTAGTATGCTTTCGATTATTATAATATATATATATATATACACCGTGAGTCAAAAAAAGTAAGCCAAATAATTTTTCTTATATCTCTAATGCCTGATAACATATCACGCTAAAATTTTCCAAATATTTAGAGAATTGGACCAAGAATATGATTCCAAAATTTCATGAAATAATGTTGAACGGATAAAAAGATATGAATCTTTAAACTTCATATGCCGAAATTGCCGTTTACAAGCAATTTTTTGTCAGATTCAATCAAAAGTAAGCTAAACTGTTTTTATTATATCTCCAATGCCTGATAATGAATCGTACTAAAAGTTTCCAGATATTTAGAGAACTGAACCAAGAATAGGATTCCAAAATATCATGTCATAAATTTGAACGGATAGAAAGATATGAATATTAAAGCTTCATCTCCCGAAATATCAGTTTTCAGCAAGTCTGTTAAGGTGTTCGCTGCAGTTTTGATGCCTGATAATTCCCAATTTTGGTCTTCAGTGATCCTGGATTAAAATTTTACGGAATATAACGTGTGGAGCGTGCATAATGAAAGACTGAGTCTACCAGACAACAATCCATGATATAAACGATCTGAAGCAACGCTTGTTGGAAGTGTGGGATGGCCTGGACCAGAGGATAATCGACGATGTTGTTGCCTAATGGCGCCTGCGCCTCAATGCTTGCGTGCAAGCTGAAGGATGACATTTTGAGCATCTTATTTAAATAAATAATCAAATCATACTGTTGGGGTCATATTGCTTCTTCAATTATCTACATATCTGGAAATTTTTAGAATGATTGAGCATCAGGCATTAGAGATATGAGAAAAAGTTTGACTTACATTTTACTGAATCTGACAGAAAATTGCTTGTAAATGGCAATTTCGGCATATGAAGTTTAAAGATTCATATCTTTTTATCCGTTCAACTTTATCTCATGAAATTTTGGAATCATAATCTTGGTCCAATTCTCTAAATATTTGGAAAATTTTAGCGTGATATGTTATCAGGCATTAGAGATATATGAAAAACAATTTGGCTTACTTTTTTTGACTCACGGTGTATATATATGCATTAAAACTTGCTAGCTTATATTATATCAAATTGTAGCATAATTTGTAATATTTATTATATATATAATTATATATAATTTTATATAATATGTTTATATGCATTAAAATTGTTGCTAGATCAGATACCAAATTCTCTAATTATCAGCAAGCTCCACATGCTAATGCAGGGTTATCCAAGGCCCTCAGTTTCTACATCCTGACTATAATGGGAAACTTGTATCTATGCATAAGCAGGCGATGCAGTTAAAATTGGACCAATGGCCCTTCTAATGAACAGAAGGATAACTGTAAATTATGGCTGTGTGAAGAAGGGTTGAGGTAGTCAGATGATGAGCGTATAACATGTTTTAGCAAGGGACTTGCAAGTTGGGAGTAAATTATTGTTATTCTTGGTTGATCACGAGAGACCAGCAGATGTGAGATCCATACGAAATCCTCCCTTATTTTTCACGGTGTGTGTGTGTGTTGAAATGGCCTTTTATAGTATGGCAGCAGGCAAAAGACTGTATGTAATGCTGTGCTGTTCAAACGTATTTCTAAACATTTATGTTCTTTTTTCAGTTTGAAGGCCGTAAATACTGTGAGCATGACTTCAATGTTCTCTTTGCGCCATGCTGTGGACAGTGCAGTAAGTGGGTCATTCACTGTCTTTGCTGTTTAAACAATTAATAGATCATCAGGATATATATATATATATATATATATATATATATATATTATAGAGACACACATACATACATGCATATATATATATATTTATATATATATATAATATATATTATATATATATTATATATATATATATTACATATGTATACTATATATATTACATATGTATACGCACACCCATGTACATCAGTGATGCTGATAATTTCGAGACATGTGAGGCACATGAGATATGCGGCTCTGATGTTAATAATAGTATCAGTAATTGTTATTTAGGCATTTATCTAGACAGTAAATGCCTTGGCACAATGTTGAGGTCGTTGAGAACAAAACGTTTTGATCAATGAGCAAACAGTGCTTTACGGAGCATATTGTGTCCTACGTGCTGTTGGTACGTTCTAATTCTTTTTGAGAGATGACGTGCTGATTTCCATGACTTTGTGCTCATGCAATGTAATTAATCCTATGTGGACAGTGAAAATTGGTTTAAATGTACGCCATATTGGCGTAATTTTGCAGTATCGGGGACCAAAGCATATGCCGTTATATCTAGTGACTGCGGGCGTCCCGGAATGGCAAAATCAAGAGTTGGCAGCCCTAACTTAAAGGTTTTTGCTGTGGCTCTAACCACAGAATTTCGAACCATATGCAGCTTTTGTTAATCCGCTTAGTGGTACATATGAGAAATGATTTAGAGTCGAGTTGACTGGAAAGCTTAATAATAAGTTAATATTATTAGCTAAATTGGAGTTAAACACTTTGAGTTGTATGAAATCTGATTCTTCAAATATCCTGTATGTGAAATTGATCAGATTTGCATATGACTTGAACATGGTCAGAAAAATATTGTGAAGTAAAAAATATCATGCCTGAAGCATGTGCACGTTAAATAAAATAAATGAACAGTTGCTCGTACAGAGTGTGTATACAAGCGTACATTTGAGGCGATCAAGTGCATATGCTGCATGTCCAAGGTCATGGACACATGAGAGCCAGTGCATGTGTTTCATTCTCAGTCTGCATCATTGTATCATATTCTGTTACTTGGTGGTTAACATACTTTTAAAAGAATTTTTGCCTTTTATGGTACCGTGTATAACTATATATATATGTATATGTATATATATATATATATATATATAACCTGAGGAGAAGGTTACCCATTCACTGGCTGAAGCCAATTGGAAATTCATTGCATCATTATTACACAGAGCTGAGATCTAAGAGCCTGCAATATGGTAGGAAATAAGGAAATAGCATTTATGAAAGCAAGGCATATGCTTACATTTGACACAATTTAGACAGTTGTTGTGTTGCTAACATTCAATTAAAACAAGGTTAAAGTGCAGAACTTATCGTGAGTATGTGTGTGTGTGTGTGTGTGTGTGTGTGTGTGTGTGTGTGTGTGTGTGTGTGTGTGTGTGTGTGTGCATGTGTGTGTGTATGTATGTGTGTGTATATCTGTGTATGTGTGATTGTTGTTGTGTTTAGAGGAGTTCATCATTGGCCGGGTGATAAAAGCGATGAACTGCAACTGGCATCCGGATTGCTTTGTCTGTCAACTGTGCACTGCTCCTCTGGCGGATGCCGGCTTCATCAAGAATGCCGGCAGGTGCGTTTACCAATCAATTGTTTATTTTTCGTACTCGAGGTGCCTCAAATCCCTCAGGATTTTAAAAAGTTATCTAGAGACGGATTATTATTATTATTATTATTATTATTATTTTAGAGGCGTTTTGTATTAATGCCCCTTCCGGTTATCACCTCAGAAGTGCTCCCAGTCAAACCACGAATAAATAAGACAGTCCTTAAGTGGGTAAAGATTGTAGTAGTTTAAACTTTTTGCATCAGTGGGCTTATTCCTCTCAGGAAGGATGATGAGGAGAAGGAGGTTAAATAATGACAGGTTCTATGCTTCAGGCTATGTAAATTTTGCTGTTGTGTTAAATGATATTAGGAATTTACTTGGATAGACTTTATTTGCTTTGGTGTGTCAAGGGCGCTGTGTCGTGAGTGTAACACAAAGGAGAAGGCTCGTGGTACTGGAAAGTATGTCTGCCACAAGTGCCAGTAAGTACCATGAAGGTGCATTTTCTTGTTTACTGCTATGCTAAGATTTTTATTCTGGAAGAAAGATTTCATTGTCAAATTGCACTGCAGAGGTTTCTTTTCTCATTCATTCATTCATTCATTCATTCATTCCGAAAACTTATGTAGCTAGGTCCTCTTTAAGAAGACTACTTAGAGGTACTCCCAGTCCAGCGACATCTAAAGAGTAAGGTCTGATGGTGTTCAGAGTTGAATGGAGATCCTGTTGCTTGACAGAAAGAAAATGTTGAATAAATTTTGAGTGAGATAAGTTAACCAATAACTTTAAAACTGCAGGAGGTTACACTTGACTCGTGCAATTCATTTTCATTTTATTTTTCAGTTCGATAATCGAGGAAGGTATGATCAAGTACAAGGGAGAGGCTTACCATCCGTACCACTTCAATTGTACGACTTGCAGGTGAGTGATAATGCTTAGAACTGCAAATGGGATTTATGGGTTTAGTTTTCATTCGTTCATATAGGGATTGATGTAGCACCTTTTCAAGACAACTACTCAGAGTTGCTCCTTGACTCCAGCACAGAGATAAATTAATTAACCAATAACTTCAAGACTGCTGGAGGTTAGCCTCAACTCCTGCAATCCATAAAATTATCTCATTTTCATGAAGTACAGTTTTCAGAGATTGTAGAATGTGTCGAAAGTAAGCTAGGAAGCTGACGCAGCTCAAGCGGGAGTTCATTTCGCTCCACCGAAAAAGCACTGCTTTGCATATTGTAGTGGTGCAGGCAATCAGGATTAAGCACCCTGTGGTAGTTTTCTCGAACCTGCACCCATCACAGTTTTGCGGACAGAGAACTCTTGTCAATTGTTCATGAAAAATATGTTTCATTGGCATCTAATTCCAAGCAGTGTGGGATATTTTGAAGGACAACGCCGCTTGAAAATTAACCTGATATTTGACTTCATTTCACAAATCAGTTTTGTGCTTTTTGACTTTTCTCATGCATTGAGAACTTAGTTTTATCTTTCGGTGAATATACGTATAGGAACTGCTTCGTGCATATCGCTCAACATAAATAATTATTAACCGTTTATTATGATATGCACTTAAATCTATTCAATTGCTATTTGACACTTTGGCAACAGCGGGTCTTGGTTTCCTTTCACTTTTATTCTCTCATTGAAGTACACCAGTGTTGAGAGGTTATATTGATGTTAGATAAAAATCATAAATCCTCTGTTTTATATCAGTATCAGTACATAATTATTCGTGTGCATACGTAATTAAATACATACATACATACATGTACACTGTCTTCCATATATGCATATTTCATAATATGTAAACCTTAATATAAAATATCTTAAACTGAAACCTAATTCACTTTTTATTGGTGGAACTTATTTGACTTGGTTTCTGGTTTCTCTTAGCAAACAATTGATTAATTTTATGGTTGTTGTGTTTCTGTTTTCAGCGTTGAACTGAATGCAGACGCTCGAGAGAAGGGTGGAGAGCTGTACTGCCTTCGTTGTCACGACAAAATGGGAATACCCATTTGCGGAGCATGCAGGTTACTTGATTACAATGCAGCCGTAATGTAGTGTTGAGTTCAAGTTTCTAATGCTCATGCGTAATTGCCTAGCAGGCCACGCCCCAATTTATCTATCTATCTATCTATGCAATTTATATAGCGCCCCTTCAAGAATCTACTCAGAGGCGCTCCCAACCCAGGCCCGATCAAAGAGAAAAGTCTTGAGTAGTCTATAGAATGTTCCAGAAATGTTCCGATGTTTATCTTAGAGAGCTTTGTGTGTCAGTGCTATCCGTTCCCATTTGTAGATTCTATCGTTCTCACACGCATGGTTACCTGGTTTCCCCCCCCCCCAGCTATGGCTTGAACTTCCACAGTGCTGTATAAAAACTTTGCTGTGGTCATTTCACCTTTCCAGAAGTCATTTATTTATCAATCTTCATCTCCGTAATGAACTTCTTGGTCTTTCTTTGCCCCCTTTCCACAAGCATTTTAAACATTCTCTTTCATTTTGTTTTGGAGCTGTGTTTCGCTTGAAGTGGCTCTATAAAAATTCACGTTTGCGATTAAGATTGCTTACACTTTGGAATGATTAGGTGTTCTGAATGATTAAGATGACGTACTTTTTTGTTACAATGTTTTGTCTTTGAGTTGCCTGTTTACATGATCTTTATAATAAATTGCTGGTCTGTGTTTGATGCAGGCGTCCAATTGAAGAGCGAGTCGTCTATGCGCTTGGCAAGTCGTATCACGTCGAGGTATCTTAATTGAGAAACCAATCTTTCGTTTGTAGTTTATCTGTGTCTTGTCATTTGTGCTGATGACTAATTTTCTATGTGATTTGTTAGTGTTCGCTAATTAATTTGTTGTTAGTTTATATTAATGTTAAATATTACCCAGCTCAGCATTCACCTCCAACAAAACATCACTTGATGCTCCTTGCTAGATATTTATGCATTCGAGTCGTATGTTGTAAACTAATGACGCTATGCAAAATATATAGTTATATATCATTACTGGGTACAATGGTACATACTTACATGCATGTGGCATCTCCATTATATTTTCTCCAACAGTGAAGATAATTCCAATTAAACATGGTCCTGTGTTGGCAGATTGGCAGCTCTCTTTGGAAGAGACACTTTGCTTGTATATGTGCGTTTATGATTATGAAGAGTTGCTCTGTTGTTTTCTCTTCCCATCAGCACTTTGTCTGTGCCAAGTGTGAGAAGCCTTTCCTTGGAACTCGTCACTACGAGAAGAAAGGCCTTGCGTACTGTGAGACCCATTATCACCAGGTGTGTCACCTTCACTTTATTTCATAGCATATCAATTGATGTATTGGGTCCAACAGAGGCTCAGTGAATGTAAAGGATGGAGTGTGGTTGACACAGTATGATAATCCTGTAATTTAGTTCATGTCTTTATATTGTACTGTATTTAAGCATTTACAAAGCGCCTCTAGTAGGGTGAACCGCTCTAATGTGCTCCCAGTGCACAAGACCCCACGAGAAGAAGCAGGCTTTGAAAAGGGATAAGGAAGAAGAGAGACTGCCAGACAGACAGAATTTTAGAGTGAAGAGAAGGAGAAAAAGTGAGAGAAGAAAGCGAAAGGAGAAAACGAAAGGTCAAAGCACAATTGATGAGAAAGTCTGGGTTGTGAACTTGTGATTGTTATCGCTTTTCTATTAAGCTCTGGGTAAGTAAGTGCACAATCATGTCATGTCAATCACCGACGTCGCTGCGCGACGGTTGGTCGCATGCATGGACTACAGCTCTCCACTGCCTCCTATCGCGTGCAGCGGCGAGAAGATTGGATCCGGAAAGACGGGACCAAGCAAGAATGTTGTCAATCCAGCTAATACGCGGTCTACCCTTGCGTCGACAACCTTCCACGTGACCCAGCATAATGGCTTTTTCCACGCAATCCTGGGGAATCCTGATGATATGACCGAAATAGGAGAGTTTGCGAGCCTTGATGGAACCCAAGAGCTCTGGTGAAGTTCCGGCAAGCCGATAAACCTGCTCTGTGGTAAGTTTGAGCGTCCAAGAAATGCGCAAAAGCTTACGGGTACATTTGTTCTCGAAACTCTGTATCTGCTTTTCCTCCGCCTTTTTAAGCACCCATGCTTCGCAACCATAGGTTGCAACTGACCAGACCAAGGATTTCATCAAACGAAGCTTGGTTTGAGTACTAATGGACTTGTTTTTCCAGACCTTCGTAAGCTTCACCATGACCGCCATACCCATGGCCAGCCTGGACTTAATATCGACTGAGCACTTTGCATCGCTTGAGATTTTGCTGCCTAGATATGTGAAGTTATCCACTTGTTTGAGTTCACTGTCCGCGACAAAAATCCTGAGGATCCTATCGGTATTGGTCATAACCTTCGTTTTTGAAACATTTATCTTTAAACCGTACTCCTTGGCAGCGGATTCGACACGATTGACGAGCTCCTGGAGTTCCTCTGGTGATGTAGCGATCAAGAGTATGTCATCCGCGTATCTAAGATTGCTGATGGTCCTACCTCCAATTCTGAAGCCCCCTGTAAAAAAAACAAAAAAAACAAAACAAGTTAAGTGCACAATCAAATTACTTAATAAAACTATAATTAAGTTGCTAAAGTGAGATCGTTTGCATCTTTCCTGGTGTTTTTAATTGGTAAATTAATTTGTTAACTGCTATACCAGCTTAACTTAGTTATTTTTATCAGCGTCTTTCAATATTTCTTAGTACATGTTTCAATTGGTTGATTTATCTATGAATTCTTTATTGGTTTATTTATTAACTGCTTTTATTAATTATTTTGTTAAATGTTGTAATTGCTTTTTCAATTTATTTACTGTTTTAGTTTGGTTAGTTAATTATTCAAGTGATCAGAAGTAATTTTATGTGCTTAGTTAATTATAGCAGAGCTTGAGTATCAGGAAGTGATATATAATTGCTTAAATTACTTAAGTTTGATTGGTTAAAGTATTAAGTCTATATAGTAATTATTATGTGGTGTGCTTCGTGCACTTTATTAGTACATGCACCATGTTAGTACATGTATCATGTTAGTACATGTATCATGTTAGTACAAGCACCATGTTAGTACATGCACTATGATTAGTCTGAGGAATTTTTGCAGCTTTCTTTATGTGTTTATTCTATATGTTTATTTTATTTGCTATTTTTAGCTGTTTGGAAATATCTGCTTCGTTTGCAACTGTGTCGTGGCTGGTGATGGTAAGTTAACGTATTTGTCTTGCTCTGGTAATGCCAATTATAGTAAGTTCTCTGTTGTTAATTTCAATGCCTTAAAAAAGTCAAGGTTGATCCACTTTGGGTAACCTTGGATGGTCACATTTGCTCTGTTCGTGTTAAGAAGAAGCAGGTTGCTGTATCGGTAACTCCAACATCAGCTGTTTTCAGCGGTTACTTTATTTGTTAATGGTTAATTTATTCGTTAACTGCTTAATTGGTGAATGGATTTGGTTTCATTGGTAAGGGCACAGTGACTGCCATTTCGCTACATTAAGAGTGTATAAGAGGTTTGATTGTGATATGCCTGTGTGTTGTTTATCTTGTAGTCTTTACTGCCTTGAATAAGGCTTGGTGTGTCGACCATTTTGCCTGTTCGGTTTGCGATCGAAAGATGAGTCAGAAGTAATCTCATTTACATACCATCTGGAATAATTTCATTCATGATTGTCTTGTTGCAATGAATTTACATCTTACTTCACTACTTATTTGGAACATTCTGCCCCCATTTGCTCAATCTCAATTTCTAGCTGGTAATCCCTTCACCTCCTTGTTTACTTTCCTTTACTTTTTACTTTTCTCAAAACCTACTCCTTCTCTCATGGCCTTGCACACTGGGAGCGCCTGCCTCTGGACGGTTCAGGGACGCTTTATAAATGTTTTAATGCAGTACAATATAATATTTTGAAAATAAGTAGTGAAATAAGATTGTGTAGTCTTCTATGGCATAGAATGGTGTGGAAAAGTATTTCTGAATCTTGAGCTGTGTTTTTTCATCTGGGGTAATAGGGGTTGAAGGGTATTTAACCCTTTTGCGACCAGTGTGCACTGAAATGCATGGAAAACATATGTAGCTGGTTGTTAAAGGGTTAAGCTGATGCACACTCTTTACAACAGAAATTTATCAACTGGATTAATTGCCTGTGCATTAGAACCCAAGGCAGTTGTTAATGCACAGACGCGGAACTGTTGTAAACCTTATCTATAGCCGCAATTGCTAGTCATAAAAACTTATTGTCACATTAGTGCTGCGCGATTTATAGCCACAGCCAATGAATGTAAAGAGAAAGGCTGCATATGGTTTTGAGTGGTAAGACCCACCAGCATCATATGCAGTATTTTGTTCACATTCATCTGTGGGCCTTTGTCGTAACCGCAATGCCGTTACCGTAATAAAATAAGCTTCAGTTTTAGTGCCAATGCTTATTGGAAAGCTCATCAGACTTGTGTGCAAAGTATTTGGTTACAATCTGTAAAGAGTAACTGTCTTTAAGAAAATTTAAACTTGTTCTGTCCAATTCATGAGTCATTCTTTCAACGTATTATCCACATTGTCAACGTTAATCAAAATGTTTGTCACATTGTTTAGAACGAAATTCTTTGAGGTCGATCTGAAACCCGTCTGCAAAGCGTGTTACGAAAAGTTTCCCGCTGAACTGAAGAAGAGATTGAAGAAAGCCTACGACCAACAGACGAAGAAGTGACGAGCCATCAGCTTTTGTAGACAAATGGCTTTTTGTCCATCGTTTCTCGTATTTATATCGGTAGATGTCGCCAAGGTTTGCTTTTGGAGTGTAGTTTCGTAATCGGCCGTGCATAGGTGCTACATAAATGTCTAGTTGGATTACTTTACGATGTGGTCAACCAAATGAAGACTTTTCAATTTTCGGTTTGGCGTGGTTGGTTGGAGTTCAGATCCTACTGATGCGTGCCTTCATTCAGAAGTCTGGTAGGTCCATTGATGTGAAGATGACTGTCAGATTGATTTTGGTTCTTTAATAGACTTGACTGAAAACCATAGGTTAGGCAGGATTCAATTCCTGGTTAAGAAAGATTTCTGGTTCACCCTGTAGTGCATGCGGCTACAGATCTGATGACTGTGACATAATAATATTATATGGACATCCTGACATTCTCTACAGATAAAGTCACCTACAGATGACATCAATTGTTCTCTCCACTCAATGCGCCCATGTATGCCGAGTTCAAGCAAATGCAGGCGCTAACGATTATAAAGAGAAATACGACAGACTTGTTTACATTGCTCTGTTAAAGACCTTGGATGTATATTCCTGTTCACATAGGTGGCATTGCAGGTGCAATATTGCAGCACCGTTCTAAATGTCATCCATGGTTGTCTCCTCACCTTGACTTGAAGGAGAAAACAATAAAAGCATGATGTTGTCCCTCGATAGGTATCCACTGGAAAGAAAAACGTTGAAATGATGAATCCTTTTTCTTAGCATTGACTTGTGATAGCAGGTAGGTTAAGTCATGTAACTACTGCCTCTTCTTTCGACTGACAGTGTATTGTCAGAATAATCTTGTGGTCTAGTTAACTAGGTTGCGAATAGTGGAGCAGAAAGCAGAAGAGATTTTCCTGCACGGGTGACAATAATTCGAACATCCAGCCGTTTGTTTTATAGTTGTGCATTTTAACAACTCTACTTGAACTGCCAATCCTTTTCTGCCATGGAATTGGTTGTTAACTGTTTAGAAATAACTATTTTGTTAAACTAAACTTGGTGTAACGCTGACGCTGTGTATGGTTCCGGTCTTGTACACACGGTAGCCGTTTTGTTGGAAATTTGTTAGATGTGTTCACTTGTTTTCCAGATTTTGCATTTAGTACTTTATACTAAACCATGGTAGCCTATTTATTATACTAAAACCTTATTTTTAAAGTTCTAATACTTTATTTTTAACTAATTATGCCAAACAGATTTACACTAATTCATGTGTATTAGACGATGAGCAACATGTTCCCTTAACTCGTAAAAACGTCATAACTAAATCCTGATTTCCTTAATTTGGTTAATTATAGATAGATTGTATCATAAGAATTTTTTGTGTGCTGTGACTTTGCCTGACATTCAGAATAGGTGCTATATATTTGTCAACGTTTCTTACAGTAGTTTGTTTATATCGATTTATGTAGCACCGTTGACTTTTGCCTGTAACCATCGGTAATGTTGTATTGTAAAATATCTTAATAGGCTTTTTAGATGTTGTCTTTGAATTCTGTATGCTTATAAATTATAATATGCTTGCTGTTAGAATCATTAGCACATACTTGTATCAGTTGTTTTGGTAACTGCTTTGTTTCTTTGTCGACATTGTAGCAGTTTCTTTTGTTAGTTTTTCTGCAAGTTTTGGTCAATAGGTCTATTTGGCTATTTATTGTCAATTTTGACAACTGCTGTCATTTTCAGTAATTGTTTGGCAACAAAATGTCAGTTTTGGCAATTATTGTCTTGTTCTACCATTTTATTTACTCAACAAAATTTGTCACTTTTTAACAATTTTATTTTTTTATTTTTCTGCCATTTTTTGAAGTTTAGACCTTTATTTAGAAAATTTAGGCAGTTTGGGATTTTTTTAAATTTTTAATCTTGGAGTAGCTTTGCTTCTGTACTACTTGAGATCTGACTAGGAAGATGTTGAAATTAGAATTGAAGAGCGTTTGTCTGCTGTCTATAAATATAAAATAGGATGCGTCACGCCCTTGTTAGGCTAAATGAATCCTGTCGCGGATCAGATGCGTACGACACGTGTAACATGTAACGTGTATGCCCTACATGAGTTTTTCTGGAAGAGGCAAGAGTGTTCTTTAGAGATACAGTTGGGAGGTAGGCTAATAGACCAGATTCTACTGCTTAATGAGCTAAATAAAAATGGAGTGGACTTAAATGTGCTGAGGGAAAAGGAGCAGAGCTTGATGTCAGTAGCGGCGTCAGAGGAGGGGGCTAATTAAGCCCCTCAAATAGGGCCATCCGTTTTTTACATGTAAAAATGAAATATTTCCACCTTTAGCCCCCCCCCCCAAACGTGACATATCCATGAGATTTCGACCAAATAGCTATAAAAAAAGGTCAGAAATTTGGAACAAATTTTATGAGATTTCGAATGACTAAAAAAGGTCGTCAGAAATTTTGGCAGATAATGAAAATGGAAAGTTTTCATGAGATTTCAACCAAATGACTAAAAAAAAGATCGTCAGAAATTTTGGCGGATAAAAAAAGGTCGTCAGAAATTTTGGCGTATGTAAAAAGGTCGTCAGAAATTTTGGCGGATGAAAAAGGTCGTCAGAAATTTTGGCGGATGAAAAAAGGTCGTCAGAAATTTTGGCGGATGAAAAAAGGTCGTCAGAAATTTTGGCGGATGAAAATGAAAATTTTCCCCGCGAGGATTCAGCCCCCCCCCCCAAAACTGAAATTCTGGTGCCGCCACTGCTTGATGTGCTGAGGAAAAAGAAATAATCCTTAGTCTCTATAGGCCTATCCTTATTATTCTCTTGTTGCTACGTGAGGTGTTACATGTGTGAAAACTGTACATGTAAATTTAAACGGAATGTCTGCTGAGTCATCTAATATATTAAGTCACGAACTGCAGTGACGTACGTTTAGCCGCTGCTAATGCATCCGCAGCTGCTTAAAAACCAGCATCGTATACTAAGTTGGGCTTATCACTGATCGCGGGTGGTTTAAGTGGTATGCTAATGTAGTAATGTGGCTCGGACACACACACGTACGCGCGCAAACACACACACGCACGCACACAAACGCACATACGCGCGCCCATACACTCGTATAGGCTACACCACTATGTTTCTTTCTCACTTAAAAACTGCCTTATTTAGTCGTTGATGGACTGGGAACGCTTCTAAGTAGCTTATCTTGAAGGTGCGCTATTTAAAAAGTAAACAATAATGATGTAATAATATCCATAATTATATAGATCTCTTGTCGTTTATGTCAGAGGACAATGGAGGTCATTTATTCGTATCCATCGCCACCAAATGGCTGGCGTCAGCAAATGACGACGACGATGATGATGATAACGATGATGATGGTGGCGATGGTTATGATGATCGATAGGCCTATATAGTTAAAGAGAGAATTTGGGATTTGGGATTTGGGAGTGATTATGGGCATGCAAAAGTGTGTTAGACGTTTAAGGCAATTTGCAGGCGCATCAAATAAGGCTACCTCGTCTTTAGATAAGAACCAGTTATAAATTTACTGTAGTGAGGTAACAGTTACAGGATTGGAATAGCCTGCAGTAGGCCCTACACGTAGCCTACGTACCCTACAGTCTATAAACATGACATTGAAAACTATAGACAGTGCAAAAAATAGATGAAAAGCATTATTTTGGTATTGAGCAATGATTTAGGTTACGAAGACTCGGCTAGTTTACTGTACGTTGACCTGCCTATAGTGCCCAGCCAAAAATTAGTTGGAATATTTTTAATATCTTCTCTACCAGGGCTATTTTGAGAAATTTTTAGAACTGCATAACCAGCAAGTTTTTTAGTGTGGGTTTGTTGGCGAAAATTTCTCAAGACTTTTTTTAGTCGTTTGTGAAAAATTTTCCTCAAAATGTCGCAAGTCGGCGACGAAAAAATAATCTGATGACTTTTATAGTCATTCACTTGAAATGTGTAAATTGCGCCCTCCATCCATATTCTTCACTGCACACTGTGCACAGGTCCAGGTGGTTCCATTTCGCTCTTCCGTGGTGGATGTAGAACTGCACGTTTAACAAGCCCTGTTCTTTACATTTAGTTTCCTTGGCCTGCTGAATAGCTCCCATGACCCTGACGTGACCTACTTACCTTAACTTCGACGTAGCCTAGCCTACACCTCTTGAAAAGTTCTTGTCTAGTCTTTACGTTGCGTGCTATTTAAATTGTTTGGAGTCTTTGGACAGAATGGTAGGCTAATTATGGCGACGTGATCGTAAACTCAGTATCGCTGCAGTTTAGAATTTGAACCAAACACTAGGTGACGCTACGATCCAGACTCCACATGTCTCGCTATGAACCTATGCGAGGTAGGCCTATAGACTACCGAAACTGGTTTATGCAGACATTTTTAAGCGAGAAAATGAGCAAAAGTCAAGGAGTCTTGCGTCATTCTGGACATGGGTCCTGTATACGAAGAACCGGGTCAGGGCCTCGAATTTTTGCGTTTTAGTCCGTAATGTGTTAGGCCTATGTAGGGGCATTGTAGGCCTACATATACAGTAACTGTCTGCATAAACAGACACTACCATCCCTGCACCTCCAAGATGTGTTTTTGCTTGCGTGCATAGCCTATATTACGGTATTTCTTTTATGCTTAAAGTTAGGTCTATCTCGAGACACAGGCACGAGCAATCAGTAAACCGTATATTTATAATCTATGTGTATACAGGGTTAGCCTACATAATAATATACATACATACATTCTTACATACATGTACATACATACAATGTCATACATACAATGTCATACATACATACATACATACATACATACATACATACATACATACATACATACATACATACATACATACATACATACATACATACATACATACATACATACATACATACATACATACATACATACATACATACATACATACATACATACATACATACATACATACATACATACATACATACATACATACATACATACATACATACATACATACATACATACATACATACATACATACATACATACATACATACATACATACATACATACATACATACATACATACATACATGCATACATACACACATATGGACAAATCTACGTAGGTTATCTATGTGGCCTAAGCATAGAAGCAAACACCTTTGCACACAGACAGACAGACAGACAGACAGACAGACACACACATACACAATTTAGACACATTGCGGTCTCAACGCGTTCTTTACAACATCCGGGTTCTGTTCAATGTGTGTGGCTTGGCGCTGAGATGGCCTTTCACCTGTGACATAAATATTATGTCCATTTACGCATGTATTATATATATATATATATATATATATATATATATATATATTGTCTAGTGATAGGGAATGAGTCTTTCTTGATTCGATGTAATGTTCTTATTGCTCGGATATCGCACACGCTTAAATGTCTAGGCACCTATTCACGCAAGGCGACAGTAAATCTGTAAGAGTTCATGCAGTACAATAATGTAGACCTAGGCCAAGCACCTTGCAACCCAAAACTATTATTATTATTTTTAAAGTTTTCTTGGGAAGTCATGTAGCCTACCTTACAAATACTATGCACCTCATTTAGGCCTAAATCATTCTGAAATTTATATAGCGGCCCTCAAAGAAAGAACTACTGAAAAGCGCCCAATTGTCTTCATTGCGATGGCATGTTAGGCTTATAGAATGCAGCACCTATTAGAAGCAGATAGACAATATATATATAATGGTCAAAATTAATATATGCTCGCTCTCGATACGTAAGGTATAACTGGCTGTAGCCTGTACTACTGTAGACCAATGCACACTTCTGATAGACTAATTAGTGATGGAGAAAACGCAATTAAAAAGTTTCAAACTTTTAGACTATTTTTTTCTTTATGGCAGAAGTTTAACTGAAAAATAGTGTTCAAAATGAAAGTTTAGTACTTTTAGCTAATAACTAAATCTTTTGACAAACTTTAACTAACATTTTTAGTTACTAGCTTAGTAGGGCCTAAGTGACAGTAACAAATCAGCAAAAAGTAGGCCGACGCAATCATCTTCCGCAATGAACAGTGAGCACTGACTTTACTTAATAACACTGGTGCTGCATCTGCTTGTAAATAAGAACATATTGGTTTTTATGAGTTAAGTTGACGGTAGACTTTAAAAATAAACAATTTAATTTTTTAGTCGTTAGGCTACTTGCTTCGTTAGTGTTAGACTAAAACGCAATGCCGAATGACGATAACCTTGATCACACCTTATAAAGTCCAGATACAAATTTGACAATAGCCTTTCTCATGCTGATAATTATTATCATAACTCATGACAAGTCATGAACAATCATTGAAATTGGTTTTATTACTGAGTCAATTGAACTGCATTACATTGCATGATGCATCATTGTTTAGGCCTACATCATTTCCTGATAGAACTGTAGGCCTAGTTGGACTATTATTAGCTAGGCTACTCTAGTATACATAGCCTATCCTATTCACTATTCAGGGGCGGCTATAGGGCCTACCACAGTATAAATAAATGTTATTTATAATGTGGGCCTAATGAGCTTGAAAGTGAAGCTGTCATTGCCCCTCTGCATTTTACTATATTACAGGACACACAGGTGTCGATAATGTTTCAAGTTTTTCACTAAAGTTTTTAAAGTTGAAAAAAGCTTAACTAGTAGGCCTATAGCTAACTATTTTTATATGCCTATAGCTAACTAATTTTATTTTTTAATAGTTAACCTAGTGACAAAAAGTAATTTGCCAACTTTTATGTGAAGCTTTTAAAAATTAAATTTTGACTGAGAAGTAGCCTAGGCTAGTTAAAGTTGAACTAAACAAAATTAGTTTAGTGCCATCAATGTTTTTATAATTAGGCTAGAGGTGTTAAGATTCTGTTAGGCTACCTCTATTTTACCTTTAGAGAAGTGCGTTTTGAATACCGAAAATTAGATTTTAATGTCTTGCTATAGGCTAGGCTGTTACACATACGTAGGCCTACAGCACCAGTAGACTTAGGCCACATTTACTTTTGTTTATCGCCAGACAGCGTGCGAGGTATTCGCGCAGCCACGTTGTATCAAGTATGTAGAATAAGCACGGTTTACTTTAAAAGCGTCTGCAGATCCAAAAAGCCTCTTAAAACGCCTAAAATAGGCTTTTAGGATCACAAACGGGTAATAAATGAATGAAATTGGCTTGCTGAGCGACGTGAGACAAGCAGGAAAACGTTTAGGATTACTGCTCAACTGATCTCGTTGTATCTCGGGTCAAGAAATGACCTCGCGCGGTCTCTGCAGCGCAGACCTTTATAGCTATAGCTATGCACCCTCATCGTTCTGGATTGCGAGGTATGTTGATATAAACGCGTATACAATTAGCTATTAATAGAAGCACTAGGGAACGTAAACATTCGATTTTTATATACAAGCATTGTGCTCTGCGGCCGATAAACCGTAGTTTAATAACGCTGGTAAAAATAGTTCCTCGATGAAAAACAGTATTTCGATGACGCTTTCCCGGTCGACTAGCACGAAGAATGTTCCGGCGCATGAGCGGAAATGTTTTGATCTTTGCCGCCCAACCGGTTGTGTACACTTTTGGTGAATGCATAAAACGTAAATTTAGACCTACGCGCTTGTGTATGGCCATTTTCCAGATCTTTGTGGATAAGTAGGCCTAGTTTGAGCGCGGAAATAAAAGAACAGTCGGATTGTTTTTAGGCTAAATAATTTGAGGTTTTGTTTTATTAATAGATCTGATCGACAGATCTTTATAAAAACAGGACGATCAGAGATCTAAAATCTGAATGGTTGTTGATCGCCGATGATCGGAGATCACAACAAAATAGCACGGTCAGAGATCAATGAAAATGAAGACTGCAGCTGGAAGAAAGCACGACTGATTGATTGATTGATTGATTGATTGATTGATTGATTGATTGATTGAAGAGGCGCTATATTATATAAATGCATATAGGCCTAATGAATGAATGAATGAATGAATAAATGAATGAATGAATTTCTAGCCTACTATCCACGCCCATACACATATAAGCTTTAGCCTTTCACACCGCGCACAGTCATATGAAATATGGCACCCATAATTTTATAGTTAATCGATTTCACCCTCAGTAATACGGCGCTATAAAAGTCAGAATAAGAGTGTCGTGGATTTGAAGCCATTCTAACGCGACGGTGGCGCACACCACTGGTGTTAGCTTATCTTATCGTCATTATTGGGTCATTTCCGACTGCCTGCTGTGGTCTGCCATCTTAAAGTAATGCGTTTGTGCATTTAATCCGTTTAAATCATAGTTCTGTTAATCTTTTTAGGTCGCTAACTAGTGCCTCAGGCATCTGCGATCTTAACATTTCCGATGGCATAATAAGTCACCTAATAAAGACCTAATTATAGAAACTTCGAAAACGTGCGTCACAGTTATTCGAGTAGAGCGCCCCACATTTTGGTTACTAGGTCAAAGGTTGTGTTCTGCCGCCAGTTTCCGCACGAGCATTGATGTAACTGTTCAATTCAATAAGCACGTACGAATCCGATTTAACTATAAATCATGAAAATTCTGATGATGATGAGTTTGCAGTTTTACGTCGCTGCGTAGTATCAATGACCATTAGCGACGCCCTCTTTCTTCTTCCAGGCTTGGGACTGGCACTGGCAGGCACTAAGCAGCTGATGTGCAAGGCCTGGACTTCCAGTGGCGGAGGTAACGCTGCCCTTGTACTTGGTCGCCGATCCTCGTCTCCGTAAAAGTCGCGATCAGAGTCGGCTAAAGCTCCCTCGTCACAAGGCGCACTCATCGGACATTCGCACTTATCGGACATTCGCACTCATCGGACATTCGCACTCATCGGACATTCGCACCGTCGAGTGGACCTATGAGTCAGTCACTCGAACGGCGCTCCGAGGGAGAAGAAAATTCTGGATGCTAGGGATTCTTTATCAATCGTGCTGTGGCCTTATATTACGGTAGCTTATCGTAGCATTTAGTCTAGAGTTTTTGTTGGACAGTGTGGTTATTGTAGGCTACTAACCACTGAGAAGGTCCGAAATCTTTAGCCTACGACGGGGTGAACTTCGCTGAGTGGCATCCATGAGAGTTCAGGACACTAAGGACAGCCGTTCGGTCTTCGTCAGTAACTGTTGTTCACCATACAGCCACTTCGTTCAACACGCTCCTCATCCTCCATTACACTGCTTCACCCTCCCATCACTTCATCACTGAAATTCATAAACAGCTCCATAGCTCGTGCCGTTCCACCTCTTTGGAACAAACTTCCGCCAGCACTAGGCCTGCCGCCTACGGCAATTAAACTTCCGACCCATCATACGAGCTCACCTAAACTCCACCTCTCGCTATCTTTCCACAGGTCTTTCACTCAAAACTGAAAACATTGCTCTTCCGCAAATCCTAGGCCTATCCTGATTCGTCCGTTCTCCTCACATCCCTCGATCGTCATTTCAACTCTGAACATCATCCACCTTAGACGTCCACCTGTCTGCCTGCCTGACTCTCCGGAATTGACCCGCTGCATGCTTATCAATTTTGTTTTGATTAAGCGCCTGTGAATAAGCTGGTTCCCGCGACTTCGCTTTTGTGGGCGCTGTAGAAGTCTCGAGATTACGATTACGATGCAACAGGATGAATCCACCAGTTGACATGTTAGGCCCTTATAGGGCAACAATCTTGGCCGTTGACGTTGGGATTATTATTTTGAACGGTGCTTATTGTACTCGGACGTACGGAATGCCTTACAATTTCTGATGCCTCGAAAGTCGGTTACGCATCCACGCACTAGTTGACCTGCGACACTAAAAATAGGACGTGAAACTCTGTAATGCACACTTATAGGACCGGTTTATGTACACGGGGCCGCGATTAAGATAAAGTTCGCGGTTCGATATCGAGGAAAACGGCGATTAAACTTTCCAATTTTAAACATTCCGTTGAGTTGTCTTCAGCCTCCACCCCCACTCCCCCTCCAGCCGACTACATGGTCGAGGAATCTAATCGGAGAGGTTATTCTGCGGTCCTTGACAGCTCGGCGATGCGATACGGACCCCGGCTGGCTTCCTATGACGATCATGATCCCGTGGTGGTTTTTGGTTGGAAGGAGGCAACGGTGGAGGAATTGCCGGGCGAGGGGAGGTTGGGAGACTTCCCGATGAGATGCAATCGCGAGAAAACGAGTGCAACAACGGAAATGGAAATGTAAACTTCCTTAAAAGGGAAACGTTGTTCTGAACGAGCAATGAGGCTCGGCGTGACGTCACGTTCGCGTGTCTTGGGCATTGTATATTGTGCATGTCTGAAGTGTGCAGGAACATCTAACGGATTGCAATGTAGCCTATTTAGGTACATTTTCGAAATGCCACAACCACAAAAGTAGTGTCACGAGTTCACAACCACAAAAAACTATACGTGCATGTGTTTCCCTGAATCTGTATCCAATCAAATCGCAGGAGTCCTGAGGCTGTTGGGGAAGTTGCTATAATTATTGTCTTTTTAACTGCATTGCGGATTGTCATTCGGAGTTGATAAACGAACATAGGCCTAGAATAGGCCTATATTAGGCCTATATTTGCCTAGGCTTTCTTGGGGATGCGATATTTAACAATACACCATCAAGAATGCTGCAATGCGCCACAATTCCAATGCATTTTATATAACGCAAACTGGTAAAAATCGCATAGATGGCATGAGACACTTCTGCGTTCCATACCACGTTCTAATCTTTTGATCTAAAGCGTTATGACGACCTGTTGCAATGCATTAAACGGACGTTATAAAGACGCGGTTTCATGCGCATGCGCACGCAAGCATCCAGATTGGTTTATGCATCCTTTCATGGGACTCACCCCACTCCTGGTACCGACATTCACAGCAGCAGCAGCCGCTCTACATCGCCCGCCATGCACGCCGCATCTGCATCCTATAGCCACGCACTACCACATCCTCCTCCACCCACCAGTTGCTGCAGCAGAAACTTGGAATATTTCAAGTGCGGGACAGCGGCATGCAGCGCGCATTCGATCTCTTTTCATTTGAGATGCTGGGGTCTGCGAAGAGCAGATATTCGCTCAATTTATAGTCTACTAGTTTGCTATTAGAAGAAACGTCCTGCAGGGACACTCGCACTCAGTCGTAAGACGCTGGCTGTCGTACGTTGTACATGTAGAAGGAGGACTGCGTAAACCTGCAGTAACTGAGTTTGATCCTTGTACTAAATTATCCACTTGAGCTGCAGCTGCAAGTGTTGTAGTAATTCTGGTCCGTGCGCCTTTTGTACCGCGTGTATTATACGACCACATCTCATTCGTTTTGTACGTTCAACTGTGGATCTAGACGCGTAAAGAAAAACTTCCCCGAAAGATAGGTTTAAAAGAAGCTAGTCTTCTTCAACTGACAGCCTGGGCCTGCTCATAGTATTCCCGCCCTAATTCTGGCAACATTGTCGATAGATTTACGGGACATTTTTCAGTCGCTGGCGACCTGAACAGAGGAATGTCCTTTTCGGAAGAATTTTCGTCTTTTTTGCTACACATATTGACTTGTTAACCTCGACTGATTTTGGTCGAGCAATGGAACTGGCTTCCACGTAGTTTTCTGTCGCTTAGAGTCTGCTCAGAAACTTTGGACTGAGAGGAATTTGATTTGACAAGTAGGCCTAGGACTTTCCCGATATTTTCCAAGTGCGATCTCGTCAACTGGTGGAAGATGAAGCTGTTTGGGGGAATGCCTTTGCTGTCTGTTATGTGGGCGGTTGTTCTGTTGTCGTCTGTGGTAAGAGCATGCTAACTTTTCATTCATTCGATGCTGTTAGTATTCACGAATATGACGAACATGATACTAATTTGTAGTTTGTTTTCTGAATTTTAAAAGAAATCTGCTTTGTTCGTTTGTCTTCATCTTGTCGTCTGTCTCGTCCTATGTGCAATGTTTGTGCATGCTTTTCAAAGTCGCTATAATTGAGATAGCAATCTGTATGTTTTATTGTATTGTATTGTATTGTATTGTATTGTATTGTATTGTATTGTATTGTATTGATAAATATAAATAGCGCCTCTAACAAAATGACTATTCAGAATTGCCTATAGCACCTATTGATAGCACCTATTCAAGTATTCATGACAGATACCAATTTATTGACAGACGCTTAGTCAAGACAATCATTAGGCTGGTTACTTGAGGTAAGGTCAGATTATGCTCCATGGAGGTCATGATCAAAGGGTCAGACAAGTAGGCCTAGTAGTCTGTCGGCTACGGTATAGCTGGTTCCAAAACTGTATTGGGACAGAAGTAGGCCTAAAATCGGATTAATTGGGATAGGATGCATTAGTGTGCTTTGCTAGAAATGTATTTAAACGTCTTGTCAGACATTAAAATTTTCTTGTTGTTCTTTTCTTCTATTTGTCAGTCAGTTTTTACTTGCCTCTCTCGTTTGTCTCTGCACTTATCTTCACCTGTCAATCATTTCCCTGTTTTTGAATATTATTCATCACGTAAGCCGTAAGACATTCTTCTTATCCATGAATATTTTAAAAGTCTCTATTTAAATCACTTTCTTTCTTTGTCAGTGATCACTGTGTCAATCATTCTGTCTGTCTGTCTGTCTGTCTATCTGTGTCTATATCTGTCTTTCTATATATATATATATATATATATATATATACACATACACACATACATACATACATACATACATACATACATACATACATACATACATACATACATACATATTACATACATACATACATACATACATATATACATACACACACACATACAATGTCATACATACATACATACAATGTCATACATACAATGTCATACATACATACATACATACATACATACATACATACATACATACATACATACATACATACATACATACATACATACATACATACATACATTATATATGTACAGGTACCCATATGTATATACACCCATATCATATGTATATACATAATAATCCCTTTCCCTCTGTCTGTCTGTACGTCTGTCTGTGAGCCTGTATACCTCTCTGTCAACCACTACATATATGTTTGTCTTCAAACTATCCGCCTGTTTTCTACTCCTGCAGTGTTTGCCTGACACTCAGTTCTACTTTCCTGATTACCGCTTCCTGAGTCTGTGTCCTGCTCCTGCAGCAGACATTCCATCTGCGCTAATAGAAAGTCGCCTGCAGCCATAGTGTGTCACGGCCGTTCCAGTTAATCGCCATGCAGTTCTGTTTCTTGCCAGCCCTTGCCTCGTCTCGATCTCACCCATATCGCCCTTATCGCCTGCCAATTGACGCTGGAATCCTACGCACGCTACAGACCGATGGACAGAGGGAGAGAGAGAGAGAGAAAGGAAATGTTTGAGCGCTGCGCGATAAAAAGTAGTCCCAGGAGCGTCGACACTGAAAAGCGGGAGGTCTCGCTCGCCAATGACGAGGATTTACGTACGATATGATCCTCCACTGAATAATAAATTAAATTATTTATCACGTTACGCATCCGAGAAATCTATTTCTAAAAGATACTGGTCGCGTTTTCGCGAAGGCAGTGGGCGAGCCGCGTATCGGAACTTTCTCGATGATTTTTGCTTGCGGTGAAAGGTGCTCCGCGCGGATTCCTGCGAGCGATAAAGCCCTGGTTGGATGTCTTGGCGTACATCATTCATTGAAAACTTATCAGGAAGGGAGGAGGGGAAGGCTAGAACTCATTGCTACAACACTTAGGCCTACACAGAGCCATATGGATTTCTAGCTGGCTATTTATATAGCGCCTTTTTGGCATCTCTCAATGGTGATACGATGAAATAAGTCGGTAACAACGCACAAAGCTTAGCAAGTAATAAATACAAGCAGGCAGATATATAGGCAGGCAGGCAGGCAGGCAGGCAGACAGACAGCGTTCACCTTTGCAGATCTGCAAAGACCTCTGATAATGACTGTTTGGAAGTAAGTAAGTAGGCGTGTCGCGACTGTCGCCATGTCCGTTCCAAAGCTGAAGAAGGAAAGTATGATTCATAGGAGGTGGAATTAATATCCAGGTCATGTACCCAAGGGAGGAGGAAATGGAAAAAGGAGGAATGGGAAGAGGAGGTGGAGGAGGCGGAAGTGAGAGGCGTGGGATTTGAGAGGTGTGGTGAGGGGTAAAATGGAGGGAATGGTCGCATGCAAGGCTTGAGTCAAGTGTCCGGACTAGCTGCACTCGTCCAGCCCAGACTTAAATAGATTTGGCGAAACTTGAATTTGAAGACTTTGTTCACAATTAGGCGAAGGATAGAAGAACGGCTCGAGGGAACTCAGAGAAGAGTGGATGGAGGAAAGAACGGATGGAGGAAAGAACGGATGGAGGAAAGAACGGATGGAGGAAAGAACGGATGGAGGGAAGAACGGATGGAGGAGAGAACGGATGGAGGAAAGAACGGATGGAGGAGAGAACGGATGGAGGAGAGAACGGATGGAGGAGAGAACGGATGGAAGAAAGAACGGATGGAGGAAAGAACGGATGGAGGGAAGAACGGATGGAGACAAGGCGCAAAGACAGATGGAAGATATGAAGAAATATGGATTTGTGGCTGTACGGAATGACCAGAGAATGAAGGGATCATAGACAGGAGGAAGGTTGAATGGAAGTACTACAGCAGATGGAATAAGCAAGACAGGAGAGAAAGACGAGGCAACGAAGGAAATAATAAATGACTGAATGAATGAATGAATCATTATGAATGAATGAATGAATGAATAAGTGAAGCAAGGAAGGAAGAATAGAAGAAATGAAAGAAGAAGGGAAGGAAGAATGGATGGATGGATGGATGGATGGATGGATGGATGGATGGATGGATGGATGGATGGATGGATGGATGGATGGATGGATGGATGGATGGATGGATGGATGGATGGATGGATGGATGGATGGATGGATGGATGGATGGATGGATGGATGGATGGATGGATATAGGGAAGAACCGGATGTACAATGAGTTGAATCACAGAGATAGTAAAATATATGCAGATAAAGGACCAACTATTGAGTCGAAGAGACATAGCTACAGCCTACACTGCCCTAGAGCCTACAGGCAGTCGGACATACAATGGTGGAGATGACAATAGTGAGATGAAGGTAGACAAAGAGTCGTGCTTGTAGGTCATCTATGGTCTATATATTTGACCTATAATATTTATGGTTTATATGAGTGAGTCGAGCAGACAACGAAACCGATATATAGAGATTGTCACTAAAAATGGGAAAATAGACCGGCACAGACTATGCATATCTTGCAAGAGCTTCCGTCGCCTATATGCAGCGACCGTGGCGCCACCAACGCCGGCACAGCTAAGCTTATCGGTACGCCTAAGAACCGCGAACGTCGAAAGAGAACCGTCGGTCGAAGGTCAATGCTTTTTTCACGACACGTCTAAATATCCGGCTCAGTCATCAGTGTTTACTGTGGCCACAACACCCTGTAGGCCTACAGTGTACTGTCTGGTGGTGGTACACTGTCTGGTGGATGTGAACAGTCATGTTAGCTAATGCGATCAATCACCTCTACTTGTAAGCTATAGCTAGGACTTCTCGACTACCATAGCCTGTTTTCATGTCTCTTTTAAGTGTTCCATAACTGCACTATGCACTGCGGAATGTCGTATAGTTAGTCTATAAACGGTTTGATCTACATTTTGGTAATTATTATCAAGGCATTGAACCCCACTGAAAAATCGGAAAGTTCAAGGTCGCTACAGAGAATTCGCAGACGGCCTACACAAATTAGCCTACAATTCATATTTATAGGCCTACGTTTACCCCGCCTGCATTGTAGCAAGTAGACCTAATCACTAACTGGGATAATAGGTACAAAGCGATATTCTTGATGTTTTGGAATATACAAGACAGCGAATTAAAGCCGTCTATAGTGTATCCTACCATCTCACACATCGACATGCGTATGTATGTGTGGCCTCACAAAAAGCTCAGCATAATAATTATTATAGCTGTGAGGGTATAAGGCATCGTTTCAGATTCTGACCCGTATAATTCTGCCTGGCAGTCTCTCTTCTGTCTTGTTTCTTCTTAAAACCTGCTTCTTCTCGCGGGACTTTGTGCACTGGGAGTGCCTCTGAACGGTTAACCCTACAGTAATCACATGCATACTATTAGACGTTGCTGCATAGTAATTTGGGATTTTCCTTCAATACAAATCACATCAAATGTACTTGCTTAACTACAATACAATGCAATCACGGGCACTGACGGCCCATAGCCTAGTTATAAACTCCTGCTATTGCTCCAGCTCCACTTATTGAGGGTCAGTTATCAGTAATCACATGCATACTATTAGACGTTGCTGCATAGTAATTTGGGATTTTCCTTCAATACAAATCACATCAAATGTACTTGCTTTTGTGTTTTGTAGAATCTTGTCCACAGATCAGTAGCAGCAACTATTCCAGGTTTGTCTTTTCAAACATAATTATTGCGATATCAACGAATTCGTTACACGGTTACACCATAGTTTCCAACATTGCACAAATTCCTAAAACAATGCACTATTGCTGTAAGCTTCAAATGTTCCGCCACTTTGTGATCAACCGTAATCTGCGACAACTATCGCTTTGACCAACATTTGGGTCACGTGAGGGCCTATTAATAAACATAAGCACAAACTTGCCCTGAAACGCGTGGCCTTCTTATGTGCCATATCTAACACGTGGGGGAAAGTGAAGCCCAGAAGATCTAATTATGCGCTAGGTCTTTATTTAGACAATGATGTTAGCAGGCAATTATCCAATAGGCAGAAGTGCCGCCGAAATCCAACGACCTACGAAGCTTAATCATCTGAATTAGCGAGCAGGTGTTGGTTGTTGAAGTGTGGGCTGCGATCTCTCGCCTTTCCTCGTAGTTCAACTTCCGTAATCTTCTGTTCTATTACAATTAAGGCTAGAATTCCGACCGATTGTCTTCAAAGGGTTAATCTTTCTGATCTGTTGTCTACGCGTTGATTGTTGCTTTGTTGACTAAGATAACGGGTCATTAGAACTCCCATAGAATACATGACATTGTAAATTAGATTGATACTTACTGCCATTTTGTCAACATTAATTGATCATGGTTTGGGTTTGGATGTGGATAGGATGTGTCGGTGCTGGTCCAATCGACGTCGTCTTTCTCATCGACTCTTCATTCAGCGTCTGGCGTCACGACTTCCGGCGCCAGCTGACCTTCGTCCAAGAGGTCATCGAAATGCTTCCCATCGGTCCAAGCGACACTCGGGTCGCCATAGTAACGTATGCAGACCATCCACAACTCCAGTTCCACCTGCATGAATACTCCACGAAGCATGACCTTCGAGCTGCAGTCGAGGACATCCGCCAACGTGGAGGATTCCAGACGATCACAGGTGACGCAATACGGTTCCTTCGACGTAGCGTCTTCGAGGTCGGCCTGAGGTCACGACATTTGGGGGTCAACGCCGTCACCCGTGTCGCGGTGGTCGTCACGGATGGACGATCAGACAACCGGACTGTGACGGTCATCGAAGCGGGACTGGCGAAGCAGGAAGGGGTGCGGATGCTGTTGGTGGGCGTGGGAAAGGACGTTGACCTTGAGGAGCTGAAGGACATTGGAAGTCAGCCGAGCGACTACTACACGTTCCACATCGACAGCTTCGCGGGTCTGGCGGGAATACGAGATGTGGTGGCCACAAGGACATGCAGAGGTCATTGGCAAACCTATTATTACAGTCATTTCGCATGGAAATATAATACTAATTTTTAGTATTTTTTACATATACATATATACATGCAGATATAGATAGATAGATACATACATAGTAGTTATACATTCATGACTACATACTATTTATATACATACATTTTTAATACATACACATATCATATTTGCAAACATACAGATACAACACACATGCCTACATGATAATTATAGACTATATGCCTGTAATATACATGAGCACTTATTAAAATATGTACAGACAGACACAGACAGACACACACACACATAATAACGGCGTAACTTACTTAACTAAGGCACATACTTACACTTTAATACATCGAGTGTCCAGTATTTGTAATAATGCGTTGAAAATCTGCTTAACAATGCCTTTATTTTAAAATCAAATTTCAGCGACTGAATTAGTAAAGATCACCAAAGTCTTCTCAACTTCCACCACAGCCGCCACGCTAGCAAACACCAGACCAGCTTCTACCGAAACATCCACCAAAACAGCTTCCGTCAAAACAACAATGCTCAGAGAATTAATCTCAACTGCAGCGGTTGATTCCACCTCCACTTCAGCCACTGCCACATTCATTCCCAGCAGTGTACCCCACCCCAAACCAACATTCACCAGACCAGCCTTTGTCAGACCAGGTTTCTCAAGGATGATTTCCACTACCGCTGTCTCCAATGCAGTTACCACTTCTCCAGTCTCTCCCGTCTCAACCTGGAAACTCTTCACTGAAACTGCTCTGCCCACACATGATTACGTCAGTTTACCACCCTCTGCCGGAATCACGAGAGCAAGTGGAGCATGGAACGTTGATAACTTACAATCGCCGACGAAAGAGTCACCCATGGCTATAAGCACGATCCCTTCTACTCAGGAAACTAGTTGCGAATCCTGTCTTTTGGATAAGATCCTAAATGCGAAAAGTAGTTCAGAAGCACCGAAGAAAGATGATGATAAGAAGGAGGAGGAGGAGGAGGAGGAGGAGGAGAACGGTAGAGATTCAGAACAACAGAGAACAACAACTGGTGGTAACAACGAAATCGACAGTGGAGTAGAGGAGCAACGGACCACATCAAACACACCATTAACTCTTACACAAGTCATATATGACGCGAATGATGCTGGTGCGACGGCGATCTTGGAGGCGACTGCTACTAAATCCACCAGAAGGGCAGATATGGCGAATGGCAGGACGACAACAGCAGCATATACCCTGGTAGATGGTGCTCAGGTAGTCATTACAAGCGCATATGAAAATTTGGTTTCCGTTGAACCGCGCGTGCTGGCCAACGATAGTGATCAGGATGGCAGCGACAGAGGTAGTAAGAGAGAGATCAATGGAAGGTTAGAATCCCAGTCCGGATTCGAAGGAAAGGACCACTGGAGGTTAAGCGACACAGGTACGCTCATCAGGTACCGAATGATCGGTCCAGACGTCTACGAAAGGGAAGAGAAGGCCAGCCACCGAACGCCGCGACTTCAATCCAACCCAAGGCGCATCGTAATCCCAAGATCCAGACCGACCTTTCCAGGGGGACCCGTGATCGAAAATCCTTTTCACCGACTCCGAAACAGAAGTCATCTGTATCAGGGATGGATTGGTGAAGAAAGCAGGGACAATCGCTCAAGTGCGGCGCACAGCGGCGCCCATCCCACTAACCGTTCCAATAGGCGGATAGCTGTTAGAGGCCGACGACTTGGATATCCATTGGGATCGGCGGATACACGCATCGGCGGCGACACTATTCGTTACAGGCATAAGGAAGCTTCAGAAATGAGACGAATCCACCGTGAGCAGAGACCATACACTCACAACCCTAGTGCCGTGACGAGCAGCGGATACTGGAGACTGAACGACATGGGCAAACTGGTGTGGATGAATTACCCTAAAGGCAGCCCTCGGCCGTCGCAAGGTCATGCGACGGGCAGACCCCACCACACGAGATTTCCTTATGTCCATCAGACAAGGAACGCTTCGATCAACCCAGGTTCCTCACACACGCACAGTCACCTTGAAATTGACGGCGCTGATCACCTCGCCAGCAACTCGGCTGCACATCCAAGATTAACAACGGACAACGACTTGGATGAAAGGAAATCGTTTCTTACCGAAGTGACGGATGCAACGGAAAGTGTTTCTAAACAAACTACTGGATCAACGCTGTTCCCAAAACCATCCGGTGCAGAAAACGAGAACCATAATCCGAAGCAAGGTTTCTGGATGTACGACCGTTTCGGAAGAAACAGCTTCTGGGTGAACTACACGCGCAGTCCTGATGCCATGAAAGCAGAGCACACGACTGTGGCGCAGGATGCAACGACACATCCAAGCAATGGCCACCCCACTTCTGGTACCAAAGGACCGTCGCTGGTCAACTCTGACGGACTCATCTACGGTTACTGGAAAAAGGAAAACGGAAAACCCGTTTGGTACGAATACCAGTCGCCAGGAATCTACCGGAAGGTATTCGATACGGATATTCTGGCAGTCACTAATAAAATCAGAATTGAATTGCCTCGGGGGATGGCGCTAGGTTGCGCAGGCTGTAACCGTACTGGCTCGCCGATTTGGGACGGCGTTGTGAAAGTGAACCAGAGCTCAAGTTCCGAGGAGGTGGTTGTATTGCGAGCAACGGACAGGGTGGAGAAATTGATGCTGAATCGAACAGGGCCAATTAGAGTAGACGAGAAAAGAAATCGGGATCTTTGGCGGGCGTTTACGAATCTTAAGGAGACGTATTCCGAAGAGTTAGACTCAAATTCGTCTCGACGCAATTCTCGCCTGGAAGAAAGCTCCACCTTAATGGAACGAACGGAAAACAAGATGTCTCTGGTGCATCGTTACAACAGAACCATTTCGTCTTCCTCCGATGGAATCTCACTTCAGTCCCCTTCTCCACTTGACCCAGGCGTGCGTGGAATGAACGCAACAGACAACGCTAAAAGCAACTGGACGTCTGAAAGCACCAATAGAACGCGAAATCGAGGATACAACGAGATGGACAGAGGAAGAGGGCGTTCTCAAAGGAAGAACATTACCACTGGAGGAGTGCAACAGGGTTTGGAGGAGAAACAGAGGACGAGGAGCTCAGCCTCAACCACAGTGAGACCCCGGCGAGATGGAGCAACCAGAAGCGCCAACACAGCGAATTCTGTTTCCAATCCTCCCACTCGGAAGCAGCTGAAGACGCGCAAACCTGATCGTGTCGTCGTGGGAACGAATTCAGTCCATAGAAATGGAAGTTCCGTCAAGAAGAATCCGTCGGCTTCAAAGAACAGAAAAAAACACGTGAAAGGTAAACATGATAATAGGGTATTTGAATAGCAGTCCTTGGGAAAAGGTAAAGGTTAAAGGCAACTCCGAATAGTAAAGGTAAGAAATAAAGCTAAAGGTACACGTTTAGGTAATGGTAAAAACAAAGGTGACGGGCAAAGGTGAAAGGCAAAGGTTAATGTTAAGGTAAGACAGTACTGTTTATTACGCTAATCTTTATAAACTCCTTAGAGGTCTAGTCTTAAGGTCAAAGAATCTTCATATTATAGCTATACCCAAAGCGATCAAAGCAACCAAACAAAGGCCATCTTTACCATGCCATGTTGCCTTTTACCATTCACCTTTGCCATCTTCAGCCTCCAAACTTGTCTGGACAATCATCATCTCTATCGATTGCACGACACTGAGACGTCGTCATACTCCAAGTAACGGTCCCTCACCTTCAAGTACCAATACAAATACCATTACAGCTCGTTTTAGTCTGACTTAACCGTTGGACCTGTATAGTCTCAACAAGGTTCAGCAACCACTTAATAATTATTGTAATCGATACCTGGGGTAAATTTTTGGGCGAAGGAAACAGAAACGAATGCCTTCTCTGAATTTCATACGTTCGGAGAACACAACAATCGCTTAGAGTGGGAGAGGGGAGACACCGTAGCAACAATATTATAATTCGGTCCTCTCAGCTTGATGATAAAAGTGCTGTAATATGCCAAACAAATTTGTGGGGTGCGGTGGTGTAGTGGTGGCGTCGTTGCCTTGGAGCCGAAAGGTTCGAGGTTCGAATCCACCTCGTCGCGTAAGGACCTTGAGCAAGTTCTTCACTCACAATTGTTCAGCGCTTCGGCGTGAAACTCCGATGCAGTGTCCGCTCTGCATTCGGGAGCGCCTCTGAGTAGAGAGAGCTTGAAGGGGCGCTATAACAAGTGCACGTACAAACAAACGACACACACTGAGGTATAGGAACTTCCTGAAGGAAATCCGAACGATTATAGACCAGGATTCGAATACCGGTATACGATACGAAAACAGATGTGGAGCAAGTTGTCTGCGTCTTGTTTAAATTTAATTTCATTACCTACCCAGCCCTCCATCTGTTTTAACTTTTAAGCGCATGTAACTATATATATATACATATATATATATATATATATATATATATAACTCTATATTATGGATGTATATATACTTATAGGACGACTGAGTAAAAAAGTCTGAAGGCACGTAGCCATTTTCGAGTAAGTAAACGAAAGAACCTATATATACAGTTAATGGGTGGGCGAAAACAGCAGTTCCCATTATGCGCTCGTTTTCGTGAAGGGGTCAGGCTTGAGGTCCCGGGATCTTGCAGCAACTCGGTTCCCCCACCCACCCCACGCCCTCCATCCTCCCAACCCTCTCCCTCCGACGACGATGGGTGGTGGACCGTCGTTCGTGGTCCCGTCGAAAGGTTGTTGTTGTTTTTACCAGAGTATACACTATACTACTACGACGACGGAGGAGGAGGAGGATGGGAGTGAGTACGCGACACCCGTTGGTCTCTGATTGGTTAATAGGTGTGTGTCGGGACCGACGTTTCCTGTGACGGAAGAGACGGAACAGAGAACAGAGGCGAAAATAGGCGATGATTGATGCAGCGACGGTGGCGCCCTCACATCTAACTACTATTATGGGCTGGAGGCGATAAGATAGCAGCAGGCTGCGGCTCTACGTCCGCATATATACTTTCCGCATCAATTTATTTATCTAGACCTGCATCAGCGGCGTGCATACTCGCGCAATCAGGGAGCGATAAATATTGGACCGGGGGTTACGCGTAGCAGGCCTGCAACTTGGGCAATGAGGCACACACACACACATATATGCATGTCGATGATTCAGGCACGCCGGCTAAATGGTATCGCAGCCTTTGAAAGTCTGCGATTTATGCAGACAACCAATGGTACACACATTCTGAACATTATTTTTATTGATAGTAGCATTATTAGTGGCCGTGGTGTTGAAGGGGAATAGAGGGAGAACCGTGGCAGTTGTAGTTAGAGTATTGAATAAGGCGATTTAGATAGTGCCTCTTAAGGATGCCAGCAGCACCCAGGTGGCGCTAGTAGTGCGGAGAGAAATTGTTTTGGTTTGCATTTCATTGCATCACGCTGTAGCAGTTGCATCAGATATATCTTTAAAAATAGGCTTAATAAAATATGTTTTTGATACGCTGATGCATACTACATGTGCATGGCATTGCATTGTATATGTGTACACAAAGACTCAGCATACCATTACATTACTGGCTAATGCATATGGCAATGAATGTGGACATTGAGAACAGCAAGCCAGTTCAGCTGCCATTCTTTTTACCCTGGGTAGGCCTATGTGCCGGTAGTATGGTCTCAGTTTAACGACGCTGTGTGATAACAAATATCATTAGCGTCGCCCTCTTCCTTTATCCAGGCTTGGGACTTGCACTGCCAAAGTGTAGGCAGCGGCAGAGTTGTTTCTGCACGCAGGTATGTTTATCACCCTGGGTTATAGCTTACATGCAGTACCGGCGGCTGATGTTATCATCGGTAACAAGTTTTATGAGCCGCATTAAGTGTAATAACAGATTAAACAATCACAAACCGATGCAAGAGAGGTTCACAAAGGGTATACGTGGGTCTCTCTTCATACATCAATTAAAGTATTCGTAGTAAAGCTTTCATTGTTAAAGGATCGCGTATACATTTGCTTGACACTAAAGCGTGTTCGGTGATGTTTTTCTGAAGGGTGTGTTGCGCGAAGTCCTCTGGACGTGGTGTTCGTCGTCGATCCAAGGGCGCAGGAGAGTCCCTACTCAAAACATCTCTGGCAGTTGGCCTACGAGGTCGTCTCCCAGGTCCGAATGGATGACGATCGCATCAGGGTCCGCTTCTATCCGGAGCTGGAAGTGGTGAAGGCGGCCAACGCCACCAAAGGATCGAGCGAATACTACGGCAGCGTTCAGACGGTCATCCAGAAAGTGGCGCAGAAACCGGTTCCGGATCTGCTGCGTGCGGCTTCTCTGCTGATGTCAAAGTCCGACGACGGTGGAGTACGGCGGCGACGGAGGATCGGCATCTACCTGACGGACGGTCCGTCGGGAGCTAAGCGGGAGCAGCTGGCCGGGGCGGCGGAGGAGGTGAAGGGGGATGGAGAGGTTGAGATGTTTGCCGTTGGAGTGGGACAGGAGACGGATCCAGCTGAGCTGGAAACGATTGCCACCACTGACATTTCCAGACTGAAGGGTAAACGTTGGTTCCGAGTGCCAAAGCAACCTGATGATCGCGATATCGATCAGGTGGCGTCGAAACTGACGCGGGCTTTGTGCGGGGAAAGGTGAGATGACAAGGGTGTCATCAGGGCGTCTTGGGGTGGCTTGGGGGTGGGTTGTGGTGGTGCAGATGAACAGGATCACCGAGAAACAGAAGTTAGTGGATGAAAGGAAAGGTTCAATCCTCTCTGCAATCGACGTTTTGCTTCTATCTTCATCACAACATAATAAATTATAATTATTAACCATTTCCAGTCGTAGAGTCAGACTTAACCTTAAATTCAGATCCAATCGATGCATCAAAAAGCGTTTTACTCGTAGACATCATTCTGATTTGTCAAAGTGCATATAAGCTTATGCTTAGCCATGCAGGATCATCCGAGGCTTAACTAAACTCTTCTAGCGTAATTTTCCCCTCCCAACTATCTATTGAAGGCGCAGCGATATGTTTTAACCCAGAGTCATCCAAGTCTAGTAGGCCTGCAGCGTTTAAGCCATATCCATAAGACTCCTCAAAGTGGATAGGCCTATATACGGATGGATCCATCTGCATTATCTTACTGAAGCGCTTACCTGCAGTAATCTATTCATCTAATAGATTCTAATTTATTTTAATAGCGGCATTACAGACATAACTCGTCGACTGCATGAATTAAAAAGTATTGACACATAATTTTCATCCTAAGCTGAGAAGCGTACAATATTTTACCAATGTATATCTGAAGGTTTAAAAATTGATTGAAGACCTGCTATCCATCGGACAGACGGACACATAACGAAGCGTCTGAATCCACATCCATTTGAGGCGTTTTAAAGCCTTTTTACGCACGCCCACCTAAAGCGTTATAGAGCTGTTGTTTGCCTTGTTACCCACATCCCATGAGGGGGGGGGGGTGAAATCTCAGCAATGCGTTGCCAAAGTATACGTATAAGCAGTGGCGTAGCTAGACACCAAATTGAACCCGGGCAGCAAACAAACTCAACAAAGAGTCAACATCGATCATAATTAAGACACCAATCTGATTAATTCGAAGGTGGCAATTTGCAACGAATAGGCGAGGCTATATAGGCTACCTATGTCATAACCGATGTAACTATAGGCCTAATTCACTGACTAGCATTCAACATTTTGCTGCCACTTGCCTGAACAATATTAATATTGTTAGGCCTATCGAACAATCAGGTCATGCATGCGTAGGTCATAAAGACTATAGCCTACTAAACGAGTAGCCTATGGTAAGAGAATAAACATAAAAATGCCGAATTTAGATAGCTAGGCCTATCAGTTGTCACTCAATTAGGTCTATGTATAGGCCTACATTTAATTATGATAGACCTACTGCATCAATTAATAACATTTGTTCATTTTTAAATGATTAGTAAGATTAAAAAGGCGAATCTGATTTGGCTATCGTTAGGCCTACCGTTATCAGTCATCGATAAAGTCAGAGCAGCAGGCATCCTGGAAACTGTTTGAATTAAATTATACACACATCTAGGCCTAAGACAATTCCGAACTTCGGAAGACTGGACCCCTGTGTATAATAACAATGTGGCAGACCGATTGAACTCGAACAGAGACCTTATGGAGCCAATCTACCACCCTGACTACCTCCCACCCATAAACCTGTCGCCAGGGTAATTCATCAGACGAGAAAGGCGAGGAACACCTCCCTCGTTTTGCTTCGACATGAGAATCGTCTAATGTAGTATTTCATTTCCTTGTCTGGTGTCTTCTCCAGGCATTTGACCTAAATAATATTGAAGTGTCACCTCGGCTGACCTCTTTAATCTACGAACAAGTCCTCTATTCATTGCGGGAATGATGGGGTATACTGGAAACCGTATACTCTGTGGGTCAGAAGTGTAAATGTGACTGATGTGATTTATGAGAGACTGGTCGAGGTCCGTCGAAAGAAACAGATGAAGTCATGGGCGTCCACAGCGGGGCGCAAGGGGGCATAAGTGCGCCCCTCTGGATTTTTCGCATAGTTTGCACATAAATTTAGATTATTTTGTTGTGATTGTTACAACGCGATTTTCAATGTGATTATCGATTCCTTTTACAAGTTGAACCTATTTATCTTTCTTTGGGCGCATAACGTATAGGTAGGCTATAGTATTCTCTCGTGGTAATATGGAAATTCAAACTGGTAATATGGAAATTCAAACTGGTAATATGGACATTCAAACTGGTAATATGGATATTCAAACTGTCACCCATTAAATTTAGACCATGTGACAATTATTTAGAAGTTTGCGCCCCCCTAGAAAAATTCCTGCGGACGCCCATGGATGAAGTGACGACACGTGTAATATATCATTCGACAGACAGAGAGCGACCATGCAGCCGGAGCATAGCTTAACTAATGACTGCGACAGCTGCGACAACAGATGACCTCTCGATGACCTCTCGGTCTTGATCTGTGATAATATTCAGTGTCTGGGCATTCGGCCGCCCATTCATCCCCTCCCCACCCGGGACGAAGTTTTCGTTTATGTAGGCATTGGAGGGAGAATATATATATATATATATATAAATATATATATATATATATATATATATACACATACACACATATATAAACCGCGTCTTGATTTGCCTCCGGTTACAGGCTTGTTGGCCACATCTCATAATGCATTACACTCAGTCCTTAAGTAATTTACACACGATTTTCCAAGCATGAAACTATCAAGCTCAAAATTAAAATTTACCAATTTCTCTTGCCTGCCCAACCCGGGCAGAGTTAATTGCCAGCCCGGTCATTGCCCATAATTGACCGGGCGTGGCTACGCCGCTGCGTATAAGGCACTGAATAATTGTACCAATTCAAATAGCGTAAGAACACATTGGTTGTGCCTGTACGTGGCCTATATATAGTCAATGGCAAACACTGTCATCAAGATAAGAGCATTTCCTTGCAGTCCTGCATGGGTGGTAACTTGTAAGCCGATAGATCTGATGTT
>OX243812.1:9927681-10172681 GCA_945859605.1 Lumbricus rubellus
TGTGTGGGTTTGGTGCAACTGGATTTCTCTCTAGACTTTCAATTCAGACCGTCGGAGTCTTTTATTTGCCGAATGAATAATAGGCCTATAATTTATATTCGTCTAGTGGAGACCAGTTGGAGACGGTCCATAGGTTGACCTCTATTAATAATAATTGGCCTAAAGCCCTACACGTCTTTCTCATAATTTATGTCGAGAACAGTCATTCAATGAAAGATCCCTCACTTCCTATTGGCCTACATAGCGAAGGTGCACCCGCCTTCTGAACACGAGCGCCACGTCCAAACCTGACTATTATTAATTTACTATTCATTAGTGCTACTACGACCTCCTTTTCATCAATCCTAATGAGGAAGAAGATACCACATTTTTTATTTATTACGCTCTATAGATTCAAGCCCCCATCTAGCATCACAATTTTGTACTATGCGACATGAAACGAGTTATCGAAGTAATACATAAAGTGTATCAGAACATAAGTAGCCTAATTATGAACACTGTAGGCCTACTTACAAAAATCTGGCACCACAAAACGTTGCACACAATCAGAGTTATCATAATCAGTTATGCTCGGCGTTGCTCGCTAGGCGGCGGCCGCGGCGTGAAGACTCGCGTAATATATAATCCAAAAGAATAACTTTTATTTTTTTAACACACGTTTCCCGTAATTTATTTCGACTTGATTGGAGGATTCCCTGAGGAATTAAAGTAATTAATTAAGGACTTTAAGGTAAGTGGTCGTAAAAGTAGCCTATTTAAAACAAAATCTGGCATGGCTTGTTTCCGACAGACTCGGGATATCGTTTTGACTCTTTACCATTATCTGTTCGATACCTGTTATTAACCTGCTAATTGGATGCGTAGTAAACTCAAGTGTTGCATTGTCTTGTAAGGATTTAAATAATTTGCTATTTTACACGAAAACGCGGTATGTTTGTGTGTGGTAATACGGATAATATTAGTTGACTATTTTGCATGGTGATCTCGATAAAGTGCTCTATAGCACGTACGTTGCCAGTTGAGAAGTGGTTTCGTAATGCAGTGCTACACTAACTCAGCGATTGCAAGGAACTTTTAAGACGCTATGTGAAGTCGGATTGCCTTACCATGCATTTTCAAGTGCATAATTATTATTTGGTGTTGCTAATAAACAATGCAGATGACTGGCAAATATATTAAGCACAAAAATGTCAACTATCTTATACTTGAGGTTTACCATAAGTCGGATATCGCTCTAAGTGATGACCCTGTAGATTTCATTTTACACTTATCACCTGCCTACTCACTTATTTGTCTGGAACCTCTGACCAATTGCAGGTAACATTGCTGAGGACTTGGATACCCGATTTATTTATAACATCACTTTCTGTTCCTCTTTGCAAAATTTGGACATTGTTCTTGATCAAGAGTTGACACAGCTTAACCATGTAAACATTGTGCTGAACTTCTTACGATGACCCAAGTCAGATTCGGTGCGACAATTGCTATTAAGTAATAGCACAGGTACTTCTACATTGATCCACGCTTTAATTTTCTCCAGAATCGATTTCATAAAGTATGTTATGTGTTCTGGTCCAGTCATTTCTCTCTTACCTTGAAATGACATATATGCTCTTATTGCTCTTTGGTTGTAATTTTGACAATATCCGCAGACGTGCATGTTGCCTTGTATCGATTTTAACTTTCATGCTGAACTGCTGGCGGGTATTGCCCCCATCTTATCTTGACTCACTGTGTATCTCCGCCAGGCCACAGGTCCCTTCGTTGAGCTGATCAAAGTGTTCTTCTTGGTTCTTGGGCTTGTTCTCTAAGTCTTCTAAGGCTCAGCACAGAAGCTTTGCTTTGGTTGGCCTTGTGACCTGTAACAACCTTCTTCACAAAACTAGAGGTGAGCTAGTAAGCGTATATGTTCTTCTGTGTATCGCATGCAGATGAAATCTATTCTGTTTGACATGAGAGGTTCGGTTGTGAGCGCTACTGAATGCGTTTGGAAAATTTTGGATAGCCATGCTTTATTATTTTTAAATTATTTTTAAATTTAAAATTTCTTGAATTTCTGTCTGTGATCGATAAATTACACCAAAAACTTTCTTAAAACTGTTTGTTTAAGGCATTCAATTTCATCATTGAAATGTCAAATTCCTTCCTTGGGAAGATTTTTCCAGCGAAGAGGAAACCACGGAGTCGAGCTTCTGACGACTCGTCGGACGGATCGCCAGAAATGGAGATTTCTGGTCCAACTGGTGTTACACACAACTGCCATGTCAAGGTCGACCCAGCTACTGGAGAGTTTCAGGGTTTACCACAGACATGGTTGATGTGGCTGAAGACGTCTAATATCAGGTAAGGCGTAGAAAAAAAATTGTTGTGTTTCCGGTAACCCGACCGACCCATTTTTATGGCCGCGACCCAAATATTTTTGTAAAAAATTCTTATTAAAAAAAATTTTTTTTTCAAAAAAAAAATTTTTCAAAAAAAAATTTAAATTTTTTTTCAAAAAATATTTTTTAACATTTGTATTGACATAACATAAGAGACGTCAACAAAATGAAATTAAGAGGACTGTTTCTAGAGCAGTTTTAGGTGCAGACAGTCGGGGAAATAGGGAGTTTATACTTGCTTAGAACACGTACTTTGTTTCAGCGTGCAAAAAAGACTAGTGGGGTATACTTTTTCGGATAGTCACTGCATAAAAATATTTTACAAAATAAAAATATTTTCCGACCTACCTACCCAATTTTTTTTAGCTCTGTTACCGGAAACACAACATTTTTTTTAGGCCTGACAGTTGTGTGAAATCTGTCGTTTGTTGTGATGCTCTAAATTGTAGAAAGACAGATATATTATTTTCGACTGCAGGAATTACGAATCGTGTCTTGATGTCTGCAATGTTTCTTCCAAAAGTTCTGGATTCAACGTATCTGTTGAATGTTTTGGCTGATATAATATTATCGATTTAAATCACTGGGTGAAGTATATAGATTGAAATCAAGTGAATATCAGATGACCTTTGAATGAATATCAGATGACCTTTGAAGTGAATATTCATGAGGGAAATATCAGGTTGATTTTAGCATAATTGACTAATTGATGGAGTTAAGTCTATAGTCTAAAGAAATTTTATTAAGGGGTCATTGCATAATTATGTAACGCTCGAGGGTGGGTGGGTGGGGTCATTGAAAACGTTACGAAACGTTACGGGGGTGGGTGGGTGGGGGTAGCTGAACGTTACGTAACGCCTTGAATTTTTTTTATTAATGAATATTAAATTACCATCGAATGACACTTTAGACAAATGATGTGATCGATGTTTAAACTTCGTGACATTGATTTAAAATGTAACCGAAGTAGGTCTATTATCTATATATCTTAAGAAGATACGGCAGCAGACACCAGCTACATGCCAAGGTCAGTTCTGTAGACTGTGTGCAAACCGGAAACAGCTGTTCGAATTGTTTGGATAGGCCTAGTTTTACCAATGGAACAACGTGGTAGGCCTAATTGTCAACGAATTCCTGACATCGAAGAGCCACTTTGAAGCATGTTTTTACTTAGTGGACACGATCGTAAACATTTAAAATTAATGCTCAACAAAACTCGGCAATATTTGTAATAATAATTATCGAAGTGCCCAGACTAAGGAAATAAATAGCTCATCCTAATTTTGATAAGTTGTTAATGAGTAATAACATTTAGTCCATGAAACTTTTCAGCAGTGTAAAATTATTTTATTCTTGCGGTAAAATTTAAGAAAATTGCAGTTCACGCATGACTGTCATTTCGGCTATATAAATATTTAAAACAAAACATTGTGTGTATTTTAAGCCTAGCCTACTGTCAAATTATAATTCATATGTACGCTTATTTAATATTAAATTCGCTATGAAAAATATGAATTATAATTACGCGTGCACATAACCTAAATCTCAACTGATTTTTCGTAGCAATCGTTACGTAGCGCTGGGGAGGGTGGGTGGGTGGGTCAAGGGAAACGTTACGAAGCGTTACAGGGTGGGTGGGTGGGTCAAAAACGGTCATTTTCGGCGTTACGTAATTATGCAATGACCCCTAACTATGTTAGACTTGTTAGACTTGTTCTAACATTTTGTGTATATCAACAGTGAAGCGGAGAAAAAGGAGAATCCCGATGCAGTCTATGATGCGCTGAAGGCGTACGACAGGAAGATGCAGAAGGAGCAGGCACACACGCAGAAATACATGGGGGCGGGTTCAATGGAGGACCTCAGTGCACCTGACCTTTCAGATTCAGATACGCCTGACGGGTTGCCATGGAGCCCACCCGGTGTTGAGGGGTCCTTTGGGAGGATGCAAATATCAGATCAGCAAAAGGACAAGGTTGTTGAATTTTTTTCTAGTGTTGAGTGCAAATAATGGCAATAACAATACAATACAATAAAAAATACAATAACAGTAATAGCTATCATTTTGATAATAATGAAACTGTGGTACATGGGTGTCTCTCTCTCTGTCATCCTTGGTATAAATAACGAAGTAAGAAACAAATTGCTTGTAAGGTAAAATATTCTTAATGTAATATGTTAAAAATATTTTTCAATTTACCTTACCTGCACAATGTATGAAAATTATTTCTAAAAATATTCCTCATTTTGCCTTACCTGCACAATGTTTAAAAATTGTCACTCTTATGCTAATTGCTCTGGAAATACAATTGGAAGAAATTTGAATGATTTTTGTTAGACAAGTTTGGAAGAACGATTAATTCTAACAAACTGTTAAATGGTTTTCGCTAAAGTTTTAAAAATTACGAATTATTGTTACAACTTCTGCAGGCTGACCATGGGGCATCGGCGGGAGAGAAAGCCGATGGAATGATGAGGATAACATTGCGACAGAAGTCAGTGCAGCGGAGGAAGATGACGGATGCAGAGATAATGACCGAACTGAGTGAGTGGCAACTGGTGCCAGACTTCCATGAAGTTCTGAGATTCTTTATCATTCTTACGCTGAATTGATGGCATAAGAACTTGCAATTGGTAAAGAACTCTAGCTATGAATGATGTTTCAGTTGACTCATGGATATGAATGTTTTTTTATGAATTTATGAATATTTGTGATGTTTCGTGGATGATGGTTTTGTGAATTTGCGATTATGCAAGAGGTTTTAGTGAAATTTTAATATTTATGATATGTGGCAGTGAATATACGAATAATATTAATGAATATGAGTGATGTGTAGCATTGAATTTATGAACATGCCTGATGGTGTCACATTGAATTTATGACGATGAATTAGATAGCAGTGTCATGCATTTTTGTGACCCAGCAGTGAATTTGTAAGTAAATTTGCAAGAATTTAATTTCCTATTATGAAGGATCTTGCCATGATTGTATGAATAAGCGTAGTTATTCCAACAAAATTTATTAAGTGGATGTTTGTAGAATTATTGTCAAGGTACTGATTCATAATCATGCAGAATCTTTGAATGACGAACAAGCATAGACTGGCAATAAACTGTTTATAAATTTTTTCTTTTCAGAGAGACTAGTATCGAAGGATAATCCAAAAACAAAGTATGCAGTGCTGCAGAAAGTTGGCTCAGGGTGAGTGTAGTTCGCATCATTAATCTTATATACGTCGTTTATTTTCAATAATCAAATCCATAGTGACATTGAAATTCATGTAATCAAAACTGGTGTGAAATAAAAAAAATCTTATTGACCAGTTGAAGAGCTGTTAATTTTTTATTCATTTGTGGAACACATACAATACAACCAATTACACAGGGGATTGGTTTGGGTTTTGGTATTAGCCTCACCCTTGCACGAAGAGTGCACGGATGCAGGGTCACTTCTTGCTACCCTCCCAAAGGTCCAACTCTATCTTTCTGTAGATGGCAATTGGCAAAAATGAGCAGTAGGACTTGATGGGCGTCTTTCATGGCTGCCAAACAGTTAAATAGTATGAATGGATGATCACAACCATCCTCAATCCTGATCCACATAAGCTTGTCTGATCTAATCCACTGTGAAATAGAAACTAATTTAACTTAATTTATGCATGACATCATTTCCTGTTTGTCTTAGTGCGTCTGGAATGGTCTGCGTGGCACGTGACATCAAAACGAGCCAGTCCGTCGCAATCAAGAAGATGGATTTGAACCATCAGCCGAAGAAAGAGCTGATCATCACCGAGATCGAAGTGATGCAGGAATACCGCCACCCGAACATCGTCAACTACATCGAGAGCTACCTCGTCGACAGCAACACCGAACTCTGGGTCGTCATGGAGTACCTCGAGGGCGGGGCTTTGACCGACGTCGTCACGGAAACGGTGCTCAGCGAGGGACAGATCGCCGGCATCTGTCTGAAGTGCCTCGACGCGCTGGCTTTCCTCCATCGACAGGATATCATTCACCGTGATATAAAGAGCGATAATGTCTTGCTTGGAATGAACGGTGAAGTGAAGCTGACGGATTTCGGGTTCTGCGCGCAGATCACGCCGGACAGAAGCAACCGGACAACGATGGTTGGAACGCCGTACTGGATGGCACCAGAGGTCGTTTCCAAGTGGGTCTTTTATGTTGCTCCTTTCCTGTTAGTGTGATGCATACATGCACACACACCGTATAGACATACGTAAATACATGAACATGCATGTGGTTATAGTAATCATAATTGTTAATATTTATGGTGCCACTTTAAGAGAAACTCCTCAGAGGCGCTTCCACTCACTGTGTTCTTTACTGTAAGAGTTTCTCCTTACCTGAAGGGGTGCTATAACAAGTACTCATACATACATGCACACATATATACCTAGGACTTGAACTCTTTCAAGGTAGCTACTCAGAGGTATTCTTAACCCAGTACCAGTCAGAGAGGAATGTTTTATGTAGTTTTATTAAAAGAGCCAGCAAGGTCTCGCAGGTAAGAGCGGAGGTTATTCGAAGGAGAGGAGGGACCTTCGATCAAGAAAGCAAGATATTGTCTCTTGTTTATATATGTAAATAAGTTACCAATGTTATGCTTGTATTTTAGTTTAACCACTTTGATTGTACAATGAAAATAACTTCGCTAAATTTAAACCAGAGAAGTTACGTCAGAAAATTTTATTTAAAATTCAGAAAGAAGTACAGCTACAAAGTTGACATCTGGAGCATCGGGATCATGGTGATCGAGATGATCGAAGGTGAGCCGCCGTACTTAAACGAGAGCCCCGTTCGTGCGCTCTTCCTCATCGCATCCATGGGAAAACCGGAGATCAAGAGCAAGAAGAAGCTGTCGAAGGAGCTGCTCGACTTTCTCGACCGATGTCTTGTCGTCAATCCTGAGCAACGAGCGTCCGCTTCAGAATTACTCGATCATCCGTTTCTGAAGAAGGCTTCTAATCTGGCGAGCCTTAAACAAAACATTGTGGCGGCGAAGCGCTCGAAGGATTTATCCTAGGGTCGGTTTCGAACGAGTGTTTCCCCGCTTTTGTTGTTTTCTACCCTCGAATATTTTTTCGTTATTGCAGGTGCATTCCATTTTCGTTTTTATTTAATAGCTGCAGTTTCATTTAGAGCGCTAAAGCCTTATATAGAAGCAGTTGGAAATCTTTTTAAGTTTCTACGATTGATTTAGTTAATTAATGGTAATTTTATGTGCGACTAGGTGTCTTGAGCTCTTAATTTTTCGTACGAGCAAATTAGGCTTGAGAATTTAAGCAAGAACCTTTTAACAGGAACTATTCAATTAGCTGAAGTGAATTGCATTATTTGGAGCTGAATCAGTATTTTAATAAGAGCTCTACATGAATTTTTCATTGTGCTCTATGTTGCTGATATTTTCTGAGTTGTGTGAAGGAATTTTGAAAAATCGAAAGAATACATTGTTCTTTCACGTTATGCAAAGTCACAATCATGATTTAAATTGTTTGCAGAATAGCTTCAGTTGTCATGAATGTTATGTAATATATTAAAGTTTGTATAAAATTGCTCTTGGTAGAAGACTGGTGATACAGTTTTTGTACCATTGAATGTAACGTGAAAGAATATGAAATTTTCAAATAGCTCTGAATTTTGGAAAATAGGAATGTGTTATGCCAGTTTCACTCTGTATTGCAAGTCCATAGCTGATGGTGTATCAGTTTTTCGTTGAGTTGACTTCTATGTTTGTATGATTACGCTTGAAATTCTTAAATGTGATTGATTTTATATTTGACATTTACCGTAGAATTGGCTGTGAACATTTTCGATGACAATTTATTGTATCAATTGGCTAGGTAAGGCAATCACGTATTTAATGCTATGAAAAGTCATGTATGTAATTAACTGTGTGCTTTGGAGGACTTGCTTAAGATGTGCAAGTTACGCCAACCAGGAAGATGCGGAGTATCTATCTACTCCTTGATACCTTAGAGAAACGCAAATTTGACAAAAGTGTGTTTCGAAGCATTGCTTTGAAGTGCCTTTGTGAATTTCTGAAAAGATGCTATGTAAAAAAGTGTATTGATACACACACATACAGCTGCACAATGATGAGCTTACAATTAACAGTACTTTTGTATGATGATGGTGTATAGTGCTTTGTTTACATTAAACGCAATTGCACTGTGGTATGTTGCCTTAAGTACGATACATGTATCCTACTGTGCCATAGACGCAGGGCTGAAAGTGAACCGGGTCTGTCCAGGTCTGCCACCCGGCATTGATTTTCGTGACCTGCCTTTGCCGGGTCTTAGCCGGATCGCATGTTTAAGATTTAGCAATCATCACATTTTCATGTATTATTTGATAAACTCGATACCAATTACCAACATTTAGTCAAATACAAAGCAATTTTTCAGCTGACTAATTAAATGCTACGATAACCGTGGGGAGAATTCACGAATACTAAAAATTGTCAGAGAAAATGAAGTCGGTCGAGCAGGAAACATTTTCTGCATGTGCCCGAACTCAGACCCGGCTCCTTTTTTCGAACCACTTTCAACGCTGCATAGCCGAAGAATTTGCTTTGAAGGTGCAAAGGTTATTGTCCTTTGAATTATTGTATTTGTTTTTCTATTTGAGGCCAAAGTTGGTGAAGATTGTACTTTTTAATCCGTCAGGGAACTGAAGTTTGTCTGCTTTTATGTGTGCAACTGTGAATTTCATCAATTGATATGGTTTTTTTACACTTGAAGTCGCTTGAAAACCATATAATTCACAAGTGAGGTTGTTTTGAACTTAGGACAAAGTTACTGTACCTCATCTGTGACTTATATGGCTTGCGTTACATTTTGAATTTACACTGAAGTGAGTACTATGTTACCAGAGAACACCATTAATTGTGTAAAGCTCAACTATTTAGGATACATCTGTATTCTGTATGGTATTTATTGTGGTGTTTACAGTAATCGGTCAGATTGTAGACATAATAATTGTGTATGCCTTGCTTCTAAATAATCTGGCGAGCGTAGTTTTAAATAGGAAAAAACATATCTGTAATTAACAAAATGAACTGATAGATATACAAGAGCTCAGTTTTAAAGATGTTAACGCAGCCATGTAGGATGTTAAACTTTTGGAATAAATAAAATAGAAATGTTGGTGGTGTATAATTGTAAAGAGTTTGGACAATACTTAGCGTGATTTCTGCAAATGTTTAGCTGAGCACTCCCTGCCAGTGCTCATTGATACCTATTGATGCCACCAACAGAAAGTGGTGCGTAATGTATATCAGCGTAATGTATATCAACGTAATGTATATCAACGTAATGTATATCAACGTAATGTATATCAACGTAATGTATATCAATGGACTCGAATCGTTTTGACATGAAGCATGCAGTTTCTTTCCAGCAATTTTCCTAGTCGTCATTTAGCTAACAGGTGAAAACTTAAGCAAATTTTCTAATTCAACTGATATTTTGCTACGTATAATTCATCTGTTCTTTTCACTGCAACAAATTGTGTATCTCTTAATTCAGCTTAAAAGTCTCCGGGTTTTCCAGAAACCATTCTGCTATATTATAAAACTTATCTTTTGGACTAATGTTGCAAATTGCAGATGGTTAAAGGCTGTTTTGTAATTTGCATACTATAATTATGACAAATATGACAAATATGTTTAGAGACTAACATGAAAAGCTATTTTGTATTTTTACATTAAAAATCTGTGAGAAATGTTTTACAGTGTCCTAAGTTTGATCAGTGAGCATGAACGCTCAAATTGAAGCGTGCAGAACCTTGAACTCTATTGGACATTGGTCGAAAAGGAACAGATCCATCTATTGCTCAGAAAGATACACAAATTGTGATTACGCATTTTTCAACTAGTTTATCCCACGTGAGCTAGGATTTTCTTTGTTGACCTTCACAAAAAGTGAGAACAATTCTTTTCTGTTGATGATCAATCATTACGTGTTGGCCTACATGTCTCTTTACAATGCATCCAAAACTTAAACCAGACACAAATTTTGCAATATAAACGTAAGGAAAGACACTTTAATACAACTTGTCCAAAACACTTATCCAGAACATCGTGCATTTTCAGTTTTTCAATATTCTATCCCATCTTACAGATCAATGGATATTTGGCAAAATAGCCTACAGCAGAAATGCAGTTGTCCTTTGAGAACGCTTTGTGCACTACACATCTAGATAGCTAAAGCATGTGTCTGTAATGTACTATCATGCAATGTAGACTGCATTAAAAGTGCAATAATGTACATTGGTTTTGTGAACAATTAAGTGATCTGAGAAAGGTTCTGTCATTAGAAGAGGTTGAAACTGCTGGTCCATAAACTCTTCTTCAACTATTACGATTTGACTGCATGGACTTAACTGATCTTTTGAAAAACAATTAAAATTTAAAAAAAACATCCAAACACAATGGCAAATACATGAAACAATTAAAAATCATGTACAGCACAACACAAGATATACCGGTAATTCCATTGTGATATACAATAGGCACATATAATAGGGCTAGGATTAAAATCGACATTAACAAATACATTTATATTGGAATGCAAGAAACCATACGAGATCTGCACAGAAAACAGATCTATGGATAGAAGGCAGCAAATATCCTACTACTGTCGCCATACAAAATCAAATCAAAGGTTTGTGCAGCTGATAATTAATATCCTTAATCCTTCAACACCTAGCATGGACTGAAATGCATTTAAAAGCCCATGCAGCTCGTTGCTAAAGGGTTAAAATCATGATCGCAAGAAAGGAGAATAAAATCGCACGACAATATGGATGAAAAAATCCATTTAACTAAAAATCTTGATTGCCTGATGCAGACTCGTAGAAGCACATCAGATTGCTTTTGTTCAGCTGTTGCACCAAACGTGCGACTAATAATATCTCTACGATGGTGTTATCTGAATTGATGTCTGAAGAATGTTGGAACCAACGTTCGTTTCCTGGTCTGGTTGTTGGCCACCAACGTAAATATCAATCACGCCTGAAATGGTAAACACATTTGTTATTACTTCTAATACCATTATTTTTTTTTTTCACAAAAGGATTTACCAAATTCTCCGTGCAACAAAAACTCTGAAATGGGTAGATCTAGTCTATTTATAGCTTTATCATATTAAAGTATTTTTTAACCCAAGGTAGATACAATCCCTCAGGAACAAAAAACGTATGTTCTAAAGGAGTAAAATGTGATTCTCCGAGAAGTCAGACCTCATTCCAGATTTATTATTAATATTATTACATTTATTTTTATTATTATTATTATTGTTATGTGCATCATTACATTTATTTTTAAGCCAAAAGATTAAATTGCAAAAGATTACGTCATGCGACAGTTAGTTACTTTATCACGCTTTGAATGGAAGTCACATTATTTAGAACTTCATTTTAAAACAGAACCTTACCTAAACTTCTTTACCTAAATAAATGTTACCATCCTTTGCTTTCCTTAATTAATCTACAGTACCATGTATGCCTAATATTACCTAATACTACTAAACCATAACCGATCTTACGAAACATTATATAAACTTACCATATCTGCCACATCTTATGTTACTATATAGTCGCATCCAGAGATCAGAGGGTCATGTACCTGGATTGAGAATGAATCCTTTGACGTCATCCCAGATCATCAGCTGTTCTGCTTTCACTTCTAATTCAATCATCTGTGGCTGGTCGGAGACTGGAATCAAAGTTCTTGAAATGGCCACCAGTTGGCGCTGTGGCATTACTACTGGACAGTTGCGCCAACTGATGTAGACCTGCGTCACCTGAACATCAAATCCATTCGGTCAAAGCACTTCTTGTTTAAACAAGATCAATAAATCTGAACATGAGCGACGGATGAGCTATGAAGGAGCACGTCAGTTAGGGCCCACCCATATACCCATATTACGTGTGCAAAAAATCGCTTTCTGCCTCCATTAAGCTGAGATCCCCTCCCTCGTATGCACCTGTATGCAAATCACCTAAATCCGGTGGCCCCTCCCTCCCTGCATAAGCACATTAAGCAGCATATGTAATACATGAACTGCCCCTTATGAAGTTGCTCTTGTACATCAGCCACATTCCGGTCTCATACCATGATTCAGTATTGTCAATTCTAATGGAAACAAGAGCACTTTACCTACTCAATGTACGTTGAGAGCAATATAAGTCAGTTGTTCACTGGGAATTTTCTTATCTGTCAATTCGTCCCACAGTGAACTAGTTTTAAGTTGCACAAATACCATAATTCAATAATAATAATATAATTGCCTGCCCGACTCTCCGGACTTGACCCGCTGCCTATCGATTTTGTTTTGATTAAGCGAATAAGAATAAGCTGGTTCCCGCGACTTCGCTTTTGTGGGCGCTGTAGAAGTCTCGAGATTACGATTATTATTATTATTATTATTACTACAAAGTGTAAGAAGCATAGTAGCCACCAGTAATTGAGTAATTACGACAACTTCTATGGCATCATCAGTAGCAAGATATTTCTAAGATGCTTTACGCACACGTTTCTCGCTGTATTCTTGGTTGTGCTCCATTATTACCTGCGTGTCCTCTGTCGTCCAGTCTCTGACATTGAAGCGCGTCGGGCTCTTCGCTCCGCTGCGAAGGGACAACTGCTTGTTCCACGGGCTCGCTTAGCTACCAGACAGCACCGAGCCTTCTCGGTTGTGGGGCCGTCAATCTGTAATGACCTCCCCCCCAAACCTCCATCTCCTCCACCTGACCAGTCAATCTTTATTTCTCAAGTCTCTGAAATCTTTTTTCTTTAGTCGTGGCTGGGCTGGGAGCGCCTCTGAGTAGTTTCTTGAAGAGGTGCTATATAAATTCTAATAATGAATGAATGAATAAACACATGCACATGCTTTACGTTAACTACCATACAGATATTCATGTGGCATAGTGATTCCATCAAGACATTGACCATGTTCACAATCAGTACCTCTTTGGTAGTGCACATTGGCAATGCACTGGGTTCACAGCCAAACGATTGTGGGTTGAAGCTTGCTAATGACACTCCATTTAATCACCTTGGACAAGTTGGTAGTGCACACATTTTCATGCCTCACATTCAGTCTTTATAACCAACCCGGCAAGCAAAATTGATAGAGACATAAATAAATAAAACCCATCATTGCCTTTCCGAAGCAATTTTTTCTCACCTCATCTGAATCAAAAGGTCCTGCGTTTGAGCAGTTCACAGTGATTCTCACAATGTCAGTTGAATTCTTGACAACCGCAGGATTAACGACAAGGCTGGAATATTTAAATTTGGCATAGGACAATCCGTATCCAAATGGATAGAGAGGAGCGCCTGGTCCTTTGAAGTAGCGATATGTGCGACCTTCCATCGAATAGTTTGTCATTGGTGGAACCTACAGTACCAAAAGTACTCAATCATTACTGCTGACCAAAAGTACTTAATCATTACTACAGTACCAAAAGTACTTAATCATTACTACAATACCAAAAGTACTTAATCATTACTACAATACCAAAAGTACTTAATCATTACTACAATACCAAAAGTACTTAATCATTACTACAATACCAAAAGTACTTAATCATTACTGCTGATCGATGCCTTGCGCATTAGACATTGGTGTATTAGTAAAAATCAGTAATAATATTAATAGTAATAATAATGACATTAATATGGTGTCATGACATGACCATGTCGTTACAAGGGAGCCTAGTAAAGTTAGTAATAATAATTAAGTAATTAATAACATTCAAAATTTCACATCCAACTCATCAATATTCATGTTATTCATATTATATTCATTGTCTTTACGTTACCTCTTCTAAATGTAATTTTAATTATAATCAAACATTTATATAGCGCCACTTCAAGAGAACTCATCAGAGGTGCTCTCGACCTGACATCAAACCATAATCAAAGAGAATGGTTTTCAAACGCTTGCGGAAAAGGGGCAAAGAAAGACAAATGTAGATAATGACGGACCCGAAAACAAATCATCTGAGGCTGTTATAATAATAATAACTGACCTGAGCAATTGACAGCGGCCATGTATATGGCAAGCGTCCAGCAGGACTTACAACGCGTCCGTCCTTGCTGAAGAGAACAGCACGAAGCGCAGCACCAGTTGACTGTGCAGGAAAGAAGCACTGCACGATGGCACCAGCGTTGGCGCTATACTTTGCCAACGTAATGTCCAAAGGTCCACCGGAAAATACCAGCACGATGACCGGGCGTTTTGCTGAAAAATGGTAATTTTTAAAATATTTTAAAGCATTTTTCTTATTTATTGAAAAAAATATCGGAGCATTTACAGTCTCGTTTAGTGGAAAAGAATAATCATTTATACACTGTCTGCAGATTTGAATGATTAATTAATCGATTAATTTTTTAGAATCCCGAGGGATTACATGTACCTTAAGAGGGGGGGGGGAAACAACAACAACAACAACAACAACATAATAATAATAATAATAATAATTAAAGTAGAGTGGTTGCCTGGTAATCTCATCACTCACTGGATTTGCTTTTGTTATATGATCAGCTGAAAGATAATTCAAAAGATCATTGTGCTAAATGATCAATTCATTAGATCACCTGACCCTACGTCAACCTAAACACAATCCAGATGTAGTAGGAGACTGTTTAATGAACCGACCAACGAACTAACCATAGGCCATGACGTCCTCCAACAGTTGCTCCTGGTGACCAGGAAGGTTCAATGACGCTCGGTCATAGCCTTCACCCTCCAAATCCTGACCTGTGCAAACATAAGTTCATCATAAGTTCATCATCATAGTTCACAAACACAATAATCAGAGCTAAAAATCATTTAGAAATTCCTAATTCACTTGCACCCGTAGAAAAATCTGCAAGGTAAACATGAATCCACTGACCATACGAACACACGAAGAGGAGGTCAGGCGATGGAACAGGATTAGCCATTCACCCTAACAAGCCACGGCTAAACGAGGTACATTGCAAGCATCCATGGCTTCCTCATTGAGGTACGTTTTTGAGATTCGTTTTCTTCTTCCATTTCTATTCTATTTACAGTTCATTAAATTGCAACCTAATTACCCAAGAAACTCAAAACACCCCACCTGCCACTCAAATTATGAAAAATCACTTGCCAAAGCTGAATGCCCATACCGACCTTTGCATAATGACCGCATGAGTAAGTTCTTTAAATCAATAAATAATTAAATGGAAAAAATTAGACAATAAATGAGCAGATAAATAAATTTTAAAGAAACATTTCCAAAGATTGTTCAATTTCATGTAAACCAAAGAGCAGTATAAAAATTTGATAAATAATGAATATAAATATAAAAGTATAATATAAATAGATATGAGAATTACTTAATAAAAGATATAACAAAATTAAATTAATAAATAATCTGAACGAGCAAACAGTTAGTTACCTGTTCCGAGACAGACAATGACAACATCAGCGGCTAACGTTGCATTCTTTATTTCGTCAGCATTGTACTGGTTGCACCAGTTGTCATTGCAACCGTTCGCCAGGATAACATTGCTAGCAGCTGATTTTAAACCTCCGTATGGAGTGCTCGTATAGCGAACATCAGGGGCGGGACTGTAGTCACCAAAGAGCTCCACAAGATTGTCAGCCATTGGTCCAATCACCTACATGCAACAAAGAAAAAGTTTTCTTACATAGGCAATATACATATTATTCATTCAATCACAATGAGAATTTGTATAGCGACTCTCCAAGGTGACTATGCAGAAGTGCTCCAAACTCCAGTGCGGACAAATAAAATTGTCCTAAGATGAGAGAGGAAGTATTTAAAGTATAATTTGAAAATAAATTATGCAAACTTTTATCGTAGAGTGTATAGCATCAAATTCTTCTGACTCACCCAATGGTTAAATTGGTTTGGGTGGGAACGTTAAATGGATGAACAGTGGGAATGCAGATGATGTTTTATTGGAACGCATCTAGTGACAGTCATTAACTTGGACTTATCCAAGATGTTGTCATATACGACTACAGACTACCTTTAAACTTTACATTAAGTATATAATAAACAATTATACATAGTGTGCACATACATGAAATACATAAATACATCCACACGAAATATCACGCAACATGCAAATACAGTCAAGTGCCATATCCTACCGCCAGGTTTTTAATCGTTCCTTCCAGAAGCGGCAAGACGTTCTCGTTCTTCAGAAGAACGAAACTTTTCGTCGCGGCAATGAACGCGAGTCGCCGATGCTCTTCGCTCTGGACGACCGAAACGTTGATCGATTCGTACGGATTCATCTGCGGAGGATCGAACGATCCATGGCGCATTCTCACGTAGAACAACTTCTTCACGCGTTCAACGATCGTGTTGTAGGACACAATGTTCTTGGCAACCGCGTCGTACAGCTGAAGGTAGGCAGGCGATGTGCCAAGCTCAAGGTCAACCCCTGCGTTGGCTGCCAACGCAACGGCCTCGAGCGTCGAGTTAACGTATTTATGGCCGCTGTAGATGAGCTCAATGGCACCGGCATCGCTGATGTAGAAGCCTTTGAAGCCGTATTCCTTGCGACCGATTTCAGTCAGGAGTCGCTCGTTGCCGCAAGCTGGTACGCCGTTGATGCTGCGACAAAAAGCAGAAGTCACTGCTTCTGTCTGATAAATTCAAACAAAATTGAACACTAGTTTGCAGAGCAGTATTTAACTACTGACAACAAACATCCACTGGTTGCTTCCAATTAGCTATGCTTTGCAACTTGGTCACCCATCCATTTCTCCATTGTTTCCCCTTCCACCCTCTGCCGTATCATTCATAAGATGGAATCAAAATTACTTGCCGCCTTTCCCAAAAAATGGATGATGATAGAACACATTCTTTTTAATACTACATGAATTAAACTGAAGTAAAATACTGTAAAACATACTGTTCAAACTACTGGTACACGATATACATCTTAATCATGCATGACAAATTAAACCCTAATTGACCTTTATAATTGAGCAACAAGTCCTAAATTAGATTGTCATATAAATAAAATATACCTAAGCAAAAAATTTGAAGCAATCATCAATTGATGCCCTGTGCAATAAGACACTGGTGCCACAAAAGTCATTGGACTTTCTGACCTACCTGTTGAAGCTGCACATGAGATTCAGGGAACCAGCCTCAATGCAACGTTTGAAGTGCGGCATAAACGTCAGACGGAAATCCCGTTCAGAGACCTGGTGATAAAAAAGTGGAAGATAGTATATACCAAGAGGCACTCATCAAATCGTAGTGGCATACACGTGATGCATTTCAATATCTCAACTCTAGCCCATCATATATTATCTAATGTATCAGGCCTATCTTTTGCACCAAATTTATGCTGTACATGTAGTAATAATAACACTACTATTATTGGAAAATTAGATTAAATATGAATATAAAACACGAACCACAGAATTGAAGCTGAACCGAGACGAAGGAATGTCCTCAGGACCGGAATGAACAGCAAAGTGCTTGCAACCAGCATTTGCTCGAACGTAGCGAGGGTGGTCACCCTGTAGCCCTGAGACATAGGCAGCGGTCAGCGCCCCTGTGAGAAAAGGGTCTTCACCGTACACTTCCTGAAATTCAAGATCAACCAATACGAGAATTTTTAAATGGCACATACGAGACAGCTGCAAAATAAGGTAATTTTTTATCACAACTGGAGATGTTTCTCCATCTGTTCACATGAATACATGTGTGTCTTTGCATAGGTGTATGTGGTTAAGTTGTGTGATTATGTAAAGTCCACCTGATTTCTGCCCCACAGCGGGTGTCGAAGGATGTTGATGCAAGGGGAGAAGCAGCTGATGCCCTTCTGAATCGGGTACTGGCCCTTGGACTTGACGTCGTTGTATATGCCACGTGCCTCCGTGCTTATGACCTTTGCCATTGCTCCAATTAGGTCAGGGCTAAGGTCAAATAAAAAAGACAAAGGTCATTCAACATTGGTTACAAATGAATTAAGCAGAAAATGGATTTTATATACATTTTTAGTACAGTGTAATATTGTGACTTATGGAGCCTGCATGTATCTTTCACAATTAAGTCGTACTGCTTTGTACTGTGTGCAACTGTGCATGATATAACAGGCCAATTTTATTGTAACATGATTACGAAATTAAAATGAATATAAGAGAATTTGGATTTTCCATTACCACCATATTTTCGATTACTTAAAGGCCTCGAAACCTCTGCAGCGTGTCTATTTAAATGTGCCTTATAAATTAGATTTGCTTTAACCTGAAGGTGGCACCAAGTCCGATCGACTGCGGGAAGGCGGTGGCCTGGTTTGGTTTGACGATCCCACGCAGACACTCGGTGTTGAAGTTGTACGGGGGTATGCCAAGTCGCTGGATTGCCGGGGCTGCGTCTGGACCACCGTTGGCCATTTGCTCCACCATCTCCTTCAGGGTGAGTCGATCAACCAGATCCTCAACTCGTTCATCCCAGCTGAGAGTAGTGTCTCGGAATGGATAGTCTGCACCCAATCCATCGGATTCCCATGCCTCCAAGACGGATGCGAAGGCGAAAATTGTTGCAACAAACAACGTCCACAAATTCCAACTTTGATTTTGTATACGCATCTTCTGTTGTTAACACTAGGCTACTGTTCAAATCCTCAGTAAATCATGACATGACGGATACCAAAAGTCGTAAATTCTATTATATATAGTAGTTAATTTTCTCGCAGACGCAGAAGTGTTGACATTCTTACAGGGTGTTGTTATCTCGTGACCAAGTCTTATGACCAAAGACCAGGGATGCCACTCTGAAATTAAAAAAATGTCAAGTCGGGTCGAAAAAGGCTGAAAAAGACTAGATAGACAATTTCTCTAATAATAATAATAATAAGACGATTTATATAGCGCCGTAGCTCAGCCGAGGCCGAAGGAAAGGGCGCTGTACAGTGTACACAGGATAAATGTTAGCCTATACTGTCAATTAAATATACGATTGTTTGAATAGGTAAGTTTTGAGACTGGATTTGAATGTCTCCATAGATGGTGCCATCTTCACGTAGTCAGGAAGACTGTCCCATGCAGTTGGTCCGGACACAGAGAACGAGCTTTCACCAAACCTCGTGGTTGACCTTGGTACATGCAGCCGGCCCCTCGCCGACGATCGTAACCTATTGTCTGCGATTGGAATGCAAAAATCGGCGATGTATTCAGGCATGAGGTTGTGTAATGACTTGTAGCCTAGCCTATGGAAAATGCATGGATTTTTCCTTTTTTCCTGCTTGAAATTTCTGACAACCATTCTTTAGTCATCCGTTGATTAATATTTTGCTCTCTTTTCTTTCCAGATAAAATTTCTGATGACCTTTTTAAGTTTTTCGCTCCAAAATTTACAATTTTTGGTCCGATTTCACAAAATTTTCGACTTTTTTCACGTCTTTTGTGCATTTTCACCTAATAAGTCCATTTTTATTTGTAAAAAGTCGGAAAAATCGTCGGGAGAAAAAAAGGCTAGATCCTGACAGAAAAATCATAGGAACCTAAACAAGACTGAAAGCACCTAGATCTAGGTGGAAAAAGCTATGAGTGGCATCTCTGCCAAGGACCAATATACCACGAGAGTGGAAAGCGCGTCATAAGCAACGAGTGAGCAGCCTAGGGCCCTAGGCTCAATCTTGTGCCGGAAAAGATTAAATTCAGAGGAACATGAATTGCAGATTAGCCTAGGCCTATTAGCCTACATTTAAGTCGAAAAATCGACAAACAGCTATGTTTTAAGATCAAACCATTGTTTTTGGAGACTGGAGAGAGTGATTCGTTATAAATAAACAAAATTAAAGTGATATGACATCTGTCGGTGAAGAAGTATACCGGATCTACATGCAATATTTTTGCATGACATTCTATGGTCTAAATTTGGTCTTATGATATTGATAGGCCCATAGCCTAACCGCCTATAATATTATAATATACTAGCTGTACCCGGCCACGCATTGCTGTGGCTGAAAAGAGCTCCCAACCATCCCTCCCTACATAAATTCCCCTCCCCTCCCTCCCCTACCCCTTCCCTACCCTCCCCTCCACTTCCCCTCCCCAACATTTCAACATTTGCCATCGTTTTGGTGTTATATATATATATATATATATATTTCATATATATATATATAATATTATAGCCTACTTAGTCAAAAGCAAATAACGAATATATCGTTATACAGATGCAACAGATAGGCTCAAGGTTTAGATTTGTACAGAATTGCAGATCCGTCATATTATCTGGATGAGCAATATTTGTACCGTTGCATGGTGAACAATAAAATGATAGATCTCTAAATGCCGACCATCAAACCTTGCCAGCCGAGAACCAGGCTGGAGCCAGAAGAAAGATAAAATTTTGTTTAATAAGGAAGCAGTTGAATGCAGTTGATGAAAGGTCCAAGCCATGATGGAATGACAAAAGTCATCAAGATTATTGGACAGTTCTATTCGCTGGGTTGATGTATATGTGGGTAGCCTATCTATGCATGACATGTGTGTAGGCTATATGTATGCATGCGAGTCTATTATATGTCTATGCATGTATATGTATAATGCATAATTGCATATGTATGTATGACATTGTATGTATGTATGTATGTATGTATGTATGTATGTATGTATGTATGTATGTATGTATGTATGTATGTATGTATGTATGTATGTATGTATGTATGTATGTATGTATGTATGTATGTATGTATGTATGTATGTATGTATGTATGTATGTATGTATGTATGTATGTATGTATGTATGTATGTATGTATGTATGTATGTATGTATGTATGTTTGTATGTATGTATGTATGTATGTATGTATGTATGTATGTATGTATGTATGTATGTATGTATGTATGTATGTATGTATGTATGTATGTACATGTATGTATGTATGTATGTATGTATGTATGTATGTATGTATGTATGTATGTATGTATGTATGTATGTATGTATGTATGTATGTATGTATGTATGTATGTATGTATGTATGTATGTATGTATGTATGTATGTATGTATGTATGTATGTATGTATGTATGTATGTATGTATGTATGTATGTATGTATGTATGTATGTATGTATGTATGTATGTATGTATGTATGTATGTATGTATGTATGTATGTATGTATGTATGTATGTATGTATGTATGTATGTATATGAGTCGTGATTTATTGGTCCACAGTGACTTTAGATTAGGAAAAAATGGAAATCCAACAAAGAATAAATCTCCGAGGGAGTTGGACAATGAAACTTTGATAGATGGATTCATTGCTGAAGAGAGCACTGCCATGGTCTTGCTTTGGAATAACATGTGTACCGATGAAAAGCTATTGCCTCATAGGCCCACTTTGGACTGGGTTTCTCGCGGGGAATGACAGGCGGAAGAATTAGTTGTTCTTATGTGTATACATGGTTTCACGAACCAACGTTTCTGTGGCCTCGTCAAGTAAGTTGTTGTCCGAAGAGGAGACTTAGCCATAGACAAACAATTTGAACAGCTGCTCAGAATCGGAAATTCGAAGGCATGTTGACATGATGTTGTTCTCCGTAAGAATGTTGACGCGATGACTGTCAACTAAGTGTTGACGTTGTCGTCGATCATATAATTATAATTATTAAATATAATTATAATTATAATTATATAGGCCTATATCCGCTCCATCGTGGTATAAATTGATGAGGAATTTTATTACTGATACTTCGACTAAAAAGAATTCTAAAAGCTTGGGTTTTGCTGACGAATCTTAGGAATAAAAGACCGTGCGAAAGCTGCAACAATGTTTTCTGACAAGCTGCTTCTGTAATCTTGCACAGTAGCATCTTGGTATTATTCCGTATAACGCAATTAATCATAAGTCGCTTCCTGAAAAAGGATAATTGCCATCATGTTTCTCCAGTCCAGGAGAGTCTATCCTTCGTTGATGAAGCCATCTTTTGATGTTGACCTTGTTTTGGTCTAAGCCTACCAACCAATCGTGTATCTTTTCCTTCACAACCTGCTTCCAGGTTTTCTTGACTTTCCTTAACGGACTTACCCTGGATTTTTGCCATGCACGGAGAAGATATTTAAGATAAGTAGCCTAAGATATGTCTACAACGATAATCGCATGATGCTCTGAGCTTTATTAAAACGACGCTATTGATGTGCTCGTAATATTAAGCTTACTGCTTATTTATGTATAGTAGGCTACGTTATTTTCTAGAGAATTAGCATTTCCATATCGCTATCAGTCTATAGTTTGTCTGCATGCTTTTAGATATCTTTTTATTTCTCTGTTTCTGATTATGTCTATATATCTGTCTTTATACGTCTCTCTGTATCTGTCTGTCTATCTCTTTCTATTTCTCCATGCCTCTCTGTTTCTGTCAGTCGTTGTATGCAATGTCTCTCTACCTCTTTCTGCCCTCTTATCCTGTCTCCCAGTGTCTCTGACTTTGTCCGCATCTCACTTTGTCTTTTTTTATTTCTCACTCTCTATTTATCTTCGTTGATATCTCTGTCTCTGTCAGTCTGTCTCTCTCTGTGTGTGCCTATATTTGTCTCTCCCACCTTTCTATCTGTCTCTTACCGTTTCTAATTCACTGACACTCTCTCTCCCTATCTCTCCCCTCTCACTAGACTCTCTCTGTCTGTCTGGCTCTCTCTCCTCTCTTTCTCTCTCTATCTCTCTTCCTGTTCCTTGCCATCTCTCAGTCCATAGTTCCCTCTGTTTCACCCTGTCTGTCCGTCTGTCTCTCTGTCTGTCTGTCTGTCCATCTATGCATTCTTTTCTTCTTTTCCACCAACGACGCCGCAGTCCTGTTGCGTCGACGGTCGACCGCGGTTCCTACGGCAGCCACATCACCACCACCATCATCACCACCACCATCACCACAAGCATCACCACCACCATCACCATCACCACCACCAGCAGCAACAGTAACAGCGACAGGAAGCACATTTGGCAGCAGCAGCAGCAGCAACAGCAGCAGCAGCATCGGCTCAGAGCCATTACTCCAAGTGATGCTAATTATCCGCAGAATCTCATCGTCGTCGTCGTCGTCGTCGTCGATAGACGAGTTGGATAATTGTGAGCGAGTCAGTTCAGCCGATGATATAGACACAGACAAACAGACGGACGGACGGACAGACAGACACACACACACAGAGAGACACACACAGACACACGCAGAGCGTATACTTATACACGGCCGGCAGACGACGTCAGTTTCCTCTCTTTACGTCACCAAACGGACGTCTATCTATACACAAATATTAGGTATGTTTGCATATATATATATACTAGGGTGTCCCACCAAAACATTTTTCTTGAAATTCTTAGGTCTCACCAGTCACAAAGTTTCCTATGGAGATGATAATATTTGTGTAATTTTTTGGAATTTTTAAAATAATTTTTAGGGGTCCCCCTAGGAGCCCCAAATTTCAAGTATAGGGTACAATGATATTCATGTGCAAATATTTCAATATACGAGGTAACGTCATTCAAACCACATATATTTTAGTACTTTTGCACAAAATATGATTTGTCTTACAATGTAATTGCTCAAAGATTTCATGCTGTATTGTTCTCAGACTGTTTTTTGCAGTTACTTTACTGAAATTTGACAAAATTGATATATGCACTGACTTTCATATATTATTAGAGTTTGGAATATTATCTAACCAATTTTGACTACTATGATAATCCAACCAGTTATTAAGAAGATAGTTCACTTTGAGATGGCACATTGGTACACAGTACCACAGTACCAAATGTGAAATAGTCACACGTTTGGTCCAATTAGTAGTACACTACATGTGAAGAAGTGACTCAAGTGAGTCATGGTTGGAATTTGGGAAGTCCTTTCGGTGTTTTTCAACAGCTTTCAATAAGAACTGTTTTTCATTTGTTGCAGCATTAAATGTCTGTATAATTATGCGATTTCCCAGATGGTCAAGTAGGAGCAGGACTCTCTAGAAGCTGTCGTCAATGCCGGTAGTCTGGAAATAGCTTTGAGAGCTCTGGTAAAGTTTTGGGGAAAAACTTGACCAAGCGAGATCCAAGTTCGGGGTCATGTGGAGTATGAGATTTGCTTTCTTGAGAGGTGTTAAGAGATCGGAAAATAATACAAGAGGTGCATGGTCTGAACTGAAGTACCAAGAATGGCATTGCATTGCTTTAAGTGCAGCAATACTGAGACCATGCTGGATAATCGTATATTTATCGAAAATCTGACCAACAGGATGCAATTAAATGAAGCATCAGCTGCAGATCGGACAGTACGCCAGGATTGGATGCAGTCTTACACTGATACCACAAAAATGGTTAAAACTTTTAATACATGCGAATCATTATCTGTTAAACAGATGACAGTCTCGTTTCCATAAAACAGTAACTACATTTTTATTGAGTATTAATATAACGGCCCGAAGCTGGTGCTTCATTTAACATGATGTTAGTCAGATTATCGATAAATATACGATTATCCTGGTCTCAGTATTGCTGCACTTAAAGCAATGCAATGCCATTCTTGGTACTTCTACAGTTCAGAGCATGCAACTCCTGCATTGTTTTCCGATCTCTTAAGCACCTCTAAAGAAAGCAAATCTCATACTCCACATGACCCCGAACTTGGATCTCGCTTGGTCAAGTCTTTTCCAAAACTTTACCAGAGCTCTCAAAGCTATTTCCAGACTACCGGCATTGACGACAGCTTCTAGAGAGTCCTGCTCCTACTTGACCATCTGGGAAATCGCATAATTATACAGACATTTAATGCTGCAACAAATGAAAAACAGTTCTTATTGCAAGCTGTTGAAAAACACCAAAAGGACTTCCCTAATTCCAACCATGACTCACTTGAGTCACTTCTTCACATGTATGTAGTGTACTACCAGACCAAACGTGTGGCTATTTCACATTTGGTACTGTGGTACTGTGTACCAATGTGCCATCTCAAAGTGAACTATCTTCTTAATAACTGGTTGGGTTATCATAGTAGTCAATAATGGTTAGATAATATTCCAAACTCTAGTAATATATGAAAGTCAGTGCATAATTATATCAATTTTGTCAAATTTCAGTAAAGTAACTGCAAGAACCAGTCTGAGAACAATACAGCATAAAATCTTTGAACAATTGCATTGTAGGACAAATCATATTTTGTACAAAAACACTAAAATATATGTGGTTTGAATGACGTTACATCATATATTGAAATATTTGCACACGAATATCATTGTACCCTATACTTGAAATTTGGGGCTCCTAGGGGGACCCCTAAAAATTATTTTAAAAATTCCAAAAAATTACACAAATATTATCATCTCCATAGAAAACTTTGTGACTGGTGAGACCTGAGAATTTCAAGAAAAATTTTTGGTGGGACACCCTAATATATACATTACATATATATATATATACATTACATATATATATATACATTACATATATATATATATATACATTACATATATATACCCACACATATATATATATGTTTATGTTTATCTATATAGGTTTAGTGTATACATATATGCACGGCACGTTAGGGGTAATGCATATTATATCGACGGCATCTGTCATAGTTTACGTGTAGACGACACTTTCTAGTATTCATATTCATACACCGTCGATATAATTATGAAAGCCGCATGTAGGCTGTGATATTATTATGCATACGTAGAAGATATTGTGCATTTGCATAGACGCGTTATGCAATTTGTATGACACGTGTAGGTCCTATCATACATTTGCACATATAGGGCTATAGTTATATAAAACTATGTACAATCTATCGGACATTTGTATACATGAATGCATTGTTGAATACTGTTATATGGTGCACATTTGCATCCAATTGTGCACATTCGTATACATAGCACAAAAATGCATAATCAGGACGTTGTAGATGTAGGCCTATTATACTCTGATATTCGCGCACAGTAGGCTTACACACAATACACTGTCGATGGGAGGATGAGACGGTGATGGAGGAGACTATACTCACACGACAAGACTGAGAAAATGAAGTCGCTACCACTTCCTATATAAATATGTATAATTATATACATAATTGTATATATATATATATACTTATGTTGTGCTTGTGAGACTAGCACACGGAGGACTGTTCCTCTGCTATTATAGACAATCGGATCTAAGTCTATTATATCTGACAGAGTGGAGACAGGGCAGGCAGGCAGGCAGGCAGGCAGGCAGGCAGGCAGGCAGGCAGGCAGGCAGACAGGCAGGCAGGCAGGCAGGCAGGCAGGCAGGCGAGGGAACAGCTCGCTCTGTTAGTGAGACCAACTTCTTTTCCACGTCAGTTTTAAGACACTCGATAGAGAGTAGGCTATACGCTTAAGGGATCGCTCATTTTCTGATGTTCGGGATTCTTTCTGTTACCTGTTAGTAACGCCGACATTTTTCTTGTTCATGCGATCATCATTATCATCATCGTCGTCGTCGTCGCCGCCGCCGCCATCACCACCATCACCACCACACCCACCACCACCACCACCATCACCACCACCACCACCATCATCATCATCGTCGTCGTCGTCGCCGCCGCCACCACCACCACCACCACCACCACCACCACCACCATCACCACCACCACCACCATCACCACCACCACCACCACCACCATCACCACCACCACCACCATCATCATCATCGTCGTCATCATTATCATCATCATCATCATCATCGTCGTCGTTGTCGCCGCCGCCACCACCACCACCACCACCACCACCACCATCACCACCACCACCACCATCACCACCACCACCATCACCACCACCATCACCACCACCACCACCATCACCACCACCACCACCATCATCATCATCGTCGTCATCATTATCATCATCATCATCATCATCATCGTCACCGTCATCGTAATTTCAACATTTGCCATCGTTTTGGTGTGATCATCACAACTGTCACCATTACCATAATCGCCTTTGTCGTCGTCATCAGTTACTGTAGTTGTTATCATTATAATCATCAACCACGTGACCCAATAAATCATCATCGTTCTTGTTTTGTTGTTTTTTCCTCATCCAGAAAATGATGCCTAAAGTTCAATCAAAGATGGCGGCGTTGACCCGGAAGTGGATCTGTAGAAGAGCTGAAAAGGTCAACATCCGTTACAGAGCCGGATTACTTTTCATCGCAATCATTTCCGGTTCGTTCAGTTGGTGTTCATCCGCGCGAGGAATCGTGTATCAAACCGCCGACGCCACTGGAAAAGGTTAGAAACATATTCACCATAATAAATATCACCTATCGCGATTAGATCTAGCGCTACAGAAGTCAACACTTCTGTCTGCTTCTCTGCATGCCTACATGTACGTCTGCCTATGGCTGTAGTTTCTGTGTTTTACTCTGTCTTTTGTTGTCTCTTTATCTCTCTGCTTGTGTTGCTCGTTCCTTTCCTGTTTTTATAGCTGTATAGCTTTTTGTATCTGCTGCATGTTTGGTCTGGCTGCATAACACTGCTTCCCCATCTTTGTATCTGTCCTTCTGTCGGTCTCTGCTCAGCCTTAGCTCTATGAGTTTGATTTTACGTTCTCGACGTAGGCCTATGCTTTCTAACCATCCAACTATCCATATATGTATCATGCGCACGTCGATATCTCTTTCTATCTACCCTTATATCTCTCTATCTATCTGTGTATCTATCTATCTATTCATCGATTCATCCATTAATCCATCCACCAATTCATCTATCCATCATCCATCCACCCACCCACTCACCCACACACGCCCACACACTCATCCATCCATCCATTCATCCATCCGCTCATCCATCATCCATCCATCCACCCATCTATCCATTCTATATTTATGCATACATATCTGAACGTCAACTATTTCCAAATGGCCTTTCCTTTGACTTCCATCCAAACACCGCGGCCTGGTTGAAATTCTCTCATTAGGGGGATTCGGGGGATTTTATGGAGTGTTTAGCGTTCTCGGGCGACGCGTATCGCTTAGCAACCGTGGTCAATAGATATTGGGCGATTTCGGTTCTTGAGCGACCATACAAGGAGCTGGCCATCAGACTGATCATCTAACTGCTACTACTTACTGACCACCAAAATGACCACACTCGCGATCGTTCTTTGGTAGGAAGGGGAGGCTATACAGCAAGGCCTTAAGGCAGTGTTTCTTAACCAGTGTTCGACCGAACCCCTGGGGTTCGATGAGCCACTGCCAGGGGTTCGGCAGAGGTCCTCTGAAATATATACATAATTACATATTCAGGGTCAGAGAGTGAGTGAAAAATCATTTGCTATTTTATTTTTATTTTTCACATTTTATTTAATAACGAAGGACACATTAAGATGCAATTGGCAGTATTGGTACGGTTAGTTAACTGTTAGTAGTTCATGTATTGAATGTATTAATATTGCATCACATTTTGGCACAATTTTTATTTCCTTTTGTTCCCTTTAGTTACAAAATTATTGTTCAAACTTTAGGGGTTCAGTGAGTGGTCACGGATTTCTCTTGGGGTTCGGCTCCCTTGAAAAGGTTAATAACCACTGCCTTTAGGTCAGGGTCTTTTCTTCGGTTTCTCTCTGTCTCTCTTTCTCTGTGTGTGTGTGTGTGTGTGTGTGTGTGTGTGTGTGTCTGTCTCCCTCTCTCCCTCTGTCTGTCTGTCTGTCTGTCTGTCTCTCTCTCTCTTTCATTCCGTCTTTCAGTTTCTCAGTTTCTTGGTCTCTCTTTCCAACTCTGAGACCTTAAATTAAAATTTTTACCAATTCCCTCCCTTTGTCTAACTGCCACATTATGTCGAGTCTTACCCGACCCAATGCGCTTTATCCTCGCCCATTTATTGTCCCGCTCCTCGCAGTTCTTCAAACGAACGGTATAGCGACGAAAGTATTTGCCTGTATTCAACAGAAGCAGATAATCACCGCCCGTTGCACCACGGGATAGCTTCCGCGACCCGTATCCGGTTTACGGCTTCCGGTTAACGACTCGCATTTCCTGTCGTAAAGTGAATTCCGTCAAACGATCAACCGATCTTGTTCCGGCTTCTTTATGGTTTACACATATCCACTTCCGGTATTTTTGACCGGATTTATGTAGCGCCAACGTCCGTCAAATTTCTCTTGTTGTTGTTGTTGTGCTTCTTGTTCTAGTACTCGAGCTCTTCTTTTCTGTTTCAGCCACGTACTTTTCCTTCTCCTCCTTCTCCTTATCCTCCTTCCCCGTTTCCTTCTTCTCCTTCTCCCCCTCCTCCTTCTCCTTCTCCGTCTCCTCCTTTTCCCTCTCCTCCTTCTCCTCCTTCTCTTCCTCCTTCTTCTCCGTCTCCTCCTCCTCCTCCTTCTCCTTCTCCTCCTTCTCCTCCTCCTCCTTCTCCTCCTTCTCCTCCTCCTTCTCCGTCTCCTTCTCCGTCTCCTTCTCCTACTCTCTCGACGATCCAGCGTGTCTGAATATTACATTGGCAATTAAATATTAAGTAGTGATTATGATGAGCCATCATTATCTGCGAAATTACAGGCTTCCACGCGTCAATAATAATAATGGACCCTGTAGTGTAGAAGTAATTTCCCAGCACTTGGTCTAGATAATGGACACAGACAAGGGGGAAGAGGGCGGGAGATGTTAGAAGGAAGAATGGAGAAGAGGAATTTAAGCGAGAAAGGGAAAATCAGAGACAGACAGACAGACAGCGACAGAAACAGAGGTACACAGGCAGAGGCAGAGAGACAGAGACAGATTGCGAGAGTGAGTTATAGAAAGTAGTTGTAACAAGGTCTCTCAGATCTCCTGCCGCAACCTAAATCTGACAATAGTTTAGGCCACAGTGACTGGCGTTATCATCAATATAATTATTATTATCTTTATTGTTATCATCATCATCATCATCTTTATTGTTATCATCATCATCATCATCATCATCATCATCATCATCATCATCATCATCATCATCATCATCATCGTCATCGTCATCGTCATCGTCGTCGTCGTCGTCGTCGTCGTCGTCGTCGTCGTCGTCGTCGTCGTCGTCGTCATCGTCATCGTCATCGTCATCGACATCGTCGTCGTCGTCGTCGTCGTCATCGTCATCGTCATCATCGCCATCGTCGTCGTCATCATTTGTGCAGTACAAAATATGATTACTATTGCCATTATAATAATTATGTTTATTGTTATGTTTATATTTGTCTCTTATGACTATGCCTATGTTTTGACCGGTGACGATATATGAGAGTGGTAGGTGGGTGTGTGGGTGAGGGGTTGGGTGGGGTATCGTCGGAGGTCAGAGGTCATTAACGAGATCTGAGGCGACTGCAGCGGAGTTCGGATCGATGCATGGATGGTGGAAATCGATCGACGACGATCGCATGAGGTCGCTACCAGTCATCGATCATGAGATGAGGGTGGTGGTGGGGGAGGGGTAGTGGGGTGGGTGGGGTGGGGGTTGGAGGGCCATCTGACGAATCGAACTGGCAACAGGGTTACACGAATATTGGGGTGTTAAGAGGAATGGAGGAGGAATCAGAGACCAGGAGGTGGAAGAGGAGGAGGAAGGGGTCTAGGGTGGAGGAGTGGGATGGATAGATGGAGACGGGTGAAAAGAGGAAGAGAAGACGAGGAAGAGGAGGAAAGAAGAAAAGGAAGAAAAAATGGGGAGAGAAGGAATAATAGCAGTAATGAAGAGGAGGACGTATGCAGAAGTAGGAGGAGGAGGAGGAGGAGGAGGAGTAGAAGGAAGATTAGTAGGAGCAGGGAGGACAGATGGGGTAGGACGAGAAGTTGAAGAAGCGGAGGAAGAGAAGGAGGATGAGGAGGAACAGAAGGAGTAGGATGAAAATGAGGAGAGGAGTAGAGCGGGAGTATGAGTAGGAGGAAGAGTAGAGCAGAAGGAGGTGCAGTTGTATGATGATGAGGAGTAGGAGGAGGAGGAGGAAGAAAAAGAGAAGGAGGAGGAGGAAGAAGAAATGGAGTGAGACGAGAATAAAAGAAAGAGGAAATAAGTGAGGGATAAAGGAATACATGTATGTATATAGGAGCAGAGAATGGAGAAATAGATAAGAGGAAGAATAGAGGAATGAGATGGAAATGAATAGCAGCAGGACACACGGAGGAGTAATGATTGGATGAATGGAGAAAGGAAGCAAGGGATGAATAGTGGAATTGAAGGGCAGAGAAAGGACGCGTTGTGGAGGGTGCGAAGGGAGAGCGGGTCAGTGTATAACTGGAATGGGAAGGAAGGGAGGAACAGCGTAATGGGGAAAGGGAGAAGAGGTGGAGGCATGACGGAAAACGAGCAACAGTGTAAGACCAGTGGAGACGGAGTGTATCACTGGAGGAACAAACGGAGTGTAGTGCGGGAAGAAGGAGGCAATTGGGCAATGAGAAACTGGAGCAATGAGAGACATCGAGGCAATGAGAGGCGGAATGGGACTGGAGGGAGGGAGGAAGGGTGGGATGGAAGTGGGGGAAGAACGACGGGCTGGAGGAGGAATCAGGGGAGATATTTGAAAGGCTGGAATGAAAAAAGAGGAAAGGAGGGAGGGAGGAGGAATCGATGGATGAAATGGAATGGCTGGTTTTATGGTGGAAAGGATGCCAGTGAGACTGGAAGAAAAGACACTGGCAGACAGATAGACGGACGGACAGAAATACATGGAGACGGACAGAAAGACAAGCAGATAGGCATATACAGCCAGACGGATGAATAACCAGGAGGAACGATAGTGAAAGGAGAAACAGATAAAGACACAGACACAAACAGACAGACAGATTGACAGACAGAAAGACAGACAGACAGACGGATAGAAAAACCAATAGAAGCGAAAATGGTCCATATATTTATATACTTTATAATCTCAAGCTTGGACATATCTTTTTTAAAACGCAACCTAAAAGTTAAGCGCAGAGCATCAGTTTATTTACGAGCGCCACGTCAAGTCAGATCGGTTGTAAAATTTTCCCAGTGAAGCACACATCCTGCATGGTTGCCAGAGAACAAGAAAGAAGGCGTCTGACGCTCTGTCACGGTCGGTTGCGTTTAAGAAGAGAAAAATTGGAATGCTGTGGAGCGTATCGATCAGAGTAACACTTCTTGAAAAGGTGAAACATTCGTTTCGAATGGACTCAGACTTGGAGTGATAAATAGAACAGCTGGAGGAGAGTGATAGTGCAGGGTGAGCGACAAAAGGGAAATTTGTGGATTTTTACGCAAAAATTATTATAGAGCGGCGACAGTGTGATATATGGATTCGTTTGACAGCTCAAGATGAGAGTCTACATATATAGGGATGCATAGGCGTAGGGGACATTTCAGCGCTGGGGGGGAAAAAATGAGACTTTTGCCCGAAAAATTTTTTTTGTCCGGCCGAAATCTTAAGAAAAAATTTCCGTTACGTTTGCCCGAAAATTCTGACGACCTTTTTCTAGTCATCCGGCCGAAATCTTCTGAAATTTCCCGTTACTTTTTGCCCGAAAGGTTTTTTGTTCGGGCAAGTCTGATTTTTCGGGCAAGAAGACCCGGAAAAATAAACAAAGTTAAAAAATTTTAAAAACTTTTTTATTTTTTCGGGTCTGCTTGCCCGAAAAATCAGACTTGCCCGAAATTTGGGGGGGGGCATTTGCCCCCCCCCTGGACCCCGCCTCCTACGCCTATGTAGGGATGGGAACAGACAAGAGCCATAATTTTAAGGATTGGAATGGAACAGTTGTTCATTATGTGAATTTATGTAGCACCGCTAAAGGTTATTAGTAAGGAACGCTTTGATCTCTTGCAGTGACCCTGAGCGAGTGATTTGACTGATTTCTGAATAATATGTCCAAGAAACCTAATTGGGTGTAGATCAGAGGTCTCAAACTCAAATTGCCCCGAGGGCCAATGGAGGACCCATTCGTGAGTTCGCAGGCCACTTGGGCCAACGATCCCTAAGATTATATTAGGCCTATGACGAGTTCACGAGACGTGAATGACAGACAGACAGACAGACAGAGAGACAGACGGACGGATGGACGGACGGACAGACGGACGGACGGACGGACGGACAGACAACAGAGACAGAGACAAAAACAGAGACAGAGACAGAGAGATAAAGAGACAGACAAGGAGACAGAGAGGCGGAGAGGCAGAGAGGCAGAGCCGCCTGTGCTTTAACTCAGAAGCCTGTTCAACGATAGCATTAATCTGGCCATCTCTAAGGTGTCGACTGAAGAAGTGGAAGGAGGAAGAGGAGAAACAAGTGGAGAAACGTAAGAAGAAAAAGAAGAAGGAGAAGGAAGAGAAGAAAGCAAGTAGAGAAACATCAGGGAAAGAGAAGAAGGAGAAAGAAGAGGAGAAACAAGTGGAGAAATATCGGGGAAGAGAATGAGGAGGAGGAGGAGAAGGAGAAGAAGGAGGAGAAGAAGAAAGACGAGGAAAAGAAGGAGGAGGAGGGAGAAGAGGAGCGGGGAAAGAAGGGTGTGGGGGTGAAGTGCATCTCACGCAAAGGCCGTCGTCGATGGGACGAGCGACGACGACCGACTCCATTTCGATCGTATACTCTACGCCTCTATTGGCGCTAAATCAACCATCTCTCCTTCTTCTCCAGTCGACGATCTCCTTGGAAACAATCGTATACCTCCTTCCTTCCTTCCCTCTTCCCTTCCATCCTTCCTTCCTTCAATCCATCGAGGAATTGGAGCTGGGGAGTGGGGAGCGCATGGAAAGAATAAATGGTAAATGCAAGTAAGGAAGAGAGAGTGAGATGCACAATTGAAAGAAAGAAGGTGAAGGAAAGAAGAAAGAAATGGAAGAACGGTGGAAAGGAAGGAAAGCGCGAAACTTGTTGAAAGAATGGAAAGAATGGAAAGGTTGCAAAGGAAAATGTAGGAGAGGCATTCAAAATGAGAGACGTAGACCTGGAGAGCCACAGACAACGAGAACAACAAGGAAAGGGAGATAGATGGTATACTGTATGCGCAGAAAGGAAGAGATGGATAAATGAAATGCAAGAGACTGAAGAAGAGTGGGAAGGGGTGGAATAACGGGTGGGGGGGGAGAGGTGTGAGTATCGGATATCCGTAATCGGATGTTTGCGGTCGATCCTAATGACGACGATGTTTTATTTAGGCCGACTGATGCTGCTGCTGCTGCTGCTTCTGCTGATGCTGCTTCTGCTGCTGCTGCTGCTGCTGCTGCTGCTGCTGTGCTCTCCGGTCTTTCGCGCCTTGCAAGAGTCGCCGCCGTTCGGCAAATTGGTTTCGACAAGGAGACAAGTTGATAAATATTGATTGCCTTTTCTAGTAGCCACTGCAGGACACTGCCCGCTGCCATTATATTTACTTACTTACTTACACACATAGATTCAGTTAAAAAATCTCGGAAACTAGATGTATATATATATATATATATATTATATAAATAATATGCAATATATAATATGCATAGTCTTAGGACATAGGCTATAATAGAGGTAATTCATTTTGATAGAGAGAAGTAGGCCCTATCTGCATATTTATACATTTACAAGTATAATTATGACGCTACCCATAAAAATGCACAGATCTATAAACCAACTCAAATTTGTTTTGATTCTATATGACTTGAAATAATGATGGGAGATCTCCACATTGCATACATGCAAGTGACTGCATTATACGCTACAACTAGCCTAAACTTCGAACATTGCAGCAGTAAAAGATTATAGGGCCTATAGCCAGGACTATAGTTCTGAAAAATGAATTCGTCAGATATTTTCTTAATAATTGTTACAAGCGATGAATTGAACACAACACTTTCTATTAACAAAATTTAATTTATAATTATGTACGCTGTTTGGTGTTACAGTATGTATAAGTTAAAAAATTAACAATTGGTCATCATTTTCTTAATTTCCCTTTCTATAGGTTTGAGGGTTACTGATCAGGGTCGTTTTTGATTAGGGGTTTATTTTCTTGTGGTTACTGGTCAGAAGTTATTGGCCAGGGCTTACTTTAATATAGGGGGGTCATTGGCCATCCATATAGATTATTTTTGGGGGTGGGTCTTTGCTAGTAGTTATTGGTCGGGGTTGTTGTCCAGGGGTTACTGTCCAATTTGTCCTCAGGGAAGGGTATTGTTCAGGAACCACTATCCTTCTACTACACCGTTATTTATTCATCTATCCTTCCACTTGTCGCTCAATCCGCCCGTCTTTTTGTCCTTCCATTTTTGTCCTTCTATCCGTCCTTCCAATTGTCCTTCTATCCATCCTTCTGTTTTCCTCCTACATGTATGCTTCCTGCTGTTGCTCCTATCCTGTCCTTAATTCTGTCCGACCATCTGTCCTTCAATGCTTCCTTCTTCTTCCAATTCATTTCAACCCATTTCCATCTGTCGACGAAGGCGTGACTTACAGCGCCATTGTTCGCCACACGCGGGCGCTACAAAAATGCCCGTCGTCGTCGACAGACAAAGACACCAACGGACCGACCGACAAACCACTCCTTGAAGAAGTCCATCTCGCTGAGGGCAGCCATTGAACGCCTTGCCTCCAGTGGCTAGCACATCCTCCTCCTCCCACTCCGCTTCCATTAAAGGCGGCGACTGGAGAGAGAGAGACCTGAAAAGATGGATGGAATGGCTAATGGAGATGAGCAGGACGGTTCATTCCACACATCAGCGTGTGTCTCTGCAGACTCTGCTCCATCGTAAAATGAGCGATCCCTTATAATTCTCCGCCAGCAAATGAACGGTCCCTTATGCGCTGCACTCTTCCAGAAAATGAACGATCCCTTAAAAGTGTTCGGATAGAAAATAAACGATCATTTATGGTGCTACCTGCGAATGAACGATCCCTCTAACTGTGCTCACGTCGTGAAAATGAAGGATTCCCTACGGAACGCGTTGCGAAATGAATGATCCCTTTACTTTGTTGCGCGAGTGAAAATGAAAGATCCCTCTGCACGCTTACGCGTCGTGAAAAGCAACGATTTTTCACGTGTGCAACTTTGCGTTAGAAAATGAATGATCCTTTCATTTCTCCATTAACAGATGAATGATCCCTGCCACTATGTAATGGCGATAAAAAAAATGGCGGAGCAAAGTGGAAAATCAACAACTCAGCTTAATGCAGATGCGATGTGTTGTAACGAAATTCAATGTGATGACGTGTATTGTAATGTTGCTTGTAGTGTATCCATAAAATTTAATTTATATAGGGCCTCTCGCCTCTCGCAACCTAATCAGAGGTGCTCCCAGTGCCAGAGACGGGAAGGTCTTGATAGAGCGATAAGAGGTAGGCCTACTTGGGCCACCAGTTAATAAGGAGGAACGCGTCGAAGAAAGCAGCTGATTGTTTCATAGGCCCAGTACACAACTCATCAGAATGCATGCATCACATGATTCGTCACATGATTCGTCGCATGATTCATCACATGATTCATCACATGATTCATCACATGATACACCACATGATTCATCACATGATTCATCACATGATTCATCACATGCTTCATCGCATGATTCATCACATGATACATCAGTCCTTTTTGTGCAATTCTGAACATCGGGAAATGCAGATCCTCCATGTGTAGAACGAGTTTGCTGCATTGTTTCTGTTTCTCGATTTACTTTACCCGGGTGGGTCGCAAGCCCACCGCGGAACCCTCCAGGTCCCTCCTCCTTTATCCTGGCTTGAGCTGGCACAGGTTTCCTCGAAAGGCAACCTGTGGCGGGGTGCAGAATCAACGTATATATAGCCTATTATATTATAGATGAGGGGTGTCAAAGAACTGGCCCGCGGACTGCCATGTACATTTGCTGGAAGATGTTCACACTGGCCCGCCACTTGTTGGAAGATGGTCGCACTGGCCCACCACTAAAAAAGGTTTTACACCTCTGTTATAGATACTCATGTTTTAACCATGGCAGTCCTTGTTCAATGGACAAAATGGTATCATGCCGGGGAGGGAGAGGTGGGTCTAGAGATCTATGTGAAGTAGCTGAAGTTGGCAGACGGATGAGCAGTGTTTTTTCATTTATATTTGTTCAGTTACAGTTTCAGTTACAGTTACGTTAGTTATGATTTTTCAATTACAGTTACAGTTAATGAGTCTGATTTTTCAGTTTTCAGTTTGAGTTTCAGTTATTAATTTCAGATGGGAAAATAATCTCGAGATTTCTGAGATCATAAATATCCAGAAATTTTCAAGAAATATTTAGATCTATGTAGCATGTCAATCTGATTTAACATAATGTCGGTTCACGGTAAGAAAAAACGTTTCACATTAACACTGGCTCTGTTAGGCTTTCGCGCGCAAGGTCCTCAGAAACGTCGAAAGATCGATTGATTAAGAGATCGATTAATCAGTTAATCAACCGATTGATTAAGAGATCAATTAATCGGCCGCTCAATAGATGGTCGTGAAAACTAACGATCAAATGAATGAATATTAAGTGAATGAATCAATAGATATAACTAATAATCAAGAAAGACCAAATCGATAAAAGTTCACAAAACTATAGCAACTGAATTCGTTTCTATGGAGACGAACTGAACTCGGATGTAACTCTTGCTACGGCACGCGCCCACGCCACATGGAGAGAGATTTCGACCCCCCCCCGATCCCTTCATGTCACCCTACATGAGTTCCCTCATGTCACCCTACATGAGTTCCCTCATGAGTCATGCTAAGCAATGTCAGATTAGCGTTGATGCAAGAGATCGTCTTTCTGACAAGACACGTCACGTATCACGTGGAGTTTAATTAATGAGATCGAAAGAGAGAAGTAGCATGATAGCTATTATAGATCTCACGCGATAGATTTAATGATCTCATTAGAATGACAATGATCGGTGTTGGGTTCTATTGTCTTCAACGCACTGACACTGCATGCATGACGGTGACGTTTAGGACGTCACGACATGTTGACGCAAGTCACCGTCACTGTCTGTCTGTTTGTCTGTATGTGCTCTTAATTCTCCTTTGTTTCTGTGTAACTGTTTCTGCCTCTCTTCGTCTGTTTATAAATGTCTCTGTCTGTATGCCTGTATGACAGTAGTAGTGTTAGTGATAGTGGTAGTAGTAGTAGTAGTAGTAGTAGTAGTAGTAGTAGTAGTAGTAGTAGTAGTAGTAGTAGTAGTAGTAGTAGTAGTAGTAGTAGTAGTAGTAGTAGTAGTAGTAGTAGTAGTAGTAGTAGTAGTAGTAGTAGTAGTAGTAGTAGTAGTAGTAGTAGTAGTAGTAGTAGTAGTAGTAGTAGTAGTAGTAGTAGTAGTAGTAGTAGTAGTAGTAGTAGTAGTAGTAGTAGTAGTAGTAGTAGTAGTAGTAGTAGTAGTAGTAGTAGTAGTAGTAGTAGTAGTAGTAAAAAAGCAGCAGCAGCAACAACAACGGCAACAACAACAGCAACAGTATCAAGCAGTAGAAGGAGTATAGTAATAATAATTTTAGCCGAACATAATTCCCAGACCTAATCCCCGGACATTATTTTCCAGATAAAATCCCGAACATAATACCCGGACTCAAAATTGACCCAATCCCCGGACATAATCCCCAGGCTTGGACAATGGACACTATCTCCACAAATTAGCCAATTGAAACATCAACAATTAGCCTATAGTCCTAATGGATTATGAAGCCTATAAATTGCAATTTTCGTATGTTATAAGAAAGATTATAATCCAAAATAGTGAGTCTGAATAGCGCAAATTTAAGCTGCAGATTTTTCGTGTTTTCTGTTTAATTTGAATAAAATTGAATGTATTGTGTTATTATGTGGATCAAATCGACCGTTTTGTTACACATGCGCTAAATCACTTTATGCACGTTGATTTAGGCTAATGATGGCATAACAGCGACTGCGACGCTTTAATTAGTCTAATTATTTACATCAAAGCAGCAGTGTTGAATGTTTTGAAAATAGGCCTAAATCGGCCTATATCATAAGATACTCTTAATTGAGTGACTGATAGTATGTCATATGTAACTGGGTATAATGTAACAGTAACAATGGACTATATCATATAATTATGAGCAGGGCTGTAGGCTACTGGTAAATTTTGAGGTGACGTATAATACACGCCGGCCGAAAAAAAATGGACTTTTTTGGCATAAATTTTCTGACGACCTTTATATTTTTTATTAGTCATCTTCTACTTTCCTTACTTTTTTCAACTGTAATAGTTCACGACAGTCAAATAACCACTATATACTTTCCGCGATATTCGACTATTTTCTGCTTGTAATTTCATTTTTCACACATTGTTTTTCATTGAATTCTTTGTGAGGTGAGTAGGCCTATATATGCTACATGTAGGCTATTCCGGTATCCTCGTTTTCGGAGGTAAGTACACGATGCCGGTTTTTTCTCGGAGGTGAGTACACGCGGTATACCCGCGTATACCCTCGTGTACAGCTCGTGTACAGCCCTGATTATGAGGTAGATCTATAGGCCTATCGATTAATTAAGGCACATTATTTGTGACGGTGTCATGAAAAGGATTATCCCCCCTGAAAGCTATCCGGGGGGATGAATTAATCTATCCCCCGGATGGAATTAACCGGTCTAGACTATCCGTGGGGATAAACCATTCTATCCCATTTTTTGAAAAATGCGTATAATTAAAAAATTTATACTCTAATCAAAATTTAAAGTCACTCTAATTGTTTTAAGTGACCTAAGCAATGCTCAGAGAAAGGCAACTCGAAATTATTTAGTGTCTCCGAGTGTTTTTAAGCGTTTTAAATGTTTTAAGTGCTATAAAACCAAAGCAAAACAAATTATCTAGTATATAGGAATAAACATACCTGTTAGTGTCATTGTTCAAAACAGAGCAGATGAAAATTAATTTGCAAAAATAAATGCACGCGGAAGTGTTATTTTTGACTTTTCCTCATTTTGGGGGATACTATTAATATGGGGGATACTCTATTTCGTGACAACGGCGATAATGAGGCTATAGTTAGGGCTTCATGCATAGGCCTACATGGCGGTACTTGCGAGATACGATTAATCCAAAGACGCAAATAGCGATGCAGAAATAGGTTAATTATGCATATATAAATTATATATATATATACCGGGATGATTATGTCCTGCGCAAAAAGAGGAATTATGCCCGGGATATTATGTCCTGTGGATCATGTCTGGAGGATTATGTTCAGAGGGGATTATGTCCGTAGCTATTATAGATCTACATCCGAGTAAGTTCTCAACGCGAGAGGACTCTGCAGCTTGTGTGTTGCAGTTCTCGGCCAATAGAGGACTGTTAATAAATTCTGCTTTGGATGCTGTGTTGGCAGTTGCTAATCAACACAGTTGTAAATTCCGTTTCTCGTTCTCACATTGAACGTCTAATTCTTATTTAGAACCTTCGCTGGTTTCACCGATAGGACTATCTCTAAAGTCTTAATTGTGTCCTTCCCCGGCTTCAGCTACTCGATCGTTCGAGAACAAATCAATTGATCAGCAGCCGCTCTCTTATAGGCGCTGCGACAAGCTTCAATCTCCCGTAACGGTAAATCCTCCGAATTTTCCTGGCTGTAGACTGGCTACAGCCTTTAGCCTACGCCCCAACTGAACGCTACCTTTGAAGTTGAACTAAGCTACTTTAACGGTAGCTTACACACTACTTGTTTTTCAAAATACAAATGGAGGGGAATAGAAGAAGAGGAAGACCGAGGCAGGTGATGCTAGACTGGATGATGGAGGACGGTTACCAAAAACTCAAGGAGAAGGCACGACGGAGGATGGAGTTGCCGCATTTTGCGTTCTAACCTGCCTAGGGGCAGAGAACCTCAAGAAGAAGAAGAAGACTACTTATTTTGCACAGACCCGTTTAATGTATCTTCCCTGAACTTCGCATCTGCAGTAAGCCTATCACTATCAGGGCTCAGAGGGCATCTCGTCACCAAACAACATCAAAGCTCAGCCGAATGAGTGAGCCCAGGTCACCCAGCAGAGAATCGAGGATGACATGGGATGTTCGGCTGCATCTGGGAAGCTGGAGGGGACCCCGCACTGATTTGCTTTCTTTCCTAGACACTGTCTTCCGTCCTATACATTTTCTTCCGTCCATAAGTAGGCCCATACATATTTCATAACTGGCCAGAACCCGGTCTTTGATTTATGTGCACTGCATCATGTATGGCGATGTTCGCCCGTGCGAATGTAGGCCTGCTGTCATCAATAATTAATTTCCACCGCATAGCACCACGTTACATGTCTTCTCGGCTTGAAGTTGACCCCCTCGGTTTCTGACCTGGCATCGGAACGGACCAATCAAACTGAATATATATCGTGGTCTTGATTTCATGTAGCCCTCGTAAATAAGCTGATCTACCCTGCAGACATTGCCTTTGTTTGACGCTGAGAAATTGCGAATGTCTACATTACTATAGGCTATTATTTATCACCGATCACGCGATATAGCCTATCCACGTCTGTACGGTCTATAATTTTATGTAGATTCTACGCAAAGAAAACGCATCGCGGTTTAGCATAAAGCGCCAGCTATAATTGATTCGTATTAGAATTACCTCTTTGTCTAACCGATTATACATGATTGTGGGGCGCGGTGGTGTAGTGGTGGCGTCGTTGCCTTGAAGCCGGAAGGTTCGAGGTTCGAATCCCCCCTCAACCGCGTAGGGACCTTGGGCAAGTCCTTCACTCACAATTGCTCAGCGCTTCGGCGTGAAACTCCGATGCAGTGTCCGCTCTGCATTCGGGAGCGCCTCTGAGTAGAGAGAGCTTGAAGGGGCGCTATAACAAGTGCACATACAAACAAATGTAGTTATTTGGTTAGAATCCAATAGATTAGTTACCATGCATTTGTGGCACAGAGAGAGAGAGAGAGAGAGAGAGAGAGAGAGAGAGAGAGAGAGAGACCTTAGTGGTACGGTACATGACGAACCGCTTAATAATGGCGCTTTGTACCTCGACTTATATGAGAAGACGATCAAGTGCTGGCTGTTAATTATTATCGGACGTGTATACACTGTATACAGCATATAGAGGCACAAAATACACAGGTGTTGATAGAGTGGGATTGGTGGACAGAAGTAATCCCAGGCGAATGAAGAAGAGGGATAATAATGCTTCCGTTCTGTAAAGGCACGTTCAGCACGGAATGTAAAAATAGCTGTAGTGGAACTATTGTAGACAGAAATAATCCCAGATTAGGCCTACTCTGTCTGTCTGTCTATCTGTCTGTCAGTCTGTCAGTCTGTCAGTCTGTCTGTCTGTCTGTCTGTCTGTATGCATGTATTCTGTCTATGCGTCCGTCCGTCTGCCTGTCTATCTTAGGTAAGATATTTGCCCATCATCATAATTATTAGGACGTGGTGCGAATGATCTGCTCGTGAAGAATAGAAGACGAAATGGAAGCGGTTGCACTAGCCTAGCCTATACCTGAAAAACAAAACAACTTCATTCACCTTACGATGCTACCAACAACCACTTTCAAGTTTCAACAACCACTTTCAACAACCACTTTAAACAACCACTTTCAGCAACCACTTTCAACAACCACTTTCAACAACCACTTTCAGCAACCACTTTCAACAACCACTTTCAAGTTTCAACAACCACTTTCAACAACCACGTTCATTCGTTCAACAACCACTTTCAACAACCACTTTCAACAACCACTTTCAACAACCACTTTCAACAACCACTTTCAACAACCACTTTCAACAACCACTTTCAACAACCACTTTCAACAACCACTTTCAGCAACCACTTTCAACAACCACTTTCAAGTTTCAACAACCACTTTCAACAACCACGTTCATTCGTTCAACAACCACTTTCAATCGTAATCTATAATTATGAACTTGCTGATGACCGGTTTCAACTCATTCGTGTTCACTTCGTCTTCTCTGGGCCCCAAGCTGTCGGATTTACGAACGCCTTAGGCTTGTAATATTTATGATAATGCTGGCACCATAATGAGTTAAGTACGAATAGAAGAGATGGAAGACAGCAATAAGGTCTATAGGCCTACTCACCAAACAATTGCCAAAAATGAATCAAACCGTACAAATATCAACGATTGCAAGTGCCTGAAAATATCAATGAGGCATTTGTTCAGTTTAAATACTGGAAACTATTATAAGAAACGGTGATAAGACGACTGAGTCACAAACGAAGTTGAAAGTAAACTTGAAACATTCACGTCGTATTGAAGTTGGAAAATTCAGAATTTGCTGAATGTGTGCAATGCAATTTTACATATCAATAGAAAAATCGTCAGATTTTGAGGTCTAGTAGCCTATTAAGATATAATTCGGAATAAAACTGAATCAGCCTAACTTGTGGAGATCTGTGCAGATTGACATTGTACAGGCTTGAAACAAATCATCATCATAATTATCATGATCATCTTCAACGTCGTTGTCGTCTTCATCACTATCATTGCATAATCACCATCGTCACCACAGTCATCACCTATAATTCTATATATCATTCTATAGACTCATAAACAATCGCGTCACCATCCTGTTTTTCTTCGTTTCTTATGCGCTATTTGAGCCTATTTCGTCCGTTCATTGCACTCGTCCGTCGTTCTTTCATTCCTTCTTTCTTTCATTCCCAGCAGCACTCTATTATAGTGAAGCGCATGCCTTCCTTTGCCGTGGAGAGGATTATGGTAAAACCATTTTACAAGGTCTCTCCGTTTTCGCGGATTAATCAACTTCAATCCGTTTTAAAAGCAGCTGCGGTTCGGCTGATTGGTTTGATTCCAAAGTCTGGTCGTTTGTGTCTGACTGTAGGCTACACAAAACACACGACGAGCCACATTGATTGTTCACGCAAGGTCGCATTGAGTTCATGATCAGAAGATATTTATTACGTAGGCTACTCAATCAATCGATCAATGAGTTTACTTCGCTTTTTATCTGTCCGGTTTACACCTTTGAGTTCATTTACTCCTTTGAGTTCAATAAACAAAAAAGAACAATACCGAATAAATAAACAGAATAGAAATTGAATAATTAAATGTAAAATTAAATTTAAAAAGCAGAATAAGTGCATGAGTGAATGAGTGATTGGGTAGATAAATAAATGAATGAGCGAATAAGTGAATGATTGAATAAATGGACAAGTAAATGAGCGAATAAGTAAATGATTGAATAAATGAATGAGTGATAATTGAATGAGAGAGTAATTGAATAATTGAGTGAGTGAATGAGTGAATAAGTGAATGAGTGAATAAGTGAATGAGTGAATAAATGAATGAGTGATAATTGAATGAGAGAGTTATCGAATAATTGAGTGAGCGAATGAGTGAATAAGTGAATGAGCGAATAAGTGGAAGAGTGGATAAGTGGACAAGTAGCCTAATAATAATTGAACGAATAAGCGAGTGAGTGAATAAGCGAATGAGCGAATGAGTGAATAATTGAATGAGTGAATAATTGAATAGATCTAAGTGAATGAGTGAATAAGTGAATAAGTGAAGCAGACTTGTTGTCCTCGAGACCAAAGTCTTGGTCTCGAGTGCGCTCGAGTTCGGTTTTAAAAGGCTTGGTCTTGGTCTTGGTCTTGAGAATAAAAGTCTTGGTCTTGGTCTTGGTCTTGAGGGCCAAAGTCTTGGTCTTGGTCTTGGTCTTGAGAATAAAAGTCTTGGTCTTGGTTTTTCAAGACCAAGACCAAGACCTGCCTTCACGATAGTATCATAATTATATTATAATAATAACTAATAAAATTAGCCTATAATTACATGTATATGGTAGAAAATGAAATCATGGTATAAACAGTTCATGTAGGCCTAATATAATAAACAGCAACTAAAAACTATAATTTTGTCAAATTTTCGGAGAAAATTTATTTTATTTCTGGGCGCTTTCTCCGCTGGAAATGTCCAGATAGGACCCTACGCCATGGGAGGATTTTAAAAAAGACTCACGATTTCTAAATTTATATCCAGTGCTTGAAAAGATGCTGTGCGTGCCAGCAACTTCAGCACCTGTAGAACGTATTTTTTCGCATGGTGGATTTTTCATGAGGCCACACCGGGCACGCCTTGGTCAGAAAATGAATTGGTTCTGTTAAAATGCAACAGCCATTTGCAATAACATTGCACATAATCACATTAAAGAGTTTTGTAGGCACGAACTGAACTCGGAATACTCTGCAGTTCGGTTATAGAGTTGCTTTGTTTGAATAAAATACGTTTTCATTAAGATAGTAGAACCTGCATTTTCGCAAGGTCTTGTCTTGGTCTTGAGACCAAAAGTCTTGGTCTTGTCTTGGTCTTGAGCCCAAAAGTCTTGGTCTTGGTCTTGGTCTTGAGGCTCAAAGTCTTGGTCTTGGTCTTGGTTTTGAGGTTTGAGGTCTTGACAACAACACTGAAGTGAAGTGCTCATTCATTCACTCACTCACTCATTCATTCATTCATTCACTTATTCGTTCATTCCTTAAACTTGTCTTCTCGTCTCCTGCAGAGGTTCGTGAATTCTGTCAGCTGGAAACGTTTCGCGCTGACTGTCGTTCTGAGGACCAGGTCCTTTCGATGGTCTCCGCTTCCTACGGTCGAATGCACCTTGGTCGCTGCGTGAAGAGGGACTGGGGCTACATCGGATGTACAGCCAATGTCATCACTCATCTAGATCGGGTCTGCTCCGGACGCAGGTCGTGCAGTTTCCACGTCGCTGACCTCAACGGAAACCAACCGTGTCCAGGAGACCTCGCACCCTACCTCGAAGTCGTCTATGAGTGCGTCACAGGTACATGCACGCCGCTATCACAGGTCAATGTATTAACGTAGACACAGGTGCGTATAGGCCTGCTACCAAAACTAAACGGGTCTGTGCAAAGTAATGGTTAGCACAGTATAGCTTATAAGTAGCTTTACTCAAAGGCAGAGATCAGCTTGGGCGCATAGTCTGAAAAAATTTCTGAGGGCTTACCATGTGTGGGTTTCTAATGTAGGCTACATCATCGCAAAATATAGCCTACAGGATTAGTCTTTTTGTGCAGTTTGTCGTGGCACGCGCACCTGCATGAATTCCTTCATTATTCAATATTCACTAATCACGAAGATTTAAATATCGCTCCTTCAGGGCTAATTAGGCATACTCAGGAGCACAATAAATTAACTTTATAGCTTGAATATAGTTTCGCGGAGTTAATAACTTAGTACGTTAATACATTAGGCTAGGTAAATATTATAAATAAAGTTTACATTGTACATAATTATAAGCGTTTCTAAGTCATTTAATTATTTGGTTTATTTTCTTTCAGTCGTTGCTAAGCCTTCCAGCAAGTGCAGTGCGCATGCGCCGATCACGCTGACGTCAGAGTCCGGTTACCTGGCCAGCACAGTCGCCATAGAAACGGGTCGCGGCGGGGTCGACTGCCCGTGGCGAATCGAGTCACTTCCGGGTCAGCGGGTCAACCTGACCCTGGTCAACTTTGCCCGCGCCTCGTTGACCCCGTTGACCGCTACTGACCAGCTGGTCCATTCGACGGTGACCCCCTCGAGGCCGAGGATCTGCTTCCAGCTGGCCATCATCCGCGAGGAGGGCAGCGATCTCTCGCGACCGGTCACCGAGTGCGAGGGGTCGAAGGTCAGGAACAGTCACGTGATGACGTCGTCAACGAACGTCGTCGAGGTCGAGATGACCGTTGCTAGGCAACTGAACGTCTACTTCCTGCTTCACTATCGAAGTTAGAACGACATCCAATAAAATTATTATAATTACTCAGATCTGCTTTATAAATGCATCAAAATGAACGCAATGTTTACCGTATACTTGCCCCTTTTATATAGCGCATTTTCAATGACTATTAAGAGGTGCTCTAGACTTGTTTGTTTGAATTCGTTATGTTCTATGTTCTACAATGTTCTGTTTTGCTCTGTTCTGTGTTGTTGTTGTTTTTGCTGCTGCTGTTAAACTAGAAACCATAATTGAGGAGAGAATGGAGTAGAGAAGACAATGGTGGACGAAAGAAGATCGCTGATAGGAATTATCAGAAGCAAGCAGAAAAACTGGTTGAGTCACATCATGAGGGGAGAATATAATAATTAGCCTATCTCTCCTAAGAACCATGTTGAGGGAAGAATTGTAGGTAAAAGACAAAAGACGGCAAGAAGACCGAGGATGATGTTATTGAACTGGATGATGATGAAGAAGGGCTATAGCCGGAAATTGTGACGAATGGCGCCATTCCATGGAGTGGACGTACAAACCAGAGCCATGCGCTGAGTGTCGGCGGCGTCGCGCCGGTAATTTTTATTCGGCGCCCATGAATTGCCGGGGGCGGCGCGGCCGGCGCAGAGCTCTCGTACAAACCTGCCCAGAAAGACGCTCATCCTATTGCTTTCTACACTATTCAATAAAATCATATCTATAGGCTAATTTGTTCTCTTACGTGTTGGCTTTACAGTCGTTGGTTGTCCCCGACCGGAACTACACCCCGGGGTTTGGATGACCCTGGAAGGAGATGCAGCTGTGCTCAGATGCAATGCAACTGGCTTCCAGGGCAGGATCCGTTGTCTGGGCACACAGTGGGAAGGTCACATCGTCGATAACTGCTCACTGCCGACCCCAATCACCGTTCAGGGTCTGGCGCTCAACACACACCCGTTTCCGTACAGTGAGTTCTTCTAAAACCAGTTGCAAAAACTATCGGCACCGTACGTAAGCTCATGAGCAATGTATGTGTGTATTTGGGCAGGCCCTATAATGTTTATTTTATATTTATGTATGTGTGTATGGCAGTATAATACAAGTACGTCTATTATGCTGGCCTCTCCATTAAGAAAATCCAAGACGGTAGCTGTAGGCTAACGTTTGCTGCGCACAACTTGTGTTTATGCAATACCTGGAAATTAGCATAGCCTACCTGGGCGTCCGTTTGATCACGTGCAGCTTTGTGTAATACAGGTATTCTGATTGTCGTGTCCGGAGGGGTTGCGCTCGGAGTCTTTATCGGCGGAATCGTTCTCGTCTTCTCAGCACGTTCTCTCAAAAGACGAAGGTGAGAAGTAGACGCAGCTGACTTTTTCAGTTAAGAGCGAACCGTTGAGGCTTATAGTTAGGCCCTGCTAGGGTTACATGCTCACACATTGCAAGACCAACTTCAAAAATGATTTTCACCGCAGCATCACATTCACACGGTTTCCCGGGGCTGACGATATTCTGGGTTATACTTAGAAGCTGAGACAGGGCAGTCACGGGTCATTTAGCTATCTTGAGGCTTTATGAGGAAAATGTTCAGAAACAAATTGAGATAGCCTAATAGAAGCGTAGGTAGGCCTACTACCTACGACTTTGTATTCATATGAAAATTATACTAGATCATTTTATTCGTGCAGTTGTTAGCCCGCTATTGTGCACTGTGCCTTGCAATAACGGACGCTTAGTAAATACGTTGTCAAAATACTAGACGACTTTTCAATAGGATCATATCTAATTGCTTTCATCATTGGGTCAATTGAATTTGCTTTCCGCTATATTGTAATTGCCGGATCAAGTGAATTGGTGACATATTATTATAATTATTATTATTATTAATTCCATCGAATTTTCCAGGCGACGTCTTCAAGTCAGCCGTTCAACCACTTCTTCCTCTTCCTCCTCATCCATGTCTTTACCATTCAACGTCTGCTGTGCTGGACGACGTCGGCCTCGACCACCATCCTACCAGTCGGATGCTGCAACCACCGGTAAAACCATCGTCATCTCCTGCGACCTAGTTGCTCCGATGACCTCGAACACCCTCGTCCACCACGACGGTGACCGTCCCTCCTGCCAGAGGTCCCTTGACTACCGCTGCTGTCCATGCTCCGATACGACGCCGAGGTGGAACAGCAGCTGTCCTCGGAGTCAGTCCGTCGAGGTGGAAGAGACGAAAGAGGATGAGGAGGATGAAGAACAGGTGGTGGAGGAGAAGGGAAGTCGTAAGTACCTCGGGTACCAGTCGAAGGGGGGCAGCGGAGGTGGAAGAACGTTTAAGCGGTACGCTGGAGGAGGAAGTTCCGACTGCAGACTCCAACAGACTACACGACTCGGCTAGATGTTTCGTTCTTGAACTGCTATGCATGCACACATGTACAGGGTGCGGCCAAAAAAAATACCCCATTACGAAAATCGCGATTTCTCAAAAACCGCTGAATATTTTTTTACAAATATTTTCATTCTTATTCGTAACATATTTTTGCATATTATCTGAAAATGTTATGTCGGTATCTCTATATTTGTGATCATGACATCAGGCAGAAAAAAGAACTGCATTTTTTCAACTGAACACGGCATTCACGAAATAGGAAATCATATTTTTTCCTAAAGTAGCATGCGGTGTGGCATAATTACGTCATTTCCGCTTTGCAGACGGTGTTTTGTTTGCATTTTGAGTCAAATTGCAATTGCAAGCAGACAATTTTATCCAGACGAAGAAAAAGGCCCATATCATTCAAAGTCGCCTGTTGGTCGAGAGAGCCAAGTTCTCTCCCCACGTCATGGTTTCTGCATGTGTTCGCTATCATGAGGGTAAAGGACGCTTGCATTTCATTGACGAGAAGGCCAAAATCAATGCTAAGTAATACGTGGAGAATCTTTTGTGTAAACATGTTGATGACTGTCACACTGTCTTGGGAAATCAGTTCACTTTTCAGCAAGATGAAGCGTCCGCTCACGGCGCCAAACCGGCCCAAGATTGGCTAACAGGTCACTGTTCGGACTTCATCGACAAGGATTAATGGCGCCAAATTCCCCAGATATGAACCCACTCGACTATGCTGTCTGGGGGTGCAATGCTTGAGACTCGCAACAAACTTACCACAAAGCCAGAGAACATTTCTGAACTGAAAAATACACACAAAATCATCTTTGTTACTTATAGCTGTCATGAAATGTCTGTTGAAACGAAAATAACATTGTTTCACTTCAGGGTTGCACCATTTTGATGTTCATGAATCGAATTTCATTAAATTTAGCCAAGTTGTAGACAGATATGTGTCAAATAGACTGGTGAAGTTTTATAACAAAATATTCAGCGGTTTTGGAGAAATCGCGATTTTCGTAATGGGGTATTTTTTTTGGCCGCACCCTGTACATGTACGTATAGTGTGTGCATGTATGTATGCATGTGTGTGTATATATTATGTATGTATGTACGTATGTGTACTGTGTATGTATGCATGCATGTATGACATTGTATGTATGTATGTGTATTGTGTATGTATGTATGTACCTTTCAGATCTAAACAATTGTTGCGTTTTAAGACAGTTTCAGAATGTTTGTTGCACAAGGCGGATTGCAACAAACAATAACATCAACATTAATTATACTATTAAATATTAATATTATTACATGAATTCAATGTTTATATTATTACTAGGCCTGCACACATAAATCTATGAGATACTAAGAACATCTCTAAAACATAAGTTTACATTAAATTTTTTATTTTATATTGAATTTTATATTACTAATGCTTGTTGCTGTTTAACAACACTGTAATATCAAAGATGATTAGTGTTGCCCTCCCCTGCTATCTAGACTCGGGATTGGCACTGTCACAGTGCGAACAGTGGCGGAGTTTTATATTATTATTAACACTAATAGCCTACATGTTAACTCTTCTAACTTTCAAGTAGTCAAATTATTGAAACAAAACAATATTCTATAAACGAAATAATCAGTATATACGCATGTTTTTACAGAATTATTTCAAGTCCAACCACAACTGCTCAAAAGAACAAGAAACAAATACTGGCAAATTAGAGAAACAAAATAAATGGTAAAGAATCGAGAAATGGCAAAATTCAATGGTGGAGGAAAGGGCAAGCAATTGGTGGGAGAATGTGAGAAGGGTGGTGGGAAATCCCCCACCAAATAATATGCTCCTCTGTTCTTACGTCATGTTAAGAAAGTTACAACAGGCGAACAATACATTAAGAGGACGTTGATAAATTGTTCGATTGCTCAAACGCTTCTGCTTCAATTAAAATATCCCAACGTTAAATCCATTTCCTTAAATGTCATATTAACTTATCTCACAAAAATCATCTGCATGTTATTGATATGCACACCAAGTTCATTCAAGCATGCGAAACCCTTAATAAATTACAGATTCGATAAAATAAGTCAATATGCAGAATTAACAAACAAATTGCTTAACTGGTCTTTGTACATTCTGCATCTAAGTGCGATGATGGCAGTTTTTTGACAAATTGTTTCACAATTTACAATAACATTCCTGAAAAAGACGGTCAAACAAGGCATTTCAACCTTGAATCCTGGTAACAATACCTGGTAACAATATTTAAAAAATGGTAACATTGAGACAACAAAATGAAAATACCACTAGAACTGACAGACAGATAGATTACCCAATTGAAAAGCAGCAAAGTAGGTTAAGGGAATACCAATTGAAAAACAGCAAAGTAGGTCAAAGTCATACCAATTGAGAAGCAGTAAATTAGGTCAAGGGCACACCATTTGAAAGCAGTAAACTAGGTTAAAGGGTAAACCCTGCTGCATGTTGGTCACAGAGGAGAGTTGGAATCCATAGCAACGAATTGTGCTTTTAAAAAAACAACCAATCACACAATGGTACTACCGACTCTAATACTGTAAGCCAACACTATGGCGACAAATATTTTCTTTCAGCACTGGAAACCATGGCAACCAATTACTCTATTTAAAGTCAACTAAGGAATGGTACCAATGCAAGATAAGCAGTCGGTCAAAACCAACTGGCTGACCTAGTTTCCTGCTGTTCAACAAAAATAAGAAATAATGTCCATTGTCTTTGAACAAAGTGTAACTAAATAACGGGACATCAGGATATTTATAAATCACCTAGATTTGGATATTTTTCTCATAGACCGCTGCTTCAGGTCATAGGAACTTGGCAACAAATAACAACTACCTTCTCAAAACTAATACCAACACCCTAATATACACCATCGCATGTGACGTAACGTAGTCAGTGCCAAGCAAGGTTAAAGGTCAGAGATGGACGGCCCTGACACAGATCTGTGGATTTTCAATGTGAGCTTTGCTCTGTATAAGTCTCAACTCTTTCTGTGCGATATTCAACGGTTTGCCGTCTTTAGTGAACTCTGTGTGAAAAATGTAACATAAAGTGTAACGTAACAAACAACCATCAAACTTATAAAACTTGTTCATTTAATTATTTTACACATTATAGTTCCTTTGGATGCAATTTAATGCCTTAATTCTTTGAAAACAATGATGCTCTATTAATTGTTTAAAAATATAGATTGCTTTTTCATTAATTGTGTAAAAATGTCCACCATCAAACTGAAACAGGTCACTGAAGCAAGACCAAAGATATAAATGAAGAAAATAGGGAAGGGAAGCCACTGAAAATAAGTCCTTCAATTGTAAACTTGTCAAATTTTAACAATTGTTTCACTGAAAATGCACAATTGATTGATGACTTTGCAAAATAACAGAACTCAGATTTAAGTATATATCAGATCAGACTATTAAACAATCGAAACGTCAGATAAAAGTGAAAACTTACGTTCAGTCCATGTCAAAGTTTGCTTGAGCACATGCTGCATTGTTGAAATGACCTTCTCAATTGCAAGCTACAATGATAATCAATAAGAAATAAACTTACAGGGATTGTGTGTAAAATAAATTACAAGCAACAAACACAGTGTTAACAATGTTACACAATTAATGAAAAAGCAATATATTTTTAAGCATAGCATACAACTAAATAAAGGTCATCAGCTATTTTAGTGTTGGCTTGGAAAATGGTATATTTTCAAGACATTTCGACCAAAGGACTAAAAATGGTCATCAGATTTTTTGGCCAAAGTTCAAAGAAATGTTTTCCCACACAAGGCCAAAAGATGTTGGCCCCCCCTTCGAAAATTTCCACATCAACCCCATGTACAGACCTGTGTTATAAAACAATTATGTAATGCAACTAGACACGTTAAGTAGTGCCAGTTGACAGCCAATCAATCTCTGCTCAGTACAGCCATCACATGGATCCGAACATAGCATGACTGATATGCACAGGTCCACGTTAATCAATTATGTATGAGAATTTTATGCTTCAGCAACCAAAGTCATCCATCAAACTCAACATTCCAAAAAAGAAAAAGGGCAAGAAGAAGCATAAGAAGAAGAAGATTAATTGCCTATTATTAAGCCAATCATGTTAGGCATCTAACGGTATCTTGTGCTCACAAGCAGGGCTGGCCTTAGGCACAGGCAAAGCAGGCAGTTGCCTAGGGCGCCAGAGTCTAGAAGGGGCGCCATTTTCGAAAATTTTGTTTAACAGTTTCAAGTTTTTCGGGTTTTTACCATCTTTTAAGTCCAATGATTATTTTCCATAATTCAAGACTTGCTCTTAAAACAAATTCAAAGTAATTATTAATTTAATTATATTATAAGATAGTTTAAATTGGATGATATATTAGCAGGAATTGAATTCGATACCTTGAAGTCGGTGGGATGACGGTACGTCCAGGCAAGAAGGAGAGCGGCAAAGAGATCGCCTGTTCCTGTAAACTCTGTCGGAATAGCTGGAATGTCGATTTGAAGCAACTCAGCCATTCCATCTACAACACAAATGGTCATTGAAGTATAGATGTAAATGGTATGTTTTAAAACTTTTTATGAACGTACAGATCTGGCAATTTATAGATGCAGAGAAACTGGAAAAGTATTACGCAGTGTTGGGCCGCTGCGCAAGCTTTTACCTCTCCCTGAAAAAAAAAAAAATCCAGAATAACTGGCATCGTGTAATTTAAGTAAGCCTGAGCTAAGTAGGCTATGTGAGCATGCAGATGGTAGATTCTATAATCAGAACCACATGCAGCCGGAAAAGTGAAAGTGAAAAGTGAAGTAAGGCAAACCTCTTCTTCTTCTCTTTCCCTCACAAAACCACAAACAACGGAATTTTGGTGTAAATGCTCCATGCCCTCCCACGCCAATGATTTGTATATGTAGTAGTTCTGCCGATAAAAACTTACTTGTTGAAGAACTCGCAAAGCAAATCAGTATGTTTTTGTTTGATCCGATCTCAGAGCTGCTGATGATCACCGTCTTTGCTCCCATCGCGTGCAAACATTTGATCGCCTGTTTTGCTGATTCAAAGTCGACGACCTTGATCCCGGTGAGAAGCCTGCATGGAAATAAAAACCAAAGGCACATGGGTAATTCGGGGAACCATAGACTTCCAAGCATAAAGACTGTCAAAATATGACAAAACTCAATTTTTTTTAATTGTTAGGTTTTGAAAGAATAATACATAATAATACATAAATATGCCTTAACACTTTGACCGCGTGGTACGTGTATACAGTATACACGTACCTAATTGAGTCATTTAACACAGCAAATCAGCGGCCAACGTGTTAAAGAAGTTAACACTACAAATTTTTTAGAAAATAAATTAATTTTCAACAGTGTTTTAAACGATCCAGTACGTAGTAACCATTACTCTAATATTTCAAAGACATTTCCATAACTCTGCCAGCATGCTGCCATTACTAGCAGTGTTCGGCTCAAGATAAGTCTAGCAAAGATAGAATGAATAAAAAGCCCAGAAGTCTTTCTAGCAACATTAGCAGCTTGTTTCCATGATGTCTCCTAAAAACCTAGACATATCAGAGTGCTTGGCACATACCAACAAACCAATGCATTTCAAAATTATACAAAATTAAAATGCGTTCTTCTTGGAATTATAATTTGCGCAACTAAATTATTTTTTACTCATAACTTTTGACATGAACAAGATAGAACTATAATGTTTATGTAATTTTAAAGAAGAGACTGCCATTTAAAATGATTGTACAATACTCACATTGTAAAAAACTGAGTTAAGCCTGGTTTTAATCAGGTCGTCATATAATTATGTAGTTAACATAATGGCTCCCAAAACTAGTGTCATACTTACTCAGTTTCATATTGATTTGGAGTGATGATGTCGGCATGGGGAATAATGTGTTCCTTGTATACTGGCAGAAGTTCCTCAGGAACATACTAAGAGCAAAAGGAACAGCATGCAAGGAACTAACTTCACATATGAAGTTAACATCGTTAATACAGAGAACTCTTAGTACTTGTTCTTCTGTTGTCTGGTGACAGTTTCTTTAAGTCTGTCTGCCTGACTGTGTAATTGTCTGTCTCTATATCTGCCTCAGTCTGCATAATTCTCTGCCTCACTATTTCTCATTATGTACATCTGCTAGCTGTGTCCTTTGTTGCCTGCTTCCCTATCTGCCTGGGTATGTCTCACTCTGTCTGCTTACCATATTTATGATGTATGTCTGCAGGATCTATCTTTATAGTTTGCCTGCTTGCCTGTGTATTTCTTTATGTATGTCTTTGTCTGTCTCAATGTCTTTGTCATTCTCCTAGCCCTTACTTCCCTACAAGGGAAACCAGCATCCTCAGGTATTCATTCTATTCAACAAAAGTGGAAAGAAGACTATGTGACAAAGACTGTTTCTATCATCTGGATCATAGAAACAAGCAAATAAATAAATAAATAAATAATCATACTGACCAACAAATAAATAAATCCTACCAACCAAAACTCCCTTGTCGCCCATGACTGGATCACACACTAAAAATTAAACAGCAAACTGCAAATAATTGAAGCGAAAAATTCCCTTTAAAAGACAAGCAAATAAGTTCATTGCAATTACACAACGAATTAAAACGTATTTGATAATTAAAGTAGACTGAAAAGGAGCAACAAAAGATTGGCACTACATCCTGTGTAATACATTCTAACGGCTGATCATTAGTTTTCTGCATATTTACAAACTATTTACTACTATATTTATATAACCTTACATGAAGTTTATAATCCAAATCATAGTTACATTGTCTTGCATTATTCACATTTTCAATCACATCATACTCTATCGTATCACAATACGCCGAATACTACAATCATCCAATCAACTTGTTTATTAGAAGTACTAAGCCGACACAGACACAACTTAAACAGACAATATCATACAGGGCATACATGGAGACCGTCACAACGCAACGATAAAATATTGTTACTATGACCGTGCGTATATAGAATACTGCGAGATGAAGTTATGACAATCTTTAATAGGTATTGAGAAGTTATGAGGTTTAACTTGAATGTTACTAAAAACGAGTCACACATTTACATTCAATAACATTAATATCCATCACATTGCACATCACATTACATCACCCTACATAACATTCCTTCTAGCCCAAACTTGAATGGAGTCTTCTTATACCGTAAATTAGTTTCGGATTTGTTTTCTTTAAGTCCAGAATGACGTCTTTGACAGCCAACAGGAAGGACTTCGATCCAATGTAACCTGCACACACATAATAATTTATATTTATTTTAAAACTATATACCATGTATTCAATAAAATAGCAAATATAATGTTGTCATATTGTGCATAAAATGCTGGCTCAACCTTCCACTCCCTGTTGTTTGACTGCAAAATGGGTAGTGGTGCTCCTCCCTGTGCCTCAACAAGATTAATCTTTGACCTCTGTAGCCATTCACCTGAGGGACTTTCCTAAAGAGGTATGCAAACAGGTGCATTACCTGACCTTTGCCCTTTTAAGAAACTGTGTCCATAGAATCGCACAAACAAGTTTGTAACCAAAAATAGGAGTTTCTGTAGAAACATGTAAACACAAATGTCAGCTGTAATATTGAGGTCATATGGGGTAAGGCAGTGGTTTTCAACTTTTTTCTAGTTTCTCGGAGCACACTTTGCTAGCGGAACCCTCGAGTTTCACCCGTCAAGTATTTCAAGAAATTCAAAGCCTACAGCTTTTATCTGTACTTTGCTTACACTTCTGGTGCAGACTAGAGTATTACAAATACAAATACATGCCTAAAATTCTACAAGTGCAGGACCAGTGCACAAAACACTGTCACTGTCTGTCAGAGAATCAGAGAACAAGTACATTTTAGCATTATTTCGTCAGCAACTGTCCATCTATCTGACAGATGGACAGAGTATTGAAAAGTGAAAGTATTATTATCCTTCCTCAAGTTTAGGGTCTACTGCAAAATTTGTGCCTGCGTGGTTTAAGTCCTGGACGCATCGTAGATGTAAAACACGTAGGCAGACACATAACGATTCGTCTTCAACATAAAATAATCGTTTGGGGGCTCAACCGTCATGAGCGTGGTGATTGACAAGAGGTTATAATGGGGTGGAGGGGCTTCAGCTTGTGTGGGGAATGTTAGCTTCGTTTGCTGGTTATGTCGCTCCAAATGAAAACGTGCTTCTGCAACAGCAATCATGGACGCATCTGATCCTTGTTTCACGCATCTTATGTGATTTTCCGAGGAGTAAATAGCAAGTATGGGTCTATAATTATAACCCTGTCGGTTAAAGATTCTAAAGCTAACTAGGCTTAGGGTTTAAGCTTTCCTTTTCAAAAATTCGAATAGTTATCCGCTATATACCTGTGGATGAGAAATTTAATCACTAGCTTTCAAAATGAACGGACGAAAAGAAGATTAAAGCAAACAATTAGTTCGTCTAGTGCTCAGCAGATTCTGTTTGTTCAGAACAGCCCAAATAGTCTAAAACCAATGATAAAAATGCTTTGTTTTTGATTGTCCGACTGTATTATAGATGGAACGTACCGTGTCCTATAAACAATCTATAGCCTATGCTTGTAAGCCTATTGATTCCCGTAATGATGCACGTGCCTTCCGAATAACAAGTAATGAACTATAAGGACATAATTATACATGTAGGCTACATGTATTAAACAGCAAAAACATAATTATAAAAAACAACAATGCATCGCGTAATAATGTTATTGTAAGCAAGAATGACTGAAAGCTGTGAAAGAACCTATTCACTGCAAATAGCCTATTTTTGTGATTTCAGTTGGTGCCATAAAATTTCCATCAAACTGCCGTGGAACCCCTGGTCGACGCCCGCGGAACCCTTGGGTTCCACGGAACCCCGGTTGAAAATCACTGGGGTAAGGGGACTTCAATTCACCATCATCTTTGCCACATGGTAAGCACCGAGAAAGACAGGCAGCAGTTGACATTCATAAAGTGCAATCGGCTCAAGAGATGGACCTCAAACCGAATCTGATGCAAGGCTTTCTCCCAACCGATTGACTGCTGATACAAGAAGATCCATTTTGAAATGTAAAATTGATGACATGATGCAAGGTCTTTGTATTTAGGTAGAGACTGTCGATTCAAACGATGCACCTGGAGTTGAATCTCAGATACAGAGGTGAAGAATAAATACCTTAGCATTCAGCACAAGTGTATCTGCAATCCTGGACCTGGAATGGACTTCCCTTGACTATGCAACACCTCCCAAGCTGTTCTCAATTTCACAAACTGTTGAATACTGTTTTTTTCGCTTGATCTCGGCCGGGAGTGCCTCTGAGTAGGTACCTTGAAGGGGCACTATATAATTTTGATTGATTGATACATTGGTAAATAAAACTAAACCAGATGTTCCAAGTTGTAAACAAATGGCCAAAACAAAATGCAATCATATTGGCACAAAACAACAAATTAAAATTCAGCCAGAGCGATACACACACACACACACACACACACACACACACACACATAAGTGACATTTCTGCTCTGTACAGACACTTACATAAATAGGCAAATACAAATTAGAGATCTATGACAACAATTCATCAATTGCTGTCCTTAATGTGCTTACCTGTCAATAGATGGCTGTAGCGATTAAGTTCATTGGCTTTAAGTCCAATGTACAAAGCTTCGAGATCTGCTGCATTAAGAACCTGTCCCTTGACAGATCCATACCCTGTCGACAAATTCAACCAACAAACATTCCTTGTCAGTATTAAAAGAATTACTTTATTCTGTCTAACTCCAGTTCAATCTGAATTATTATTATTATTATTATTATTATTATTATTATTAAATAAACTTGTAAAGCGTGCAAGGTCACACCGAGATGTGAACCTGAGGTGCAGATAGTCAGTCGTCCTGTGCATAGAAATGTTGAAATTTTGAGCACTTTGTGCATAATAATCCAGTGATCAGCACATTGTTCACCCAGAAGTCCATTGTTCAAATCCTACCATAGTCAAAAGATATTTCAAAATTCCTCCTCAATTTTTGCACATACACAACTCGACTGCTACAAAAATAAGTGAATGGACTGCAGTACATGTGGCAGAAAGACTATATGGCTACGGAGAGGAATGGCTATCCACTCTTACATGTGCTTGAGTTAAGATATCGAATAAAATTTACTAATGTCTAGTCTAAGACTCATGGCTGCCCTTACCGACCTAAGTGTAGTACATGGTATGGGAAATCCTGTATCCTTGGTTGATAAAGTTTTTAAAAAAGGAAATGCTTTTCTGCTTCCCTTGTTATATACAGTTTGAGTTTCATGATTACAAGTTTTCAAGAAAAAGCAGATGCTATTCAACAAAAGAAAACTGGTTTTACCGGTATGATTGGAAAATTGAACGGAGTTGATTGTGTCGACATCAAAACCTAACACCTGTTAAAGTCACAAGAAACATTCATGTAGTAACCATGTAACAAGAAGAACATGTTTGAACAACAGTACTATAACAATGACAATAATAGACTCTAATACTATTTGTGCTAAAGCCACAGTACCAAATATGCATATTCGAATCGCTCTGGACCGAATACTGCTCCAAATAGTTCATTCGAATTTCGCTGTTTTTTTTAAAAAACTGAATAGTGCTATATAAATTTTAACTTACGTTTCCCATAAATGCGCTGCATAAAAATATTAGCACCTAACTGTATAGTTTCCTTTGTAATCTAAAATCCTTTTAGTTTCTGGCTTAGAGCAAATGAGGTGAAGAAATACTTACATCTTCAAACATGTACAGTGCATTACAGGTTTGGAAAAATTACAATCTGCGGGTGTATAGCAGCCAGCAAAGACGAGAGTGGCCACATTGTTTACACAGACAGGCGCTCAGCAATTCAACTTCCATTTTAAATTAACAATATATTTAACCAACATCAACTACATGTTCCTGGAATAAAAATAACTCACCAACAGTACTGTAAAGTACGTGTTTGCAATCATATAAATAATTTACCAACCTTAACTACGGTCGGCGATCATGTACTATCAAGGGGCGAAAAATACACAGTGTCTTTTGCCATCAATCCACCAGAGTTTCTAACATGCTAAACTAACCCTAACACTAAACCTAACCGACTCTCACGACGCCTAACCTACTTTCAATTGCCATACTATTCATTTTCTACACTCTATACTTTCAATTGCCATACTAATCATTTTCTACAATCTCTCTGTAACATCTGTGATTTAAACAATTTCCTGGGAATTTAGCAGAGATACCGGCGGCGAACGATAATAAATTTAATACACTTTTGAGCGATAATATAGGTCTAACGAGAACCTGGAGAGGGAACGTAGCACTCTTGTTTCCAACGTATCCTGAAACAACGTGACTTTGAATGGAAAGAACTCGGCAGTTGCTGGTATCGACTGCCATATTTACAAAATAATTAATTCTATACTTGCAGAACCGCCGACCAACACACTTATGCTCAACCTTTGCACATTGTCCTTTAATTATGCTCCCCAAAACAGGCCTAAACCTCCCACACCACATGGTGCATGTTGGTCGCATTCCAAAGCGAGTTCGGAGTGCACGGGTTTTTCAAGATTATACTGTCAGTAGGCCATGGAACATCCAACTATTGCTCCGAACACAGCGAGGATGACAAAAATTGACAAATCGTTCGACCTATAATAATGGGCGGATATAAATAGCCCTGAAAATGGGTATTTTGGTTTGGATGATCGAATCTGCTTAGGCCTAATAATGATCAAGCGTGCTGAACTTGCTTTGGGTTGCAGTCAATGAAGGGCTTAATTCGAACTTAAGCAACGAACTCGAGGAACTTTGTGGTAGCCTACTACAGGCTATAAGCCTACGTAGGTTACGTAGACCTACGTGTCGCTGACTTAGACTACCTGCAGAAGTTGCAGAACACAGAAAGTTTCGAACGTTGAACTGTAGAATAGGCTCTAGATTATGGCCTAATAGCCTAATTCTTGCGAACTGTGTTAAGGGATAAGTCCAGACCAGTCCACTGAGTCCAAGAATTGTAAAAAATCTGGTTTTATGGTCATCAGATAGCTTAGGCCTATACTAGGTTAAATGCTAACGTACGTTTGAGTCATTTTAAGGAGTTTAGCCTAATTGCAATAATTGGACCAAAATCAAACCATGCCTGATAGGTAGGCCTAAATGATCCAGAGATGTCTTTGACGAGAAGTGAGGAGTAGGCCTAAATTGATTTAGCCCAAATGTGTGTGATAATAATAATTATGTCACCCAGTATTGTATGCTTAGATATGGTCAGTAATCCTCGTAGGTCTGGTTATGAGAGGCAATAGAATAGGTGATGGGCAGTAATTATGGTAGTGGTAGAGATCATGCAGCAGTGGCATTGTGGCTAGTAATTTTCAAGAGTAAAAAAGGTAGGCCTAAAATCACCTGAAATTAAAATGTCTCTGTTTTTGTTGCTGACGTCTAATTAGCCTACTTATGTGCGAATCAACTAGGCCGACAATACTCATATGACGTGAATTTATTGCATGCGTCATCAGCGATTGTTGCCTTGATTACGTCATAATTTAGACTGATTGCTTCGCGCCATGGGAGCGAAGTCCGTTTGGAGAGTCGACTTTGAAGAAATCGGACGTAATTTAATTACGAAAAGAAAGTTTTCGAGAACTGTTGATGAAAGAAAATAGTAAATGAAATTCGCCTGGACGAGCCACGCAATTTGAAGATTGTTCAATATAGTAATTGAAAGATCGACATGAAATCTTAGGCCTACTTCGAACAAAAAAATCATCAGAAGAAGAAATTTGAAATTTTGCGAAGGTAGGCAATCCATTCACCTAGGCCTATATAGGCTTAGGCCTAGTATTCATTACTTAATAGTTCATTCACCTATCCGTTTATTTATACACTGATCTTATTTATTCATCTAGGCCATGGGCGCCCGCAGAAAATTTTGCAGGAGGGGGCAAAAAGTTTAAGATGGTCACGGTTGAATTTTTCAGTGACAAGAGCATGAAAATACAGCGCTGGAAATTAAAAACACGGGTATTTTTTCAAAGAGGTTTCTTAATGCAAATTTCTCACTTTCATTTCGTGCATTATTTTTAATATGAATAGTTTCTCAAGTGCGAAAATTTGTTAAAAATTCAAAAGTAGATGTTAAAAAGTAGGTCCATCAAGGGCACTATAATTATATATTTATTTGTATAGAGATTTCTAAACATAAATTTATGACTTTCACTGTGTGTATCATTCGTATCATTAGTGTTTCAATGCGACGAAATTTGTTAAAAACTCAAAAGTAGTAGATAAAAAAATAAGTTTCCCTTTTCCGGGGGGGCAAGTGACTCCCCTTACCCCTATGTGCGGGCGCCCATGATCTAGGCCTATTTGTTCAGACATGCTTCGAATCCATCTGTTCATTTGTCTATTTATTCATCCCTTGATCAATTCATGCGTGCATCAACGATTGAAACTGTCACAGGATCGAGACAAAAAAATCGAACGACATAATGACATCGATGCTACTGGAAGACCGAATTGAGGACAGAAATCCAAACTGAAGACTGAAGCCCAACTAACAGAAACAATCGAAAGAAGTAGATTCGGATTCAACCTGGACAACGGAGCATCATGCAAGGAGGCCTTTAAAAAGTGGAAAAGCTGAGGGAAAGGGTGCGCAGCACCTTACTCGGTCTGGGGTCGAAGGGACGGACAATTTCCTCCACGTACGGATCCCTGCACATCTGGTAAGCATCGCCAACTAAACATTGTTAATTGTTCTCCACAGGGCAGGATTAAGGCATGCTCAACATGTTCGGCCGAACAGTGGCCCCCACACTTTAGGGGCCCCCACAAATGTGTGAAAAAACTTTTGGAGCAAATTTCGACCAAACGACTATTTTTCCGAAAATGTCGCCAGATGACTAAAAAAAGGTCATCAACTTTTTTTGGCGGATTATATGGTATGATTTTCCCGAAAATTTCGCCAGATGACTAAAAAAAGGTCATCAACTTTTTGACGAATAAAATGGTATGATTTTCCCGAAAAATTTTGAAAATTGTCTGGAAAAATTTTTCGCAACAAATTCCCGAACAGGGCCCCCACATTGCTTAATCCGGCCCTGGTTCTCCAAATAAGGCTGCCGAGTTTGATAATAATTAATCAGCATTATGTAGACCTACCCTGAAAGTATAGGGCCTATATATTGTCCTTGTGCCCAGGTTGACCATTCATCAAGGTCAAAGGGAAATTATGTGTCCAATGAAACGTGTCAGCTGATTTTACTGCAACACTGCTTAAGCAAATATTGCCACTGCAGGAGACTTTTGCTCGACGCTTATAATTGTGTTTTGTCGTGGCATAGATATTATGGCGTCGCCCTTAACCTTTATCCAGGCTTCGAACCGAATTTTAAAGCATAGGCCTATACTGCGATCCTAAGACGTGTAGTCTATTATAGTAGGCATACTCTAGTGCAATTGAATTTGCAGTGTAAATGGATCGGTGCAATATGGTCCCAGTAGCATATACACCTATCCTCGTCTGGATGGCTGCAACTTGATGATCAGCACAACAATATGATAATTAAATCATGGATCATGATATGATCCAAAAGAAGATCCTCTCTTCTCACAGCATCCTTATAATTGATTATCTTTTCTAACGCGCTGATTAAGACAAGCCCCTACTTTAAAAGGGAAATTCTGAATGACGTCTTTAGTTTTTTTTCCGATGACATATGTAGCCTATCCGGCATAGTTATAGTAAGAGGGTCCCTATGTTAATGAATGACTGCACTAACCCTACCCCTAACCCTAACCGACCTTCACGATGTCTCACCTGACCCTAACCGACCCTCACGATGCCTAACCGGACCCTAACCGACCCTCACGATGCCTAACCTGACCCTACCGACCCTCACGACCCTAAATCTGAACCTAACCAACACGTCGGACCCGCTTACTATAACTAAGCCGCCTATCCATCGATGAAGAGAAGAAAACGTAGGCCTAACTGGTGGAAATTTCTTCCTGTGGGAGTTGTCCAATTTGACATCCACTCGCTCAACCAACACCATATATGCACAGGGGCTTCTATCCCTATACATGGCGGGCGCAGCTTGCGCCCAGTGAAAAACAGGGGGGGAAAGCGGATTTTTTTTATTTTCAATTTTTAATACACTTGTTACGTGTTACAACGTCAGAGTCTTCAGTTAAAGTCAGACGGTCATAGGCGTAGGGGACATTTCAGAAGTGGGGGGGACTTAAACTTTTGACCGAAAATTCTGACGACCTTTTTTACTCATCCGGCCGAAATCTTCAGAAATTTGCCGCAATTTCCCATTTTTTCGGGTCTCCTTGCCCGAAAAACAGACTTGCCCAAAATTTGGGGGGCATTTTCCCCCTAGACCCCATCTCCTACGCCTATGCCTACGACATGCGCACTTTTCGTGTGAGCCTACAAAATTGTTTGTTTTGTTTACTGAAAAAGTTTGATTTACGGGTATATTTCTTTAACTAAGCACTATGACGCGTGAGAAAACCGGTCATGGAAGACAGTGCTCAATCTATAGGCACCTTATGTAACGCCTCTCGCAGTGCACACTGATCAGGAGCGCTAAGCACATGGCTGCCAAATTTGGCATTTTGGTAGTTCCTGCTTGGTTTGTGTACCACTTGTAACAATTTATGCTAATTGTATCTTGGTCAGCAATTCAGACCGTCTTGGGCAATACATTGACTTGCAACAAATAGGGTAGGCATGTAGGCTAAGCCGCTATAGGTCTAAGTTTACTTCAGCAATTATTCATTGTCATTATTATCCATTACCAGCAGAACTGAGTTGCTGAACTTGATAAAATAAAGAAATTATTGTAATTATAAATATATTTATCGAAATCTCAAACCGCTCTTTTATCAGCTACATTAGACTACGTATGTGGAAGCTCCCCAAAAAACTATCATTGTAAGCATAAACCTATTTATTAAGTCCTAGACCACTCTTTTCAGCAATCCCTTCACTGAAATAGAGGCCTTTTGAAAATGACAGCTTAAAGAGCGTGAAGAGGCGCTAAAAAATTACTGACATTTCTTAAATAAATAAAGTGCTGAAATTGCAATGCGGAAATAGAAAAAATTCTTAAGGGGAGGGCGCATCCATCCACAAACCTTGCCCATCTCAGAAACCTTCATTCCCCATAGGAATGGGCTAGATAACATAATATTGTCGGGCCCAGAAAGAGGGGGGAAGAAGATGGATTGAGCCCGGCTGCTTAGGGGGATAGAAGCCCCTGTATATGCACAACACTTGCCTTATTCAATAGCAATAGATATTTAATACACATTCTACCCCTTTAACGTAGGCTACTCCTAAATGTATCGCTGACGCGTGGTCGGTGACTTAGGCCTACACACAGCCATATCGGTTGGAACAATTAGCCACCAAACGAGGCATGCTTCAGCAGGATAATCTTGTAGGCCCGTTCTTTGTTTTTTTCTTTTAATAATACATATCTGTCATATTAAGATGTATTTAATTATCTTCGTGGCTTTTTCTGTGTTGCTTCAGGAACCGCGACATTTGTTGCAAGAGAGGATTGGATTGAGGGGGATTGTGATGAGTGATGGTTGTGGGGCTCTGTGTTGTTTGTTGTTGTTGTTGTTGTTGTTGTTGTTGTTGTTGTTGTATGTTTGTAGTTTACTTGTATTAGTACCTGCCGGGCCTCTGGCGTGGCGTAAAACCCCGTAAGCTCCTCGCAAAGGCAGGAGGGCCCCTGGCGTGGATTAGTCCCAATATCCCGCAAGCCCACTATTATTAAATTTAAATTTATCTCTTTTTTATGTGTTGTGCGTTGTGGAGCCGAGGGATGAGAAGGGGGATGAAGGAACGAAATGATTAGAGGGAAATGTTTGACGTGGAGCCATATCGCAGTGGGATATCGGAACAGCCTCTCTCTGGAGAAGGACAACATCAAGTTCTTCAACACAATCGACAACGAGTCGGATGTTTATCCAAACTGGCACAAAAACTCTTCGTTACACGAGACTGAAACAGATTTTTGGCAAATATTGGGATCGATTGACCGTGCGGAGACTAACATTCCTCACTCAGATGACTTTAAAATAAAGTAGTAATTAGGTTGTTCAATTGATTGTCTTTTCTGTGTCCTCTTCTTCTGACTGTTTTCGACTGTGGCTGTCGCCTTACCACCGTTTATATCAATTGCCAATGGAGGTAAGCAAGTAAGAAGGAACCGAAGTTCTGATCCTACAAACCTTGCAGTAGTCTATAGCTTGCAGACTCTAATACACCGTGACTCAAAAAAAGTAAGCCAAATTGTTTTTCATATATCTCTAAAGCCCGATAACATATCAGGCTAACATTTTCCAAATATTTAGAGAATTGGACCCAGAATATGATTCCAAAATTTCATGAGATAAAGTTGAGCGGATAAAAAGTTATGAATATTTAAACTTCATATACCGCAATTGCAGTTTACAAGCAATTTCCTGTCAGATTCATAAAATGTTTCCTTATTATCTCTAATGCCTGATGATTAATCATTCTAAAATTTTCCAGATATGTAGAGAATTGAACTAACAATATGACCCTGACAGTATGGTTTGATTATTTAATTAAATAACATGCTCAAAAGTCCTCCTCCTGCTTGCACGCAAGCCTGGAGGCGCAGGCGCCATGCATTAGGCAACAGCATCGTCGAATATCCTCTGGTCCAGGCCATACCACACTTCCAACAAGCGTTGCTTCAGATTGTTTATGCCATGGATTGTTGTCTGATAGACCCGGTCTTGCATCATGCACGCTCCACACTTTACAGTCGACAGAATTCAAATCTTGGCTGTTCGGAGGCCATAATGTGGGAGAAATGAAGTCTGGCGTCAGCATTTCGATGGTTTCCTTGGCTCTGTGGGCTGGCGCTGTTCCGTTGAAAAAAGAAAACAGCCTTCCGGGGGCTACATATTTCTGATAACAGATGGAAGATGTTGTTACAGTAGAACGTTGCGATAATATACTCCCTTAATTTTACTCTAGGATCACTGAAGACCAAAATTGGGAACCAAGGCCGTAGCTAGGGGGGTGTTTTGGGTGTTTGAACACCCCCCGAAATGGAAAATGTAAAAACAATATAATGCATTTACTAGTACATGATGTAAAAACCATGAAATAGAACCATGAATACACCCCCAAATGAAAAATGTTAAAAATATAATATAATGCATTCACTAGCACAAAATGAAAAAACCCCACGAAATTAGGCGCTTAATGGTAAAAAAGCCGTTTCCTATGACTGAAAAAAGGTTGTCAAAAATTCTCCTCCGAAGAAACACCCCCCGAAATCAAATCCTGACTACGGCCTTGTTGGGAACTATCAAGCATCGAAACCGCAACGAACACCATAACAGACTTGCAGAAAACTGAAATTTCTGGAGATTAAGCTTAAATATTCATATACTTCTATTCGTTCAAATTCATGACACGATATTTTGGAATCCTATTCTTGGTTCAATTCTCTAAATATCTGGAAACTTTTAGTATGATTAATTATCAGGCATTGGAGATATAGCCTAAGAATAACAGTTTAGCTTACTTTTTATTGAATCTGACAAAAAAATTCTTGTAAACTGCAATTTCGGTATATGAGGTTTAAATATTCATAACTTTTTATCCGTTCAACTTTATCTCATGAAATTTTGGAATAATATTCTTGGTCAAATTCTCTAAATATTTGGAAAATTCTAGCGTGATATGTTATCGGGCTTTAGAGATATATGAAAAACAATTTGGCTTACTTTTTTTGAGTCACGGTGTGTATATAGTCTATGACACAGCTTAGAACAATTTGTGGGGAAGGCACTCTTGAGAAGTATTTTTATGTTAATGGAGACATTTTCATATAGCTACCGTACGGCCTTGACATCGTCCGAAACGGACGCCCTAAATTGTTTCCTGGCTGATGGGCCCCTGGTTCTACCTGTCTGCATGATAATCAACTCAAGAACAACAGTAGCCTACTAAAACTAGGTGTTTAGCATTCACTACGTCTCGCTGTTTACGTCTTCTAAGTTCTAGCATACTTAACTATCTTCAGTAGGCCTACTAGGTATAATTTTTGTAAGCATAGGGCTATCCGAGGTCGTAACTTTTCCCCATGAAGTGGTGGCGGCGGATATCCTTAATCATCTACACTTGAACTGAATTGCCTTCAAACCAAACCAACGCTGCTATTACATCGCAAGACTACCCTGCTTCAGTGTAAAAAGTGGTTGCGACTGTCCCCTCAATCACAAGATCCAGTTAGGACATACGTAAGTCCTTGGAAGGAAATTTAAGGGTGGGTTTTCCATCCCCACTTTAATGCTGGTGGATAGAGTGTGAGGGAATTCCTTCCCCCCCATCAATTTTCTAAGGAATCTAAGCTGTCATAAATTTTATCGTAGTCAAAACCTGTCTGCAGTAGTGCCAGCAACTAAAACTGTGTTTACACTGACCTATAATTGTGTACCTGCATTCCAGTGGCATAGCCAGGAATTTATGATGGTTTTTGGGAATTAAGGAAAATAAGGAGTAATTTCGTATTTTATTAAACGAAATAGACAATTGGAGACGTAAATTCGTTGTAACTATTCTCTCAGTTTCTTTCAGCTTCTCTCTTGAACTGTCTATAAGTAGTCGACACTATTGTAGCAAGAAAACTTCAGACATAAATTGCCTGGTAATGAAGCGCAGTCACTGTGGCCTAAATGTAGAGAGTATAGGCCAGGATAAAAAATTATAGCTTCATGTATGTTTTATAATAGGGAATTGCGAATTGTAAGTTTTCTTCGTTGAGCCAAGCCACAGAGACTGGGGTTTCATTAATAGACATTTTAATGTCTGTTGGTTTTGTGCCCATATTGTTCGATCGTGTATCAGCAGTGGTTGGTTGCAGAACACTCCAGAATCAACTTCGATCCAAAACGTTTGCTGAAAGAATACAAAACAAATTGAGCCGTTGAACGAGAGTGACCACTTTATTTTGATTGATCGATTGATTGATTGATTAAATGAACGAATGATCATCGATCGATATGATGGTTTGATCTGATTGATCAATTGATTGTAATGATTTACTAATATATCATACCTTCCAATGGATCAATTGATTGGTTTAAACGTTGTCTGCATGAGAATCCAATCAAATATCCAAGATGGTTGACTTCTATATTCAGTTCTGTTCGGTGCCATTTACCATCAACCAGAGATAAATACTTGAGCAATAGTAGCCTACATAATTATATGTATGTATGTGCACTTGTTATAGCGCCCCTTCAAGCACACTACTCAGAGGCGCTCCCGATGCAGAGCGGACACTGCATCGGAGCTTCACGCCGAAGCGCTGAGCAATTGTAAGTGAAGGACTTGCCCAAGGTCCTTACGCGGGGAGGTGGATTCGAACCTCGGACCTTCCGGCTCCAAGGCAACGACGCCACCACTAGACCACCGCGCCCCTAGCCTAGACCTATATTTATCACATTATAAACTAATGTATTGCATGTACAGTGAGGTACAGTACCTTGGTAATAAATTTCACTTTCAGCAGTGCAACCAGCGCTCTGAAACACAACAATTGCAGCATAAATGTTTACTTTTCGGCTAGTATTACAGGCCTACATAGTACATAGTATACGAGGTGGTAAGATAAGTAAGTGTAAGACAATAAAAGTATGACAAAAGGCATGAAAAACCGGAAATAGGCCAAGACTAGGCTATGACGATTATTATTAATCGCCTTCGTGAGATTCTTGTAAGGGCGCTATATACAGGGGCGGATACAGAAACTTTGGGTGGGGGGGGCAAATATTCTTGGCCTTGGGTGTGGACATTTTTTTTCGTATCCGGCAAAAAAGTAGATGACCTTTTTTAGTGATCCAGTCCAAATGATGTACTTAGTATACATTGTTCAAAAACTTGGTGAAACCAAAGGGGGGCACGATAGGCAGTTCTCAATGGGTGCATGGGGGTATGGCCGGATTGACCCCCCTCTGGATCCGCCCTTGGCTATATAAGTGGTCATAATTATGCATACATTAGGCCATTTACGTCGCTTTGCGCAGGTCTTATTATGGCGGGCGATGAATACAAAGCCTATGAGTGGTTAACAAGGTAAGAACTTATACTATTCTAGGACTGACCGAGTTTTGGAAGTTGATGTTCGTTCGAACAGTTCTCTGGTTGAGCAGCTGAGTCGATCGATAATTGTTGGCCATCGGAATCTTCGGATTCGTCTCATCGCCCTGCATCAGGTCACGCATGATCGATAACTGTAAACGTAATGTAAACGTATATACTGTAATGTAAACGTATATACTATAATGTAAACGTTTTGTAATGTAATGCAATGTCAAGAAATCGCTGCCTACTCAGCGTATTTTACTTGCGCACATAAACTCAAGTTTCGGGAACAGCTAATGTTATGTAATAAACAAGACCCTTAATCAAAACAAAATCGCATTGCAATGCAATGCGACGTAAGGAATGTAGCATGATGCAATGCAGTGCAATGTGATGTCAGACGGTGTAATGTGATGTCACAGGTGCATGTAATATAATGAACGAAACTCACTGCAGTGCAGACAGAGATTTAAGCAAAATCCATTGCAATGTATGATTGCCATTTCGCGCAGAAAAATGTGCAGAATATTATTATTGGATTGCAATACAAGACGGCCAACTGATTGAAGTGACTGATCAAAAGCCTGATACAGTCTTAGAGACGCGTTAAAATATTTATGCCACCGGCGCTCCATACTTCATCCGGGCATCGCATATGTTTTATAGCGCTACTTTGTATTCAACGCCCTTTGTACCCTTGCGCGCCGATCAAGCTCAACTCAACGGCCGTGTCTCCCATGGTCGTACGGTATGAATAAACAGTCGAGGAGACGAGGGCGGTCTGTTTGGGGAGACCTTCCCGACGGCTCGAAACACCCAATCACCCATCCAATCCAGCATCTCAAATGTGCGGATTTACATTGGGTCAGGATCGGTGAATTATTTAACGGATTACTTAGCAAATCTAAGATATATATATATATTAAAATTATATATATATAATATTTATATATATATCCAAATTCAACCGATGAAACTGGTAAAGACATGCAACCTACTTATGCCTACTTAGCATAGGCTACTCTTTTTAGAAATCGATCGCATTTCGAAAAATCATTGTCCGTAGCCTAATACTACATGTAAGTCTTGTCAAGAAATTGCAGGAAATCTGAGAATAGCACTATAGGCTACGTAGGCTACTACGTACGCCTACAAGTGCAGGATGTTTTTAGAACAATCAGGTGCCTATAGCCTATAATAGGCCGACGAAAGGCAGAAATAATTATAAAAAATGTAGGAAAATAAAAGCATATGAAAATTGAGAAAGATATGGAAGGTGGCACTGATTGTGATGATAATGGTGATGCCAGTAACATTGCAAAATGGTAGTTATGACGATTCTCATGACCACGATGATAAATACGCTAAGATGATGACGATGCTGATTACGATGCTGCTGCAGCTGCTAATGGAGCTGATGATGATGATTACGACGACGACGACGACGACGACGGCGATGATGATGATGAAGATGATGACGATAATGATCATGATGATGACAATGATCATGACGATAATGATGATGACGATAATGATTATGGTGATGACGATGATGATTATGGTGATGACGATGATGATAATGATGATGATGATATGATGATGATGATGACGACGACTACGATGATGATTATGACGTCGATGACGATGGCGTTTATGATGATGACGATGATGATGATGATGATGATGATGATAATGATGATGATGATGATTATGATAATGACGATGACGAATCACATATCGAACGATGCTCACGTGATCTGGACTGATATAGATCGGTTTGTTGACGACCAACCACGTGACCGTCTCGTGACATCCGGGTTGTGTCAGTGATCCCTCGTAAGTCATGTAGTCTTCCGTTTCCGGTATCAGATCGCGCACCATCACGTGACGCATGCGCACTTGTTGACCTTGAAACCAGCAGACGCGTCAGTGTGGCGAGGTCAAGCGCATGCGCAGACGACCACAATAATTACAGTCATGACATGCAGACACCTCTGGTGATGAAACCGACGCTGTATATCTTTGCGGGTAAAAAGGCGCTATATAAATGCTAGGATATACGAATATAATACGAACTGAGAATGCTATACTTACGTTTAAATGTATTGCACATCTATGTTTGCATGTGCATGCATTTAAGTATAATATGGATGTAATGTATGGTTTTTGAAACATTAATGTAGTAGGTTATCTCTAATAGGCGAACTTACCTTCTCCTACTCAGCTACTTAATTATCAATTCGGCCCCTACCAGCGGGACCCGTCCCTTTAGGTGTGCCCTTTGTTCCCTATACTTTCTTATAAATTTTCTGTGTTATTTGTTCTGTTATCACAATTATTTATTGATGCATTGCTTTAATTGAAAAATGTTTTTTCTTGGTAAGTTGGGTTCAATAAATGAAAAATAAAATAATAAATGAATGAATATCTTCCAGATATTGTATATTTTTACAAAACGTTACATACCCATTTAGATGTATATGGGCTTTGTATTCTGAATCTCATGTCCCTGCTGTCGGACATAATTACTTGTCCATTAAGATGGACATGAGAATAATAATAATTATGAGAACTGCGGCTGTCCATTCACTTGGAAGTCTGATCTCGTCTCACATATCATTTATTGTAACATGACATGTCCTGTGAGATGGTTGGAACCTATAATTATTTGCTCAAATAAATGATACATTTAAATGTTCTCATTGTAGCTCTTCTCTTGGTTTTAGAAGGATAAGTTATCGTGGATAACTATTAGCCTATAGATGCGCATGAAGGTTTAGCAGGCTATATCAGATATTCTATTAATATAGAAGCATATTTTCATAGAAGTATAAGAATTAGAATTTATCGTTGAGCATTCTCTTTTAGGAATAAACTTTGGAGATGCAATCAGGCGATTGGTTGAAACATCACTTAGGATTTCAATTCCAAACAAGACTCGATCTAACCTTCTTGCACGGCAATAATAGTGTGGGCTCCTTTGCATTTAGACGGGGAAGCGAACCTGACGTGCCTGCCTCACCGCTTCCATGGGTTTGGTTTTGATCTTAACACTTAGGCCTATAGTTCTTTTGGGTGCTGATGATCTTGCGCTGCTGCAGTCAGTTGTGGTAGATTGCCATTAATTAAGATGCCTAGCCGCTCAGTCTAAATGCTGGGAGCTTTTCCTGGGAATTTCAAACGTTGATCGGTGATTGGCGGAATAATCAGCTAGTTAAAAAAGTATAGAGCCAATGTGCTAACATACCTTTATATTTGACGAGCTTCAAATGTTGAGCAATAATATTGAATTCTTTGTTTGGCGGAGGACCCAGCTACAGATGAAAATACAAGACACGACTGGTTACTGAATGACTGCCTCAATTGGTTTCCTGGCAAACTGGCTGACTGACTGACTGACTGACTGGCTGACTGACTGACTGGCTGCCTGATTGACTGATTAACTGACTGACTAGCTGTGTTACTGATTGGCTGATTTGTTGAACTGATAGAGGAATTGATGAATTGATAAGTGGGTGGATGAATAGATTGACTGATAAATTTGTAGCCTATAGGCCTACTTGAGTGATAGAATTATCCACCAAACACACTAATTAATTATCGACAGAATGAGAAAGTGACTTAAATTAATTTCGCTATTTAATTGCTAATTTGTTGATTAGGTGATCGAATTATTGAACGATTGGCTGATCAGAAGAATAAATGAACTAGTAATTGATTTATTTATCCATCAATTATTATCGGTTTATTAATTACCCGAGCGAGAACAGCGAATGATTGACTCATCAAAAGATTAAATGAACAACTTAATGATTTATTTATTTATTAATATCACCGGTTTATAGGCCTAATTACCTGAGCGAGAACAGCGATCACGCATAAGCCGTTCGTGGCGTACAACGCTTGCGACACGTTACCGTAAAGATCCGTATTGTAGCCAATGATCTGAATCTGGAAACGCATTTTAATTGACACCTTACATAGTAATTATTATAATTTTAAGAGGTTTGCTTCACTTCATTGTCTTATCTTTTCTTTATGGTAAATACATGTAATGTATATTGCGTAATCGAATATTTATATAGCGCCGCTGTCGATCAGCATCGTTGCCAAAACCAGTGAAAAAGATATGTCTTGAAGATTCTTCAGAACATGGAAGGTGAGAGTGATGAAATATTGTACATTATCACAAAATAGATAAAGTTTTATCTATTCTGTAGGCTATAGTAATTAAATCTTAATTAATTCTTATAGAAAAATAAGGGGAATTGCGTTAAATGCGAAGAGCGAACAAGACACATTACATTACATCATATTACATTACATTACATGTTTATTTATTTATTTACTGAGAATTTGATATAGCGCTAGCTCCTTCAAGGTTACTACTCAGGAGCGCTCCCAGTCCAACCCCGGTCGAATAAGACAGTTTTGAGAAGAGAAAGAAATGAAGTAGAAGTAGAAAGGCTAATAGGTATTTGACGAAGGATAACAGGGAGCTCATTCCAGGTCGCAGGGCCAGCCACGGAGAAAGCACGGCGCTGCCTCATTGCAGTCCGAGAGCGTGGAACAATAAGTTCCGCTTGCGCAGCTGAGCGGAGAGAGCAGCGGCGTTGAACGTGCGTGGTCGAGCAACAGAGCTCCTGCAAGTATAAAGGAGCCAAACCCTCAAAGCAGCGCCGGACCAATACGAAAATTCTGTACGTAATGCGCTGTGGGTAAGGGAGCCAGTGGAGTACATCCCGCATGTACTCGGAGACTCGGCCAAATTTGGGAATGCGGCCTATGAGGCGGGCAGCAGTGCGCAGGACCCTATTTAGGGGCCCACCCGAGAGGCTGGAAGTCCACCGTATATGGAACTGCAGTAGTCCAAGCGCGAAACTACAAATGCATGAACAAGTGTTGAGGCGTGATGTGTGTATGTGTGTGAGATGTGTGTATGTGTGTACCTCTGCTGGAAATGTGAGACCGTTGATGGAGTGTTCTGATCCTTTTGAATCTGTTTTTCCGAATCGAATGACAATCTCGTGAACTCTGAACTGGTACGAGAATGGCCCACCGCTGATGTTGACGTACGTCGTGCAAGGGTCATCCAACGTCAGCTTGACGTCATGTCCGGTATTGATCAGAGTACCACTCACCTTAAGGAATTGAATGGAACAGGCAGACACTACTGTGACAATGCACCAAGAATATATGGCAGCGGTGACATATAAGCCTTATTATATTTATAAGGACAATGATATCGCTTCATTCAGATGCTGCTGTTGCTGCTGATGATGCTGCTGCTACTACTACAACTACTACTATTACCACTACTATTACAGCAGTAGCAGCAACAACAACCACTGGCCTACTACTACTGCTACAATTGCTGCTGCTAAAGTGCTACCCCATACAACAGCAACTGCTACTAATATTGCTACTACCAGTCTACCACCACTATCGCTTCTATTGCTATTACTTTTATGTTGGCAAATAAATTCTGTAATCGCTGCTTAGCTTCAATTTGTCTGCGTGTCCCACTTCGACATCGGAAGCGGGTGACTATAAAATAATTATTATATTCGTCTACAATCGTCTTCGCCAAAATCACTAATTTCCCGGCGAACACAATGCAGACAATGCGGACTGCAGTTGACAGAGGCTTAGATTCAATTTATCCGAATGAGGAAGTCCATCAGGAACCGACAGACAGACAGACAGGTAACCACAGACAGAGACGGAAAAGAGACAGACAGACAAATAGGCAGACAGACAGACAGACCGACGGATAACGGTGAACAGAGACAGACAAAGATATCGTAAGAAGTGAGAGAATTAAGGAGACAGTGAGAGCGACAGAAGAGACGTGAGAGACAGTGACCGGGACGACGCAGAAAGCCACGACGACAAAGACAGAGACAGACAGAGACAGACAGAGACATACCCACAGACACATACAACGTGACAGAAACGGACATGTACACACACACACACACACACACACACACACACACACACACACACACACAAACACACAGACACACACGCAGACACTACTGATGACTACTCGAACATTACCGACCGGGCGGAATAATCAATCGACTCCGGCGGAGTATTATCGACGACTTAATAGATAAGCGAGACGTGGAAGTGTGTGTGTGTGTGAGAGGCAGGAGTAGGAGACGGGGAAGGAGGCACTCAGTCGCTATCAATCCTTCCCCGGCCAGTCCGTCCGTCGACCGCCGAATGGTCCGTCCGTCGGTCCTCCCTCACCGTCCCTCCCTCCAACGCATCGCATCCTCGCTTCATTAATTCTGGGGACCGACAGGCTTAACCCACAATCAATTAATAAACTCGCCGCTAGAGGCGTCGTCGTCGTCGTTCCGTGCAGCAGCCAGATTTCGCTTTCGATACCATTTGTACTCAGCTGCAGCAAAGACGGGGCATGCAGTAGAGCACGATGGTGAGTATGTTATAGTGTCTGGAAATGGCAGAAAAAGAACGTGTATAGGTATCGACTGTCTGGTAATGAATCACGACCACTGTGGCCAAATCCCGAGAAGAACAGGCTTGACAAATTATATCCATCCATCCATCCGTCCGTCTATCTGTCCGTCCGTCCATCTGTCCATCGGTCTGTTCGTCCACCAACACACACCGGTCAAAGAGGCAGCTATATGTATGAGAGCGTGAGCAATGAAGTACATGTATTAGCGACCTCGTGTTTCTTGGACTCAGCATTTGAGAGAGGGTGGCCAATACTCTCTGTCTCTCGCCGTGTGACGATCACACCACCTCAGTGCACAGTCAATGTACTCATGTGTTAGTTGAAGTTGAACTCGCTAGGATCGCATGTAGTTGTCAAGTGCAGGAGACAATTTTTCAAACCTCTTCAGCCTCGTTGTCAAGAACTCAACCACCGAAGACTGGCTTTCGGGTTGACAAGTTAAGCCGTGGACCTCGGTTACCTCTGTGACCAACGGGCCCTATGGATTAGTGTTCCTTCAATGGTCTGATGCATCACTCACTGTGCTACTTTTACTGTGGCCAGCGCTCTGAAAATCAATGTCTGGAAACAATAGATACGCCTGTCGGCAAAGGCGACTGTCTAGTAAATGCTATGGGTTATAATCGCATACATCACATTGAACCATTGAAGAATGGCGGAGTGCAAGGAAAATATTCGTGGTTTGAAGCCAGACATTTTCATCTGGCAACCACAGTGTATCTGTTCTCAGCAGACACTGCTGCTGTCAGTTCTCATTTGCTACGAGACACGAATCAAGGACCTTGAAGATGTTGTCAAATCTGGAAAGGGATTCTTTTGTGTAGGTTCGAGACATGCGAAAGAACCCCATGCCAGGTGGTGACTTTTCCAGCTTAGCAAATATCAACAACAAAACCGACAGGTACTCATGAGATGTACTCGAATGTGACACATACTACGTGTGCAAATATATGAGCATGCATGCAAGTACGCATGCTTGTAATGCGCACAAGTTGGTTAAGCATTGCCTCAGTTGATAGACCACTTAATATAGTAGAGAGCGTCGTTCCATGTTAATTCTACACTATAATAGTTCTGCATGCAGTACACGAATGACTTACACAAACTTCATTATTGATCCAAAGACACACTAATGCTTGGTTCTAGCAGACATCACGATCATCGGCACAATCCCGGATGAGGCCACATTATAAATTTATGTAATATACATGTATATTATGTATATATACACACTAATGCTTGGTTCTAGCAGACATCGCGATCATCGGCACAATCCCGGATGAGGCCACATTATAAATTTATGTAATATACATGTATATTATGTATATATACACACTAATGCTTGGTTCTAGCAGACATCGCGATCATCGGCACAATCCCGGATGAGGCCACATTATAAATTTATGTAATATACATATATATTATGTATATATATTTTTATATTATGTATATTATCTGATATTATATATTTATACACACGCGATGGTTTGACGGGGCAGAATTAACGCGTATCTGACGGACAAGGCTTGTTCATCACTCCGATGACGATGAATGAGGCGGAGGAGGACAGGAGAAGGAGAAGGAGAAGGAGGAGAAGAGGTGAAGGAGAAGGAGGAAGAGGAGAGGGAGGAGCAGAAGGAGGAGGAGAGGGAGGAGGAAGAGAAGAAGAAGAAGGAGGAGGACGAGGAGGATGGAGGAGAAGGCATAGGAGAAGGAAGGGAGGAGGCGGAGGAGGAGATGGTGGTGGCTGATATAATCGAGTCAGTATAGGGAGTGGCAATAGAAGAGGCTGCAGCAGTCTACACCGGTTAAGACTGTGTTTGATTGTCTTTTTTCTCCATCCACCCTTTTCTTTCTCTCGCTCCCTCCCTCTCTCTCTTGTCCGATTCAACCTTATTTCAACCATCGAATCATCTCATCCAATCCGGAATCTATCCATTCACAGACTATACAATATACATCCACCCAACATACATCTACCAACCAAACATTACATCCAACAACCCACCAAACATATATCTATAGTTCTATACTCATCCAACATTCATCTTCCCATCCATTCACCTATCCGTTCATTCCTCCAGTCATCCATACACTGATCAGTGATCACCAATCACAACCAACTCACTAATCTATCCATCCATTCACGCACCTGTCTATTCAATTTCATCCATCCACTCATCCATTCACATACATCCGTTCATCCAATCACCCATCCATTCATCCATCATTTCATCCATCCATCCATCCATCCATTCACCCATTCATCTTTTCTGTCCATTATGACGAGAGTCTATTGAAGTTGCGTCCATCGCCTTTGTTTACGACTCCCATAAACCAAAGCTGCACCACTACGAAGGAGTTTCTAACAATAAAACTGTTCCATCTCCAGATTTCCTTCTCCATTCTCCTCCCTCTGCTCCTCCTCCTACCTCCTTTTCTTCCTCCTCTTCCCCTCCTCCTCTGTCTGCCAACGTTCTCTTCGCCGCAACTGATTAAACCCCTTCTTCACAAACTACGGCATTTAATGTCCTACGATCGTAGAATATCAATTGCTATTCTTACGGTCTGCTGACCACTGTCAAGTAATAGCTAAATAACTATCGAAATCTTCACGACAAAGCCACGATAACTGCCAGAATCCCAGCACGTGAGAGTTTCAATTGACGGCCGTAATCTCAACGTTAATAGCTTCAATAACTTGCAATATTTGTACGATAACAGTTAAAACGACTGGAGACTTCTTAACGATAACAGCCAGAATACTAAAATCTTACATAAAAGCTTCAATATGCCTACTCACAATCTAACCATATAAGGCGCAGTAGGGCTACCATTTGTTGGGGTAAAAGAACAACTAGCAAGCGGCACAGAGAAACTTTCACTGAATATACAATTTCCCAGTACAATTATTCGTTTTCCTGCTATGGCTACGATAATCTCTTTTTGAATATTTATTTATTTATTCATTTATTACAGCAATTTGATTCATTCATTCATTCAAGTAGGCCGATTTATATTGAGCCTCTTCAAGCAAACTACTCAGAGGTGCTCCCGACTTCAGCACGGCCAAACAGAACAGTTTTTAAGTGCTTATAGAAAGTGTCAGAGAGTGATCTAGGAATATATCGCGGCTTCAAGGTTACTACTCAGGAGCACTCCCAGACACAGTCCAATCGCAGGCCAATACAACAGTCTTATGAACAGTGAAAAATGAAGAGGAGAGAGAGAGAGAGAGCAATAAGCATTTGACTTTGAATAGTAGGACTCCTTCCAGGTTGCTTTTTCCCACGCAATCGTCTTTCCCGAATGTAGCCTATAATATTATAGACTATTAGGCCTATTACTGTTAAAGATAATCTCCCTTTGACAGTCTGAAAAATGCCGGGGGTTGGATTCGACCTCAGTCTTTTTTAGTACCCATAGTAAATTCGTCATTGAACACCCGAAATGCACGTATACCAACATTTGATCCCAATTGTTCTACAATTCGCACGTAGACCTACTGTCATTTAAAGATACTGTACAGTGTACACATCTCCCATAAATTTCGCTTCTGCCCATACGTCATCAAACAATAATTATACATTTGAAAGCCATAAATTATTATTTCCAGGCACATTTCGCTCCTGCTCAATGGAAAATTCTTACCATTGTTGCCACATGTGCACATAAACGCAACCCGAAGTCCGAACCCTGTGGTGTAAGATTGCCCCAACTCAACTCACCCTTTGGCGGTCCATGTGAAAGGGTTTCAGGTGTGGGTCGAAGAGCAGTCGCTTGGGGTCGATGTCAATGGGTGACTGGTGTTGCCCCCGACTGCACAGGTACCAGTCGGGGTTGACGAGACCCCAGAAGTCTGGACCTGAGACAAAGCAAAGGACAAAACGATAAATTGTAAAGAGGTTTATTGAATTTTTTCAACCATGCAGAGGTATTTAAGGATTAAGCCCTTCGTTTCGTCGATCAGTATGTATGTATTAGGGTGGTCGTTAGAAATGAAAGTTGGAATCTACTGTTCTCCAAGTTTCCATTTGGTGCCATTCCATCCAGAAACATCACACAAAAAGTTGTGAGAGAAAATATTAATATTTAGGACTTGCGCAACACCATCAAAGTTTCACCATGTACCAAAGAAGCGAAAACTTGAATTGCAAGCATAATAAACTATGCATCCTCATATCAGAATTCAATACAGTGTGACTATATTATTGCATACATGATTACCAATGATTACACTGTTTGGTGATCAAGATTGCAATTATTATTATTGCTGCTTAGGTATTTAATCAATGTCAATGTGACCTTGAAGACTGCGGCACTCTCTTTTGTTTGTGCTGAGAACGAGTTGCGATGTTCTTCTACAACTTCTGATATAAATTGTTTTTGTTGTTCATTCCTTGTACTTGAGGCATTGAAATGCTGAATAAGAGTGACACCTCGCTCAGCTAGATCACTGATAACCTTTATGGATCTCCAGCTTGCCGAGCTCTTCATGCAGTCTTCATGCTTTATCCGACCGCTTAAGTGGATCGTGTTCCAGAAGTGCATCTAGTAGTTTAATTCAAGATGCAGAACAGGTCATGGGTTGAATTTATCACGAAATGATGTCGATCTAGCCTTTTTTGCGAATGGTTGGGAGAAGAGCTGTTGTATAAGTTTGTGGATCTCAGAACCTTTTTTGTCCACTAGAACTGCCATGATCAATTTCTTCTCTCCCAATGACATGTCATTGTGAAAGAAACCTAAGCTTGCCAACAGCTTGGATAAATACCAGAGATTTCGGCCAAAGGGTGTCACAGCGGCATCAGCAATGACCTTCCGTGGATATAAAGAGAGATAAAACAGCAGTACTAGATCGTTCCTAGGATCAGTGGTTGCTGAATGCTGGTGGGGTTTGAAACTAATGGCGGCCATATAGATGCATGTCCCAAGTAGACTAATAAGCTTAATTAATTATTTCCGGATGCTCCCACACATATTCGTCATAAGATGAGCCGACTCTTTGACTATAATCGTTGCTGTAGCCTAGAGGATACTTGTCTTGAAATAGCAACATCCTCAAGCAGTAAATTGCTCTCGTCGTCCATTTAGGCTACTGTTATTGAGGGGTTTGCAGCCGATGCTACATGTAGCTTCTTTAAACCTTGCCGGTCTGCAGCTTCCAGATATGCTCAGTCTCCTGAGTTGGAACTTTGTCAAAGAAGCTGCTTAGTAGTCTAAGTGATACTGTCCCTGATGCCAAGTTTTTCACGCTTATGATGATGGAGCAGTACTTTGAGCAATGAGCAGTTCTCTGCTAGAACGTCTCTTCAAGATGGGAGCTTGGAACCTTTGAAGCTCTCCTCTGTCCTCTAGCATGCGATATTACCGCTAACGCTATTGTAATCGGCATCGCCTTCTCACTATTAGATGCAGACATTTAAATAATGCCCCTATAATGCTGTAGCCTATACGTATGTTAATAATAATTATGCATGGCGTTGTTGGAAACACGTTCAGCAATGAACAAGCAAAGCATGTTCAAGTGGTGAAGATAAAACATGTTTGTAAGCCGATACAACAGGTCGAACAGGAAGGGAGAGCAAGGATATCGTTGTTTGGAACACAAACAATTACAAAGAACCTTTGCATCATAACACTGTAAGCTTATAGGGCCTAATACATGATAAATTCTACAATGCATGAGATACTATACAGCCTAAGATATAATAATAGGCCTAATATATGTATGACTATGTGTACTGTGTACGGTAGTGCATTGATGACTTGGAATGTAACCAATAAAAGATCATAACATTGGACAAAATAGATAATTTTTCGCAGGAATTCCCTCACTTGTCAATTACCGCTAAAATGTTCACAAAAATAGATAATTAGCAATCACTGATGACAAAAACATTGTAGAATATATCTTTCAGCTGTGCCTAAGTAAAAATCATAAAGTATTTCGGTCCGAAAACTATAATTCTAAGACTTTGAAGTAAATAATACTTATGCTCAAAGTTACGCCAATTATTTGTAAAATACTAAACTTCAACGACGTTGCGCAAGTCCTAAATATTTTTCAGTTCTGATAATTTTTGGGCTACATAGGTTTTAGACCAAGTGGCACGGAATGGCGGGTTGGATAAATATGAGACCTTAAGTTGAAAATTTTCTATTAGAGATGCAACCACCCTAGTATGTATGTATATGAACATTTATATAGCGTCTTACAATAACCTCACGAAGGCGCTGACGAGGCCCCAGTATTAGTAGCCTGCCATAAACCGGTCTTCTCTACAGGCCTAGACCTACTCTTCTGCACTAATAGCAGACGTAGGGTACGATCGATAGTCACCTTGGCCATGGATGCAAGACGATGATGACATGACGATGAAGACCATACATATTATTGATGAAAATTATAATGATAAAGAAGGAGAATTATAGGGCATATACGATATTGAAGATGATAAAATAATATGATAGCAAAAGAAGTTGACGATAAAAATAAATATGCAAACTATGATCATACGCGAGCAATTTCATCGGTTATCCAGTCAATCTTAGCACAACGATATACAATGTATAGTCGTTAGTTTTTAAAGTAGGCTATATAGAGATTTCTCCAATGCCCTGTTTACCCACTTATCAGTTATCACATCCATCACCAACCCGTCACTCGCTGAAGGCCACTTTCTCGTGCTTCAGACTTCAGTTGACTCACAGCATAGTTAATTCATTCTTAAAGACTCGCCTGTCTCTCACTAGCATGGCAATCTATCAACTGTATAGGCTACCCTCAGCTTCTTTTTCTCCGAAACCCTGGAAGATGTAAACACCAATCGAAGCGAACAACTTGTATAGTTAAAATGCAGTCGATATATAATAGCCTACATGACATTGTATTGTATGTATGCGGGCTTTGTCTGTTGGCGTAATGAGTGTCAAGGTCTCTCTCTGCATGATCGACTGTGAATTTGTGACGTTAATCACTTAATAGGGTCTATTATCGGGTGAAGGAGTGTTGGATTTAAATGAAACTTAATTTTTTTATATGAACTAATAAAACAAGTAAATTATATAAACTGAGGTTTACAGTTGAACAACAACAACTTAATTCCTTCAACTAATCATTGTTCGTTGCTTTAGCCATAACACAATATTATTGTTCAATGTCATTAGTGTTCATTGCTTAGCAGTAAAATGGTTAACAGCTAATAACCCCAACTATACGAGTTATGTTAAATCTTTTACTTGGGAAATTCATTAATATACTGCGGTAAATGTCACATGTAAGAAATGTCACCAACTTTTCTTGATTAGCCTACCATTTTAAATACAAAATTTGATTCATAACTTCTAAATTTCAGTAAAAGAAATTCTTAAACAGGTTAATATGTGATATAATTTTGCTTTAACAAACAATATTCCAACACAAACATGTTATATTGGCATGACATTCAATAATAACAACAGCAGCAACAACTTTGCTAGACTCACGATCGACTCGACTTGAAAGTCGATCGAGTCGACGTTTTTCGATCGACTCGACTTGATCGAGTTATGATCGACTCGATCGATCGACTCGATCGACTGCGGGGTATAGAACAGATAGCCTGCAATCGGCGCTATTACATAGCAAGCATACGTGCAAAACAATAAACCACAGCTAAATAGATCTATCAGATAATGGCCTCTTATTAGCCTTGCGATTGATGCTTATGGTAAAATCGTTTGCTTTTTGATTTTTTTTTAGCTGGGAACACCTTTGAATTGCTTTCTTTAAAAGGCGCTATACAAATTCGCGGGATGGATTAGCTAGACAACGAATAGAGTTCAAGTTAATTTAAAGTGTCGTTTAATGGCGTGACTTTCACTTGCAAACTTTTTAAACGGAAACGACACGTGGCTCAAGTTCCGAGAACCCATCGTCACCCCTGGATCGAGAATATGCAACAGAGTGACTGCAGCGTTAAAAGATTCAAGGCTGTTGCTCCCTCTGTTGTTTACACTGAAAATTAATCCCTCTCACCGTCCACGCAATGGCCTTGCATCTTCTCAGGGTGGACACTCAAGCTGTGGAAGCAAGAGAAGACAGCTCTACCGGAAGCAGCCGTGTACGGCGCGATATAGAGAAGACCCCTAAGAGGCCATTTCCTCAATTTCCGGACGCAAAGCATTTATACAGCGCCATGCTCGGGCGAACGCCGCCTCTGGCAGAAGGACGAGGAAGAGAGAAGTCATGCGATTGTAAAGAATAAAGACACTTAGGTTGATGGGGAGAAGGGAGAGGGGATTGAGAGAAAAGATGAGATGGAAGTTAAAGGCAGGAAGGGAGAAAGGCCTGGAAGCGAGGAAGTAAAAGCGGAGGCAAATATATAGGGATGCGGGAAGGGGGATGCAGGAGAAAGAAGAATAAGGAGGGAGGGAGGAATACATGGAGGGAGGAAAGGAATAGCGGAGGATGACGGGTTGGGAGGGAGTGGGAACGTGTGGGGGCGGACGATGGGGGGCAGAAGGATGAAGGGATATCTGAAGAAAAAGAAGAAGAAATAGACAAGAAATGAAGAGAGAGATGATAAACTTTAGCCAATTATTTCAGTTTCTTTCTCCTCTGAACGCAGGAAAAAGAAACTGAAATAATTGGCTATAATAGTTCAGGCATCTCATGTATACACACATATAAATACATACATATATATACATACATATACAATTATGCATACGCTCACATATACATATACAAATAGACAGACTGACGGGGAGGCAGACAGACGAACAAATTAGCAGATATGTAATTTTATTTGCAGATGGACAGAAAGACGGACAGACAGACAGACGTATATACGGATAGATGGATGAATGGCTAAACAGACAGATGGACGGACGTATAGAGAGAGAGAGACAGAGACAGAGAGAGACAGAGAGAGACAGACAGACAGACAGACAGACAGACAGACATACATAGGTCCTACATGTATTCACCAACATATTACTTTCCGCGTATGTTTGGTTGTTACGTTACTGTATACCGCTATTATATATAATAGCGGTATACAGTAACGTAACAACCAGATGTTCCTGCATGATGTGCACAGCGACTTTTCTTACTAAGCGGATTTCTGACAGAGGCCAGAGGCGATCAGTCTCCGAAGCGGAAATGCGAATGACGCGCATGGTGACATCTTGCGGAGACATCTTTTTCACCTCATTTCCGGTTTGCTTAATGTCGCCTACATCATGTCAATCTCATTCCTCGTCGTCGTCGTCGTCGTCTTCGTCTTTTTTTTTTCTTCTTCTTCTTCTTCTTCTTCTTCTTCTTCTCCTCCTCCTCTTCTTCTTCTTCTTCTTCTTCTTCTTGTTCTTCTTGTTCTTCTTGTTCCTCTCGTTCTCGTCCTCGTCCTCGTCCTCGTCCTCGTCCTCGTCCTCGTCCTCGTCCTCGTCCTCCTCCTCCTCCTCCTCCTCCTCCTCTTCTTCTTCTTCTTCTTCTTCTTCTTCTTCTTCTTTTGCCAGATGTTGAAATCGTTGATGCGCAAGGAAGAAACATCGGTTGTTATGTAGGCTACACCTTTGATGTTACCTTTCTGTGATGATGTAAACCTTTGCCATGAAATAATATTGTCCGTCCTTTCTAATGGATCCCAAAGGGGGTTAGTTAGGGCAGCTGGGTGGATGATGGAAGGAAACGAGTTATGAAGAGAGAATCTGGTCTCTTGAAAGCTGTCGACAGAAGTTCGTATATAAGAGACTCTCGCAAGAATTACATTTATTTGCATTATCTGTATAGTTTGCATATGGGTCTCGAATAATTCACATCACCGCATGCATGCATAATGATGATGATAATGAAGAAGACGACGACGACGACGACGATGATGGCGATGATGATGTATGCATGTGCGCTTGTTATACAATGTTGTAGCGCGCCTTCCAGATTACTACTCAGAAGCGCTCCCGACTACAGCGCGGACACTAAATAGGAGTTTCACGCCGAAGCGCTGAGCAATTGCGAGTAAAAAACTTGACCAAGATCTCTACATGGCGTCTTGAGGTGGATTCGAACCTGCAAACCTCCGGCTGCAAGGCAAAGAACATACCCAATATACCACCGCGTCCCTGCAGCATTAAATGAGATATCGGTTCAGAAGAATTCTATCGGATTAGAACGGATGGCATCTGACTGACATAGATTCGATGCCAGATCAGATTAGCAAGAGATCAGATTAGCAAGAGATCAGATTATCAAGAGATCAGATTAGCAAGAGATCAGATTAGCAAGAGATCAGATCATCAAGAAATCAGATTAGCAAGAGATCAGATTAGCAAGAGATCAGATCATCAAGAAATCAGATTAGCAAGAGATCAGATTAGCAAGAGATCAGATCATCAAGAAATCAGATCATCAAGAAATCAGATTAGCAAGAGATCAGATTAGCAAGAGATCAGATTAGCAAGAGATCAGATCATCAAGAAATCAGATTAGCAAGAGATCAGATTAGCAAGAGATCAGATTAGCAAGAGATCAGATTAGCAAGAGATCAGCAGATTAATAAATTCGCCTGGTCACTACAACCGAGCGGCGACCAACCACACAGCGTGATTTATCTTTCTCAGTGCGCATGCTCCGCATCTTACCCCCCACCCACCCACACAAAACACACAAGCCCCTTCGCCAGCCCCCTCCATTTCCATTGACCCAGAGGACCTGCCGTCGTCAGCGGGGCCGCTGCAGCAGCTGAAGCCGGCCTCTGAATTAAACATTTGTCGGCAGGAGAAGCTGAGTAGCAGAGGGAGACGCGGGGACGAGCCCCACCGTCCCCCGCGAGCGACGTCTTCTCCCGCCGGAGTGATTAAACCCACGTGCGCCCTCTTACGAGAAGCCGCTGATCAGCGCAGGCATTAATGTGGTCAAACGTCAACTGTGTCGTTTCTATGTAAACCGTCGAATCATGTCTACTGATAAAGCATTCACTGCAGTGTGGCCAATAATTGCAAGGTGTCTGGCAACAGTTTTTCTTCTAAAAGACACAATTTATCTGACGCCTTTCCCCGTGTGGTTTCTCGTAGAATCGAGGCAGAATGTATACGCGCAAAGTTGTCCACTTGAAAGAGCGGCGGTTGGTGACCAAGCCGAGGGAAGACTGGATTTCCACAGCGGTCATCTGCCCTCATTTTACTACTCCTTAAGCAGTGGGACTTTACCACTCGTATATATTCTCCACAGTCGAACTTCTTTACCACCTCCGATGTCACACACCTATGGGGAATCCTTATCCCTCACATTTTCAAAGCGGAGTTTTTGATTTCTGCGTGTTTCTGAATAAGTCAGCAACATTCTCGAAGAATACGTCAACGTCATCCTACCATGATAGCTTCCACCCTTTCGCCGTAGTTGACCACAACACCGTCTGACTGGCCCCTTGATCACTACCCTAACATTTGAGCTCTACACTATTTGCCTCACCTTTCATATATTATTTTAATAACATACTATTGTGCGGTGAATGAAGAAATACTGAAGAAGGTGGAAGAGGAAAAATCCTTGATAAATACAATTAGAACAAAGCAGAAAAACTGGATAGGACATGCACTGAGAGGCAACTCCTTGCAAAGAGACATTGTGGAGGGCAAAATGGAGCGAAAGAGGGGAAGAGGAAGACCTAGGGAAAAGTTCTTGGACTGGATGATGGAGGATGGATATGGAAAACTCAAAGAAAAAGCACAACATCGAGAAGAGTGGCGTCGTTGGGCATCTGGACCTGCCGAGAGGCAGAAAACCTAAAGAAAGAAGAAGACAGTGAGTCTCTACCCAATTCATTTCACATATCTTAATAACATACTATCGTGCAGTGAGTCTCTACCCAATTCATTTCACATATCTTAATAACATACTATCGTGCAGTGAGTCTCTACCCAATTCATTTCACATATCTTAATAACATACTATCGTGCAGTGAGTCTCTACCCAATTCATTTCACATATCTTAATAACATACTATCGTGCAGTGAGTCTCTACCCAATTCATTTCACATATCTTAATAACATACTATCGTGCAGTGAGTCTCTACCCAATTCATTTCACATATCTTAATAACATACTATCGTGCAGTGAGTCTCTACCCAATTCATTTCACATATCTTAATAACATACTATCGTGCAGTGAGTCTCTACCCAATTCATTTCACATATCTTAATAACATACTATCGTGCAGTGAGTCTCTACCCAATTCATTTCACATATCTTAATAACATACTATCGTGCAGTGAGTCTCTACCCAATTCATTTCACATATCTTAATAACATACTATCGTGCAGTGAGTCTCTACCCAATTCATTTCACATATCTTAATAACATACTATCGTGCAGTGAGTCTCTACCCAATTCATTTCACATATCTTAATAACATACTATCGTGCAGTGAGTCTCTACCCAATTCATTTCACATATCTTAATAACATACTATCGTGCAGTGAGTCTCTACCCAATTCATTTCACATATCTTAATAACATACTATCGTGCAGTGAGTCTCTACCCAATTCATTTCACATATCTTAATAACATACTATCGTGCAGTGAGTCTCTACCCAATTCATTTCACATATCTTAATAACATACTATCGTGCAGTGAGTCTCTACCCAATTCATTTCACATATCTTAATAACATACTATCGTGCAGTGAGTCTCTACCCAATTCATTTCACATATCTTAATAACATACTATCGTGCAGTGAGTCTCTACCCAATTCATTTCACATATCTTAATAACATACTATCGTGCAGTGAGTCTCTACCCAATTCATTTCACATATCTTAATAACATACTATCGTGCAGTGAGTCTCTACCCAATTCATTTCACATATCTTAATAACATACTATCGTGCAGTGAGTCTCTACCCAATTCATTTCACATATCTTAATAACATACTATCGTGCAGTGAGTCTCTACCCAATTCATTTCACATATCTTAATAACATACTATCGTGCAGTGAGTCTCTACCCAATTCATTTCACATATCTTAATAACATACTATCGTGCAGTGAGTCTCTACCCAATTCATTTCACATATCTTAATAACATACTATCGTGCAGTGAGTCTCTACCCAATTCATTTCACATATCTTAATAACATACTATCGTGCAGTGAGTCTCTACCCAATTCATTTCACATAGAGTCTTCATCCCTTCACAGCGATTCACATCCATCCTACCTCCATCATAGCCCTGAACATGACCGCACTGATATTCTTTGTCCCTACCAGACATGGTTTCGTTCGTCGTGTAGTGCACAACCAACGAAGTTACATCTCGTGATTTGACTTTCATCTGCGCCTTGATACAACCGCATTACACATACACAGCCCACCCACCATCGCAGGCCACCCACCATTGCACTAATTGACGTACGTTAATTATTAACGAGCCGACGTAGTTCCGTCGGCTAATTCCTCGCCGAGCAAGAGTTGGTCCACCGCAGAAGCCTCCCATCAACGGACCCACATCGTCCCCCGATTGAACCGTCAAACCACCCCCCTCACCCCCCCCCCCATTCCGATCGAAGTACATATACCGTCCGACCTAAGTTGTCTGCTGGTGGTGGTGGACATCGCACCGGATGCCGTAAGACAACACCGTGGAAAAGTGCACGTGATGGGCTGTCGTCGTGATTTGATGTGGCACTCAAGTTGTTGTTGTGCGTTGTGGGGAATTTTAGCGGCCATGCGCGTAATACTTGAATACATACAAAGGTTAAATAAACAAGACATGCGCCAAAATGCACTTTGCCTCTGGATCGGTTCATCGTTTTCTGTCTTATAACGTTAGTCAATAGTCAGCGAATCTTGTGAGTGAGTTAATGTCAGTCAGTCAGTTAGTCAGTCGGTCGGTCGGTCGGTCGGTCGGTCGGTCGGTCAGTCGGTCAGTCAGTCAGTCAGTCAGTCAGTCAGTCAGTCAGTCAGTCAGTCAGTCAGTCAGTCAGTCAGTCAGTCAGCCAGTAAGTCAGTCAGTCAGTCAATCAGTCAGACAGACAGACAGACAAGCAGGCAGGCAGACAAGCAGGCAGCCAGGCAGCCAGCCAGCCAGTCAGTCTGAGCGTTGACCCTTCCATCTTTCCATCCGTCTGTTTGTCGTTCCGCCTTGCACTTCACACCATCGCTACATACAAAGATGAGATAGAATTCGAACATTTATACAGCACCGCGTTATTCAACTCAGATTGCCAAAACCCACATCTACAAAACATCGACTCAAAATGCAGTACCTACATGTATAGCAATCTAACCCCACCACCGAGGGGGTTATCGCCACCGTTCCTATACAATCGCTTCACACCAACAGTGATACACAGATTAGGGGAGTGTGGGGGTGGGTTAACCCGCACGCAGGTGATCACTTTGAACCGAACTGAACATATAGATCGTGACCCGTATTAGCGTCTGCACGCGCGAGTGGTGGGCGAACGGCGCCCACTTCTCTTGTCGAGTAGTTAAAGCCATGAGTAGTCGACGAGGAATCGATTACTCGGATGCAATTAGTCGGCTACGACTGTGGTCGATGAAAGAGAAAGAGAGACTGCTGCTGCAGTGAGGTCATTATCATCGACCATGCACGATGATGATCATCGTTGTGGCAATTCTATTACGAACGGCAGCAGGAAAAAACAGTTGTTTGCTTATAATGGGCAATCTATTAAAAATATATTCCTATCCAATCAGATTCCTTCTATTATACAAATCCTATCTAACTTGATATATTCGCATCTATGACCTTATACAATGCGAAGCATACATTGGAAAACGACTAGAGTGCATTTTTTACATTTTTTAGATTATATGCCCCATGATACATTATGCTACAAGCCTATAAGCTATGTGCATATATACACGTGTATATATATTATGTACATCATGTATAATTGTAGGTTATATGTATATATGTATATACAATACATATGTATATACCATTATGTGTTGCAGAGTGAGTCTCTCGGAAAATACACATCAGTCCAGAGTTACAATTTGAAAAGAGATATTTAGAGAATATAGGCCTAACGTTCAAGTTAAATTGTATTGGTCAGAAATCCGAGAGCGAATCTATTTTTAAAAAGTCTTGTATTATAATAGCTCTCAGCCAAAATGATACAGATCTTCGTGAACTCTTTATCATTCAGCCAAAGTCTGCTTAAACCGACCTGTCTCACTTTTTCTCTACGATTTCCGGTCACTGTTCATCTCAAGCATGTTATCAAATTACAGTCATATTATATTGTATTGTATTGTACGGTACACCAATCAGCAAGAATTTGGGCTCTGATGAGTAATGAAGTGAATCTTTGCATTCAAGAGGATGCTCATAAAACCTTCTGAAGTTTGTATCCGACTCACAGTTGAAGCAATCAATGAATGATTCGGGTTGTTGCTAGATAACCAAAATGGTCTGACTTCCAATAGGTACATGTAGACTAAAGTAGCAGAAAGACAACTAGCGATGGAAACAAAAACAAATCCGTTTGAAAAAATATGGAGCAACGCTATACGGACAGGCCTACATTATACCATCCATTTCGTCCTCTGTGCAAGACTTTTTCAAACTGCTGATCAACCCTAAACTGTTTATTTCTTGCTGTAATGATTTCTGGCTATCACCATGAATATGGCTTACTTTTAGTGCTCCATTGGTTTAGTGTTCTGCATTATACGATGGCGCTATAAAAGTTGCTAAAACGCAAGATATCTCGTGCTTACAGGTGCTGACAAGAGACAGGTCTGCTTGCTGATAATTATATAGAAGGAGGATCCATAGATACATATATATATATAGAGAGAGAGAACCTTTGCAGTTAGAGTTCCATAGAGAGCCGTGCCAGTAATCGTCCTCAAGCAGGATTTATACCTTACTGTGGCGGTCGAGTATTAAAAGCAAAACGTATGTAACTGGAAAAGAAATCTGATGCTTTCCACAATCATCCAACCACGTCATGCATCACGGTTGCATCACGGTTGCATCACGGTTGCATCACGGTTGCATCACGGTTGCATCACGGTTGCATCACGGTTGCATCACGGAAGTCCTATATATACGTGGAAAAGACACGAAAGACTTCGAGTGGAAAGATGCATCGTCCAAAATAACCTGCCAACAAACATCTGCCAATATGCAACTGCCAGTATGTCCTGCCAATATGCACCTGAAAATATGCACCTGGCAGTATGCACCTGCCAATATGCAACTGCCAGTATGTCCTGCCAATATGCAACTGCCAGTATGTCCTGCCAATATGCACCTGAAAATATGCAACTGCCAGTATGTCCTGCCAATATGCACCTGACAATACGCACCTGACAATACGCACCTGCCATGCAATAGAACCTGCCAATGTATGCTCACTACGCTGCCAATGTATACACCTGCCAATATGCATCTGCCAGTATGCCCTGCAATTCTGCACTTGCCAATAATATTGGTACAAATTATGTACCTGCAAAAATGCACTTGCCAATAGAATCTGCCAATGTACGCTCACTACGCTGCCAATGTATACACCTGCCAATGTACTCATGCTATTAATCTGCGCCCCTCAACAAAACCTGCCAATATAGCCTACACCTACCAGCACACACGTATAGGCCTACCTAGGGCGAAATGACTCTGGGACCAGTCCCTATAGGAAGTTACAGTAAAGAGCAACCGGGGTATGTTATGATGGTCATTGCAGAGTGACGAGGTATAGAATGGTGATGATGAGTAAATGAGTGGTTAAGAAAGCACACAACGGTGGAAATGACTGTTCCACCGGGAAAGAAAAGAAAACCCTGTTCTAAGTAAGAACCATTCAAGGTATCCCCCTCTCAAGCGTAAGAATGAGGGACCAAATGGAAACTGGGGAAGGAGCTTTGAAGTGTTGTCTCTACAAAAGGCGGTCATTGTACCGATTTGTTCTTGGAGAGAAAGGACATTTTGGACCGATATGGTACAGAACGGTCATTTGGAAAGTAGGGGAATGGTGATTTGGTTAGCTCCAGGGCCGGTAGTTATGAGATAGTTTACAGTACGCCAGGCGAAAACGCTGTTCATGGGCATTGTTATTCTTTCTACATGTCTTACTCTTTTATGGAAGTCATAATAGCAGGCGCAGACCTTGGATTATCAATTCATCTCATTAAAGCGGTGGTTATAGCTTTATAGGTTATCGCGCATGCGCATAGCCTACTATATTTATATGCAACGTCTCCGATGATAAGATGGCAAGTAGATAGACGGCCGCAAAGCACAACGGTTCTTATTTAATAGGCTATAGCCTAGCCTAAACACCAAAATTACGAGGCTTGATAAGAGCAAATAATAATTATGTGAGTGATCGATATTTACAAATGTAAGCTTATATGAAGAAAATTACATCGCGAGAAAGTGAAAAAGATTTTAAATAGAACGGTGATGTGATGATAGAATCTGATGAAACCGTAACGGGTTTCAGGTAGTGGTCGTCGAATTAAACTTCTTAAAGGAGCTATTTCTTGTTGGTTTCTCGAACTGTCCAGTTTAACGTGGCATGCGTTTGATTTATTGTGGCGTTTAATATGCAAGCTGTCGCTAGAACAAACTAATTATAACAGATAGAAGGGCCACTACGTTAGGCAAGCGACCCACAAATTGGTATTCATACAACGCAACGGCGCTTCGAATGAAATTTCCTAGGGTATTTGGCCAAATTTTAATATTTTGTGACGGCGAAAATAAAAGCCAATATAATGTTCGCCGTCGACGAAGGGTACGAGTTCATTGCAGATGTTTTAAACACGTTTTGACGTGTAAAGTGTCGTCGAATGCAGCGAGTTTCGAGTCACAAACAGACGCCATCTTAGAAAGTAGAGACTTATAGCTGGTCGAGAATGGGAGTACCGCTATTCAGAGAGTACAGGTCTGCGCCTGCCCCGTGACTACCATTTTATGTCGTTATTCGAGAGCAGGATAGATTTACGCCGAAAACGTCATGTACGCTCCGTATAAAAATGCCCATAACTACCGGCCCTGGAGCGGTAGTTATAAGATAGAATAGCGTACGCTAGGCGAAAACGCTGTTCACGGACTTTGTTATTCTCTTAACGGGTTTTACTCTTGTATGGAAGTCATATAGCAGGCGCAGACCATGGATTATCAATTCATCTCACTAAAGCGTGGTTATAGATACTGGGTTATCGCGCATGCGCATAGCCTACTATATTTATATGCATCGTCTCCGACAAGAAGTAAGAAAGTAAATAGGCGGCCGCAAAGCAAAACGATTCATATTTAATATAGTTTAAATTCCAAATCCAGAGACTTGACAAGAGAAAATAATAATTATGTGAGTGAAAGTTAGATGTATAGTAATAAAATTACATAGCGAGAAAGTGAAAAAGATTTTAAATAGAACGGTGATGTGTGGATAGAATATGATGAAACCGTAACCGGTTTCAGCTGGTGGTCGCCGAATTAAAATTCTTAAAGGAGCTATTTCTTGTTAGTTTCTCGAACTGTCCAGTTTCACGTGGCATGCGTTTGATTTATTGTGGAGTTTAATATGCAAGCAGTCGCTAGAACAAACTAATTATAACAGATAGAAGGGCCACTACGTTAGGCAAGCGACCCACAAATTGGTATTCATACAACGCAACGGCACTTCGAATGAAATTTCCTAGGGTATTTGGCCAAATTTTAATATTTTGTGACGGCGAAAATAAAAGCCTATATAATGTTCGCCGTCGACGAAGGGTACGAGTTCATTGCAGATGTTTTAAACACGTTTTGACGTGTAAAGTGTCGTCGAATGCAGCGAGTTTCGAGTCACAAACAGACGCCATCTTAGAAAGTAGAGACTTATAGCTGGTCGAGAATGGGAGTACCGCTATTCAGAGAGTACAGGTCTGCGCCTGCCCCGTGACTACCATTTTATATCGTTATTCGAGAGCACGATAGATTTACGCCGAAAACGTCATGTACGCTCCGTATAAAAATGCCCATAACTACCGGCCCTGGAGCGGTAGTTATAAGATAGAATAGCGTACGCTAGGCGAAAACGCTGTTCACGGACTTTGTTATTCTCTTAACGGGTTTTACTCTTGTATGGAAGTCATATAGCAGGCGCAGACCATGGATTATCAATTCATCTCACTAAAGCGTGGTTATAGATACTGGGTTATCGCGCATGCGCATAGCCTACTATATTTATATGCATCGTCTCCGACAAGAAGTAAGAAAGTAAATAGGCGGCCGCAAAGCAAAACGATTCATATTTAATATAGTTTAAATTCCAAATCCAGAGACTTGACAAGAGAAAATAATAATTATGTGAGTGAAAGTTAGATGTATAGTAATAAAATTACATAGCGAGAAAGTGAAAAAGGTTTTAAATAGAACGGTGATGTGTGGATAGAATATGATGAAACCGTAACCGGTTTCAGCTGGTGGTCGCCGAATTAAAATTCTTAAAGGAGCTATTTCTTGTTAGTTTCTCGAACTGTCCAGTTTCACGTGGCATGCGTTTGATTTATTGTGGAGTTTAATATGCAAGCAGTCGCTAGAACAAACTAATTACAACAGATAGAAGGGCCGCTACGTTAGACACGCTAGGCAAGCGACCCACAATTTGATATTCATACCACGCAGCGGCGCTTCGAATGCAATTTCCTAGGGTATGTAGCCAAATTTTAATATTTTGTGACGGCGAAAATAAAAGCTAATATAATGTTCGCCGTCGACGAAGGATACGAGTTCATTGCAGATGTTTTAAACACGTTTTGACGTGTAAGGTGTCGTCGAATGCAGCGAGTTTCGAGTCATAAACAGACGCCATCTTAGGGAGTAGAGACTTATAGCAGGTCGAGAATGGGAGTACCGCTATTCAGAGAGTACAGGTCTGCGCCTGCTCCGTGACTACCATTTTATGTCGTTATTCGAGAGCAGGATAGATTTACGCCGAAAACGTCATGTACGCTCCGTATAAGAATGTCCAAGACTACGGGCCCTGGTGTGTATATTATTACGAGGTGGATATGGCTCTACGTCCAGATACGACAACCACTTTATTCATAGGTAACTCGTATACCTGCCAGTCAGCAAGACCGTTTGTTTGTCCACCCATCAATTGTTCTGTCCGTCCGTCCGTTCGTCCGCCCGTCCGTCCGTCTATTTGGCTATGCCTGCATGTCAGTCCTATATACCTGTCCTTATGTCTGCGTGTCAGTTTGTTCTTGTGTCCATAATTTTATGTCTTCCCCCAGGTGGTCCCTGTCTGTTTATTCGTCCGTCCATGTGTCCTACTGCCTGCGTGTCTGTATATCTGGCTGCAAATGTCTCTGTTCGTCTGTCTGTTCGTCTGTCTGTCCACCTGTCTGTTTGCAAATTGTCTGTCTGCATCATATCTGTCTGTCTATCTGTCTCTGCTGCTCTGCATATCTGTCTGTCTATCTGCATATCTGTCTATCTGTCTGTTTGTCTATAAGGCGTGTCTCGATGCGTCCTTTGGGCGCATTTCTGCCACCGACAGACACAGATCTGTCATCGTTTTGGAATCGGAAAAGCCAACAACCTGTCAGAAAATGAATTCACCAGAATAACTGTCAGCCGATGAATTCTCTCGCTAACACTGCGAGACCATGCATGCCGTTCAATAGGCCGACCTATACTACACATAAGCCACTGTGAATACAGAACTACAGAAGACTACACAAGAATCACTACGCATGAGTCCCTCAACCCCCCATTCCCCCATCCCCCAATCCCTTACGAAAGAACGCAGAGCAGTCATGATCCTCTTGCCGAGACCAGTTTGAGTTATCGGCACCGCTTATGCATATGCATTCAATACATTGTACAGAAAGCTCTGTACTTCAGCCTCTTGCCAAAATGGTCGGTGTGCTCGGCTGCCGATGGGGGGGATGCAGGTGCCGCGCTTTGTGCACAGCATCTCCCTCTCTTCCAGCTTCCTTCTCCAGCGTTGCGTCTTAGAACAAGTCTTCCGTTAAACGAAAGTATTCTGCATTAATTATTTTGATTCCCATTCGGCATACATTTGAAAATTGACCTTAAGTAGCATCTGTTTGGATCAACGAGTTGACCATGTGTGCATCGCTTTTGAGACGACCCCCATATGATCACTTTGCATAAAGTATCTGACACATTATATAGACAATGCATACATAGATGCGTACATGTATGCATACATGCATTACATACATACATACATAGACATACATACATGCAGACATGCATGCGGACATACATGGAGACATGCAGATATGCATACATACATACATACACACACACACGCACACATGCATGCGTACGCATGTAAGTACATGCATATCATGTTTCACGAAACACTTAAAGGCTTCTGCACCGACAACAATTGACAGCTTTCTAGATTTGATTGGATCATAAGATAATTAAATGCATTTTACTGTGATAGATTTCGTTTTAATGAGATATTTCCAAAATGACTTCCTTATAATTTAAAAAACTGGATCCTACTATATGCGCAGACAATAATTGCAAACTTCGTACACTCTAATATTATTAGATCATGGATTAGAGAATATGATTTGATTCTATCAGTTGCCATTTATGATTTGATTTATTTGTGATTTGATTTATGAATTGATTTGTTTGAAATAGATTTATTAAGGCAGCATTACCAGATATGCCTTCATAGGTCCACCATTCCGACCAGGTTGATGCGAAACCTGCAATGAATTATTGTATAAGCAAATAATTATTTATAGACTATTAATCTATTATAGCTTTACAGTAGTAGTTGTTTAATTCTAATTTGCATGGTTGCGATTGGTCTGAGAGCGCCTCCGAGCTATTAGGTCTCTCTCACACTCTCACTCTCACTCGCTTTCTCTGTCTGTCTCTCTGTCTGTCTATCTGTCTCTGTCTCTCTCTGTCTCTTTGTCTCTCTCTGTCTCTTCGTCTCTCTCTCTGTCTATTTGTCTCTCTCTTTCTCTTTCTTTTTCTCTCTCTGTCTCTCTCTCTCTGTGTCTCTCTCTGTCTCTGTGTCTCTGTGTCTCTGTCACTGTCTCTGTGTCTGTCTGTCTGTCTCTCTCTCTGTCTTTCTCTTTTCCAGCGCTCTAAAAAATTCTTGAAATGATTTAAATGGACATAATGTATCGTTAAAATAAAGTAGCCTTGCCTATGATAGAGAAATTCTTCCGGTAAGAATAGTCTATCAAGCGGACGGACATACACACATACGGGCAGACATGCAGAAGAGAGACAGACAGACAGACAGACAGACAAACAGATAGTCGTCTATATATACAGGCAAAAGTGCCGTCATACACACATATGGACAATTGGACATGCATTGCATACAGACACATGGTGACATGGACGTCATACAGACAGGCAGACAGGCATGCACACACACACACAAAGACACAGAGGTAGGCAGAGACGAAGCCTAATTGTTTTGATGCACTTTTGCGATGTCTTTCTGGGGGGCGCCTTTTCTCCTGCAGCCTCTGGCACTGCAACCCTAGCCAGGCTGGCACACGCCGAAGTCGCCTCAGCCGACAGTTTGAAGGTGCAGGAGAAGACGTGGCTGGTACATGTAGGTGAGAGCGGTACACATGTACAGTTGTACACATGTACAGGTGGATTGACACTGGCTGCGCACTATGCAGATGTAGCGTTGTGGAGAAGAAAAATGCTTCATATCACGCGAGCATCGTCTGAACATCTTATCCGCAGGAAGGAAGAAGAGATGAGAGAGAGAGAGACAGAAAAGAATGAAAGGGAAGAGAGACAGATAGACGGACAGACAGACAGACAAACAGAGAAAACTAAAAACAAAGTCTTCTTTCCTACTGCTGCTGACGCTCGCCCCTTCTCCGCCTCCAGCGCCTCACTTCTTCTGATCGTTCTATGTTCTTATAAGCGTTCATATACCGAGCCTCCTGCTAATTCACATCTCCACACATATACTGCATTGAGGCAGAGTGTCTTGTCTCTATTCCCGTATATTAATTCTGGTTGCGCTCGACTATAGTAAGGCTGCTGACGCGACTACTAAGTCGGCTGATGCCCTAATTATATTGCGCATGCCTAATCTAGCAGACACCTTTTCTTTCGGGCTAAACCTGCTCTTTTCTATATTAGGTGCTACTGATGATATAAATGGCGCTCTTTGGCCTGCTTTGAATGCCTCTTTCTCAGCTTGACGGCTTGGAATTCGTTTTCTTTAAAACATAATACAGTTAGGCCTACGTTAGCGTTGTAATTATTTCTGTCGCTTTTACATTGCATGTTCATTGAAATCTACATCACATAAAAGTTTTATTTTTGCATTTGCTTCGGTATAGTTTCATACTAAAAGCTTGTTTAAAATGCATCAAATCTGTAACTATATTACACACATCTGCTTAACGTTTGAACTGCATCATTTAGGCCTACATTGTTATTGAAATAGACATTGCGAACACTACCGCAATTCCCATTTTGATTAAGCATTAACTTTAAGCGATTCAATTCTTGTCTTTGAGCAAAACTCTGACCAGATTACAAAGTATCATACAGTGAGAGCATCTCATTGTCTTGCAATGCAGTTCAAAAACAATGCAACACCTGACTTATGTAGCGCCACAACTAAGTACTAACCGAGTCCGCAATAGCAGAGTAGGAAGACGAGCTGCACCTCTCCAGTCATCATCACGACCATCTTAAACGACACTTTGCAACGAACAGAAAAGCAATTCTACCACCACCACCACCAACACCACCAACGACACCACCAACGACACCGACTCTATCACTACCATCATCGCTGCCAACATTGGCAGCAGCAGCAGCAGTCCTTGCCTGCACCATCAGCATCCTCCGCCTCCTCCTCGTCCTCCGACGCCATCCTCCTCCTCCTCCTCCTGCCTGCTTCCGCCAGCCTCCGTATCTCGCTCGTTCGTTGCCCTTCACTGCTTGCCTTCATCCGATGCGACCAACTAGCCATGGATTCAGTCTCTGCTGCTGCTGCTGCTGCTGCTGCTGCTGTTGGCCTTTAGCCATGCAAGACTAAACGATCATACATATATACATGCATATAAGCATTATACAGTCGTGTGTATATAAGCATTATACAGTCATGTGCTATATACATTATACAATTATACAATGTACATTTGCATTCGTATGCACATAGCATGCACACATGACGAATTTATCCATGCATCACCATATGACTATTATGACTTGTATCCGTACAATATGTATTGTGTATACAAAACATTCCGTATTACAGGCATGGATGACGTATCCTACATTGTATATGTTATGCTATTTCAATATGCTATTATGTGTCTGTATCATGCGTTATGTATTACATGTATATAATATTATTTGTGTGTATGCGTATAAAACTATATGTGTGTGTGTGTGTGCACTGTGTATCTGAATACTTGCGTAGCACATTAAATTTTTGTCTACAAAAATGCAGCCTTTAATGCATGGGAGTGTATTCCTTGAAAAGGATGCACATCGCATGAAAAAACCGATGCATTAAGGCACTTGTCACCCTATGCTATCACATTTCTACCGTTAGGTTTGAACAACTGGGCTGGCTCCCTCTTTGTCTGTCTGTCTGTCTGTCTGTCTGCCTGTCTGTGTCTCTTTACAATCTCCGAATGCACATATGTACATGTATATGATGCATCGTATGTATATTAATCATTAATGGAATCTATAGATATGCAGCATATGTACGTGCATAACCAGATATATGAATGTTCCTATATTATATATATACATGTATATATACATATACTTACATGTATGCATGATACTGTATATATATATAATATGTCCAATTGTCCATATGTATACTGTATGACCTAAAGATTGATTTGGCGACAGATTAAAGAGACGCGGCCAACAGATCCGACAGATTACTAAGTCAACCGGATCCGACATTTGAATACGTCGTCCCTAATGCTCCTCAGCCGCCTCCGCCACCGAATGCTCCATCGACCGCCCCCCCCCACAGCCCTGCCTCCCTACCTCCTCCCTGCTTCTCTCCCTACCTCCTCCCTGCTTCCCTCCCTACCTCCCTCTCTACCTTCTTCCCTACCTTCTTCCCTCCGTCTGCATATACTCCACAGCACAACTGACTCCTTCCCTATACATTCCCTTACAGCCTTCGTCTTCACCTCTTTTCTTCCCGCTCTCTTCCCATCATTTCCTCATCCTCCTACCTCTTCTTCCATCTCTCTTTCTTCTTTTCATCATTCCTCTTGCCAAACCGATGCCATTCCTTTAAGAGGCAGTGACCACATACATGTATATATGTGCATATGGGCATATACACATATGTTGAACGGGGTTAGGTGGGTCTGGGTGGGACTGGGTGGGGCGGGGTGGTCACGGTGGCACTCTGTCTAGTTGCAGATGATCAATAGCTGCGAAACTGTGACGAAAGTGCATGTGGAAGTAGTGAAATATCTGTTTCTCGCCACCACCCCGTCCACGGTGAGAGGAATTCCCAACCCCTCCACAGGCTGCCCTCTGTTTAGGTGCAAGGCTTCAGATCAATAACTGCGAAACTGTGGGCGTGCATTCTGCACAAACAACCAAACATACATACATACATGCATTATACTACACATACATACATACATACATACATACATACATACATACATACATACATACATACATACATACTTACATACATACATACATACATACATACATACATACATACATACATACATACATACATACATACATACATACATACATACATACATACATACATACATACATACATACATACATACATACATACATACATACATACATACATACATACATACATACATACATACATACATACATACATACATACATACATACATACATACATACATACATACATACATACATACATACATACATACATACATACATACATTGTACATGCATGCACGCATACATACATACATACGTGGCCTACATACATACGTACATGTATGCATATTACGTACATACAATACATACAAATATACCTTCTCCTTAATAAATATATATTTATTTTATACATATATATAATGTAAGATACTAACTCAGTTGACTGTTCTTCTGGAATGACCGATCAAGTAAAAACTCAGACGTGGCATATACACATGAAGCACTGTTCGTGGTCGAATGATAATCTGCTTTCCTATATCACCTCAGCTTCTGCGGATCGAATCCCGGTCATCCTTTTCCTCCTCAACTGACGACTATCCACCGATGCCTCGTGCGTTCTGGAAACGGCGCTATAAAAGTCAATCGAGTGGATTAGCTTCGATTAATTGTTGGTCGGTCGATGTAGGAATGCATCGCTCTTATCTTCTTGTGCCTGCCTCAACCGAAAGATCCTCATATATCACAGGACCACGTATAGCCTACGTCGGAAGTGTACATGTATGCTTATATAATTTATAATATTGCTCTACCTCACCTATTATTAACTATATGGTTAACTGCTCAAATTATATTACGCTGATGCTGATGACGTTGCCATTGATCAGTCTGTCTGCCTGCCTGCCTGTCTGTCTGTCTGTCTGTCTGTCTGTCTGCCTGTCTGTCTGTCTGTCTGTCTGTCTGCCAATGTATCAATCTATGCTCCTGCTGATGATGAGGTTGCAAATTGGTCAATATGTTAGACTGTGTATACGGTAACAGAGACTAAAACCAGTTGGAGTAAAAAAAAAACTTGCCGTGCTATAGCAGCTGCTATAGAGAAAATTCAAGGTATACAAAACCACTCCTTGCAGCACGTGATTCTGCTGATCTGGCCCTCGAAGCCCTTGGTCCCATCAACAGCACTGGTCTTTCTTTCATTTCTGATATTGGACACCAATCTTACTGTGATCTCTGGAGATTCGAAAGAAACTATATATTATAGCCACCTATTTCAACGGATTTCAATTAGTGATTCAACGCTGTCTCTTACCGCATCACTTTGACTTGCCAGAATTGGATGAAGCTATAGCCGTTCTAGATGCCAGTAACTTATAGTATATACACTGTGTACAGACAAATTTTTGTCTTCTGATGAATTAGAAGTATGCTCGGACAAAATAATAGTAATAACAATTGTATTGAACACATAGGACCTACGTCATATATAATACGTAATAACTATACCTTTCTCTTGTGATGGGACTTTTGTATTTCTTCGGCAGAGTGTTCTTCTTTCTTCCTGTTCTCCTTCCTCCCCCTATTCCTCATCTTCCGCCTCTCCTCCCCTACCTCCATTTTCCACCTACTCCTCTCTTCCTCTGTTCGTCATAGCCTGGCGAGTCTCCCTATAATCCTAATGCGGTTCTGCTGCCGTCGTTTGTCTAAGGAATAATGGATGCTCCCTTCGGTTTGGGTCGAGGTACACCGGACCAGCCGACGGCGGAGGACTGCCTGTCGAAAAGCATCTGCCTCTGCAGTGCAGCGGCGGACCACGCATGCGCAGCTCCTCCTGTGAAGAAGGATCGCCATTGAACGCTCAAGCTGCAAAGACGAACGCTTCGTTCTATTCGACTTGATTTCATTCAGCGTTGATTTCTTGAAGCTGTGAAGTTGCGCCGTATATCTTGCACGAAAGAGCAGTGAAGTGGCGGTGATTTCTGATTCTTCGATTGGTTCTTATATACCTCAGACAGATTTTTACACCACCCACTGCTATCAGTTCTACTTTCACTGAGTGCCTGTAAATAAGCTGGTTCCCAAGTCTTTCATCATTTTGGTGATTTTATAAGTTTCGAGATGGCAAACACGATTGCCATGAGGCTAAACAGTAAACATGTCAGGTTGAGCAAATGTTTTCATACGTATTCAAAGTTCACTTGTTTATTTTTATATTTATGTTTCTATTTAAAGTAGGCCTATTGTCTCCGTTTTGTGCAACTGTATGCTACGCATTGTGTACTGTGTATTGCTACGCATTGTGTACTGTGTATTGCTACGCATTGTGTACTGTGTATTGCCACGCATGCATTGTGTACTGTGTATTGCCACGCATGCATTGTGTACTGTGTATTGCTACGCATTGTGTACTGTGTATTGCCAGTCTGTTATGTTGATGGGAAAAATAAATTGATCTGAACTGAATCGATAGTCAGTCATTTGTTGGTGCAGCAAATTTGTGCATTCAAAGCACTCTTTGTAACGAATTCAGGTAATTAAACGGGCCTCAAATAAAATCGCAGTGTCTATTCTGTTTAGATCATCATTGTAATCATCATCAAGCTTGGTAGATGTGGTAGACATGTACCACTGCACCGACTCAAAAGTAGGTTATGCCTCCGCGAATAATCCCATGGCAGCGCAAACCACCATGAATGCTCTGTTCTCGCTTGACATCCCCGGAGTCTGACCTAGCACTTGAATCAACCAAACAACCTATCTATAACGGACTTGATTTGATATGGCGCCAACGTTTAAGAAGCTGGTATCTATATGGCATCTTTGTTTTCAATGTAAAAGCGACTTTTATGGAAAAAATTACATTACATTAGCCTGCTTTCATTACATCACATTAATTTTTCTCATCTGTCACTCGCTCTTTAAAGGTATTCTCACGCTGGAAGCGACTCTGAATAGTCATTCGGTGAGAGGCGTCATAATAATAAACTAAGAAACACAATACAATAGCCTACTTCACAAAAACAAACTATTTTGAGCGCTAATAACAGCTTTTCATCCACTGCACCATGCAGCTGCAGTCCACAACAAAACCAACGATGGTCGTCTGTGCGTCGTAATCCTTGCGCGGATTACAAATCCAGCGAAAGACGGAGGACGACGAAAAACAAACAGAAGCAGCGGGACCGACTTACAGATCTTCTGCCGCACCACGTGGGTGGTATTTAGTGGTGTATGGTGGTGGTGGGGTGGTGTTGGTGTTGGGTAGTGGTGGTGGTGGGAGCGGAGAGGTGGTGGTAGGTTGGTGGTGGTGGATGGTGGTGGTGGTGGTGGTGGGGATCCCGTCTAGTGTGAGCTTTCTAGAGAAGTCGGTCTATATCAAAGGCCTAGAGGCGTCTTTCATTGCTGGTTCCGGTGGCGGTGATGGCCTGGACGGACGAACGGACGGACGGACGGTGGGCATTGGCATCTCCTCTCCTCTCCTTCTTCAATGAACTGCAAACAACGAAATCTAGATTTATTGTGTCGGCCACTACAAAGAAGAAGGCGAATAATTTGTTCATTAACGAACGCCGTGAACACAATGGACTAAACGGATTGTCCGAAGGAGGCGCTTTCAAATCGGACGTCGTTTATGGACGATCCCCAGATAAGAAACGAACGCTTTTCACGAGATTTCATGCTGCTGCTACTACTGCTACTGCTACTGCTACTGCTACTACTGCTGCTTCTACTACTGCTACTGCTACTGCTACTACTGCTGTTGTTGTTGTTGCTACTACTGCTACTACTACTGCTGCTGCTGCTACTACTACTACTACTACTGCTATTGCTAGTGCTACTACTGCTGCTGCTGTTGCTGCTGCTACTGCTACTGCTGCTGCTGTTACTACTGCTACTGCTACTGCTACTACTACCACTGTAGCGTCCTATGAGGCCGCTACAATTTAACGTCCTTTTAGGCCGCTTGGCGTACTTACTTGTTAATTGGTTTTATTAGATATCGCGGTTCCATTAATAGATCATCACATAGATGGTATATTTTTGCGAGGGTCGTCATGACGACGGAAGGGTGCTACTGCTCGAGGCTTCTGTCGAGGCTTCTGAACCTTCTTGTGGTGACCAATCGCAGTAGATTGTCCGTCCTATCAGAGGCCGAGGTTTGCGTCCGACGGTCGTTTTTGCGTGGTAGCCTTTGATTGGTTGATCCGGATCACGTGACCGCTTCCAACGCCGAAAAGCGCAGTCGACTGGAAGTTTTCATCGGAGTGAGAGCTCGGCTCGGGAAGACCAGAAATTCTGTATATTCTGGGTCTAAAAAATGCTGAATGTGTGGCTGATTGCCTGATTTCATGAATATGAATATACCGTTGACTAAGCGACTGGTTTTGGGACAGTTTGCAGCTGATTCTGTGTGAATCTTTATTGTCATATATTCCAATATTCGGACAAGAAATCTTCCGATCTTCTTTTCATATTTGAATGCGAGTGTTGGCCAAATTGCACGGAAATTCCCAGGAAAGTATTAACTAATCTAATTGCTCCATAACAGAATCCGAAACCAAGTGTAGTTAATTAATCAGAAATAAATGTTCACTGATAATAAGAATTGAAACCTAAGTCGATATTGAATAACGGTTGAAAGCTACCGTCTGAATTGTGATTCATTATACCTGACTGTTAATTATAAAACGCGATTACTGGAATTAAGGTTGTGCACGCCCGTTGATTATTTACGGAGATTCTGCTGACTTTGAAGACATATTGCATAGTTATTGAAGAACAATATCTAGGCCCGATCACAGATGTTAATTGTCAGCAACGCTTGTACATTATACTCAGTGGAATTGTTTAATTAAAATAAATTAAATCTGACGTTAATAAATAACTGAATAATGGAAACTCCTAATAGGTCTGAGGATCACTCTGATGAGGAATTAGAGGAATGCATAACTGAAGGGGAGAAGGGAGGAACCCCAGACCGTCTTGACCAATTAGAAGTAAAGGGTAAACAAGTTGGGGAACTCTTACTAACTGTTTCAGAAACCCTAGGGATGTTCATGGAACGACAGGAGTCCCAATTCAAGAGCCTTAGTCAGGAGATAAGCCACTTACAAGAGCAACACCACCGGGGTAGTCTTGCCCGAGAAGAAGGTGAGGTAATGAGGGAAAAGAGAAGGGAAGGGTGGACCACATCTAAGGATTGGGGATTTACACAATCTGTTGAAGGGGATTTGAACCCAGACGGTCTTCAATTAGAGGAAGCCGTCGTTCCCAGACCGGGAACCGCAGACATATGTCGCCACTCGACCGAAGCCATTCCTGGTACCGATGAGAGACATCCCCGTCCTGAGGTGGGAGACCCAACCCTAAACTACGACTTTACCAGAAGGAAATCAATGGATCCCGTAGATCTTACCTACTTAGTTGAACCTGTAGTCTTACCTGACAGCAGAGAACCCCTTCAACAGTGCGGCGCCTCGATTGAAACCCTAGGGCGGGCCCCTACCACTTGGGAGGCTGAAGAGCATTACCAGGGGTGGGACCCGAGGTCACGTGGGCTTCTTTCGAGGTGGGGGCAGGCCGTTACAATTGGCACCAGATTAAGTGGGGTAAAAGTAAGCTCAGGTACATTCGGTCCTAGACTAAGTGAGGTTTTGGAACTAGGTTCAAATACAGCTAACGCTCGGGTCCAACTTAGTCAAGATACAAGGGCCAGAAAAGAACCCGAAATGGTTAGGAATGAAACTGTCTATCATAGAGATTTAAATACGATTTATGAAAGCTTTGACTATGAGTCGTATATGCGCAAGAAACAAAACCGGTTAAATAATGATATAACCGAACAATTGAAATGCAATAGTGAAGACTCAGAAGTAACTGATATGCGGCCTTTACATCGATTTGTGCTCGATTCAAATGCGATAGCTATAGGGCAAGACTGTTTGAAAACATGTACTAACTCTGGAATGTTAGTTGTAGATAAATCAAATGGGGATTTGTCGTTCACACGAGAGTACGACTGGGGTCCACGAGATGCACATCCTCGTCGTCCCATGTCAAACGCAACTGCACGGGCTGCCACCTTCCCATACTCGTCGTACCAATTCGTGAACACTGAAGCTGGAGACCTTCGACGATCAACTGAATTTCCTCCACGAATCATCTCTTCGAAGAATGTGGGTATGCACGACGTCCAGGTACGTGAAATGAAACCTGAATCAGAAAAGATCGCGTTCGCTTCTGCTTCGATTCCTCGTATGCCCACCCTGACGACATCTTCGAGTCGGCCGATATTGTCAACGATGTCTTCGTCGCTAAAAACTCAGGTTACCCAGAGCTACGAATACTTACCTCGTGAGACAGTACAGCCCATCTTCGTACCCTACTACGGTCCAGTCTCGTACAATGAACAGGTTGCCCTGGCGAAACAATTAATGCAGTGGCCAACAATGACACCGATTGTCGCGGGTGGTCTCCAAGATGAACTGCCTAATCCGTTCATACTCGGGAGCGGTGTTGCTTCTGAAAAACCGCCCACAATCGTCAGCTCTTGCGCTCGAGAGTTGTCGCCGAAAAAGGACACTGCCGAACCGTCTCGTTCTGAACCAATTGCTCGTGAAAGGAAAGAACCTGCTGGAAAACTACTAACTGAACATTCAAATTTTCCAGATAGAAGAATGCCATCGCAAATGAAGCTGGACCGATACAACGGTAAGACCTCGGTAGAAGTGTTCCTTAAGAAGTTCGAAGTATGTTCGAAAAGTAACCGTTGGACTGAAGAGGAGAAACTGGCCCAACTGACGTGCGCGCTAATCGAACCGGTAGACCAACTTCTGCATGAATTCGACTCGGAAGCCATCACCACCTGCACCGATCTAGTCGACCGTCTTCGACTACGATACGGAAGCTCAGACCAGGCAGCCTTGTACCAAACCAAACTGAATACTCGTCGTCAGAAATTGGGTGAGGATCTCGGCCAGCTGGTACAAGACATCCGGAAGCTTATGATTTTAGCTTTCCCAGGACCGTCGTCCGCGCATAGTGAGACAATCGCTATTCGAGCTTTTCTTGACGCTCTGTCAGACAAGGACCTAGCTCTTAAGGTAAGAGAGCGGGAACCAACCACGTTAGATAGCGCCTACAAAATCGCTCTCCGGTTGGAAGGCTACCGCCGCGCTGATGAAGACACCACCGGGTTCCACGACCGTCGACCGGGTCGCATCAAAACGGTGAGAGAAGTAGAAACAACCCTCGACGAAAGATTCAACCAGCTGCAAGAGACGCTGACCCGACAGATGAAAGAAATGTTCCAGAACCAGTTGAGTGCTATTTCAACTGAGGGTCAGTTTCGGCAATGGCAGCCGCAACGTTCGTCACCACCCTGGAGAGGAACAGGAACCAACAATCAGCCGTGGAACCGAAATAGAGACAATAACTTTCCGTGGGTGAAACGGGACAATCGTCGCTGCTATGAATGCAATCAACCGGGACATTTGGCTCGCGGTTGTCCAGCACGTCCACAGAGGTCGCCAGCCGATGAAGAATTCGAAGAAACCACCGGGAATCGAGAAGGTAATGTCAGACACGTCCAAGGTAGAAATGATGCCTACCTCTCTGTGAAACTGAATGGCAGATCTCTTCTAGCCTTGCTTGACTCTGGCTGCGAAATGACATTATGTCCTGCTTCGCTAGTAGATCCTAAAGATGTGCAGAATTCTGAACAGTCCTTGTTAGCTGCTAACGGGTCTGCTATTCGCGTTGTGGGAGAGACAATACTGAAACTGCAAATCGACGATCACGAATTCAGGATTCCCTGTTTAGTCACAGAACAGGTATCTGAACTGATCCTTGGACTTTCGTGGATGAAACACGAAAATGTACTCTGGCATATCGGTCGCAACTGGATCCTGGTGGGAGGCTATAGATTCGAAGTACACTCCAAACCTCGTGCCGGGCTATGTCGTAAGATAGTGATTTCTCATGACACACTCGTCGTGGCAAAAAGTGAGATGGATGTTGAAAGCCATGCGCTCCTTCCGAACTTGAAAGCAATGACCGATTCCTGGGCTGTAAATCCGAAAGTGTTAGACTCCGGACTCATTCTAGCCGGAACCTTGCTCCCTAACCGGACCTTCGATCTGCCGCTTCGGGTGATGAATCCCACCGACCAACAACTCTGGCTGAAGAAAGGAGTTCAATGTACAGCCGAACCGGTTACGGTAATGGGGGAAGAAAAACTCGTGAGATCTGCGGCCGGGTGCGCAGCCGTTAACGAAACGTTACCGAAATCAACCGATGCTGAAATCGCGGCGACCCTTTCTCCTCTTTGGAGGGACATTGCCGCCGATGTACCGGAAGAAGTACAGGAACGACTTCGGCAAATCATCACCGCAAATCAGAAAGCCTTTTCAATGAATGAATGGGATTTGGGTTTCACCGATGTAATCCAACACGAGATAGAAACTGGGAACGAAAGCCCTGTTCGACAACCATTACGTCGCCAGCCGCTAACGCTATTGCCCGTCATTGATGAACAAGTGAACAATATGTTGCAACAAAAGCTGATAGAACCGTCAGCCTCAGCCTGGGCAAGTAATGTGGTGATGGTAAAAAAACGAGATGGTACCCCGAGATTTTGTGTGGACTATCGAGCGGTGAACACTAAAACCCGGAAGGACGCCTATCCTCTACCTCTGATTAGCGAGAGTTTGGATACCCTTGCCGGAGCCAAGTGGTTCAGCACTTTTGATCTTCGTGCAGGGTACCATCAGGTTGCAGTTCATCCAAAGGATCGCCCGAAGACAGCTTTCATCACTAGAAGAGGAAGTTTTCAGTTTAGGGTCCTACCCTTCGGTCTCTGCAACTCGCCGGCTACGTTTTCGAGAATGATGAACCTGGTCATGGCTGGACTGAATTTTGAGGTATGTCTAATATATCTAGACGACATCATTGTCTTTGCCGAAGATCTTGAGACTCACTTGGAACGGTTAACGCAAGTGTTGGAACGGTTGGCAGCTGTCGGGTTGAAATTGAAGCCTTCGAAATGTCACCTGCTACAACGGCGAGTGTTATTCCTGGGTCATGTCGTAAGTGAGGATGGCATTATGACTGATCCGGAGAAAACCGTAGCGGTTAAGGAGTGGCCAACTCCTAAGAAGCTGCGAGACGTTCGCGCCTTCATTGGATTGTGTTCTTACTACAGAAAATTCGTGCCGAACTTCGCCAAAATCGCCAGACCGCTGCATGCGCTGACCAAAAAGGGGTTCCGCTTTCAATGGTCCACCGAGTGCGAAGCTGCCTTCTCTCACCTGAAGCGACTCCTGACTGAATCACCCATCCTGGCCTTACCCAATGATGATGGGTTGTACATTCTTGATACGGACGCATCCGGCGGGGCCATAGGAGCAGTCCTTTCACAAATCCAAGGCGGGCATGAACGCGTAGTTTGCTACGGTAGCCGACTCTGTTCTACGGCGGAGCAGAACTACGACGTTACGAAGCGAGAACTTCTGGCCATCGTCTACTTTCTAAAGACCTATCGACAGTATCTGCTGGGGCGTCGATTCTTACTACGCACCGATCACTCCGCCTTGCAATGGCTGAGGAGGACGCCGCTTCCTATCGGACAACAGGCCAGATGGCTGGCCATAACGGAAGAATTCGAGTTCGATATCCAGCATCGAGCCGGAACTGCTCACCAGAACGCGGACGCCCTGTCGCGCATGCCGCAACAAGTTCAAGTCATCCGTGAAACGACGGGCCTCCGTGGAGGAGCGGTGGATCTACCGACCGATTGGGACCGAACGACCATTCGGGATGAACAACGAGCCGACCGCGAGCTGGGCTGGGTTATCCAAAAGAAGCTCAGCTCTGATGATCCTCCCTCCTATGACGAACTGCGGAGTCAGAGCGGAACTGTAAAGAACTTGGTAGCCCAATGGCCGCAGCTGGAACTCCACAGGGAACTGCTCACCCGGAACTGGCTCCACGCAGATGATGGGCAAGTTGCGACCCGACAACTGATTCCCCCGCGTAGTCGACGATCTTCGTTAATACGGCTCGCTCATGAAGGAATTACTGGAGGGCACATGGGTATCAGACGTACCCTCGCTCAACTCCAAAAGAGAGCTTACTGGCCGGGGTGGAGAGAGGATGTACGAATGGCACTTCGGCGGTGTGTCCCGTGCGCCCAGTACCACCGCGGAAAGACACCCAGACAGGGTCGTCTCCAACCGATGTCCGTGGGAGCCCCGATGGAGTGTTTGGGAGTAGACATCACTGGACCGCATCCCACCTCCAGTAAAGGGTACCGGTATATCCTCACTGCCGTGGACCACTTCACCCGCTGGGCGGAAGCCTATCCGATCCGCAACCAGGAGGCGACGACCGTGGCACGAGTCCTAGTCGAGGAAGTCTTCTGTCGGTTCGGTTGCCCGCGCCAAATCTTAACAGACCAAGGGCCCTGCTTCGAGGCGAACCTGTTCAAGGAGATGTGTCGTCACCTCCAGATCGACAAGATGAGGACCACGCCGTACAAACCAAGTACCAATGGAGCCGTGGAGAGGTTCCACAGAACCTTGAACACCCTACTCGGGAAGGTGGTAGCCCAGAACCAGCGCGACTGGGATGTGCATCTTCCCTACGTCCTCGCCGCCTATCGAGCAAGTGAAAGTGAGAGCACCGGATTCACACCTAACCGGCTGTTCCTGTCAAGAGAGTTGTGCATGCCGATTGATTTAGTTTTAGGAGATGTCCAAGTTGCAAATGCTTTGTCTAGTACCGATGATTTTGTTGTGAATCAAATTGAGAATGTGCAAAATAACTTTGAAATTGCTCGAAGATTTATGCAGCGCCATGTCACTAACAGAAACTTCCGGTATGATATGAGAGTGAAACCCGCTAGGTTTCCCATAGGGTCATGGGTTTGGTACTTCTATCCACGGAGACGCCCTGGGATTAAGGATAAGTGGAATAAACTCTACACTGGACCCTATAAGGTAATTGAACAGCTGAGCCCGGTCCTTTTTAAGATTCAGAAATCCGCACGCTCGCAAGCCAAATTGGTTTACATTGACAAACTTAAATTGTTTGTGGGAGACCCTCCAGGAGGGTGGAATGAGATAGAAGACCTAGATCCGGCAGGTCCTTTAGACTTGGAGACCCTGAATGGATTGAATAATCCTGAAGTTGAGGAATTAATGTCCGATGCGAGACCTCGCAGGAACATTGTTCGCCCCGTAAGATATAGGTAACGTATAGCTAGTGTAAGATAATATCGCGTAATGGCGATAGGTTTAGGCTTTGGCGAGAGGCCTGGTTTTAGTTCCTTTGGATGAAAATGCATATGAATTTTTGTTTCTAGACTTGATCTAGGTTAGATCATGGGGGTAGGTAAGATTGTTTACTTGTCGTTTTACTTGCATTGTTTTCTTTGTTGCCACGAAGAAGGGCAAGATTGCTGTGCTTGTATGTAGTATAGAAGATGTGATTGCATAACCATGATTAATTGTATAATCTACGATGAGATTATTTGCTATTTTGAATTCTATACGTTTAGTGAAGGCAGGGTTCGGATGTAGAATAGTGGGTTGTAATTGTCCAGACAGCGTTACGGGTCTATTCTATTATATTCCGTCCTGTAAGGTGGACGTAGGAAGTCTATTGCATAAGTCAGGGAGAAATCCGTACTAGCTTCTTGGGTATGTTTCCCTGAATAGTAAATCCTTTGTTTGCTAGTTCCGGAAGGTCTGCTCTGTTATGCTCCGTCTTGTAAGGTAGACGTCGACAGGCTATTACATAGGTCAAGGAGAAATCCGTCCTAGTGTGGCTTGGGTATGCTTCGCTAAGCAGTAAAGCCCTTTGCTTAATAGTTCAGCCCTAGTAACGTGTAACGTGGGTAATGAGGTATTGACTGCCCATCGCTGATAGCGATTGTATGCTGAGTTAAGGAACAGAGTTTTCTCAGAAATCTCTTTGGTTACCGGTGAGGATAGAATTAAAAGCAATACAGTCTTCTTTTAGTGTGTAATGTGCATCTGATTCATAGTTAATGGTAATCTGTTAAATTGGATTCTAATGTGCTGATTTGTTAGCATAATCGTTTAGTAAGATTTGGTGCCGGAGCGGGGAATATTGTGTTTGGAAGACATTTAAGTATCCTAGTAAGTGGCTCCGCGCAAGTGATGGATTAGGAATGATAATTTTAAATTGTGTTAACTGTAAACTTGATTCGGCACCGAGATTCTTTGTGATAACCTTAAATTGCTGATGTCAGTTCCGGATGTGCATAAGTTCAGACTTGATAATTCTTTTAGGGGCATGAACCCTTTTTCACCTAAGCGTACCGGGGCTGTCGGTACAATGTGTATCAATTGAGGATCTTGTTCTTACGTAGTACCGTAGTGAATCAGTCAAGATTGCTTGTTTATATGGTTTGGTTTCGGACCCTGTTCTGGAAATTTTCCATTAAGGTGGAAAATTGGATTAAGTGGGGGGGTGTGTAGCGTCCTATGAGGCCGCTACAATTTAACGTCCTTTTAGGCCGCTTGGCGTACTTACTTGTTAATTGGTTTTATTAGATATCGCGGTTCCATTAATAGATCATCACATAGATGGTATATTTTTGCGAGGGTCGTCATGACGACGGAAGGGTGCTACTGCTCGAGGCTTCTGTCGAGGCTTCTGAACCTTCTTGTGGTGACCAATCGCAGTAGATTGTCCGTCCTATCAGAGGCCGAGGTTTGCGTCCGACGGTCGTTTTTGCGTGGTAGCCTTTGATTGGTTGATCCGGATCACGTGACCGCTTCCAACGCCGAAAAGCGCAGTCGACTGGAAGTTTTCATCGGAGTGAGAGCTCGGCTCGGGAAGACCAGAAATTCTGTATATTCTGGGTCTAAAAAATGCTGAATGTGTGGCTGATTGCCTGATTTCATGAATATGAATATACCGTTGACTAAGCGACTGGTTTTGGGACAGTTTGCAGCTGATTCTGTGTGAATCTTTGTTGTCATATATTCCAATATTCGGACAAGAAATCTTCCGATCTTCTTTTCATATTTGAATGCGAGTGTTGGCCAAATTGCACGGAAATTCCCAGGAAAGTATTAACTAATCTAATTGCTCCATAACAGAATCCGAAACCAAGTGTAGTTAATTAATCAGAAATAAATGTTCACTGATAATAAGAATTGAAACCTAAGTCGATATTGAATAACGGTTGAAAGCTACCGTCTGAATTGTGATTCATTATACCTGACTGTTAATTATAAAACGCGATTACTGGAATTAAGGTTGTGCACGCCCGTTGATTATTTACGGAGATTCTGCTGACTTTGAAGACATATTGCATAGTTATTGAAGAACAATATCTAGGCCCGATCACAGATGTTAATTGTCAGCAACGCTTGTACATTATACTCAGTGGAATTGTTTAATTAAAATAAATTAAATCTGACGTTAATAAATAACTGAATAATGGAAACTCCTAATAGGTCTGAGGATCACTCTGATGAGGAATTAGAGGAATGCATAACTGAAGGGGAGAAGGGAGGAACCCCAGACCGTCTTGACCAATTAGAAGTAAAGGGTAAACAAGTTGGGGAACTCTTACTAACTGTTTCAGAAACCCTAGGGATGTTCATGGAACGACAGGAGTCCCAATTCAAGAGCCTTAGTCAGGAGATAAGCCACTTACAAGAGCAACACCACCGGGGTAGTCTTGCCCGAGAAGAAGGTGAGGTAATGAGGGAAAAGAGAAGGGAAGGGTGGACCACATCTAAGGATTGGGGATTTACACAATCTGTTGAAGGGGATTTGAACCCAGACGGTCTTCAATTAGAGGAAGCCGTCGTTCCCAGACCGGGAACCGCAGACATATGTCGCCACTCGACCGAAGCCATTCCTGGTACCGATGAGAGACATCCCCGTCCTGAGGTGGGAGACCCAACCCTAAACTACGACTTTACCAGAAGGAAATCAATGGATCCCGTAGATCTTACCTACTTAGTTGAACCTGTAGTCTTACCTGACAGCAGAGAACCCCTTCAACAGTGCGGCGCCTCGATTGAAACCCTAGGGCGGGCCCCTACCACTTGGGAGGCTGAAGAGCATTACCAGGGGTGGGACCCGAGGTCACGTGGGCTTCTTTCGAGGTGGGGGCAGGCCGTTACACCACCACCACCAATACCAATACCACTACCACTACCACCACTACTACTACTATTACTACTACTATTACTACTACTACTACTCGTTTAACCATCACCACCACTGCGACCACCGCCACCACCACCACCATCATCATTATCCGCCACATAAACTATGAGTTTCTGTACCTTATAATATAATTATAGTTACTTTGAGATACGCCACCTAAAGTAACTTACCCGCTAAACAAGATGTGTGTAGGCCTATCGTTGCAATCATCGGCCTTAATTCGTACAATCGTACATGTATAATTTTGTATATAGTATTTTTTAAAAGGCTTTCGACGCATTTTCCGTATAGAAAATAGTGAGTTGACCAGTTGACTCTTCTGTTTTATATTCTTTAGATATAGGCTCAACAATGACAATCCCTACATATTATAGGCAAAGCAGACAGTTGCCTGCCTTGGATGCCTATGTCTATGAGCACACGTGTGTGTGCGCGTGTAGGGCCTGTATATTGCACATATACATGTATATAATGTAGTCTGGATATATAATTAGATGTAGACCTACATCTGAGTAGTTTTCTTGAAGAGGCGCTATATAAAATACTTGAATGAATGAATGAATTAATTCGTGATTAACCAAAAACCACAGAGAGCCTGCATGTTGAAATTAACAGCTTTCCAGTGTCAGCAATTAAGATGTTTAAAAAACCGGGACTTTAATCTGTAACGTTTGCATAATTATAGCTGTTACTGAAATTGTTCAAATTCTGAGTTTTTTCTCAAAGAAAAACTTGGTGTTTAAACTCCAGTCACTGCTATAGACTAATAACGTCTTAGCTTTCTCGACCGTGTCATATGCAATTAAATAACGCAACTCATTCCCTATAGGCTGCTGAAATCAAGTCAATGTTAAAGTGCAACGGCGTCTTTTCTTTCTCGATCTCGGCGTACTCAATCAGAAGCGTAGCACAATGCTAAATTGCTCAAGTGATGCCAGTGCAAAAACAGTGATAACGTCTTTGTCTTCTCGACCTTAGCCTACGCAGTTCCATGAAGTAACCTAATCAACTTCGATTGACTATTGGTAGCCACAGAGATGGTAAAAAGTTCTTGAAAGCGCAATTGGTTTCGAACCGTGAACATCCTGTTTCGACAGTCAACTTTCCTAACCATCACAAAACGACATCGCCGTGCAGACTGCAGCAGAAGACGAGGATAAACCGGAAGTGGATATCATCAACCGGATGTTGTGATCATACGTCATCGCTCTGAACCACCAAGCTCTTCGTTGCTGGTTCCGGCGTCCTTGCAACCACGACGTTGAAGTTAACTTTCTTTCCTGGCGGCCATGACTTCCCACCTTGAACCCTCTGTTTAGACTCCACTCCCCCCGTCGCATCCTCCTCCTCCTTCTCCTTCTCCTCCTCCTCCTCCTCATCTCCTACGTCATTTCCGTTGTCAGTTTCCGCTTCGTCGATCGTTTCCTGTCTCGACTCACCATACTCCCCTACTCTGAATGAGGCGCTAAATAAATTCGTCGGTCTCCTCTGCTTATTGTTTCCGAAGCGGTCGTCACATGAATGTCCATCGTCACGTGATGTCGACGACGAAGTGTTACTGGCGCTAGATGAATCCGACGGCGCCGGCGCCGTCGTGCTTTCGTCCTCGACGCACTCCTCCTCCTCCAACGTGTGCAGTCCTCCACTTGTCACGTGACCGGATGTGGTCGAGTACGCAGGCGCAGGCACTTTGAGGTCGGAGGTGAAGGAGAACTGCGTTGAGGGTGAAGAAGAGGTTGGGGTGGCCGACCAGGGCGATCCCGTTGACGATGGGGAGGGGAGAGAGTTCTGGTGGGGTAGACCGGAAGTCGGTGTCATGTTCCCCGATTCCTGGCAGAGCTTGTTGAACGACATCCGGCTGTTGCGGCGGCGCATGCGCCCTGAACCTATCGAGAGCAGTGACGTCACTTCCGTTACTTTACTGATGAACTGATGACATGATTGATTGATTGATTGATCAAGCAAATATAAACAGACAGACATACGGATAGGCAGGCACACAGAGAGGCAAATAGGTAGACATACAAATAGACACGCAGACAGGCAGACATACATGCATACAGACATACATGCATACAGACAGGCAGGCAGACAGACAGACGCTGTATGTCTGAATGAATGATAAACAATGAATCAATGATTTAATCATTAATGAACAAATTAAATTAATAAACAAATAAATCAAAGAACCAACGAGGGGACGAATGATTGACCATAAATTATGTATACAATGAAATTATAAAAGTCTCGTTTTCTGACTTACATACTTACCGATCTACTTACAGGAACTGCTTTAACTAATTAACTTTTCACTTGTGGAATAAACAAAAAGGTGAATAATTCAATAGCATGACTATTTATTGCTGAAGTACTGGCATTTAGGCCCACAATTATTGACATATCGATTGATTGATCGATATATCGATTGATCGATTGATTGATAGATTCTAGCTACGATGTTCTTCTTACTCGTCTGCGGTGGATTCGTCGGATTTGACGCGACCTTCATTCCACTTGACCTTAGGATCTCGAGAAGTTCAAAGCGGAACGACGATATGTCTTGTTTGATTTCGTTCAGATCGTCCTCGTTAACTCCCTCGGCGTTCGTGTTTCTCTGGCGCTTAATCACGTATCGCTTGACAAGTTCTCGGATAACGGACTGGAAGTAACAACGAAGAACACGTCGTTATTGGTTCCAACGAGACAGAACTGTTCCAAGAATCGGTAACAACTATTTGTATCGGGAACAATAGCTCTGAGCCGTTCTAGAAGACAATGGCTATTCTCCAATCCAGGAATCGCCACTTAAAATCGCTTACATACATGTAGCTTTATTGCAGTTTAACGACACTGTGCGGTAAAAAAGACCATTAGCGTCGCCCTCCTCCTTTATCCAGGCTTGAGACTGGCACTGTAAGAGTGCGATCAGTGGCGTAGTTTCACTTAATAGGCCACTATAAAGCTCAGGAAGAGAATACAAATAGCCAAAGTAGGCCTACTAAAGTCACCAGTAATGCCATTAGCGCTTGTAAAGATATACCTGATAAATGGCATCTCTTTCCTTCTTCTGCTTAAGCGCTTTCTAGAAATGAAAAAAACACAAATATCAACAGATCATTTTTGGATGTCTGTCCACAACAAAAGCTGTATTATAGGCCGAATCAGGTCAATTCCAGAAGATCGATTCGTAATTTGAAAGAGGGAAGTCTGAAGTTGAATACATACATGCAATGCCACAAGCGACTAAGTAGACCGACAAACACAGAGATAGAGTGTGCCCCATTAAATAATTATACGCATATTACAGATGTAAATACACAGATGCAGCGAGACAGAAACAAAGACAGATACCGAAAGAGGCACGTTGAGAAATACAGAGATTGAGAGCGATACCAAGCGAGAGAGAGAGACAGAGATATCTAGAGATAACGCAACACTGTGTCGTATACCCGGTCCTGAACTGTACCTAATCTTGCCTTACCTAATAAATATGATTTTTTATATACAATAATACGTTGTTATATACATTTCTGAGGGTCGGAGACCAGATATTGTTATCGTGTATTATAAATCAGACCATTAACCTGACCTGATGCCTAACAGTTCCACATATTTTTATGACCTCATTTCCGTATACCTTTGCTTATCTTTCCATATCTAACGTTCTAACCATATTATTTTTACCAACCCTTGTACGTCATTACCGCTCTTTGTTTATACCTTATTCAGTTCATTTTCAATCCTTATCCAATCAGTAGTTGAATGAGTGGTTACCCTATATCATTTCCCCCAAAACAGACTGGTGATACTATATCAGCCGCTATAAATAACTACTGGTGACAGCGTGTTGTTTACATGTTGACCTCTGATGACGTCATATGACCTAATTAATATTCATAGCGTACTGGCCAATGGCAGGCGAGCAATCCCATCCCACACCGACGACCTTAATCACCACCCACGGCGCACTAATCTAATTAGCGATCGAGGGACGACCCCATGTTGCGCAATATAAACGAAGTCGTCCACATTGAGTGTATGTATCCATAATCGAATGCGTCCTCATAGGGTTTCAAATGTAAATTAAGTGGTGTGGAAGGTCACACTTAGCAGAATTTTCAGTACATTTGTCATATGCAAACACGCACTCGCGAGAGGCGAAGGTGGCACTTTGTTGGTTGAGAATTGTAAGCCACTATGTCCAATACATTTTATAATGGCTATAGGGTATTATAATTCTCAACCCTCGACTTAGCAGCATTTTTCATAACTTTACAGTCATAGGATCACATTTGAGATGCGCAAACACACACACGCGCGAGAGGCGAAGGTGACATTTAGTTGAATTTTTCAGAACTTTACAGTCATAGGATCACATTTGAGAAGCGAAAACACGTGCGTGCGAGAGGTGAAAGTGACAATTAGCAGCAGCAGCAGCATTTTCAGAACTTTGCATCTATAGGATAACATTTGAGATATGCAAACATGCACGCGCGAGAGGCGAAGGTGACATTTAGCTGAATTTTTCAGAACTTTACAGTCATAGGATCACATTTGAGAAGCGCAAACACGCGCGTATGAGAGGTGAAGATGTCACTTAGTAGCATTTTCAGAACTTTACAGCCATAGGATAACATTTGAGATATGCAAACACGCACGTGCGAAGCAGAATTTTTAGAACTTTACACTCATAGGATTACGTTTGAGATGCGCAAACACGCACGCGCGAGAGGTGAACGTGACTCGAAGCAGAATTTTTCAGAACTTTACAACTATAGGATCACATTTGAGATGCGCAAACATGCTCATACATGTGAGAGGTGAAGGTGACAATTAGCACAATTTCAGAACTTTACGGTCATAGGATAACGTTTGAGATACGCAAACATGCACGGCGAGAGGTGATGGTGTCACTTAGCAGCATTTTTTCAGAACTTTGCAGTTATAGAATCACATATGAGATGCGAAAACATGCGCGTGCGAGAGGTGCAGATGACACTTAACAACATTTTTCAGAACTTTACAACCGTGTGATCACATTTGAGATGAGCAAACATGCACGTTCGAGAGGCGAAGGTGACAATTCGAGGTTTGAGAATTATAAGACTCTATGACCAATGCATTTGATAATTGTCATGAAGCCTTATAATTCCCAACCCTCGTCTTAGCCGCATTTTTCAGAACTTTACTCTTTAATGTAAGTAGTTACATAACGTTATGTATTGACTCACCTCGATAAATAAATTTAAAAAAAAAAATATTAGCAAACTTTAAAAATTTCAACTTTTCCCCCAAAATACCTTTATCGTAAGTAGTTGCATAACCATATGTATTGGCGCACAAACGTGAAAAATTTAACAAACTTTAAAATTGTTCGTTTTTTCCAAATGTTCTGTGACGTAAGTAGTTGTAAAACCTTAGGTATTGACTCACAAGGATGAAAAATTTAGCAAACTTTGAAAAACTTCAATTTTCTGCGAACATTGGAAGCGGTTATAGGAGCAGGGGAAGTGGTGGTAGGAGCATTGGAAACAGTGGGAGCGGTGGTGGGAGCGACAATGGGAGTAGTTGTAGCAGTAGGAGCGATGTGGAAATGACTATGATGGTTGGGGCATACATACTTACTCACGTAATTTCTTTAGTTCAACAACTTTTCACTTGCAGAATCCTACAATTATTTCTTAGTTCCCAATTTCTTCACACATTCAACTCACAATTCTTTCATTTTTTCACTTTTGAATGACACAAGTGTACAATTCAACAAATACTTACTTACTTACTCTCATAATTTATGCACTCCAACAACTTTGCATCTGTAAAATCCTACACATATTTCTAATTTTTCATTCCTTCAACTTTTACTTTATGCATATTTCAACATCTCGATCACGCAAATTCTACGATTCCTTGCATACTTACTTACTTGCACACAAAATTTACTTACTTCATCAGCTTTTCACATGTAGACCTACAATGCTGCGCATATTTCTCATTTATTCACACCATCAATTCTTAATATTTACATATTTCAACATATCAATCGCACAATTCTACAGTTTCACGTATACATACTTGTTCACTCACATAATTTCCACAATCCAACAGCTTTCACTGGTACAATCTTGCACCTATTTCTCATTTTTTCAAGCATTCGAATCTTACTTCTTGCATTTTTTCATCAAATCAGTCGTGAAATTCTTCAATTCCTATGCTGCTTACTTGCTTACTCAAATAATTTCTGCACATCATAACCTTTACACACGCGAATATTTCCCATTTTCTCATTTCTTCAATCTTTCGTCTCTTACTTCTTACATTTCTTTTTTCAACATCTCAGTCGCCCAATTCTACAATTCCTATGATGCTTACTCAAGTAATTGATAAGTAAGCTTTACACAGGTGCGTATTTCTCAATTTCTCATCTCTTCACTCCTTCAAATCTTACTTCTTGCATCTTTCAATTCCACAGCCTATCAATTCCAATATTCCAAATATACTTACTTACTTCATGCATGGAACTCTTCACAGGCAAACTCATGCAAATGGTTCTCATTTCTTCAATTCTTCAACTCTAACCCATACTTCGTACATGCTTCAATTCCACAATTCTGCAATTGCTCAATTACATACTTCAAGTAACAACAATTGTAAAGTAAGAAGTTGAAGAATCGAAAGAGATACAGTTTTCTATCATATCAAAGTGAAACGTATAGGCAATGTTGATTGTATGATTTTCTGACATGAAAAGTTTCTAAGTTCGAGAATTTGATACACGAATGCCAATTTTTCTTCGCAAATTTTATGATTCACCATATAGAACCTTTCAAACTTGGTATTTTATTCCTTCGAACGTATACTTTTGCTAAATTGATGACTCAGCTAAAAATTGCATATGTCTAACCATCGAAAATGCATAAGATTCCTATATCTAAGAAACGTGAACATCATCATTTCAAGCATTCAAGTATTGGTGTCACTATGTGAGAACTCTACTATAGCGAACTGTTAGTATTTTACATATTGCTGACTCAGCTAAATTCACATTTATGTCTGTAAACTAAAAGACTTAATGTTGATGACTAAGATCTGTATACTTGATCATCTCCTGCATCCGAAATTTGCAATTCTGTACAAAGTATTGTAAAGTAATGTAATTGAAACAATTCAGAACGCTAAGTATCACTTGTTTCATTCAACAATTGTCATTTGTAAATGCTGAAAATTCATACAAAACATGACTTTGCACATATGTCCAATATACATTCTAAAATATTCGGCTTACATATTATGAATTCGAATACGTAGAACTCAAAATCATTATACTCTACATTCTACAACCTATTTGAAGCAATTTAAAGAAACCTACACTCCCATCACCTCTTCCTCATACTCCTTCTTCCACCTCCTACTCCTCCTCACGTGAAGAAAAGTTTGCGGAAATGTATCTAAGTTTCGAACTTAGAAATTTTCGTAACAGAAAATGTATGCACTTAGAAAATTGGCAGTCATGTATCAAATTCTCGAACTTAGAAACTTTTAATGACAGAAAATGTAAGCATTAAGAAAATTTGCGGTAAAAATTGGTATTCATGTATCAAATTCTCGAACTTCGAAACTTTTCATGACAGAAAATGTATACACTTAGAAAATTTGCGAAGAAAAATTGGCATTCGTGTATCAAATTCTCGAACTTAGAAACTTTTCATGTCAGAAAATCATACAATCAACATTGCCTATACGTTTCACTTTGATATGATAGAAAACTGTATCTCTTTCGATTCTTCAACTTCTTACTTTACAATTGTTGTTACTTGAAGTATGTAATTGAGCAATTGCAGAATTGTGGAATTGAAGCATGTACGAAGTATGGGTTAGAGTTGAAGAATTGAAGAAATGAGAACCATTTGCATGAGTTTGCCTGTGAAGAGTTCCATGCATGAAGTAAGTAAGTATATTTGGAATATTGGAATTGATAGGCTGTGGAATTGAAAGATGCAAGAAGTAAGATTTGAAGGAGTGAAGAGATGAGAAATTGAGAAATACGCACCTGTGTAAAGCTTACTTATCAATTACTTGAGTAAGCATCATAGGAATTGTAGAATTGGGCGACTGAGATGTTGAAAAAAGAAATGTAAGAAGTAAGAGACGAAAGATTGAAGAAATGAGAAAATGGGAAATATTCGCGTGTGTAAAGGTTATGATGTGCAGAAATTATTTGAGTAAGCAAGTAAGCAGCATAGGAATTGAAGAATTTCACGACTGATTTGATGAAAAAATGCAAGAAGTAAGATTCGAATGCTTGAAAAAATGAGAAATAGGTGCAAGATTGTACCAGTGAAAGCTGTTGGATTGTGGAAATTATGTGAGTGAACAAGTATGTATACGTGAAACTGTAGAATTGTGCGATTGATATGTTGAAATATGTAAATATTAAGAATTGATGGTGTGAATAAATGAGAAATATGCGCAGCATTGTAGGTCTACATGTGAAAAGCTGATGAAGTAAGTAAATTTTGTGTGCAAGTAAGTAAGTATGCAAGGAATCGTAGAATTTGCGTGATCGAGATGTTGAAATATGCATAAAGTAAAAGTTGAAGGAATGAAAAATTAGAAATATGTGTAGGATTTTACAGATGCAAAGTTGTTGGAGTGCATAAATTCTGAGAGTAAGTAAGTAAGTATTTGTTGAATTGTACACTTGTGTCATTCAAAAGTGAAATAATGAAAAAATTGTGAGTTGAATGTGTGAAGAAATTGGGAACTAAGAAATAATTGTAGGATTCTGCAAGTGAAAAGTTGTTGAACTAAAGAAATTACGTGAGTAAGTATGTATGCCCCAACCATCATAGTCATTTCCACATCGCTCCTACTGCTACAACTACTCCCATTGTCGCTCCCACCACCGCTCCCACTGTTTCCAATGCTCCTACCACCACTTCCCCTGCTCCTATAACCGCTTCCAATGTTCGCAGAAAATTGAAGTTTTTCAAAGTTTGCTAAATTTTTCATCCTTGTGAGTCAATACCTAAGGTTTTACAACTACTTACGTCACAGAACATTTGGAAAAAACGAACAATTTTAAAGTTTGTTAAATTTTTCACGTTTGTGCGCCAATACATATGGTTATGCAACTACTTACGATAAAGGTATTTTGGGGGAAAAGTTGAAATTTTTAAAGTTTGCTAATTTTTTTTTTTAAAATTTATTTATCGAGGTGAGTCAATACATAACGTTATGTAACTACTTACATTAAAGAGTAAAGTTCTGAAAAATGCGGCTAAGACGAGGGTTGGGAATTATAAGGCTTCATGACAATTATCAAATGCATTGGTCATAGAGTCTTATAATTCTCAAACCTCGAATTGTCACCTTCGCCTCTCGAACGTGCATGTTTGCTCATCTCAAATGTGATCACACGGTTGTAAAGTTCTGAAAAATGTTGTTAAGTGTCATCTGCACCTCTCGCACGCGCATGTTTTCGCATCTCATATGTGATTCTATAACTGCAAAGTTCTGAAAAAATGCTGCTAAGTGACACCATCACCTCTCGCCGTGCATGTTTGCGTATCTCAAACGTTATCCTATGACCGTAAAGTTCTGAAATTGTGCTAATTGTCACCTTCACCTCTCACATGTATGAGCATGTTTGCGCATCTCAAATGTGATCCTATAGTTGTAAAGTTCTGAAAAATTCTGCTTCGAGTCACGTTCACCTCTCGCGCGTGCGTGTTTGCGCATCTCAAACGTAATCCTATGAGTGTAAAGTTCTAAAAATTCTGCTTCGCACGTGCGTGTTTGCATATCTCAAATGTTATCCTATGGCTGTAAAGTTCTGAAAATGCTACTAAGTGACATCTTCACCTCTCATACGCGCGTGTTTGCGCTTCTCAAATGTGATCCTATGACTGTAAAGTTCTGAAAAATTCAGCTAAATGTCACCTTCGCCTCTCGCGCGTGCATGTTTGCATATCTCAAATGTTATCCTATAGATGCAAAGTTCTGAAAATGCTGCTGCTGCTGCTAATTGTCACTTTCACCTCTCGCACGCACGTGTTTTCGCTTCTCAAATGTGATCCTATGACTGTAAAGTTCTGAAAAATTCAACTAAATGTCACCTTCGCCTCTCGCGCGTGTGTGTGTTTGCGCATCTCAAATGTGATCCTATGACTGTAAAGTTATGAAAAATGCTGCTAAGTCGAGGGTTGAGAATTATAATACCCTATAGCCATTATAAAATGTATTGGACATAGTGGCTTACAATTCTCAACCAACAAAGTGCCACCTTCGCCTCTCGCGAGTGCGTGTTTGCATATGACAAATGTACTGAAAATTCTGCTAAGTGTGACCTTCCACACCACTTAATTTACATTTGAAACCCTATGAGGACGCATTCGATTATGGATACATACACTCAATGTGGACGACTTCGTTTATATTGCGCAACATGGGGTCGTCCCTCGATCGCTAATTAGATTAGTGCGCCGTGGGTGGTGATTAAGGTCGTCGGTGTGGGATGGGATTGCTCGCCTGCCATTGGCCAGTACGCTATGAATATTAATTAGGTCATATGACGTCATCAGAGGTCAACATGTAAACAACACGCTGTCACCAGTAGTTATTTATAGCGGCTGATATAGTATCACCAGTCTGTTTTGGGGGAAATGATATAGGGTAACCACTCATTCAACTACTCCAATCTCTTATCCAATCCACGAGCTTTATAAATAATGACTCGTTTAAGGGATTCGTCACGGATCTTCCATGCAGGGGAGTGCCTCTGGAAATTGTCATATTCGGCAAGAGGCACTGATTAATGCGATACAAATTCTATTCTATGCATTCTTACATCCTATATGCGATTCTAAAATGATCGTTTCTTACCTTACATTACCTGACTACTTCCTTGCATTACTTTCCCTCACCTTACTCAACCGGTGCCTAGATCTGCAGCAGCTGCTAACCCGGATGCTCTGCCACTTGTTCGTTCGCGCGGTCTTCGAGCACCTGCACAGCGTTCCCCACAGCCAGACGAGCAGGTAGCAGACGGTCTTCGGTGTTGGGATGACGTTGAACGGAGCGGGAACTGTGCCACCTTCGTCGAAGTAACTCATCCACAACCGAGATCGAGCAAACTTCCACTCGGTGTCGGCGTCGTTCTAAAATGTTGCACGGAACCGATTGATACGAAAATGGATGGAAGGAAGGTAGGTAGGAAGGAATGAACAAAGGAAGGAAGGAAGGAAGGAAGGAAGAAACTAAGGAAAAAGGAAGGAAGGAAGGAAGGAAGAAGTGTTGAAAGAAGTGAAGAGGCAAGAAAGGAAATATTGAAGAATGAAATCATAAATGAGTTTATGTTTGGATGGATGGATAGATGGATGAATGGATGTATGGACGGATGGATTTATGGATGTGTTAATAGATTGGTGAAATGAAGGGTTTCTGGTTGCTTTATAAATCTCAAAATTACAAATACAAATAGGACTGTGACTGGAAGAATTGTTCGGTGGATGAATGGATTGGATGAATGGTTATTATCTAGGTGAATGGATGGTTAGGATTCGAAGTCTCTGTATATCCTGCAGTGGTAGAAGACCTGGTGACTTACGGAGATCTTTTGGAAGGAGCTGCTGAGCATGGCGATCAGCATATTGATGAGGACGATCGTCATGATGCCAAGGTAAGTTCCGTACATCAGTTTACCGACGAATTGAGTGAACTCGTGTTTCTCCTTCAGCTCAAAATGATGAATGTCGACAAGACCGTAGACGGCAAAATAGAGCGTTTGAATGATTTCAAAGAGACTGAAATAACAGGTATGGTACCATCATCAGGTATACAGTATATAATTAGCAGATCCATAATCAGATCAGCAAAATGAATATGGCCTAAATATATCAAGAGTAAGGTATGTGTAGATGAGCTATATAATGAAGATGAGGTAGGCCTATAATACGAGTAAAGTGTAAAGTATGGTTATTGCGTCATGAAATGCGCGATATGCTTTAGAGTGATATAGACAAATACCTAAATATGGCCTAATAATCACAAAGATGTAGGCTATAGATGAGCTAGCTACAATGTACAAAAGAGCGAGAGAAGAAAGAGACAGGGATAGAATAAGAGAATGAAGCAGAGGCAGAAATGGCAGAGGGAGCTAACGAAAGAGAACGAGAGAGACCAAGAGAAACAGACAGAGACACAGTTAGTATAGAAAGAAGACATAAAGAATGCGACAGACAGAGATTGGGAAAAGAGAAGAACAATGAGAAAGAGAAACCAAGACATGGTAATACTGATAGGCCTACATTTTATATAAATTGAGGCATGCATAACTGCATATTGCATAAATAACGAATCGAAAAGAATAAGCAAATAAGACATACAGAGCGTTAGGCAGAGACGTACAAAAACACACAAAGGCAGATGCATTATGATAGAGCAGTTATACTGACTTTGACAGGGTCGTGTCGCAGTTACAGTCAGCCCCCGCCTCTGCCTTGCGCCGTTCCTGGCATTCGGCGCACTCCCTGTTTCTCGCCTCCGCATAATACCAATAGAGTTGATTGACACCACAGGAATACGAGAAGCAGACAAGGAGAGCAATGAAGAGGAACTTCATGATATCGATGACCATTCGACCAAGGGAGATCTGTAGCGGACCCAGATGTGGGTTGATAGTGAAGATGTAGATCAGCTTAAGCGAGCTGAAGATGTTGGCGGCCGCGAAGAGACCCTCAGAGATGAGAGTGGGATCGAAGGCGTCCCAGTGTTCGCGGCTGATCCCAGCCGTCGGGTTCTGAACTCGCCGCTCCTCTTGAACCTTCGGAGTAGAAAAGAATGAGCAAAAAGGATACATGTAGTTATATTGTAGCAGCGTCGGTTGCTAATCTGTCTGTTTGTTTTTGTGTCTGTTTGTCTGACATTGTATGCTGCTGCTGTCTGTGTATGCATGTGTGCATGAACAGTGCATGTGCATAATATAGGCCATACTCATGTTTGTCTTTTACTGATCCGTACGCTTGCATAATCGATGGGCAATATATAAAGATATGTTTATGCTTATAAAACCTCAATATAGAGCCCATGAAGTTTTTTTAGACCACCCATTAGTCCATCCATCCATTTATCCGTCCGTTCGTTCAATCGATCCGTTTAACCCTTTAATACCGGAGGGTATATGGTTTCCCATACCCTTTAATACCATCTCGGCATTAAAGGGTTAAATTCGGTCGTTCAAAGCGCCGCTATAATCATCTACAATAAATGCATCATCTGTGTTCCCGTCCACCAATACATTCTCTTAGCAATCCAGAAGTGCAATATACAGCGTATAGGCGCTACACAAATTATTATCAGTAGAATACGGGGCGCGGTGGTGCAGTGGTGGCGTCGTTGCCTTGGAGCCGGAAGTTTCGAGGTTCGAATCCACCTCGCCGCGTAAGGACCTTGGGCAAGTCCTTTACTCACAATTGCTCAGCGCTTCGGCCTGAAACTCCAATGCAGTGCCCGCTCTGCATTCGGGAGCGCTTCTGAGTAGAGAGAGATTGAAGGGGCGCTACAACAAGTGCACATACAAACATTGGAAAGCGCCACTGAATACTGGCGTTTTGTGACTCATCGTATCCTATTATTACCATGGCAACTGAAAGACTCCATACCTTGAGGTAAGCGACGAGTTTCAGCGTGTACGTTGCTATGTAGAGAGAGTTAGTAACGAAGTCGAGAATGTTCCACATGTCTTGAACGTAAGATTTCAGACCTTGGTCCCACAACTGCTTTATCTCCGCCCAAATCAGACCTTAACAGAAATATACAGTATAAAAAACAATATCAACAATCAAAATGTCCTCTCCCATATCAGGCCTTTTTGTGTAGGCTACCTTTATCATATCATATGCCGTATCTTCTGCTTAAAAATGTAGTTACCTTGCCATGTGCTCAACCATATACCCAACTTCAACTTGCCATTTATTGTGCCGCACTATGACTCACAATTTACCGCACCGTAAAATTAGGCCTACTACACTACAATTACTCTGTCATTTATCTTGAAATCAAAATCGCTTGCCTTAAAATATTCCACGCCCTAGCATAGGTTGCTATTCAGTTATAATACTTCACATTTTTGAGAGCTCTGTGAGTGTGGTATTGAAATAGCCATACACAGAAATTCACGTTTTCCTCACGTGAATTTCTTTTCACTTGGTGGCATTTCTGGTCATCTGAACATACTTGCTAACCGGAGATTGGTCTGTTCTCAATGGCATCACATTTCATGGCCAGCCTAGTTCTTCTTAAACAGGGCTATATACATATCAATACATCGTGTAACTCAGTATATTTGACCACTTCTCAGCATATTACAGTGTTCATAGGCTAACTTCTGCTAAAGTATCAGAGTTCTCCAATGTCTACTAATGTTTTAGTTGCAGTCACCATCGATCAATGCTTGTGCTTTAATATAATGGCGGTGCTATAGAAGTCATCAGAGTGAATTGAATATCAGATCAGAGAACAATAGATGAATAATCTTTGAACCTGAAACGTATGCGAGAATCATCCATTCGATACTAGTCGGAGGTGCTCCACGCACTTCCCTCGTCATCTTTTTCGCAGTGGCGTCTTCGTCGCTCTCGCTCGTTCCGAGATTGATGATCGATTCGATCCGTTGAGATGCGAGGATCAGCAGAACTAGAATGAGAAGAAGACACAATGAGCAGAAATATATGATAAGTTTAATCAGAGACAGAAGAAGAATCAACACAAGAAGAATTAGAATCTTTTGAATAAGAGTTTAATGCACTATAGTCTCATCAGTGTAAATATCAGAATTAGAAGAGTCAGAAATTTACAGAACCAAAAGAGTTGGAAACTGTAGAATAATATTCAGTAACATTAGAACAAGCACAATTAGAAGTGGGATTAAGGAACGTTGATCATCTAGAATGCATATAAATAGAATAGAAAGACCAAATGTATTGCACCACAATTATTAGCGATGGAGATAATTTTATATGATCTTTGGAATTATTTTCTTCATCCTAACATTTTCCCTTCAGAAGTTTACCATAAGTTTTGTTTTTGCCGATATCTATGTCTCTGTCTGTGTCTTTCGGTGCCAGTCCATGTTTCTGTTTGTCTGTTTTCATGTGCCTCTCTCTCATGCAGTATCTCTCCCGGCCTGTATATTTTATGTGTCTCTTTTTGTCTTTGTATTTGCGTTTATATGATGGTACCAGTGTCTTTGTGTATGTCTCTGTCTATGTCTGCCTTCCTCTCCCACACAATACTGTTCACTGTTCCCTGTCCCTAATCAATAAATGAATGACACATTCATTCATGCATTCAATCATTCATTCGATGGATCAATCAACTATACTTACACAGAAACGCCATGTAGGACGCGCTGTGGCAGATAAACTTTATGAACGGACGTCTCATAAATTGCCCCACTCTAGTCTTTGGCGCAATCATGTAGACGATGGAAAGAACAGGGAACAGAAGCGAGACGGAAACGGTCAGAAGGATTTTGAAGACAACATGGCGGCGCCGGAAACCGAGAAGACCTTCGTACCAGAGCGAGGCTAAGAGCTGCTGACAGCTCGAATTGGCCACGAACTGAAAATAGAAGATCATGGGATTGCCTCTGTATTGTGATGAATAATTGTTAATCTTATTTAGCTCCTCTATAGTATTAGAAGCCTAGAAGGCCACTGCACGATTCAAAATGCTATGCATGGATGTCCAAATTGGAATAAATTATATTTAACGAAGGCTTCATTGAAAAGAAATAGTCGTTTAATGATTTAAACACAAACATTATTAATTAGAAATTGACTACTGGCGCGTTTCTCTTATCGTTGCCATGCATGGACCATCCAGTCAGTGTGAGAAGCTTGTTTGTTCCTAGAACCTACATAATGCTGGATTAGTTATTTGCTATTGTGCACATGGGGGGTGCTCGATAGTACAGCGGTTAGCGCGCTGGACTGTCGACCGAAAGGTCGGAGGTTCAAATCCCCGCCGGGGCAGAAATTTGCAACGAGATTTCTGTTCCACAAGCACCCCCTAGCCGACTCAGCTATGATGAGTACACTGACCTCACGGTCAGTGGATGATGAGACGGCGAGGGAGAGGATTGGCCACCGCCCTCATATGCCGAGGCCTTGAAAATGAAGGCGCTAACACTTCATCCCCATTGGCTAGCCCTCCGGGCTAGCTAGACGGGATATCATCATCATCATCATCATTGTGCACATGCAATTAGAGAAGAGCATGGAATATAATGGAATAGAATAGAACAAAGCAGAACACAACGGAACACTGCAGGACGCAGGATAATGGAACAATATCAGCAAAATGATGAAAGTATAGAACAGAACTTTGCATAATAGCAGGATCAGAATAGGACAGAGGAACACAAGCGAACGAAAGGAAACAGTTCTCATTATAGGCCTAATTATCCCTAATACTTCTCAAAATACCTGACTACAAATGTTGACTGACTCGACCAAACCATAGCACGTTTCTAATTGTTCTGCTTAACTTCAAAGTGTGACTTGTTCTAATGTTCTAACCCGTTTCTGTTTGTATTTGATGGCGAGTTTCAGTCGATCGAGATTCATCTTGAACTTCTCTCCATCACCCATCGCACTTGACGGAGCGGCGCTGTAGTTCAGCAGGATCTCCAGTTCCTTCGACCCTCGCACCTGGTCGAGAAGGTCGACTGCAAAATCCTCACACTGCTTCGCGAGTTTTTCGTAATCACTCTGGAAGAGAAGACATTGTAGAAATATATTAGAGACGAGGAAGTCAGCGAAGAAGAGTTGAGAACGTTTAAACAGCGACGATGAAACGTTAGCAAATTGGATGGAACGACTAAGTAAGGGAAGCTCGCTTAGCTATAGCTGAGGTATGGCACAGTCATAGGCAGACGAGGCAATGCTAGCTGAAGCAATAAATAGCCTAAACACAAGGAAGGCATTTGTGTACCAGTAGGCCTATAATAGGGGAGGGAGTTTTTTTTACGGCACTCGAGGCCTGGACTATTGTTAGGGAAGTAAGATCAAGTACTGAAAGCCGTCTATTTGTAAACAAGGCAAGGTTAAGTATAAGTAAATCAACAAGTAATCGTAATTGTAAATCATGAAGACTTAGTGGTCGAGGTTCGATAATAGAAGGATCATGAGGTATACTACTGAACTGTTGAGCTGTAAATTGTGAACTCACAGTGAGTCAAGGCGGATGGCTTTCTTAACACAGTATTTTAATACCAAGGCTTGTTTTGTATTGGAGACCCTCGCAAGAGAAGGCGGCAGATAATGGATTAAGGTTAGGTCAGGTTGAATTATGGCTGAAACTGAGGCAATACAACAAAAGTGAAATACAATTCGATAGTCAGATGCCACATAATTATAGCTCAACAGACATAGCACATATTATAGAAATAATAATATTTAGTCTTGCAAAAATATAGTCCTATTTATTGTCGTCTAGTGTTTTTTGAACTAGGTTACTTTGGTGTTACTGCTCTCCCAGCAAACAATTGTTGATCTCCCTCCCAACTTCTTACAGTGATTACCTTGCACCTAGGACCACTCCACTAAGCGGGAGTTTCTTCCCTTCAGAGGCAACCATCGTCTCCGTGCACTATGTTTATCCATGATCAGTTTCTCAAATCGCAATTACTGTTTTCAATATAAATGATCTTGTGTACGATTATTTGGTAATCGATAAACGAAACAAAGAAGAAGAGACGACCGAGTGACCACTGACCACTGGTCAACCGATGTCGACCCCTCCTAACCTTCAGTTCGTTCTCCAACTTGCTGAGTATCCGCAGTTCCCAGCTGAGCTCGAAGGCGGTCAGCACGGGGTCCTTACTGGAAAGAGCGATCAGCGATGGACTGGACAAGGCACGGTAGGCGTTGATGCGGGACCTCGAATGATTGAGACTGTCGTCGCTCGACTTAGACACACAGTCCGTGCAGCTGCATCGGACATCGTGTGGTTTGAGGATCTTGTCGCCACGGTCCAGAAGGATCTTCAGGATCTCGTAGTTGTCGCGGTGAGCAGCCATGATGACGGGAGTGATGTCCGGGGAGAAGGAACTGGAAATCGGTTGGAATCTCGTTGGGGAAGGAGCGGATGGACTGGTGGGCTTCGGAGAGTCCTGGAAGAAGAGGGGAAGAAGCAGAGAGGAATGAATTTTAATTTTATAAAATATATATTTTAATTTATTTGATAAAAATATGTATAATTATATATATTAAAATTATAAATTTCATCTCATAAGATCTTGTCTGTAATCTACATACCTGACTTCAACTGATCCGAACTAAGTTCACCTCATTCTACACAATAGGATAACTCTACCTTAACCAGCCCTAGGTCTAACCAACCGAAATAAATTTGATCCAACCCTAATCAATCTAACTTAATAATAAATATAACATATAGCCTTACACAATCGGGTTCCACCTTAATCAATCCGCCATGTATTCAATAAGTATTGTTAGTATTCAAGCGTAATCACCTGAGGCGTAGAGGTCGCTTTGAGGTCGTTGCTATCGGAACCTAGCTCTCTTTTCGTCGTTAGCTTTTTCCACTTGGCTGTTATCTTAGCAACTTTATCCTGCAGGTATACCAAGATACAAAAGATATCAATGCCTGTGAAGTCTTTAAGCAATGCGGACTGCAGAGCTGCTGGAACTACACAAACTCAGTTATATATATTATATATTATATTGTATAATATATTATATATAAATAATATATTATATAGTATATACAATGCATCTGACGTTTTTATGGCCACAAAGACATGCATTCATATAAACATGAAAAATATCCTGTAAATGCTCTAACACATAACTAACTGGCGGCCAAATGTCTAAGGGCTGCAGGCATACCTTATTGGCGGAACTGTCAAACGTCTGAAAGTAAAAAAGACGAATATTCAGTAGGCAATATAGAATTACTGCAAACAACTGACTGACTTACTGACTAACTGAACTGACTACTGATGGAGTGACTGACTGACAGAGTGACTGGCTGATTGGCTGATTGGTTTAAGAAGGAAGATTTATAATAGACAGATGGAAACAGCAGATAAACACGGATTTAAACGATACAATCTGAAAATGATGGATGGCTATTTTGATGATGGACGGACGAATGGAGTAGGTGCAAATGAACTTAGAAAGGAAAGAATGAGTTGTGGAAAGAAAGAAGAAATTAAGAAAAGAACGAACGAGCGAATGAAAGAAAGAACGACATAATTATAGAGATGGAAGGAGCGAACGGACAAAGAAAAGAATGACCAACCGAAAAGACGAGAGAATAAACGTAGGCCTACTAAGAAAGGAAAAGAGAATTAACAATGGAAGGAAGGAACGAAAGAGCTCGGAAAGGAAGGAACGCACGTAGGCTACTCAGAAAATAAAGAAAAAAATGAACCACGCAAGGAACGAATGAGCAAACCAAGAAATCAAAAAAACCAAGGAAGGAAAGATTGGAGTGCGCTCAAGGATGGATGGTTGGAAGAACAACGGAAAGTGAAAGAGACAGATAGTTTAACGAACCGATTCGAAGTCTGACGAGGAGGATGGTGTCACTTTATCGTGAGCGAGCAGCAGCTGTGTGGCCTCGACATTATCTTCGCTGATAGCATGCAGTAGAGCATCTCCGAGTGCTACTCCGAATCGCAGCAGCACTCCCATCATCTCGATGTTGTCGTTTTCAATGGCGATCATCAAAGCGGTTCGTCCGAACGGATCGATGCAGTTTCTGTTCAATCGAACTCTTGCTCCGATCTGATCGGTATTAATAGAGAAATCAAATCAATCGAACTTCATATCGAATTACCGAAGGCATCATTTTCATTATTTTATGTGATAAATGGAGCTTTATTGCTGCATGGATGTATTCATGTAATCTACATGTATGTAATAAATGGAGAGCTCTCTATTGCATGGATGTATCTAAAGCAGATTAACTTGACTTTAATTCGATTGGACATTAGATTTTAGCCTCCATAGCAGCGTATACAGGAAGAAATAATATGTTCTTAGATTATTGCCACGTTTACAAAATGAAGACGAGGGAATTTAAGCCAAATCCATTTATTTTACCCTGCGTTCTCTTTTCAATACTCTTCTACTGTTATTTTGGTTCTGTTTCGTTCAATTCTGTTCTGTTTTGTTTTGCTCTGGTTCTGTTTCGTTCTATTTGGTTCTGTTTCGTTCTATTCTGTTCTTTTTTGTTCTGTTCTATTCTGTTGTGATCCACACTTGCCCTTTTAATGTTCTGCCTAATAAGAGCAATGTCAATTGTTTAAAATAGGCAATCTATCTTGCACGTAAGTATGTAATTATATAGTCTGAACATAAGCAATGAGCTTCGAAAATTAATCGGCGACGTTACTTTAGAAACCCTAAAGTGCAGAGTATAGAATGGATCATCTAAGAAAGGACATTGACCTTGGCTTCTTGTAGGAGCTGAAGGACGCTGGGTGTGTCTCCTCTCTCGACGGACATGAGGTACTGCCTCTCGTCGCTCGTCAGGTCCACCTCCTGTCTGGCGAGACCCCCACCCAACCGATCACCCAACCGATCACCCAACCGATCACCCAATCGATCACCCAACCGATCGTTGCACATCTCGGCCAGATCAACGCAGACGTTGGCCATTGCCTGAACCTCAGGTCCAGGCTCAAACTGGACGTACTTCTGATAGTCCATCTAAGCTGTTATTCAGTCAAGGTCAACAGAGCGGCGGCAGTTCAAGGTTTCGCTTATTGGACGGATTCGAGGCTCTGCAACATAAGTTACATAACATAAGAAGCGAGTGCATAATATATACTACATTCATTCATTCATTCATTCATTCATTCATTCATTCGTTCGTTCATTCGTTCGTTCATTCATTCATTCGTTCGTTCGTTCGTTCGTTCAATCGTTCATTCATTCGTTCGTTCATTCATTCATTCATTCATTCATTCATTCGTTCGTTCGTTCATTCATTCATTCATTCATTCATTCATTCATGCATTCGTTCGTTCGTTCGTTCGTTCATTCATTCATTCATTCATTCATTCATTCATTCATTCGTTCATTCATTCATTCATGCATTCGTTCGTTCGTTCGTTCGTTCGTTCATTCATTCATTCATTCATTCGTTCGTTCATTCATTCATTCATTCATTCATTCATTCGTTCATTCATTCATTGATTCATTCGTTCGTTCATTCATTCATTCATGCATTCGTTCGTTCGTTCATTCATTCATTGAATAGGACCACTATATAGCAAATTACCCAGGTTGCAGCCGTTGCGCTCTTCATTCACTGGAGATGTTCAGGTGCTGCGCTTCAGCATTTTGCAAATTCGTGCCGATCAATCAGATCGCATAATAAATATAATATTATCATACACTGCTCATGAAACTGTCCGCGTACTTATAAGTAGCATTTTGATTTGTTCATTAGGCCGTTCTAAACTGTCTTAAAACGCATACTTAGGCCTACAGTATGTTTAGATAAGTGAGACAATGCAGCACTTTTGCAAGATACCTAATCGCGCACTATCAAGTATACAGCATATACCCATGCATATAATACTTGCTGTTATTTAACGATGCTGTATCACATAAAGGATGATTAATGTCGCCCTCCTCCTTTCTCTAGGCGCGGGACTGGCACTGCTAAAGTACGAGCAGACCCCTATGAATGTGTCGAAAACTTTTCTTGCGACTGGCAAACCAGCTGTTGGTTTGGTAGACCCTACCGTCTGGTACGCTTGCCACGCTGCTAATGAGCGTGTGGACGACTAGCATAAACAACTTTTTCTTTATTCGTCAACTGCAAACAAATGAACAATGTTGAACACGACTAACGATCGTTGGATGTATTAATACAACATTTCACACGAACGGTGTGAACTGTTCAAATTAATTTATGCCAAAGTCAACGACATTTGTTGCCGTAAGATAGACATTTAGGCCTTTACCCCATAAGTATTTGGCAAATTAATGGTTGATGTTGCTTAATTATTTATAGGTCAAAATTATGTTCACGATAATAGGTTTATGACAGGCTCATAATGGGTTCATGGCTTCACATGTTCGACAATCGCTCAATAAATCCATTTAAATAGGCCTAATTTTTGAATTTATCCCGAATTTAAAAGAAACGACGATTAATTTCATAAACATGTTTTATTTGCACTCAAGGACCAGTCATTCATAGAAGAAAAAACCTAATGAAATATCGGGTGACTAGTTTAATCGCTTATGCAGTAGGGCCTAGTTTACGCTGATTAATTATTAGGGTTAGACTAACGTGAAAGCTTATAATTATCGTCTACCATGTCCTGCTTTTACACCAAGTGCATTGCAGCTCAAGTTTTCTCATTTACATTTTTATATTTTTAGAGAAAAATGCATGAGGCGACGAAATACTTATTTATTATCCCGTGAAAATTTGATATCTTTGGTTAGAAGTAGGTCTACATCGGATCTACAGGACTACAAATTTCTTGCGCGACTCAACGTGTTTCTTTTTGCAACCATGGACCGATGAGAAACGCGTGTGGAAAGTCGCAATTAAACTATCTTGATTTATTATCTAATGTGATTATTATCATTTATCTTAAGTGGGAGAACTCGAAATGTATCTCTATAAGATTTCATTGAGACACTGACAGATGATAGAGTAATGGAATCCTTTATCACGTGATTAACGGTATTCAAAACAATTGTTATTGTGGTGTCATTCCTATATACCTGGATAAAATCAAGAACGAAACTATTTAGCAAACAATGTCTAAGCTGTTAAAGGATTGAGACTGTATGAAGAGAAAATCGCATTACTTTCAATAAAAAAGCAGCATGATGCAGCAGGATCTCTCTATATAATTATAGGGTCCTACCCAAGGCCGCCGCCCCTCCGTTCTGCACAGAAAGGATTGCTCTTGGTCCCATTTGCACGAACTGCAACGATGCAGAATCGAGCTTTTTCTGTGATCGGCCCAGTTGTCTGATGGAATGGGCTCCCACAGGAGTTACGTCTAATTTCTGGGGTTATTACTGAAACATTTTTTTTTATTAAACTCAAAAACTCTCCTTTTGCCGTGCTAGAGTTGGGAGCGCTTATGAGTAGTCCCCTTGAAGAAGCGCTATATAAATTCTTGAATGAATGAATATAGTCTATAATATAGGTTCATCAGATACATTAATTAACAGCTCCTACAATTTAGGCGCAGTTGGAGAAGGGTCAGTTTGTTTGAGTCAAGTTCTGATTGCCTTTCTCCGACGATGGACTAATTAAGAAATCGTTCTCTATAAGCCGATGTCTGGTTTAATTCTTTCATTCATCCGGAGAATATTTTGAGCATCTCGTCAGGAGCCTCTACGACGCTAAAATGCACAAATCCACGGACTACCAGAAGAACAGTTAAGTTTAGGCCTAATGTAGGCTACACGGCAAGTAAGTTCATGTGTCAGTGAGCGTATGATCGTAGAAAGATTACATTCTTAGACGAAATTGATTTGGTTGTTGAACATGCTACAAAATTAATGCTGGGAATCAACCTCTACATGCAGTTTAATCCTCTGATCATCGATGATACGGTCACGATCTGTTTCTGGTTCCCATTCCCTGGTAACATTGAAAGGACTGATTGGACTGTTTAGTTTCGCTGCTCACAGCCTCACAGGTGTAGGCTATGTAAGTGTGCACTGGATAAATCTTTAGCTCACACACAGTGCATGTCTATTTTCCCTAGTCAACTTGACTACACGTACTGCTGAGCTGTAGTTCTGTAGTACCTTCCTATCTTACCGCTTAAAGAACGCTCAGAACTTTATTAATGTCTTTAAACACAAGATGGCATATCAAGATCATCGAAGCCCAGTAACATCACCGCCGCAACCTGTTGCTTCATAGTCAGAACTCGTGATGTTGACCCAGACATTGCAATAATTTTTAAACTGCGCCAGTAGGTGCAATGGTGCATGCTGCATGGTAGAATAAAGCTGCGCCAGACTCAATCCTTCCCCGTAATGCATCTCAATTGCAGGAACCGATCGCATCAGGTATCAGATGTAAACATTTTCCGATTCAGTCCCACGGAACTACTTAGCAGCAGCAGCAGCAGCAGCAGAAACCTGCCGGAACAAAAAGTACTCTTATAGCTGGGTATAAGTTTACTTTAAGAATAACCGGAGAGTAGTCAGAGTAGGTCTATACTCTCAGAGAAGGAGACTCTGTTTTCATCATTAAGACTGGACGCGAATTTCATAGGCCTGTATACGATGTCCTCATTTGAAAGTAGATGCTATCAAAGAATGTTTATTAAATTAAAGCAGAAGAAAGTTACATAGCAAATTATGATTTCTATGGTTATTTCATAGATAGTCTGGAACCGGCTTTAATATATCCAATCAGAAACTTGTCTTAATTCTTTGTCACATTTATCTATTGCGAATAGAAAAATAGGTGGCTACAACTTAAGTTAACCAAAAACCAATAGGGCATAGTAGGCTAATCAACCTGCTGACACATTCTTTAATTTCCACCATTTCTTACTTTACATTCAACCAGAAAAGGTCAAAATCCGATGTCAAATTTTTTAAATTGTGGTAAAGTCAGGACAATTCGATGTTATGTTCACAAAGACCTTCTGAATCAAGATGGCTATGCACTGAGTAGGCTAGATCCTATTGGATCTAGCCTACTCCTATTGGATCTAGTCTACTCAGTGCATAGCCATCTTGATTCAGAAGGTCTTTGTGAGCATAACGTCGACTTGTCCTGACTTTACCACAATTTAAAAAATTTGACATCGGATTTTGCCCTTTTTACCAACTTCAGAAAAAATTAGACCCAAACCAGCTAATAAATTTCTTGCAGTGGCTAGCCTAGGCTATAATTAAAAAACAAAGAACGAAAAAACAATCAGCAAAGTTTAAAAAAGAACATTGCCGTATATGGGGTAAGTGTGTCCTAGATGAATTTCAGATTGCTAACAGCAATAGAATGCCATGGTCCATGTGTCAAATCAACATGGCACATTTGACGTGAATCTCATGACATTTGCGATGTAAACTTATATGCCTACCACAAGATTGTGTAGACCTATTAGAACATCTGTTGCTTTTATTTTTATTTTGGGCAAACTCCATTACTTCGCTTAAATTTATCATGCGGATTAGTCAAAACGTCGGATAATTTTGTTGGTGCATAATTAAGAATGGCAGCTGCAGGATTCAGAGCTAAAGGACCAAATCCTGTAGCCTACACTGTGTACGGTCAACTGGTGCGATTAGAGTTACCCTGATTTTACCAGCATTATTCTACACCGTGGGTCTGCCATTAGATTAATGCACGGCATTGCACGTGACTAACTGAAAGTCTGAAACGCTAGGATGTTCCGTTTTATTCGGGGATCGATAAAGTATCTACAGAACAACAATAAACCGTAAACAGACTCTATAAAAATATATATTTAGGAGCTTAATAAATATCGTTTCCGTATCGTTTTTATTTCATTTCTCTGTAATAAACGCAATAAATCGAGGTATGTGGATCTGAAATATACGGCCTATATGCATTGTTTTATTTACCTGCGGTGAGCTGCAATCTCAACCGAAACGTAAATGCCATTTGGGATTGCAAAGAGCTGCTCGAGAGTTTAGTGGAATGCGCTACATGAATGTTTATGAATTGAATGTCCAACCATTCGTTCAGTCCAAGCAGGGCTGTTTTAAAGGAATTTTTAGAACTGCACAAATCCTTCTTTTCCTTCCCATCCTCCATGGTGAATTACTTCCAATCGGAGGACAATGACCATTTTTTTACTAGGTTCAACTGCACAAAAGGGCTTTTACAACTGCATAAATTCATGTAGAACTGCACATTTTGTGTACAACTGCACGTTAAAAAAAGCCCCGAGTCCAAGACAAATATATTGAACCACATTAGACTACATAAATACATTATACATACACTGCACTATATAGGCCTAAGCATCAGGCCTACACTATCTTTGAAAATGCGCTGTGCAAATGCTTCATTGCAAATGCAATAACAGTAAGAGTTACATAGCAGCTACCGTACGTTATAATATTTAGCAAACATTGGATTCTGATAACATAGCCTACAATGGAAAGTTAAAACAATCTCTTTCGAACTGCCAACTGTTCGAGATTTGTACAGTTACTGTCTATTGCGAAAAGAACAAAATTATAGACCTACTACATGCACCATTGTAATTCAGCTGTATCTGAAGTTACCCTAATTCTACGGAACACAAATACACACGACAGAATTATTATTGATAGCGCTCTGCCATGGTAAGATAACGATTTGCTCAAGTTGCGGGAGGTCCTCAAGAATGACTAAAGACGCTCAAGAGACACAGTGACCCATTTGGTGAAGACTCGAAATCTGAACTCTACACTTTGATGCCAATCACTTTAACCAATCGGCATGCACCGTGTCTTCCCCACTGAGAAATAGCAACACTCTTGCTAGATCGTAAACACCAACTCTCCTCATCAGATTAGTTATTGAAGGCAGAAAACTGTAAATATTATTTGAGATGAGTTCGGTTGCGTTCTATAAACAGATCAAGACCTCGATCAACTGTCATCGTAAACGACGAATTGATACGATACATACATGTACATGCATACATGCATTACTTATATAGGCCTACATACATACATATATACATACACTTCTACAGTGAAAATGGACAGACATTAAGTATCTGCACAATTGCACCTACTCTGCAGAACAGAACGAGCGATCAGTGAGTGACCTGTTCGACCAGACATGCACAACAACTCTGGTGCATGTATACCCAGAAAACACGCTAATCGAATTAGAGGTGTAAATTAATGATGACGTTTTGGAAGCGCTTTTCCGGGTGATCCGCAGATCCGGTATACGCATAAGAACTTTCAAAGGTAGGCTATATTTTATATTCTTTTGGACCAAGTCACCAATATGTTTTTAGAAATTCATACAGGTTGGTGTCATAGCCTGCAGCCGCAGTGCAGCAGTTGCTAACTCAACATTTTTAAAGCGTTGCGTCAAGTGTAACAACGGAGAAAGAATTCTTCACGTCGTGTCTGCATCTCCTATTCTTGTTGACTTCATCTCAATCCTGGCCTTGAGGCTGCTCGCTACTCAAGTAGCTCTCTAGTCGAACGTATGATAAGACAGCCATCTGCTCTAGTTCTGGGAAGAGGGTGGTTGGATTTCGATGGTTTCTGGGTGGCCCAAGGCGGCGGTGGCAGCGGTGGGTTGAGGTCTCAGCAACGTTTATGCTTTACCAACACGCGTCCCTTCACGTTCAGGGATTCAATCGAGCGAACAGAATATATCTGGGTCACCAGATTCTTCGTATTGTTACTAAAGAGCCTGGTACTTGGCAAACATGCATGGTATGTAGACGGTTTTTGCAGCCACTAGCAACAGACCGGCAGTTGGCTGCTTTGAAGATTGGTGCTGGCTGTCAAACAAATTCAAACAAGTACGGAGACTTGATGTAAATAGAGATTTTATAATTGCTCTTTCCTTTTCTCATTCCTCACTCGCTCTTCCATTTATCTTTCATTCCTATTTCCTCTTTCCTAATTCTCTCTTTAGTTTTTCTTTCCTATGTATTTCCTTCCTCTGTCCCTCCCTCTGTCCCTCCCTCCGTCCTTCCCTCCCTCCCTACTTCCCTCCCTCCCCCTCCATCCCTCACTCTCTTCGTCCGTCCGTCCCTCCCTCCGTACCTCCCTCCATGTTTCCTTTTTTCCCTCCGTCCGTCCCTCCCTCCCTCCCTCCCTTTGTCCTTCATTTTTCCCAAACATACAGTCAGTCCTTCCTTCCTGTCTTCGAACTGTGATCCCATTTCTTTCCATTGTTTGCTTGATCTATTCTTTCTTCATTTGATTCCTGTCTTCCTTCCTTCCTTAGACCTGTAACTCATCGTTCCGTATTTTCGCTCATTTCATTTTCCAATTCCTTTCGATTTGTGATTCGACGTTCAGCAGACGACACCAACGATCGATTCCAATTGGACGGCGCCGCATCCACTCGACCCACTTCCCCCAATCGCCGTCCTTCTCTCCCTTTACCTCTGTGTCTGCCTGTGTCTCTGTCTCTGTCTCTGTCTCTGTCTCTCTTTCTCTCTCTTTCTTTCTCTGTTTCTCTACATCTCATCTCTCTTTATTATCCCTCTCTTCTGCATCCTTTTTATCGGTCTTCCATCGTCGCTCTCTGATATCGTATGTCTCCGTGCGTCTCAGTATGTGTCTCTTACCTCTGTCTGTATATTATACACCCACCCTGCTTTTCTACCCCCTTTATATCGCTTCATAACTCATTCTTTGTCCTCTTTCTTCTATTTCTATTCATCCTCACCTGATTCCTTCACTCTCCAATCTTTAAATCTTTAATAGACTTTCGCGCCCTGCTTCTGACATGCCATAATTTTACCTCTCTTCATGTCTCTTCTTCTCCTACTCTTTGCAATCTCTCCTGAATCAATTTTTTTCCATAATTCCACAGCTTCTCTCCTCCCATATAGCTCCAGAATCTGAATAGAGTTCCACAGGAAAAGAATGCTAATTGAACCTTCTCGGTTTATTAATAGGTCGCCTGCAATCGCCTGAAAATACGGTTGACAATGTCAATGAAAACTGGAGAGAACTGTTGTCACTGACAGTCGGATATTGTCGACAGAATCACCGGTCTCTGGCACCCGACGGATTTCTTTGTCAGCTCGAAGTCCGCCCTCAAGTACATGAAAATTCTTTTCAGTTGAGTTGTTCCGTTGTAGACATGACATTGTGCTGAATGGATCTCAAGAGAGATTGCTCCATTTTAATTTCTTATGGTGCTCTATTTTCATTATTGGCTACGCAATTCGCTGTCACAACGCAGCAATTATCGCACAAATCGTGATAGTGCTATCGTGGAAATAAAGGCAACGTGCAAATTATGCAATAGAGTTTCTATTGCGGATATATTATGGATTGAGATAAGACTGTCTTAGCGGCTAGACATTTGCTGTCAAGTGTCCTTTAGGGGCGGTAGATAACAAATATTTCTAAACATCATTATTGACAAGAAGTTATATTATTATCTTTATTAGACAAGGAAAATTAATGGAATCGATGGCGGTGTGATTGTGTCGACTGTTCTAACGTCCTTGTGTACATTGATGGTGTACATTGATGGTGTACATTGATGGTGTACATTGATGGTGTACATTGATGGTGTACATTGATGGTGTACATTGATGGTGTACATTGATGGTGTACAATGATGGTGTACATTGATGGTGTACATTGATGGTGTACATTGATGGTGTACATTGATGGTGTACGTTGGTGGTGTACGTTGGTGGTGTACGTTGATGGTGTACGTTGATGGTGTACGTTGATGGTGTACATTGATGGTGTACATTGATGGTGTACATTGATGGTGTACATTGATGGTGCACATTGATGTTGTACATTGATGGTGTACGTTGATGGTGTACGTTGATGGTGTACGTTGATGATGTACATTGATGGTGTACATTGATGGTGTACATTGATGGTGTACATTGATGGTGTACATTGATGGTGTACGTTGGTGGTGTACGTTGGTGGAGTACGTTGATGGTGTACGTTGATGGTGTACATTGGTGGTGTACATTGATGGTGTACATTGATGGTGTACATTGATGGTGCACATTGATGGTGTACATTGATGGTGTACATTGATGGTGCACATTGATGGTGTGCATTGATGGTGTACATTGATGGTATACAATGATGGTGTACATTGATGGTGTACATTGATGGTGTACATTGATCTTATCTTATCTTATCTGACCATTTATAAAGCGCTTCTTGCAGCAAGAGCCTTTCAGAAGCGCTCCCAGTGCGTTCAACTCCGCAACTTGATGGTGTACATTGATGGTGTACATTGATGGTGTACATTGATGGTGTACATTGAGTTAGTTTTGGTTTGAGAGATCGTTCCCGCTTACGTTTGAGGGCAACGTGGTCTTCATAGAACTGGGAGGTCACGTATAAGTAATCATGCATGAGCTAAATTGGTCATCACATAATCTGGGAAGATAAATGGCGCACGAAAACGTAGCTCAGTAGGCTTCGAGAAAAGACGATCAGTTTACAAGAGTTGAAAAATTTAAACAGGAACGGCTGAAATAATTATAATTTTTGAATTCCTGAATGAATTCAGCACTGTTCCCTGTAAATGTCTAAAGAGGAAGAAAAAGTTACCAGGAGGGCAAAAAGCGATACTTGGATGTACCTAATAAGATTCCATCTAATCCAAATAAAGAGTGGAAATGTTAGAAAGAGTGTTGCAATGGTCGCCTACTTTGCGAGAAGGTCTCCACTTGTAGTGTTACATCTACATGTAGAGACCGACCAGGGTGACTCCCACCCACGACAGGCAACTGATTTGAATTCACAGTTTCTGGTCCATCCTGAGTTGGCATTGAGTAATGGTAACTCGCCGAAAGTAGTCGCAGTCGAATATGTACACTCAGAAACGTCCAAGCATTATTTAATAAGTAAGGCAGGGCACCAGCTTTCTCAAGAGCGTTTTCGTAGTAAGTCACAGTACGGTACGACAAACAAGATCCGATTAGCGGAATTCCACAGAGAGAGTCGGGTATAAAGACAGTGACAGAAAGAGAAATAGAGAGCGAAGAGAGCAATAGAGAGAGAGCGGAGAGAGAGAGACACACACAGAGAGACAGAAAGACAGAGAGACAGAGAAAGACAGACAGAGAGACAGACAGAGAGACAGAGAGAGCGAGAGCGAAGAGACAGAGACAGAGAAACCGGGTGATACAAATGTGGGTGAAGGCTTGACTTCACAATTAACTCGAAAGCCAAATCCTTGGCAGCTGGAGGAGATTGCGAGACCAAAACTGGGAACACTGAACCGTCTGAAGTTAACTCAGGTACAGTTGACAGCCTTCGAGTGGTGCCATTCCAAAGCCTGGATAAAGGGGAGGGCGACGTCAAAAGCCATGGCAGCCAATATGATGCGTGTGATAGCCTACATTATTGAAGATGAAAGTCTCCGGTCCAAAAAACACATTATTTGTGCAAGGAACGCGCAACCTTGAATCATAAAATAAATCAAGAACATAAATTGATAATACACAGGTATTTTTCTGTTTTTCTGTATATGGCCTACTTAAGATGCGCATGTGCATATTTCTTTATATAAAAATCACCTTCCATATAATATATTATAGGCCTATACAATATACCAGGGTCGGTGTCTCGATACAGTCTTCCCTAAAAGTTTCCCTGTGAGTCTTTATTTCAACGCGAGATAGATTATTACAGTCGCATCATACTTATAGCCAACCAGGTTAAGCCGTGGATTACGTTTCTATAATGTTATTAGCAAGAAAATACATTTACAATTTTTTAACTGCTATAAATTATTAGTTCCTTTTGCTCGTACTGCTACCATGAAGAATCGAGCTTTTTCTGTGGTTGGCAAGATGGTCTGAAACGGCCTTTCTTTTGAGCTACGCCTACACCCTGGAATTCTACCAGAATTGTTCTTTACTAAACTTAAAACTGTTCTTTTGAGGCGCGATGGAGTCGGGAGCACCTCTGGGTAGTTTTTTACTTGAAGGAGCGCTATATAAATGTCTGAATGAATGAATGAATGAATGAATGAATGAATAGCCTAAATGAATCAGAATTTTTGCTCCTATGCAGTCTCCAGGGGAAATTATTTCGGCCTGTGGAGACCCTGTTCGCTGACGAAAGCCTTCATATATCGTGACACCGGCCCCAGCAAGGCATACATTTTTGAGACGACTGACCCTTACTCACAGTCACAGGTCCATCCCACGTGACACGTCCCAACCCTGCAGTGAGGAACGATTCATGAACCAACAAAACAATGTGCGCAATTCGTGCTCAACAGAGTCATTAATTTATTAATATTCTTGTTTTTCTTTCGTACATCCAACGCTGTAGGCTATAATTCGATTTTTGGGAATGGTAGTAGAACAGGAAGAAGGCATTTGACTCATTTGACCAATATAGCCTTGAGTTTCGTCCATTTGACCAGTACAGCCTTGACCTTCGCCCATTTGACCAGTACAGCCTTGACCTTCGCCCATTTGACCAATATAGCCTTCAGTTTTGTCCATTTGACCTATACAGCCTTAAAAATTGAGTGCCCGCACAGTTTGACCAATACTAGCCTTACTTTTTCAAATTCGATGTCTGGCGTAAAAAAGTAAAAAAAAGTTTAAAAAAATTTCTCTGGCGTATATAAAATGACTGAAAAAATGGAATATACAGCTCGGCCTAAAGACAAGATTTCCCAATATAAAATGGACTACTCATCGTATAATCTGAAAGAATTACGACAAATTCCTAAACAGAGAGGACAAAGAGGATACTCGAGTTTGCGAAAAGCGGAACTCATAGCGTTCATATCGCAGGGAGATCGACTAGGCGCTCGGGCACAGGTCAACAAAACACCAGCGCATACTCCCGCCACTGTGCGAGAATTGCGAGAAATTGCAAAAAAGAGAGGTGTGCGAGGATACTCGAGATTAGCAAAAGCGGAACTTACGGCATTCTTGACTACTACTTGGAAATTTTTACATCCGGGGAAAAATAAAATAGTTTTTTCGGATTGGCTGACTCGCGAGATTAGTCAGTTACCCCCTCAAATAAAACCGCCCATTCATAGGTTCAAACTTCGAGAGACTGCGACGGCTATCAAAGGGTTTACAAAAAGATACACGATCGATGGCGACAACGGGATCGATGTTGCAACTTTTCTCAAGGCTGTAAGACCGCAGGTAGTTAGGTTGCTAGGGAAAAATCGCGGGGTAAAAGTTCAACTCGATCTCATGTGCGTAATGGAGAAAGTAGATATGAAAACCGGCGAAGTAGTAACGGCTGAGCCTAATTTCAAATCAAAGAGTGATATTATTTTAGAAGCAACCGATGTGAGAGAAATATATACCAACGCAGCGGATAAAATTAAGGAGAGCATGGCAAGTTTTCAGATGCGGGGGAGTAATTGGAGATTCAAAACCGTTTTGAAGTTGGATATCGATACAGTGGTATACAAACCATTGAAAGGAAGTTCTTATATTCCACTTCCAGATTATTTAGCGAATAAAAAGGCTATTATTAATATGAAGAACGAAGACGATGAATGCTTCAAGTGGTGCGTAACGAGAGCTGTAAACCCAGTTGACAAAAATACAGAAAGAATTACGAAAGAATTAATTAGACAGTCTGAGGAACTCAATTGGTCTGGTATCGAATTCCCAGTAGCAGCGGATGCTAATGTGCTGAGTAAGTTTGAGCGAAATAATAATATTAGTGTTAATGTTTTTGGTTACGAGAAAGAAGCGAATGTATTCCCACTATATATATCAAAGCATGAGAATGATAGGTGTGTAGATCTATTACTCATTTCTGATGGGGAAAAGAAGCATTATTGCTGGATCAAGAATTTTAACAGATTGCTAGCACTACGAACAGAAAAATCCCATAATTCAATGCACTATTGCAGAAGATGTTTAATCGGTTTTAGAAAGGTAGAATCGCTTCGCAAACATACTGAGTACTGTTCGCAGCAGGACGCCCAACGAATAGAACTTCCGGAACCTGGGACTATGCTAAGTTTTACACATCACTATAGAAAGATGCGCGTACCGTTTGTGTACTTTGCCGATTTTGAGTCGTTCATCAAACCTATCGGTACATGCCAGCCCGTTCCTAGCACGTCTTACACCAACAAGTATCAAAAACATACGCCCAGCTCGTTTTGTTATCATTTGAAATGCTTCGACGACGATGTTTATTCTCAAGAGCCGGTGAGGTTTACAGCTGAAAACGAAGACGATGATGTCGCTCAGAAATTCATAGACAGTCTCGAAGAAAATGTGAAACGTATATATAACCAGTTCAAATTCCCAAAGAAAATGATATTCGGCAAGAAAGAGCAGGAGCTCTTCGACTCGGCTACTGTTTGCCATATATGCGAACGAGAATTTATAGGCGAAGAAAAACCGGTACGAGATCACTGTCATTTGACTGGAAAATTCAGAGGTGCCGCTCACAACCTTTGTAATCTGAAATTCAAAGTCCCCAAGTTCTTCCCCGTCGTATTTCACAATTTGACCGGTTATGACAGCCATTTATTTATCAAGAAATTACGAGGTGAACACGGTGAGAAAATCAAATGCATTCCCTGCAACGAAGAAAAGTATATCTCATTCAGCAGAGAGGTCGTCGTCGATAAGTTTGTAGATGCAGATGGAAAAGAGAGAGAAGTCAAACGCGAATTACGTTTCATCGATAGTTTGAGATTCATGCCCCAGAGTCTCGACGTGTTATCGAAAAATCTTCAGAAAGATCAGTGCAAGAATTTAGGGAAATTTTTTGAAGGTGAGAAGCTGGATCTTTTACTCAGAAAAGGCGTTTACCCGTATGATTACGTCGACGGTGTTGAAAGATTAAACGAAACCGAATTGCCGCCGAAACATGCCTTCTATTCAAAACTAATCGATTCGGGTATTAGTGGAAAAGATTACGCGCACGCGAAAACGGTATGGGACAAATTTGAATGCAAAACATTACGCCAATATCACGACTTGTACAATTTATCGGATGTTCTATTATTAGCGGATGTGTTCGAAAACTTCAGAGACGTCTGTATGAAGCACTACAACCTAGATCCTGCGTGGTACTACACTAGCCCAGGACTTGCATGGGATGCGGCGTTGAAGACGACTGGTGTAGAGTTGGAGTTGTTGAGTGACTACGATATGTTGCTGATGATCAAGCAGGGAATACGAGGAGGCGTCAGCACGATTTCACATCGATACGCGAAGGCGAACAACGAGTACATGGGGGAAGCTTTCAATCCCACCCAGCATTCAGTATTCATTCCATACTTGGACGCGAACAACTTGTACGGATGGGCGATGAGCAAACCGTTACCGACTCATGGGTTTGAATGGATGAACGATGACGAATTGAATGATTGGAGAAACATTACCGAACGAGATGGCGCGGGATGTGTGTTAGAAGTCGATTTAGAATATCCAAAGGAATTGCACGACCTGCATAATGATTATCCTCTAGCTCCTGAGAGTGTAAAACCTGCGGGATCGAATGTCTCAAAACTAATTCCAAACTTGAATGACAAAGTAAAGTACGTCGTTCATTACGAAAATTTAAAATTGTACGAAAGTCTCGGATTGAAAATCGTAAAAATACATCGAGGAATAAAATTCGTGGAAAGTGCCTGGCTGAAAAAGTATATCGATCTGAATACCAACCTGAGAACGAAAGCTACGAACGATTTTGAGAAAGACTTTTTCAAACTGATGAACAATAGCGTTTTCGGTAAAACAATGGAAGCTATCGAGAATCGAGTTGACATACGATTGGTGAGTGATGAGAAGGAAGCTATCAAGCTAGTCGCGAAAACTAATTACGACAGACGAACGATTTTCGATGAAAACCTCATCGCCGTTCACATGAAAAAGACCAAGTTGTTTTACAACAAGCCGATATATCTAGGGATGTGTATATTAGACGTCAGTAAAACGCTCATGTATGATTTTCATTATAATTACATCAAGGCCAAGTACGGAGATAGGGCCAAGCTATTATTCACCGATACCGATTCTTTGGCGTATGAAATTAAAACGGAAGACTTCTACAAAGATATTTCCCGCGACGTCCAAAGTATGTTCGATACTTCAGACTATCCGAGCGATCACCCATCCGGCATAGAAACGGGTGTAAATAAAAAAGTGGTTGGTATGTTCAAAGACGAGGCCGCGGGAAAACAGATTGAAGAATTTGTCGGTCTGCGATCCAAGTTGTACTCTTACAAAATGGCGGGAGAAGACTACAAGAAATGTAAAGGTGTGAAAAAGAACGTCGTCAAGAAATCAATCACTCACGCAGATTACAAAGACTGCGTGTTTACGAAAAGACAACAGTCGAGAGCGATGAACGTCATTCGCTCCTATCGTCATGAAATTTACACCGAAGAAGTAAATAAAATAGCTCTCTCAGCAAACGACGACAAAAGAGTAATAATGGACGACGGGATCCACACCCTAGCCTATGGGCACTACACGCTGAAAACTAAACAAAATAAAGAATAATTTACACTAATATAAAATGGATGCGGCAAAAAAAGTGTGTACCAAATGCAAAATAGAAAAAAGCTTGGACGAATTTCACAAAGATAACTCACAGAAGAGCGGGTATTACCCCAGCTGTAAAATTTGTAAAAATGCCAAAGTGAAAGAGCTTGCGCACAAATACGCAAGACAGGAAATTAGGGAGACAAAAGACACAAAAGTTTGCAGCCGGTGTAAGGTAAATCAGAACATATCGGAATACGTCAACAATCGATTTCAAAAAGATGGAAAGGCGAATGAATGCAAAAATTGCAGACATAAATATTATCTCGCCTGCGTAGAAGCTCGAAAGCTCATTAGTTTGTGAAACATCTAGATGAAATATTAAAATGAGCTATACAACTGTGAAAAACATAAATGTCGAAGGTGTAGTTCTCGCAAATCATCCGTTGACGAATTTTGAGCTACTAGATGCCGCGAAAAAGCTCAATATCCCTAATTTCCGGGGAGTATTTCTCAGAGACGAGCTGCCGAAGAAACCTAGACGGACTGAATGTGGGATATTGAATCTAGACGATTCTAATGGAACCGGCTCGCACTGGGTCGCTTTTTCAAAAAACGGCAAGGACAAAATATATTTCGACAGCTATGGCCTGCCCCCTCCTACAGAACTGGTAGAGTATTTGCAGAGTCCCGTGTACTACAATAGCGAGCGCGTGCAGCCCGACAACGAAGTGTTTTGCGGCCATCTATGCCTGCACGTCCTGAAAAAAACATGCAAAGATGGAGCGACTTTTCAAGAAGTTATAAACAGCCTGCATTAAAAATTATTATATGTAAAAAATGCCTGTCGATAAATTTGGACATACAGATTCAGGATCTACGCAAAGAGTAATTGCCGGGGGAGTTACTGAAAGTCAAGTAAATAGTACTTTTCTACGGCTAGATGGCGCAAACCCGGCGACTGGCGACCTAAATATGAGTGGTCATACTATTAGAGGTTTGCCTACAACGAATACAGCGAATACAGCGAATACTCCGGAAGCGGGAATAGATGAGGCTGTGAGTCGGGGGCAAGTAATAGATTTACTGCGGAATCACGGCGACGTCCCGACCGACAATAATCATTTGACGAATAAGAAATACGTCGATGAACAACTTACTTCGAAAGTGGCGACGGTGGTAGGGCCTGCGGTTAGCGCTTACAGTTCAACTCAACAGGCTATACTCGCTAGATCTCACACTGCAGTTACTTTTGACGTAATCAGATGCGGTACCGCAAAACACGGTATTGACAGGGTATCGGAACGACTTCTTTCTTCCCCAGTAAAGCCGGGTACTATATCGTTTCGGTGTACATAGAATTTTGCAACAATAGTAATACCGCGTATGGCACCGTCCACCTGTATAAAAATGGGGCGTTGTACATGCAAATTGCGGGCGGAGGGGCTACGGGAGGTTCGTACAACCATTCAACCGGTAGTGCCGTAGTTTTTCTAGACGAGTTCGAATACCTCAGCATACACGCCTTTTCATCCATCGCTACGAACATTTTGTGTCGTGACTTTTCGGCGGTATTCTTACGGCCCTAATTAATAAAAATTATTATATTCAAAATGCCTGTTGATAAATTTGGACATACAGATTCAGGATCTACTCAAAGAATAATTGCAGGGGGCGTTACGCTGTCCCAAGTAAATAGTACTTTTCTAAGGGTAGATGGAGCAAATCCGGCGACTGGGAATCTAAATATGAATGGCAACTTCATCAAAGGCCTGCCTGTAGCGAATAATCCGGATGCGGGAATGGATGAAGCACTAAGTTGGGGACAAGCTATTGCCCTAGTCGCCGATAAAATCACTAATAGCGCTGAGCCTACCGGTATTAGAGATTACGTTTCGGGTATGAGGGTATCTCCGGGTAATCTAGTGAGAAATACGACGAGCGGTATTATATATCGGTTCGAAGGAACGGCTGGAGCTATAACAGCGGCGCCAGCATTATCCGCGAATTGGAGACCTACAACCGGACCGGCTATTTGTGTGTTGAGAGAGGGTGACGGAGGAGCATCCGCAATCGTAAGTGGTGGCGGCGCATTCTCGGGCACATATGGAACGCATGGTGGAGCATTCTCAGGCGCATATGTAATGCACCATCAATTAACGGTCGTTGCTATCAATACGGATTCGGCGTATACGACGTCCTTGGGCTTAATAACTATTCCTCGTACAGGTGTATATCGACTTAGTGGATACGCGAAATTCTTGATAGGAAATGACAGTCCGAGCGTAAAAACAATCAGGGTTGCGTATGTCAAAGACGAGATACATAATAACGAACTTTTTGAATACACGGTGGGCGGGCAAACAGCCGACATCATAGTATCGCTCGTATTACCAACCGTCGCCATATTTTTCAACGCCAACGATAAGCTCGGTATGAAGGTTTATTCTGCCACATCCGGAAACACTCCAACAGCCGGTCGCCTTCTTCTCAGGGCCGGAGCCGGATTGCAGGTCGAGTTTTTGTACTAGGTAACCGTAGATACCTATCGTTCATATACGCGCGATAGGTATCTGTAAGTCTCATTATTCTTCAACGTTATCTTTCTTCAATATACCACACTCATTTTCTGGCCATCCGATTGAAACCTCAGTAACTTGTCTGAAATCACCACTGCGTATGCCTCCGTATTGGCTAGCGGCGCCGTATTGAACGTGCCTTTGATCTGGATATCGACCACCGATGACTTCAGACGCTCGGATTGCTTGCTCACGTCAAACACCATAATCGGAAACAAATCTTTGAAGTCCGAGGGCGTGATATTGCATTGCGTCATTAGTTCGTCCATTCCATAGTATTTTTCACTGAACGCGGCTGCTGCTCGGTACGCCCGCGAGAATTGTTGATTCGGAAATGATAGATTATAGTCGACAACTGGGTATCGGTCCTGGTTCATCATCACGAACATGTTCTTCAGATCGCAATGATCGAAAACGGATGGATTGCGTAGTTGATCGCCGCTTCTGTCGGTTTGAAAACCCAAGATGATGTACCTAGGCTTCTCAGGTAGTGTCTTGACGCTAAGTCTCCAGCTAAAATTAGTCGACTGTGCGACGGAGGTGGTATCGCATTGACGGGCTCTGTACGCAACTGGCAGCGACGCTTTCGATTCGATCGTTTTGTACAATTGCATCTTCTCCATATCCGCGGGAATAACGTGAGGCATGAACCATGAGATTTTATCCAACCTAACTTTCCCTGCATCCGCGGCGGTTCTAAAAATTGCGTCATCATCGGCTTTACGAACCAGAGTTAGCGTATGTTTCACACCAAAAACAACCTTGTCGTAATCATCGCAAAATCCGAAAATATGCTTCAATGGAACTACAAAGCTGAAAGTACCTTTGGCATTTGGTTTTTGAATTATATACGACTGTCTCACGGCGAAACCTTGATTATTCGCGATAGCAGCCGTCGTCCCGCTGTCCTTGTACCACAACTGATTCAGTCCTTGAGCTAGTTGAAAATCATTCGGGTACTTGAGTAATCCGAGCATCGTCGTTGCTTGACCTGGGTGAAATATCGATTCAATTTCCTGATTCGACAGGGAATACGAAATTTGGCTGAAAAGATGCATGAGCCCATTATTCGTAAGAGTTGCTTCATCGGCATTGACGTAGAAGGTGGTGGGGTTGTCCGCCTTCGTCAATCTACCCTCGAACAGCAGGTAAGATTCCGCCGGATGACAAAATAGATCTTGAAGTTCGATATTTATTCTAATCTCGCCGGAGGTGTTTAGATTCGCCCCCGATATCGGCTCATACTCGTACCATTCGTAGCGTTCGACGCTTTCATCACTCAATGGTTGTTCGGTAAATCTTAGAATATCAGATGATTGCATTTTTTACTACTACGCGATAATATTTTTTTTACGCGACCTTCATTCCGCCGCCGTTTAGCGCGCGTACTAAATCTTGTATCGATATGGCGTCGTTCTTCTTCAGGCCATCCCCCATCATCAGATTATTAATATTCGGGATATTCGAGATCGACCCGACGCTGCCGACGCCACTCAGCCGCTCTAAAATTTGTCTAGTTTCTGGTGTAACAGCCTGTTTCTGAGGAGTAGGAGCAGGAGTAAACAGTTTGGCCACCGCTTTGTCTACTAATCGTTTGCCGGCGTCGATTGCGGTTGTTTTCCCAACGTCGATGGCCTTTTTCCCAATTTCTTTCGCCGCGTCTTTACTCGCGTTGAGAGCGGTCGTTGCTAATTGTTTGGCGGCGTTCGACGTTACTAGTCGTTTGAAAAATCCCGAAATTGTATCGAATATTCCCGATCCTCCGATAACGTATTGTTTTCTATACCTCCTTCTATTAATGACTTGCATTTTTTCTGCATTTTACAATGCCATCATTATATTTTTGTAAGCATCTTTACTCAGCACTTCCTGCCTCAATAACGCGTCGCACATCGCCACGATCTCGTTTCTCACGCCGGTATTGCCTGCTTTGAAGCTTTGAAATCGTAGTTCTAGCTGTTTCGCTAATACATTCGGATCTTCGGATATGACGATTACGCCGACGCCTTTGCCCGCTGTCGGTGTATTGCGGACCCTCTTTTCCCATATCGGTTTGATAATTTCCCGATATTTGACGCTCGAAGATGCTTTCGGTTTGTTGGGATTTTTTGGCTGTCTGATAGCATCCGTCGCGAGTAGAATCTCGGCGTAATCGTCTCTATCATTATTATCGTATATCGACGTGTTCGGCTGTTTCATCGTCAACAACTCCCAAAGCCCCGGTGTTCCGCTATACGTCTTATTTCCAACCGTCACAGCGTCTCCTTGAATAGAAATCGGAGTATCGCCGATGTAGAATTGACTATTTTTTGATCGTATTCCGAACGTCGTGTCTACGATTTTTCTATCGGAGGCGTATTGATGAAGGTACTTGGTGGCGACATCACCTAATTCTAAAGTTCTAATATCCTCAGTCGGATCGTCGCTATACGCTTCTATCGAGGGATACTGAGGAAATTGAATCTTCAACGAAGCGGGTAGCGTCTGTAGTGCGTTTGTAGTAGCTATCGAGTTTTCTTTGATGGCGGATAGTAAGACATTTTGCTCTTTGGAAATTGCGGATTGCGAATCGACGATAGGCTTGTACAGCTTGGTTAGTTCTTGTTGCAGCCCCGAATCTCCCAATCTCTCCGATAAAAAGTTCTGTTGAATATTCTTCTTGGATTTCAGAAACTCTTCGACTATGAAATTTCTTTTCGCCGGGTCATCTATCTTTAGAAACGACATTTTTAATAAAAAAATAATGTTTTACGATGTGTTTTTCGGCATGTTTTCCCGCGTGTTTTTCGACGTGTTTTTCTACATGTTTTTCGACATGTGTAAAAACACAAGTTAGACGTATTTTCAGACATAGCGACATAGGTCTACATAGGTCTACAAAACTCTACAAGTCTACATGATTTCATACATGTTCACGTTAGTCGTCTTTTTCACAGATTCGGTATTTTTCTCAAACATGCTTTGAAAGGACTGCCTGACTTCCTCTCTTCCCCGATCGATGAGAGATTGTTTCGTTTCCTCGTCCATCGCGTCTATCGCAACTTTCGACTTACTTTTGATTTCTTCTTTCATGCCATTGAATTTTTCAATCTCACTTAGAATCAGAGAATATTCCTCGTCTGAAATGTGATCATCCACGAGTGCTTTTGAAATATGGTCGCTGATCGTGTTGAGCTTCGCATCAGCTAGCGTTTTGATCTTTTCATGCTTCTCCGCCTTCAGGGCGAGCTTTTTACAGATTCGACTGCCAATTATACTCAATAGCCCCGCACCTAGCGCTGTCCCTTCCATAGCAATAGCGATGGGGGTTGCAATTATGGTGGCTAGTACACCGATTCCCGAAATTCCGAGCCCCATCGTGATCGCCATGAGGACGTTGTCTACTACACCGATTACGCTCACACTTCTATGGTACTTTTTACTCAACGTTGCTCTTTTGTCGCGTTCTTGCTCGATCTCCTTTTTGATTTCGCTAATCTTCTGAAGTCGATACGTTTGTGCAGACCCCGCGGCTATTTGTATTTCACCTTCCGGCGCGGAGGGTGTTATATTTGTTAGGTTTGGATAGAGTTTGATGCCTTCGTATTCCATTCTTTTATTTATTAGCAATATATATTTTTTTACCGTTGATAGTTTACACAGCATAGCGAATCTCCTTCGTTTATCGTTACCGCCGAATCGGAGTTGTTTTGAATGGAAACTATGATATCATCAATCACATCTTCTGAAATCACCCCGTCTAGTAGGCTGCATCGTCGTTCTTTGATAGCCTGTCTGAGGGAAACGAGACAAAGACCGGCCGCCATTTCTACACCGAGTCCAAGCCTTAGCGTATTTGCCGCCTTTGGCTGTATCGTGATATCATTTTGCGCAAAAATCTCCCATCGCAGTCCTCCTAGTTGTCTTACTGGAGTGCGAGTAACACCGCTCGTAATCTTCCAAAAGACTGAAACGGGCTGCGTTCTAACCTCTACCGGTCTAGTTGGTTTAGTTCCAAATTTGTGTATTGGTCTCGACATTTTACATATGATAATTTATAATATCATGCCGAGAATGGGAATGTTTCGAAACGGCGAGTTGGGGCCGAGCAAAAGTCCTTCGCCACTCACATAGCCCGACCCTGTTTTCATGTAAAGCCCGGATCCCATTATCGATGCGCCTTTTTGCCACGGAGACAAGTACAAACCGGATCCGGCCGCTCTTATTTTGCACGCTATGTCACCTTTCTTGACATACATTACACCCGAACCGCTGATTTTATCGACAAGTTTCGATCCAGCCGCAGCACCTAACCCACCTAATGCGCCCTGTGCTAAACTAGGCAGTACGCTACCAAGAAGGAACCGTCCCGCCGTCGCTAGAAACGGAAGTATAGCGCCTATGAATCCACCTTCGACTTTCCTGTTGTTCTCCAATTGCGTTTTACTCATTTTAATAATCATGCCAGTTCCTTTTTGGTAGGCTGCTGCCATTTTATTGATTTGCGCCTGGGTGAGAGCCAAAACGTGTTCGCCATTCAAATCATCATGCGATAGTTTGATACTCACGCCGCTCCCCGCTTGAAGTGATCTTTTAATTTTGTCTCGTTGCGCTTCTGAAATATTAACTTTTACGCCCGTGTAACGATTCATTTTATTAATAAATTACAAAAACTTTCAAACTTCTCTGATGTGAAATCGAATCGCCAATTCTTCACCTCGAAGATTTAGTAGGTTCCCGTGCTGGTCTGTGAGCCTCGTTTCCATCGTTGAAATTGTAGATAGCAAAATCGGGAGATATATCAAATTATGCGGCACTTCGATAATCTTGTAACCCGGGCCTACGTTTGGGAAAAAAGAATATATCACGTTTTCCGATGTTCCGTTAGTGTACGAAGACCCGATAATGTCGCTGGTCACTCTCAGGCTGCTTACACTCATTATATTCACCAAGTCCTCCGATTCATTATAGCCGGCATCATAGGCCCATCTGTGAAAACCTAGAACCCTTCCTATCGAATTATTTGGCGTAAAGTCAACCTGATAATCTCCTTCTATATTTACCACAGACCTCAGCGTATTGGTGTTTGGTGCTATTGAGATACAGTAATTTCCATTTACTCCGTCGAAATGTCCATTCCCCTTCATGACCCTCTGTATATATTCGTTGATATCCGTTATTTCATAGCAACCCTCTGGAACTTGAATGTTTACCCAATCTGGGCCGGAATTCGGCGAATACCAGAAGACGTTGTTTGTCGCGTCGATATTCGGAAAAGAATAGTACGTCTCGAGGGCAACTAAGGCCATTTCATATTTCTTATTCTTCTCCAGTTCGAGTAGTGGATTAAACTTCGTTCTGATTCGCGTGCTCTTTTCGCTGAGAAAAATGGAAAATGATGTTTTTGGTTCCGTGTTGCAGGCCGTCTTTTCCGTGTTTTCCGATATCTGTTTGAGAAGCGATGATTCCATTTTTACTATACAATACAATTTTACAATGGCGGATCCTCGATTATATAAAATTCGTCGAGTCCGCATCGGTATTTACCATTGTACTTGTCGCTAGTCAGGTCTAAAACCACGAATCTATGAGGTTGCTCCCATACTGTTTTGCATAGTTTTCGAAATTCATCTTTCGACATGTCTGTACTCACATGATCGTTGTAAATATGATTACAATTTTTCAGGTCTTGTTTGAACAGGCAAATAAAGTTCGCGTTTTCTCTGATTGTTTGGCGCGGTAATTTGAAATAATTCTGGGCGAGGTAAAAACAATCTACATTACTATGCCTCCCCCGATTGTAATACGTTTCACATTTGTTTTGTTTTTCCAATTGAAGATCATCAAAAATCATCAGGTTCTTCTTTTCAGCGCTCAAATCTCTCGGGTCTGGTACATCATCGGCGCTCTCAAAGAACTTGGCAATTATATCGGATTTAGCTTCTGAGTTTTTCGCCATTTCCTCCATAACAAGGTCTGGTGACGCATTTTGGCCCACGATTTCATCTCGGTGCTCGAACAACCGAACGATCGCTGCTTTCGGTAATTTTTCTTCGTATGCTTTTTTGATAATACGATATTCCGGTTGAAACAGAGAAGTGCCGAATACTTGTAAGTTATTATAATCCAACCAGTCTGGCCTGAGTAAAAGATTGAGAAGAAGCGTTGTTTTTCCGCACGCCGATTTCCCAACTATCAAACCACGTATGCTTTTGGGTAACAACGGATTATTGAATCTTTTCGAGAGCGCTGTGCCCCAACTCATATCTCTAATCTCCATTTTTAAAAATATATATTATTAAAAAACGAAATGTATTGCGTAAAGTGTAAAGAACAGACCGAGACGAGAGATGTGCAGAACGCCGTGGCTAATAATGGGAGATCGATGCTCAGAGGTGTTTGCGTCGTATGCGGAAAAACAAAAACTCAATTCGTGAAGGCGTCCGCTGTTGCGCAAGGTGGGGATCTAGTTAGTTCGCTGAACGCTGCCACTAGTAACATTAAGCTACCTTGGGCTAAATTTCCGGGCGAATTACATTTGCCAGGCCATCAGTTTACTGGCCCCGGTACTAGACTAGATTTGCGTCTGAATCCCAACGAAACCCCCAAAGATTGGAGCAAACCTATAAACAGGGTAGATAGTGCAGCATACGTTCATGACCTGGCATACAATCAACACACTGATACGGCTTCTAGGAATGTTGCCGATAGAGCAATGATAAACCAATTGAATAATATACCTAATCCAAGTCTGCGGGAACGCGTAGAGAGGGCGATAGTCAAACCCATCTTGTCAGCTAAAACAAGCCTAGGTTTGGGTTTAAAAAAAGCCTAGAATTACAGCAGGACCTGAAATGGACTAATCAATTAGCGAATGAATTACACAAACCAGTAGTGAGAAATTTTAGGACGAGGCGTGTCCGTGTTGGCGGGATTGACCAGATTTGGGCGGCTGACCTAATCGACATGCAGGCTTTCGCTAGAGATAATGATGGCGTGAAGTATCTATTGACCGTCATAGATGTGTTTTCCAAGTACGGATGGATCGTTCCATTACATGACAAGAGTGGGAAGTCTACAGCCGATGGGTTCGTGAAGATACTCGGGGGTGGTCGACAGCCAGTCAAAGTTTGGTGCGACAAAGGGAAAGAATTTTATAATAAAAATGTGAAGAATTTAGTCGAGTTGTATTCTACCGAAAACGAGGGGAAAAGTTGTATCGTAGAAAGATGGAATAGGAGTATGAAAGATAAAATGTTCAAGTACTTTACTGCTAATTCAACGAGAAGATATATCGATGTATTAGATGAGATGGTTAGTAATTATAATGACACGAGACATTCTTCGATCAAAATGACCCCCGCGAAGGCTAGTATGAAAGTGAACGAAAAGACTGTATTTATGAATTTATACGGCGATGAGATTTCAGGGCCTATTACACCAAAGTTTTCAGTCGGCGATCGAGTCAGAATAACTAGGAAGAAGAGCATTTTTGACAAAGGATATATACCTAGATGGACAGAGGAGGTTTTTGTAGTATCTCAGGTTCAATATACAGATCCGCCAACTTACAAGATCACTGATTCTAATTCTGAGGAAATACAGGGGTCATTCTATGAGCAGGAGCTACAGAAAACAACTCAAGAAATATTTAGAATCGAAAAAGTGATTAGGAAACGCGGGAAGAAATGCCTCGTGAAATGGTTGGGCTACCCAGCCTCGTTCAACTCGTGGATCGAAAATGAAGACTTGGTAACATTGTGAAACGATTTTGACAAAATACGCCAGACGCCAACATTCCCTACTACTTGTGATAATTAATATCGAAACTGGTAAATCCCACCATTATTGCGTTCTATCACTTGACTGTGAGTGGCTATGGCGGGAGGGCGGTCCTATGACGTCAGACTATAACTAGATACAGTGTGACCGAGGGACCCGTCACACTTTTCGATAAAACGTGACAGGGACGTTTTTGAAATCTATTCGACTGAGGCGTGACACGAAACATTTTCTACTGAATACCGATCTGCGAAATTTTGTACAGAGCTTGACCGTCTCTCTCTCCTACCAACGAGAACGACGATGATGTTGTTGATGATGATGGTGGTGGTGGTGGCGACGATGATGAAGAGATGACGACGACAAATCGGGTTGATGATGATGATGATGATGACTACGATGATGAAGAGACGACTATGATGATGATGATGATGTTGATGATGATGACGACTATGATGATGATGACGATGGTGGTGGTGGTGGTGGCGGTGATGATGTTGAAGATGACGACGACAAATCGGGTTGATGATGATGATGATGATGACTACGATGATGAAGAGACGACTATGAAAAATAGCCTATGTCGTGTTTGATATCGATAACGAAAGTGAATGAAAAGACTGTGGGCCTAATAGCGCATCGTCAATACTGCGGGAAATTTCCATCACGAGAAGTCGAGTCAAAAACGTTCCAACGAATTAAATTTGTAGCATGTCACACTTTTTACGCGGTGTTCCTAAAAACTGAACCTCTACTATAGCTGCAATAATTCGATTGATCCAAAGACGATTATAAACCAACGGTGTAAAATCGTTTGCGATATTGTAATCCCGTATCTACGTCGTAGTCCACTCATGCTCTTACATCACACAGGCATGAGTCGCCATTGCATTGACAATTAACGACGATGATCTCGTTGTCGATCAAACTAACATCACACGGGGGTGAGTTGCCATTGCGCCGACGACGAACGACAGTAATCGTGCTTGGTCGTTGTTGTCGATCCAGCCGTGGATTCTTGCATGGGCATTCATCGTCGTAGCATTCGCGGGTGTGGGCGTCAATTTTAGCAATGAACTTCGCTATCCACCGTCTTGTAAAATATGCATGCTTGCCGCTGCGCTCGGCGATTTTTCGTAATTCAGTAACAGTTTTCTTCGAGTAGTCCATTTTGTATACGCCGGAGAAAATTTTTTTACTTTTTTTTTTACTTTTTTTTACTTTTTTTTACTTTTTTACGCCAGACATCGAATTTGAAAAAGTAAGGCTAGTATTGGTCAAACTGTGCGGGCACTCAATTTTTAAGGCTGTATTGGTCAAATGGACAAAACTGAAGGCTGTACTGGTCAAGTAGGCGAAGGTCAAGGCTGTACTGGTCAAATGGGCGAAGGTCAAGGCTGTACTGGTCAAATGGACGAAACTCAAGGCTATATTGGTCAAATGAGTCAAATGCCTTCTTCCTGTTCTACTAATGGTAAAAAGTGAAAGCATTTCGAATTACCGAAAAATTAGAATTACCGACAGAAGAAAAATTTGTCTATTGCAAAGAATTGTTTGTTTAAGTAATAAGAAATCTTTTTGCTTGTATACCTTTTCTTCTGCGGGCTTCAGCTTATCATAGCTGATAGGAGGCGTCTGTTTTTGCTTAAAAATACTTTTCTTATTCGAATACTTGCAACGCTGCTTATAATATCTCCGCAACGTAATGTTTGGGATATAATAGATCAAAGGACAGCATATCTAGGGCGGCAGGTCTAAGTTTTTTCTGTGCCAGAGAGGCCCGCAGGTATTCTTTTTTATTAGCTACGACTTTGAAAATCTTCTCGCACTGGTTACCGCTCTGACTGGAATAGTTAAGAAAATGCGCATTGCAATAGCTGTGTTTGTTTATTTGAAGTTTGCTTTGAATTCAAGTGAAAACAAACAATCTTGTAATAATATCAATATATCATGGATAAAATGTGTAAGAAAGTGAGAAACATAAAGCTGTAAAAGGATATTATAAGGTCTCTAGGTTATGTTTTCACAGGCAATAGACTATACCTATGGCTAAGGCAGACGATGGATGCAGGATATGCATATGGAATTTATTGGCTTTTTATTAGATGTTTCGAACTCGCGTAGACTACAGTTTAATTTGCAAATTGTTTTGGGATTTCAGTTTCCTCATAGATTCAATTGAAAGGAGAAAGGCAGGTAATTATATATGCATTTATATAAAATTTCTACAATTATGCATGATAGCCTATAGGGAACCAGAAATTTTTTAAGTGTAAAATTTGTATACAATTTGTCGCAATTTTATTATTATAATTATTATCATTGATTAATTAAGTTAACAATCCTTTTCTAACGCTTCATCTTGGAAGAAGGCCTGGTAAAAAAATAATAATCCGGCAAATTGCTAGAATATTTCAGGCATTTACTATAATATGGGCTATATATGGGAAGAGAGAAAGAGAGACAGAAACAGAAAAAGAAGAAACGGAGGAGAGACAGAGGACAGAGGAGAGATAGAGAGGCAGACAAGCAGTGTGAGATATAAATGTACAATAATTATTATTCGCGTTCGACATTCATTTCCATTGATTTCCATGACAAATTGCATCGGTATTCGGGACATCTTCGGACATCTTGCATGCATGGAAGCTTTCACCTCTTAACGCATCTCTTGGCAGCAGCAGCAGCAGCAGCAGCAGCAGCAGCAGCAGCAGCAGCAGCAAGAGCCTCGCTTGGTAATAAGAGCCTCTCTCTCGCTCTCGGCATACATGCAGTTGGTGGCATATACATGTATTGGCATTAGAGGATTTTTAAGATGTCTGAAGCTGACGCGTTCTCACCCAAGTATACTCTAGCAAGCAGCTTCACAAGTATTCGTACCTTTATGGGCATTCTCGAGTGCTATCCTAAGTGCCCAGTGCTATCCTAAGTGTCCATACAGTAATATGCATGTACAGTTGTACACACATAACATTATATATTGCGCATTCCGGTAGGCAATATCCTACCATAGCTTAGACCAGGTTTAAGAACGACTACTCTCAATTTTCACAATAACTCTCCTGCGATACAGTGTAGCATAATACAATTAAATAAATAAATAAATAAAATAAAACAGTGAAACACATTTAACTAAGCGGTAAAGTGTAATTCCATAAAAGGAAATAAATACAATAGAGATTACTACAGACCTTTGTTAAGTGTCCTGTAACCTACTAATGACATTGGAATTGATTACTATTCAAGTAACGTGGTTCAATGTTATCGTTGATCGCTACAGTCACGACGAAGATTTCAATTTAGCGACCGTGATGTAAAGACGACGCCTTTGAGAATCGTGGTTATCGTTTGCCTCATGAGCAACTATACGATCGTGACTATCAGCAGCCGTCTTTCTATGCCCGTCGTCCATTCAACATCTCTCTCTGCTCACGAAATGACCGCCGTGATTCAATGACTCCCTTGAGTGTCCAATGCACTTGCATGCCGTTTAACACGGACATCAAAACTGAACGGACTTCAGATTAAGCGGCTATCGTTTGCATCGCATGCACGTAGGTCTTTGTACTGTACATGCGGTCATGCAAAATATAGATTTTATATGTGCTTGTGTATCGTGCAGACAATCATAGTAACCACTGTATAACAATATAAATATATAGCCTAATATCATGATTATTTATGTACATATACAGTAGACCTATGTAGTCTAATGTGTGTTACGTATGTTTCGTGTGGCATTCTCCACCAGAATATCAGATTCTGGCAAAGGTGACAGCGTATTATAATAGCGTTTTCAATTTAAATTATGAGAGACGTTAAGTTTAGAACACCTGAATGAGAGACGGGCCTATAATTATGCTGTCGGTGGGACTTGACAGTCTTAGAAAAGAAACAATGCTGTCAATCTATATAGTGTAGATGTTTGTTAATCGCAAACTTTAATTAGTGTAGGCTACTTAACTCTATAGAGCCTATTTGGCCAAACTGGACGGATCACTTACCATCGCTTCCAAGTGCTTCCAGGAACACTTGTGCGATAAAGATATCCGCTGTACATTATGACATGAAACAGATTTCACTCAGATGGATAAAAATCGATCGATCGGATCTGATCGGCTTGGTCGATCGATCGATCAATGAATTGAAACGATATTTGTTTATTCAAAAGAGACAAGCTGACACAGCCGCTTCTTGGTAACAAGCATTAAAAAACTTTTAGACTTGTTTTAGATTGCCATAACAAGAGCTGTGGACACATTATCCACAGATTTAGAGTCTACTACCAGTTTCAGTTGCATGGTTCAACAAACAGCCTAACTGGAATAATATGCGTGGAAGTGAAAGTGGTTGAGGTGACGTGCGTATAGCCCATACGGTACACTGCTCACTGCTCAGACTAGAATTGGGAAAGTCGCTTTGCATGCCGTGAACACTGAACATCGTGCAGATAACCCGTTGGTCGGCCATCAGCCTTCGGTGTGTAAAGAATAATGGAGTTTCTTATCGGTGAAGAGGAGAAGAGACACAACAAGGAGTAAAAACATTCTGAACGTGGTTGATACACGTGTGAACAAAAAAAGGCAAGATAGACATTCTCTGAGATTCCTATGACAAAAATTGGTAAATAGCTTTATGATGTATTTTCAGTGGTGATGACCGTAATGAAGATGACTATGTGCTGACATGTAGTTGACCCAAAATATTTCTTATTAGATAAACAGTTCTGCAAATTGATGCTCAGCATTGCGTATATAGTTACGTTTGATTCTTACAAACAATGTAGCTTGCATACGAAGAGGGATGCGTCGAGCAAGAGGAGGAGGAAGAAGAGGAGGAGGGGCAGAAGAAGAAGAGAAAGAAGAAGAAGAAAAAAAATAAGAAGAAGAAAAAGAAGAAGAAGAAAGGGAAGAAGAAAGGTAGAAAAGGAAGTAGAGAAAAAAAAGAAGAAAAAAACCTATTGCAACCGTAGAATTTTAAATCCTGAGTAGGTAACTAGAACTCTATGTAGGGGATTGCAACTTCATTGGTGCAAGAACTAGACCAAATCCTGGATAACATCCAACATGAAACTCCGCCCAATGTTATTTCGACCCATCTTTTAACGGATCTAATTCACTTAATTTAATGGACGATGACAAGAACGATGGATGTTTTGACGAGTCTGTTAACAAACAAAGGACTTGAATAAGTTGCTCATTGCCTTCGATAAAATAAACATCTTGGGTAAATACACTCCATTGAGTTTAGATCACAGAAGAAGAACATTTGTAAATAATGCACATAGATTGAAGATAGGGTGATGTGAGATAAGATGGGGGTGATGAGAGATGGAGTGAGGTGGGATGGAGTGAGGTGAGATGGGGTTATGTCAGATGGAGTGATGTGAGATGGGGTGAGGTGAGATAGGGTGAGGTGAGATGGGGTGATGTTAGATGAGATGATGTGAGATGGGGTGATGTGAGATGGGGTTATGTGAGATAGGGTTATGTGAGATGGAGTGAGGTGGGATGGAGTGAGGTGAGATGGGGTGATGTGAGATGGAGTGATATGAGATGGGGTTATGTGAGATGGGGCTATGTGAGATGGAGTGATGTGATATGGGGTGGGGTGAGATGGGGTGAGGTGAGATGGGGTTATGTCAGATGGTGTGAGGTGAGATGGAGTGATGCTAGATGAGGTGATGTGAGATGGGGTGATGTGAGATGGGGTTATGTGAGATGGGAAAGGTGCGATGGGGTGGGGTGAGATAGGGGGTGAGATAGGGTGAGATGAGATTGGGTGAGGTCAGATATGCTGAGGTGAGAAAAGAGAGAGAATGGCATTTACGCCTATTCAACCGATCGATGCTCTAAGTGAATTGATCCTAGACTTGAAGAACCTTTTGTCTGAAGCGAATTTCTGACGACAACAATTCAACAACAACACAACACAACACATCCCAAGACAACACAACATATCTCAAGACAACACAACACATCCCAAGACAACACAACACATCCCAAGACAACACAATCATCTCGAAACAACACAATCATCTCGAAACAACACAATCATCTCGAGACTCGAATAAAGACAATGCCATCCGCAGACAATTATACTCGAAAGATTCCAATTCCTAGGAAGACGGTCGTCGCTTTAGTGTTCCGCTCAAGGGTTTGCATCTAAGTACCACCGTCGCATCTGAGGAAGAAGCAGATCATCTTCATATATATATATACATATATATAATATATAATATATAATATATATACATATATCTTCATATATATATATATATATATAATATGCCTATATCTGTCTGCATGACTTTTCAATATAAGGTATATATATATATACAAATACCTATCTCGCTGCGGCTGCTGCACCAAACGAGCAGCAGCAACAATAATAACAACAACAAAAGTCTTGAAGATATTGATGAAGGTGTGGAACATCAGATGACCTCGTGGATCGATAATTATGAGTTGCTACAATGTCATCAGCAGCTGCAGTATCAACAGGAGGAGCGTCACCATCAGCTACATAGGCCTAATCATCATCATCGTCATAATTGTCATCATTATCATCATCATAATTGTCATCATCATCATTATCATCATTACCCCATGCACCATCAGTGACATCATCAACACTCTTTCTTTTTCCTTCACCCTCCCTTCTCTCTCCCTATCTCTCTCCTCTTCTCAGTCTCTGACTCTGTTTCTGTCTCTCTGTCTCTCTTTCTATGTATACCTATGCATTCTCTCTATCTATGTATATTTATATGCATCTGTGTATCTATCTGTGTATCTGTGTATCTATCTATGTATCGCGATAGCTCATTCTTGCTCTGTCAGTATACGACTTTCTAAGCCTGTGTTTCTATAGATGTCCGTTTGTATCTCTGCTCCAATTTCTCACTTTGTCTATGACTCTCTCTGTCCATTAGTCTGTTTCTTCCTCTCTGTGGCAATTCCTCTACTTCTTCTTGTCTGTATCTGTCTTTGTCCGTCTGTCTCGATTTCAGCCATCCCTGTATCCCTCTCCCCTCGCTTTATTTTGCCAAGTTGGTCTCCACTCCATACTCTGTTTATCTGCCCTACTCTGTGTGTACGGTTGTGTCTCTATTCCTCTGCTTATCTTCCGGTCTGCATGCTTGGTATCTCAGCTGCTGAGGAAGATATATATACTATTATTTAGATATATATTATACATTTATATATATATATATCACTTCAATGCACTCTTATCTCATCCATAAAACTCACATGAAGAGCGTTGCTCTATCAGCCATGCACCGTCACCTTATAACTTCGTCAACCTGTAGCTGCACTTGGATCTTACGCAAAGGCGTTTATACCTGGGTCTTACGTACCTACTCCAGGTGCTCTGAGCGCAGAGGAAGAACAGTAAACACGGAGGCAGTACATCAAAACTCAATAAACTGTCTTGAATTCAATGCGATGCAACAAACAATACAAAACGATAAGTTTACATAGGACAATAGATCTATACAATACAATGGAAGACGGTTGGTTGGTGGCGTGCCGAAGGGAAACTGCATGGTTGGCAGAGTGGCCCCGAACGGAGAAGCAAAATATACTTATATAGGGTCCAAGAAAATTGGAAAAGAAAAGAATGTTTGACAATAAATCGGAGAGAAAGACAGATAGATTGAAACGAAAGAAGAGAAGAAAACCGTCACCTTAAGCAAGTCGGCTTGACTTCCGCTTATCAGTAAAAAACGCTCCGCGATAATGACCCTGCATCCCTCTGCAAGGTATAGATTAAACAATAAACAGAGCTGAAGTATGAAGAATATTTATTTATACGAAGTAGCCTCTTGCAGGTCTATCAAAAAATAAACAATTATGAGGATATTGGATCGTTATCCACAATCTGCATGGTGATGGAGTAAATGAAATACATTTTTTAATTTGATTGTCATGTCAACAATGATTTTGGAGTCATCAAAGCTCGCAAGATGACATTAATAGCTTAAGATGAGCACTGATGCATACAGGGAAGCTGAAATGGTCCAAGCGAAAAGAAGGCTGGACAGGAGATAGAGCAAGTCTGGTACGGAAAGAGAGGTATGCTTAGGCCTATAATTAGAGATAAATAGAGATGAATAAGGTTGGGATGAGAAGCAGTTTAATGAGAGAGTAATGAAAAGAGGGAGAAAGAGAGAGATGTAACGGCCTGCCCCCACCTCGAAAGAAGACCACGTGACCGGGGGTCCCACCCTTGGTAATGCTCTTCAGCCTCCCAAGTGGTAGGGGCCCGCCCTAGGACTTCAATCGAGGCGCCGCACTGTTGAAGGGGTTCTCTGTCGTCAGGTAGCTCTACAGGTCGTTCTAAGTAGGTAAGATCCATGGCGGCTAACGCTTTCCCTGTGGTAAAGTCGTAGTTTAGGGTTGGGTCTTCCACTTCAGGACGGGGATGTCTCTCATCGGTACCAGGAATGGCTTCGGTCGAGTGGCGACATATGTCTGCGGTTCCCGGTCTGGGAACGACGGCTTCCTCTAATTGAAGACCGTCTGGGTTCGAATCCCCTTCAACAGATTGTGTAAATCCCCAATCCTTAAGTGCGATCGACCCTTCCCTTATCTTTTCCTGCATTACCTCACCTTCTTCTCGGGAAAGACTACCCCGGTGGTGTTGCTCTTGTAAGTGGCTTATCTCTTGACTAAGGCTCTTGAATTGGGACTCTTGTCGTTCCATAAACATCCCTAGGGTTTCTGACACAGTTAGTAAAAGTTCCCCAACTTGTTTTCCCTTTGCTTCTAATTCGTCAAGACGGTCAGGGGTTCCTCCCTTCTCCCCTTCAGCTATGCATTCCTCTAATTCCTCATCAGAGAGATCCTCAGACCTATTAGGAGTTTCCATTATTCAGTTATTTATTAACGTCAGATTTAATTTATTTTAATTAAACAATTCAGCTGAGTATAATGTACAAGCGTTGCCGACAATTAACATCTGTGATCAGGCCTAGATATTGTTCTTCAATAACTATGCAATATGTCTTCAAAGTCAGCAGAATCTCCGTAAATAGTCAACAGGCGTGCACAACCTTAATTCTAGTAATCGTGTTTTATAATTAACAGTCAGGTATAATGAATCACAATTCAGACGGTAGCTTTCAACCGTTATTCAATATCGACTTAGGTTTCAATTCTTATTATCAGTGAACATTTATTTCTAATTAATTAACTACACTTGGTTTCGGATTCTGTTATGGAGCAATTAGATTAGTTAATACTTTCCTGGGAATTTCCGTGCAATTTGGCCAACACTCGCATTCAAATATGAAAAGAAGATCGGAAGATTTCTTGTCCGAATATTGGAATATATGACAATAAAGTTTCACACAGAATCGGCTGCAAACTGTCCCAAAACCAGTCGCTTAGTCAACGGTATATTCATATTCATGAAATCAGGCAATCAGCCACACATTCAGCATTTTTAGACCCAGAATATACAGAATTTCTTGTCTACACGAGCCGACCTCTCACTCCGATGAAAACTTCCAGTCGACTGCGCATTTCGGCGTTGGAAGCGGTCACGTGATCTGGATCAACCAATCAGCGACTTACACGTCGGCAGAATCTAAAAATAGAGTGTCGCATTGCGACACTTTCTGTTGCAGCGAAGTATTGCACCGAAGGTCAGATCTAAAAGCGGCTAAAACCGAAGGCCGGTCGCAAATTTAGCAAGGCCGCAAATTAATAAGTGAGTACGCCGAGCGGCCTAAAAGGAGGTTAAATTTATTTATTTATTTATTTACAGAGAATTTGATATAGCGCTCCTTCAAGGTTACTACTTATAGCGGCCTCATAGGACGTTACACACCCCCCCACTTAATCCAATTTTCCACCTTAATGGAAAATTTCCAGAACAGGGTCCGAAACCAAACCATATAAACAAGCAATCTTAACTGATTCACTACGGTACTACGTAAGAACAAGATCCTCAATTGATACACATTGTACCGACAACACCGGTATGCTTAGGTAGAAGGGTTCATGCCCCAAAAAGAATTACCAAGTCTAAACTTATAACCAACACGAAACTGACATCAGCAATTTAAGGTTATCACAAAGAATCTCTGTGCTGAAACAAATTTACAGTTAACACAAATTATAATCATCATTCCTAATCCATCACTTGCGCGGAGCCACTTACTAGGATTAATAAATGTCTTCCAAACACATATTCCCTGCTCCGGCACCAAATATTACTAAACGATTATGCTAACAAATCAGCACATTAGATTCCAATTTAACAGGTTACCAATACTATGAATCAGATGCACATTACACAATAAAAGAAGACTATTTCTTTTAATTCTATCCTCACCGATGATCAAAGAGATTTCTGGGAAAACTCTGTTCCTTAGCTCAACATACAATCGCTATCAGCGATGGGCAGTCAACACTTCATTACCCACCTTACACGTTACTAGGGCTGAACTATTAAGCAAAGGCTTTACTGCTTAGTGAAGCATACCCAAGCCACACTAGGACGGATTTCTCCTTGACCTGTGTAATAGTCTGTCGACGTCTACCTTACAAGACGGAGCATAACAGAGCAGACCTTCCGGAACTAGCAAACAAAGGATTTACTATTCAGGGAAACATACCCAAGAAGCTAGTACGGATTTCTCCCTGACTTATGCAAAAGACTTTCTACGTCCACCTTACAGGACGGAATATAATAGAATAGACCCGTAACGCTGTCTGGACAATTACAACCCACTATTCTACATCTGAACCTGCCTTCACTAACCATATAGAGTTCAAAATAGCCAATAATCTAATCATAGATTATACAATTAATCATGATTATGCAATCACATCTTCTATACTACAAACAAGCACAGCATCCTTGCCCTTCTTCGTGGCAACAAAGAAAACAATGCAAATAGAACAACAAGTAAACAATTCTTACCTACCCCCATGATCTAACCTAGATCAAGTCTAGAGACAAAAATTCATATGCATTTTCATCCAAAGGAACTAAAACCAGGCTTCTCGCCAAAGCCTAAACCGATCGCCATTACGCGATATTATCTTACACTAGCTATACGTTACCTATATCTTACGGGGCGAACAATGTTCCTGCGAGGTCTCGCAACAGACATTAATCCCTCAACTTCAGGATTATTCAATCCATTCAAGGTCTCCAAATCTAAAGGACCTATGGGAAACCTAGCGGGTTTCACTCTCATATCATACCGGAAATTTCTGTTAGTGACATGGCGCTGCATAAATTTTCGAGCAATTTCAGAGCTATTTTGCACATTCTCAATTTGATTCACAACAAAATCATCGGTATTAGACAAAGCATTTGCAACTTGAACATCTCCTAAAACTAAATCAATCGGCATGCACAGCTTTCTTGACAGGAACAGCCGGTTAGGAGTGAAACCGGTGCTTTCACTTTCACTTGCTCGATAGCCGGAGAGGACGTAGGGAAGATGCACATCTTCCGAAGAGAAGTTGGCAAGAACAGACGGAAGATGTACACCAACGGAGGGAGGATTTGCGAAGCCGGGAGAAGGATGCACATCCTCGTTAGAAGGATTCCGGGCTACCACCTGTAGAGGGAGTAGATTCGACGAGTCGGAAATTTCCTTCAAGCGTGGAGTTCCGGTTCCTGCAGCTTTCGGCTGGCTGGTCCATGGTTCCTCCGAAGGTTTCGAAGTCGATTGCACGGCATGGATTTCTTCCTTTCTTTCATGGTCCCGAGAAGCTACTATTCTGCGACACAGTCTCACACGTGGCTTGCAGTGAACGTCGAATCGGTGACTTCCCGCCAGAATCCAGTTGCGACCGACATGCCAAAGTACATTTTCGTCTTTCATCCAGGAAAGTCCAAGGATCAGTTCAGAGACCTGTTCTGTGACTAGACAGGGAATCTTGAATTCGTGATCGCCGATTTGCAATTTCAGTATCGTCTCTCCCACAACACGAATAGCAGACCCGTTAGCAGCTAACAAGGACTGTTCAGAATTCTGCACATCTTTAGGGTCTACCAGCGAGGCAGGGCATAATGTCATTTCGCAGCCAGAGTCAAGCAAGGCTAGGAGGGATCTTCCTTTCAGTTTCACCGACAGGTAGGCATCATTCCTACCTTGGACGTGTCTGACGTTACCTTCAGGATTCCCGGCGGTTTCTTCGAATTCTTCATCCGCTGGCGACCTCTGGGGACGTTCTGGACAAACGCGAGCCAAATGTCCCGGTTGTTTGCATTCGTAGCAGCGACGGTTGTCCCGTTTCACCCGAGGAAAGTTATTGTCTCTATTTCGGTTCCACTGTTGATTGTTGGTTCCTGTTCCTCTCCAGGGTGGTGACGAACGTTGCGGCTGCCATTGCCGAAACTGACCCTCAGTTGAAGTAGCACTCAACTGGTTCTGGAACATTTCTTCCATCTGTCGAGTTAGCGTCTCTTGCATCTGGTTGAATTTTTCGTCGAGGGTTGTTTCTACTTCTTTCACTGTCTTGATGCGACCCGGTCGACGGTCGTGGAACCCGGTGGTGTCTTCATCAGCGCGGCGGTAGCCTTCCAACCGGAGAGCGATTTTGTAGGCGCTATCTAACGTGGTTGGTTCCCGCTCCCTTACCTTCAGAGCTAAGTCCTTGTCTGACAGAGCGTCAAGAAAAGCTCGAATAGCTATTGTCTCACTGTGCGCAGACGACGGTCCTGGGAAAGCTAAAATCATAAGCTTCCGGATGTCTTGTACCAGTTGACCGAGATCTTCACCCGATTGCTGGCGGCGAGTATTCAGTTTAGTTTGGTACAAGGCTGCTTGGTCTGAACTTCCGTATCGTAGTCGAAGACGGTCGACTAGATCGGTGCAGGTGGTGATGGCTTCCGAGTCGAATTCATGCAGAAGTTGGTCTACCGGTTCAATTAGCGCGCACGTCAGTTGGGCCAGTTTCTCCTCTTCAGTCCAACGGTTACTTTTCGAACATACTTCGAACTTCTTAAGGAACGCTTCTACCGAGGTCTTACCGTTGTATCGGTCCAGCTTCATTTGCGATGGCATTCTTCTATCTGGAAAATTTGAATGTTCAGTTAGTAGTTTTCCAGCAGGTTCTTTCCTTTCACGAGCAATAGGTTCGGATCGAGACGGTTCGACAGTGTCCTTTTTCGGTGACAACTCTCGAGCATAAGAGCTGACGGTTGTGGGCGGTTTTTCAGAAGCAACACCGCTCACGAGTATGAACGGATTAGGCAGTTCATCTGTAGGACCACCCGCGACAATCGGTTCCATTGTTGGCCACTGCATTAATTGTTTCGCCAGGGCAACCTGTTCATTGTACGAGGCTGGACCGTAGTAGGGCACGAAGATGGGCTGTACCTGCTCACGAGGTAAGTATTCGTAGCTCTGGGTAACCTGGGTTCTTAGCGACGAAGACATCGTTGACATTATCGGCGGACTCGAAGACGTCGTCAGGGTGGGCATACGAGGAATCGAAGCAGAAGCGAACGCGATCTTTTCTGATTCAGGTTTCATTTCACGTACCTGGACGTCGTGCATACCCACATTCTTCGAAGAGATGATTCGTGGAGGAAATTCATTCGATCGTCGAAGGTCTCCAGTTTCAGTGTTCATGAATTGGTACGACGAGTATGGGAAGGTGGCAGCCCGTGGAGTTGCAGTTGAGATGGGACGAGGATGTGCATCTCGTGGACCCCAGTCGTACTCTCGTGTGAACGACAAATCCCCATTTGATTTATCTACAACTAACATTCCAGAGTTAGTACATGTTTTCAAACAGTCTTGCCCTATAGCTATCGCATTTGAATCGAGCACAAATCGATGTAAAGGCCGCATATCAGTTACTTCTGAGTCTTCACTATTGCATTTCAATTGTTCGGTTATCTCTTTATTTAACCTGTTTTGTTTCATGCGCAAATACGACTCATAGTCAAAACTTTCATGAATCGTGTTTAAATCTCTATGATAGACAGTTTCATTCCTAACAATTTCGGGTTCTTTTCTGGCCCTTGTACCTTGACTAAGTCGGACCCGAGCGTTAGCTGTATTTGAACCTAGTTCCAAAACCTCACTTAGTCTAGGACCAAATGTACCTGAGCTTACTTTCATCCCACTTAGTCGGGTATCAATTGTATTTGCACTAGATTGGATCTGAACCTCTGTATCTAACCTTGACTTCAAAACCCCACTAGCTCTGGTACCAATTGTAACGGCCTGCCCCCACCTCGAAAGAAGACCACGTGACCGGGGGTCCCACCCTTGGTAATGCTCTTCAGCCTCCCAAGTGGTAGGGGCCCGCCCTAGGACTTCAATCGAGGCGCCGCACTGTTGAAGGGGTTCTCTGTCGTCAGGTAGCTCTACAGGTCGTTCTAAGTAGGTAAGATCCATGGCGGCTAACGCTTTCCCTGTGGTAAAGTCGTAGTTTAGGGTTGGGTCTTCCACTTCAGGACGGGGATGTCTCTCATCGGTACCAGGAATGGCTTCGGTCGAGTGGCGACATATGTCTGCGGTTCCCGGTCTGGGAACGACGGCTTCCTCTAATTGAAGACCGTCTGGGTTCGAATCCCCTTCAACAGATTGTGTAAATCCCCAATCCTTAAGTGCGATCGACCCTTCCCTTCTCTTTTCCTGCATTACCTCACCTTCTTCTCGCGAAAGACTACCCCGGTGGTGTTGCTCTTGTAAGTGGCTTATCTCTTGACTAAGGCTCTTGAATTGGGACTCTTGTCGTTCCATAAACATCCCTAGGGTTTCTGACACAGTTAGTAAAAGTTCCCCAACTTGTTTTCCCTTTGCTTCTAATTCGTCAAGACGGTCAGGGGTTCCTCCCTTCTCCCCTTCAGCTATGCATTCCTCTAATTCCTCATCAGAGAGATCCTCAGACCTATTAGGAGTTTCCATTATTCAGTTATTTATTAACGTCAGATTTAATTTATTTTAATTAAACAATTCAGCTGAGTATAATGTACAAGCGTTGCCGACAATTAACATCTGTGATCAGGCCTAGATATTGTTCTTCAATAACTATGCAATATGTCTTCAAAGTCAGCAGAATCTCCGTAAATAGTCAACAGGCGTGCACAACCTTAATTCTAGTAATCGTGTTTTATAATTAACAGTCAGGTATAATGAATCACAATTCAGACGGTAGCTTTCAACCGTTATTCAATATCGACTTAGGTTTCAATTCTTATTATCAGTGAACATTTATTTCTAATTAATTAACTACACTTGGTTTCGGATTCTGTTATGGAGCAATTAGATTAGTTAATACTTTCCTGGGAATTTCCGTGCAATTTGGCCAACACTCGCATTCAAATATGAAAAGAAGATCGGAAGATTTCTTGTCCGAATATTGGAATATATGACAATAAAGTTTCACACAGAATCGGCTGCAAACTGTCCCAAAACCAGTCGCTTAGTCAACGGTATATTCATATTCATGAAATCAGGCAATCAGCCACACATTCAGCATTTTTAGACCCAGAATATACAGAATTTCTTGTCTACACGAGCCGACCTCTCACTACGATGAAAACTTCCAGTCGACTGCGCATTTCGGCGTTGGAAGCGGTCACGTGATCTGGATCAACCAATCAGCGACTTACACGTCGGCAGAATCTAAAAATAGAGTGTCGCATTGCGACACTTTCTGTTGCAGCGAAGTATTGCACCGAAGGTCAGATCTAAAAGCGGCTAAAACCGAAGGCCGGTCGCAAATTTAGCAAGGCCGCAAATTAATAAGTGAGTACGCCGAGCGGCCTAAAAGGAGGTTAAATTTATTTATTTATTTATTTACAGAGAATTTGATATAGCGCTCCTTCAAGGTTACTACTTATAGCGGCCTCATAGGACGTTACAGAGAGAGAGTCACGCAGAAAAAGAGACAGAGCCAGAGCCAGAGATAGAGAAAGAGACAGACAGACAGACAAACAGACAGACAGACAGACAACTTTACATACAGACAGACAAACAGGCAGGCAGGCAGACAGACAGGGAATCCATTCAATTGACGGTCGAGAGAAGGACAATAAAGTGAGAGGCTATCGGTCGAGAGAGAGAGAGAGAGAGAGAGAGAGAGAGATGAGTTGACAGACTGCAGTTCATTTCCTGGACGCTAGACTCCGCTAAGGAAGTTGTCTGGATTGCCATCCGATGCGAGTCCAGACTGCCCTATACAAGTCAGCGGACGGGGAACGAGAGAAATAAAAGCTGGTCTTGCGGAAAGTCTATTGGTTATTGGAAATTGGGGGACCACAGTGAGTTTGTGCGTTTGCTTTTTGTGTGCGTATAATATAATAGGTCGTGTGTCCAGAGCCGGTGACACGAAAAGGATTATCCCCCCAAAAGCTATCCGGGGAGGATGAATTAATCTATCCCCCCGGATGGAATTAACCGGTCTAGACTATCCGGAGGGATAAACCATTCTATCCCATTTTTTGAAAAATGTGTATAGGCCTAATTAAAACAATTATACTCTAATCAAAATTTAAAGTGACTCTAATTGTTTTAAGTGACCTAAGCAATGCTAAGAGAAAGACAACTCGAATGTATTTAGTGTCTCCGAGTGTTTTTAAGTGTTTTAAACGTTTTAAGTGCTATAAAAACAAAGCAAAACAAATTATCTAGTAGGAATAAACATACCTGTTAGTGTCATTGTTCAAAACAAAGCAGATGAAAATTAATTTGCAAAAATAAAAGCACGCGGAAGTGTTTTTTTTAAACTTTTCCTCATTTTGGGGGATACTTTTGATACGGGGGGATACTCTATTTCGTGACACCGGCCTTAGGCATAGGCAAAGTAGGCAGTTGCCTAGGGCGCCACAGTCTTTGGGGGGCGCCGCGGCACCGTCGATTTTTTGCACTTTATTCTTTTAAACAGACTGAAGACTTTGGAAAGAATTAAAAATAATTATTGATTTAATTGCACCAATTCAAGCAGGTCTAATTCAATTTCAAGGACTGCATGAATTCTACATCGACTAATAAAGTCCATTTTTAATGGCATTCTTTACTCTGTGCTTTGTAGTCTATGTCTATAACAGACCCGATGTCTATGGGCTAATACTGACATGTGAATACGCCAACAACTGAACAATATTTTTGTGTTATTTAAATTCGTTGTGTCTGGTGTGAATCTTTTGATCTTAAAAATTAAATGATATCAAACCCTATGATTCTATGAAGCGTCAAAAGTTATCGGGTGCTCAAAGTTGTAAGAAAAACAGAAGACAGAAGTTAGAATATAAAAAAAACAATACAGCTACGGGACAACTTTATCTGTCAATGTTAGCGCCCTGCAGTCGTCAATTATAAAAATTCAGACTACGTGACGCTCAATTTCGACAGAAAGATCAGGGCTGGCCTTAGGCACAGGCAAAGCAGGCAGTTACCTGGGGCGCTAAATTCTATAGCGGGGAGGGGGAGTAATTTGCACAAAATGTATGTTTATGCCTTTTTAACTTTTAGCCATTGTGCACGAAATTGAATTTTATGATTTATCCAACCTTCAGTGTAGGCCTACTAACAAAAATATAACAAAAATATAAATTACTCAGCTGAGTGTAGAGACTCTGGCTGGTTCATCTTTGGATTCTGACGTGGGCAGAACAATTGAATTTGAGTGGGGATCTGAGGGCGCAAAATGTAGCTTATGCTTTGCTTAGCCTATGGCGCCAAATGCATGCAGGGGCGCCAAATGCATGCTTTGCCTAGGGCACCATTTTACCTAAGGCCAGCCTTGCGTGTGTCTGCACGCTTATGATAAGGAAAGGCACCAAGGCCGTAGCTAGGGGGTGTTTTGGGTGTTTGAACACCCCCCGAAATGGAAAATGTAAAAAATATATAATGCATTTACTAGCACATGATGTAAAAACCATGAAATACAACCATGAAAACACCCCCAAATGAAAAATGTAAAAAAATATAATATAATGCATTCACTAGCACATAATGAAAAACCCCACGAAATTAGGCGCTTAATGGTAAAAAAGCCGTTTCCTATGACTGAAAACAGGTTGTCAAAAATTCTCCGCCGAAGGAACATCCCCCCCCCCCAAATCAAATCCTGGCTACGGCCTTGAAAGGCACTAAAGACAGTCGATAAAACAGTGTCAAGATTTGGCAAGCGCAATAGATCTACATGTATAAGGCTGGTTAATTAACGAAGACAGTTCAGCAAAACAGTCCAGCAGAAGTCAAAGCAGGGCAAGGCAAGGCAAGGAAAGTATAAAGGCAAGGCAAGATGTATCAAGGAAAGTTAGGCGAGTTTAAGGCACATAATGTGTCATAGATAGGACTATAAGGCTCATTGTGCCCAGGGCTTTTTTAACGTGCAGTTGTACACAAAATGTGCAGTTCTAAATGGATTTGTGCAGTTGTAGAAGGACTTCTGTGCAGTGAAAAGTATTTGAAAAAAGGCCATTTCCTTTCGATTGAGAGTAATTTACCATGGCGAATGGAAAAGAAAAGAATGGATTGTGCAGTTCTAAAAATTTCTTAAAAGCAGCCCTGATTGTGCCTTATAGCTTGCTGCATCATTAGCCACTTCGCTTCGTATTAATTTTTCATATAGTTTTGGCTGCGTGGCCTGAATATAATCAGTTCAGACAAAACTACATGAAACGATGAAGTACACACAGCGAGATACACTGCTGCGGTGTATGCAACAACTCTTGCGTTATAGGTCTAGACCTAGGCCTACTATATACCATCACGTTTGACGACACGGAAAATAGGTCTGACTCCTTCTTGCTGGATCGATTGAATCAAATGGACAGAGCGAATTTCAATTATACGCCAATAAAAAATTGCAATTACTATATATTTATAGCCTATATATACACGGTGAACGGAAAAAAACCGAACCTCTACAATAAATAAAGAAATTAACGCCAAACATGTAAAAATATTATTGAGAATAGAACTATTTTATTCCCAACTATAAACTTGACTAGTTTTTATAATTATACGCTATTCCAGCTAAAACTTGAAGTTAATTAAAATGTCTGAAGGAACTTATAGCGTCAAAACTAGCGGAGGTCAACAAGCAGGCATTTGGGCCGCATTGCTTGAGCGATCAAGGCAGTTGCTGATGCGCTATCCTGCAAACTTGATTCATTTCAAATAGACTAGACCATTGGACTATAAAATCTAGTATGTGATGCAAGAAAAAGTTTACAAGAAAAGGTACGTGATGTCGGAGAACTGCATCAGCGTATGATATAGGCACGGGACGTATCTGATCAAGCTGTAATTGATTCAGCAACTAGCCAGAGCGAGTGCGTCTTTGTGCGTGTTTTGAGGCTGAAGGAGGATATTTTGAACAAACATTATAACTAACAATTGATAGTTATCTGATTCTTGTCCTTTAAGCTGAATTTTCTCCAAATTTTATTAAAATGTACAAATTATTACACAAATTATCGTAGCAAAAAGAGAGGTTCGGTTTTTTTTCCTTTCACCGTGTATATATATATTTAGATATATATAGATATAGCCCATGTCGTTTACATACGGTCTATAATAGGGTCTATATATTTACTCACATCTTTTCAACTTGTATTGCCTTGTCGATTTCACGAATTTCGTAAACTATACCATGTCCATTATTATTATTATTTTGTTTGCAAGCTTAATTGCAGGCCTATGTATTATGTATACACACATGCACAGGCCTGCCATTGTATACAGATTAACTGTATACCCAACCACTGTTCCGTTTGCAATGCAGTGTTTAATCTAGACGTCTCTGTGAGGGGGTAGTTTCCCATGTATAGGCTACGTATAACATTCCCTCCCCAGAAAAGTATATAGATCTATGCAACATTACCTCCCCCCCCCAGAAAATGGACATTAGACTGGTCCAAAAAACTGAACATTGAAATATTTGAAAGGCATGTTGTTTTTTTTGTACATCTGGTACAAGAAACCCACAGTGCAAAATATTAAAACACTGAGGCTCTATCTTCAGGTCCCTCAATGCTGTCAAAGTTTTAGCATGCTTACTGCATTGTAAACGGTGCAATATAACTGGCAGGCATCCAATCAACGAGCACTGAACCTTCCATTTTAGCTGTTAGTGAATTGCCAGCATGAAAAGCAGCTGCAATTAGTGTTTAATTGACTATCTAGTGTCGAATAAAAAATATATAAGAATGCTGTCAGCATGTCACATTGTCGGTTCCGAAAGTCGAATTTGACCATGAAGATTACGATGAAGCTCCGCCATTTGGGGTAATGCTTAATGTCTTCGCTCTTCGTCAGCGAGTCATTGAAGGTGCTGAATGTTGCAACTAATCTCAGAAATCTCTCTGCCCCATCATTCACGACTTGGTCTGTAGGCCTACTTAAGAGGAAGACCCAACAACGTCTCCTTAATACAACGAGATTTCATAAACCTCCGGCTCTGTTATTTCCTCTCCCTGTTTTCCTTAGGAAACTACCTCTTGCAGTCTAGGTTCTTCTTCTTTACGTGTGTCTTGATTATCTCTTTTCTCGTTCATTAACTACTTCTTGGAGAAAAATAAGAACCCAGCAAGGTCAATTCCTAAATACCAGAAATGAAGCATGCATGAAAGTGTAGTAAATGCCGCCTTAGTGATCTTCTCATTTACAGCGTTGTGTAAGTCATCCAGGAGAGCAAAGGCATTCACAGCAGCATCACAAGCTCTTGGAGCCACTACGCTGCAGGTACTGGATTAGATCAGAACAATGAAAACAGCCACTTCTCAGATTATAGCTTCCCTGGTTTCATTGGCTAAAAAAAGTGAAAACATCACGAGTTTGAGTATACGTAAATGAACTTTGTTATCTGTCGTGCATTGTGGAGTGTGAAGATCCCCTGTTAGAAAATACAGAAGCAGTTTACACAGTTCTGGAGGTCTTCATGACCACGATAGCTGCATCTTGGCACTTCCTGCAGTCATCTATTTTAGAGCCTGAAATGCACGGACTAGCGGACTGTTATGATGAAAGACCACTGTTGGTGATAAACGTTTGAATAGCTGGATATCGGGTCCAGAAGATGAGTCCATCACAACTGTGAAGACTGTATCCAACATAGACTCTGTTGTGATATGTCTGTACAACTTAAACGCAAGAGAGGTCAACAAAATACAACACTGAACAGTTACTAACATCCGTACTGGATCCCATGCCAGTGTTGTAAGCAGTAGAGTCAAATAAAATAGCTTCAATAGGTTTTTCCAATGTCCATTCTTCATTGATCTTGACAGCGACGTTGGTCATGGCAGTTCCAGTAGGCTACCCGATGGAAGTTTGGGCGCAGCAATGAACTCATCGAATTTGATATTTGGGGGAATCAACAGTTATTGACAAAAGGTCAACTCAGTGTGAGAATTGTGGAAAAATAACTGGGGTTGAACCATGATTCACTTGGAATTGGGTGTGTGAAAAAATACTTTACTATGGGGCTCTAAGAAAGACTGGGGGCTGAAACGCCCAGTAATTCACACCCTGGGCCAACCTATGTGCCCTCTTCTTTCTCCTGTAAGGTCTGCTACAGTTACCTTACCATTCCAGAGTGGAACTAAGAGGGCATCTTCTTTCTTGACTTCGTGGATGAAGGAATCTCTCAGATTGACGCTATAATGGTTCGTCTGTCAACTCTGGCATGCCTAAGTGAGCTTTAAGAAATAGACCTTTGGCCATACAGTATTGGACTGCAAATAGGATGTGACTAGAAAGCCTGTTAAAAATAATGCTGCGGTCCAGCGTTGAAACCAGCTCAATTTATTGAACATCATGGGGGCACGTGCCCTAATGCTCCCTTCGAGTCTCCTAAGGGTAGGTCTGTTTAAGTATAGGCCTACTTATCAATGTTCTGAGAGGGGCAACCAACAAATTTATGAAAATTGTTCTTGAAAACATCAGTTTCCAGTCACATTAAGGTTGTCAGCAGCCCGATATTCAATGTAAAAATGAACGAAAAACCATTATATTTTGAACCCCATTTTGGGGGAGACCCCATGGTCAGATCTTATCGGATTTTGGATATTTTATTCAGCAGCAAATCCTGAGAAGGAAACCGTTCAGAAAGCTTGTGTTATAATTTTTCCCAGGTCAAACTGCAAATTGCATGGACTATCAATATATAGCCCCAAAACCCCATCTTTGATGCTCGTGAGTGACCCCTTAATATTACAATTGTGGCATAAAATTTCACACAGGTACTTTTTAGATCAAAATGAACAAATGTATCAACATGCCTCAAAAATCCAAAAGAAAATTTTTTTCCCATGCGAATTTGGACCAGTCTAATGGACATGTTTGTTTATGTATGCAAAGTTTTCTCGTCCGCAGAAGAATTCGACCGCGAAGAGACTTAAGTACAAACAAAGGTCATCAAAATTAAACTTTTAGAATTTACAGCAGTTTTGTCTGAGATTTAGACGAAAAGACTAAAAAAGGTCATCACCTTTTTTGAAAGTGAACTGTGAAACATACACGTTTGTGGGAGGAAATTTTGGTGAAAGATTTTAAAAAAAGGTTAAATGATGTCGTCGGTGTCTGGTTGAGTGGTTGTCGTCCGGCCAAAACGATCGAAAATTTCACCCCCAGAAACCTAAATTCAATTCCCCATTGCACGGAAATCTATATTATTAAACATTGCTTGATATATGTAGGCTACCAAACCAAATGCTAGTCCCAAAACTCATATATGACTGAGTACGCATGCGAATGTGTGCGTCAAGAGAGAATGCATGACTTTGTGTAGGCTATTCGACTTGCCGGGAAGAGGCATGCATCAAATCATGATGTATCTAAATTCATACGTCCTGAGGCTTATTGGTGCTTTTGGGTGAACTGTATACGTCAAATTTTATCTCAATTTTATCTCTGCCCCAGGAACTATAGATAAGAGAGCAACTACTATAGGCTAATAGCAGTGTGCATATAATTATACACCTGAGGTAATGAGATATAAAATGGTGATGGAAAAGATCCAGTATAGCCTAATTATGTAGGCCTAGTACGTCTATAGTAAAAAGGTACAGAAAAAAAGATGCTCGTAAACGAACGAACGCCAAAACAGAGCTTGATGAACTGCAAAAATTAATGCAGGTCTATAGGTTTTTCCATAATATTACGACCGTGCATAATAATTATTACGGCCTCTACTAGGCCACGACATGATTCTCATTTTGCGATGAATTGATCGGCTGACATCCTTCACTATATCATGTATTTCTTTACCAAATACATTGTCATCAATCGAGTCGAGTGCAATGATCGACTTGGCTCGACCGACGATCGACTCGATCGACTTCAGCGACTATAGTCGATCTCTCGTCGACTCGATCGCTTTGGTCGACTTCGTCCTATATATAGTCAGTTAGTCACCCCCCATGCATAGGCGTAGGATACGGGGGTCTACTAGGGGACGAATTCCCCCCCCCCCCCAAATTTCGGGCAAGTCTGATTTTTCGGGCAAGCAGACCCGGAAAAATAAAAAAAAGAACATTTTCGGGTAAAAGTACCGGATGACTAAAAAAGGTTGTCAGAACTTTCGGGCAAACGTAACGGAAATTTTTCTTAAGATTTCGACCGGATGACAAAAACTTTTTCGGGTAAAAGTCTCATTTTGCCCCCCCCCCTGCTGAAATGTCCCCTACGCCTATGCCTCCATGAAATCTCTGGACCTCGGTCGACACATTACAGTTTTCAAATAGTTAGGCCTATTATATTAATACAGTGCAGCATGCAGAATCCATGCAGGTCACTGAGGCAATGTAGTGCAACACGTCAACCTTTGGTATACACGCACTACTACGCCACTATAGGCATGGACAGCAGTTTATTCAATAAAGGAACACTTCTATAAACACAACAATGGCAGACGTTCCAGTTAAGTGTGCACTATAGAACACTAAGCATACTTATTATATATATATATATATATATATATATATATATTAAACAAATGGATATATGAATATATAATTATATATGAAAACATCTGGATCCACGTTCAACATCCTATACAATGTATAAGCACATTCATATCTTACCTTGATATGTGTAGACCTACATCCAACGTGTTTAACGACTGGATATATATATATATATATATATATATATATATATATATAAGCACACCGTGCCTATTGTCTACATACCACATATTTTTTAGAGATTTAAGGCGCCAATATGAATGAACATTTGAAGCTCACTGTATTGTGTATACGTATATATAATTATGTATATATATATATATATATGTCTATGCATATAATTTATATATATGTACATATAAATAACATTGAATATAGGCCTATATATATAATATGGATAAGGCAAAAACATTAATAAATGCACAGTTATATATTGGCTTTCGTGGAGTGGAGAAAAACAATGCTGACAGGTTAAAAGCTGCATGGCACGATACGGAGAATCAGACAAACAATGCAGTAGCTGCTGCATGCATTTCGAAGATGTGCCAGCACTCAACCATGGCAGGTGCTGCTTTTCCTTCCCTTTTTTCTCCCCTGATACCACTCTTCCCTTTCCCTCCCTCCGCCCATCGGGACCATGCACCCCCCTCTGCATGCCGAGCAATGAATGCTTCCGGCAAGGTGCACATGGACCATAGGCATTTAAAACATCCGGTGATAATATATATATATATAATTAGTCATATATGTATATATAGTTATATACTATACATATATAAGTATATTTATATAGATTATATATATATATATTTATATAGATGGTTGTCGGTCCATACATCTATACATCTATCTTCCTCTTCTTCCTCATGTGTCGACCTTCGATTATAACAATCGTCCTTCTGGCATTCGAACCTTATTCTGAGACCGCAGCGTTCCGTCTAACATTGTCAAATTTAAGCCTGCGCTACATAAATGAACCCCCTCCTCTATTGTCGGACCTTAATTATTTATTGATCTTGCTCAAGAACACTATGTATATTGTATACTTGTAATATTATATTAAACAAATGAATATAATTTTTACTGAATATTTCTAAAAACTGTAAGGATAGAGAACATACATGCATGCGCAATGATTGCAACATCTGCTTGATAATTTGCATCATATAGTCCAATAGGCCCTATTAATAGACCTGCTATTCTATAAAGCATTATGAACAGAGCAATGTTATACCTAATTTGCATGCTATGTCGTATTAAATCGCATTGAATTGTGTGTGTGTGTGTGTGTGTGTGTGTGTGTGTGTGTGTGTGTGTGTGTGTGTGTGTGTGCGTGCATGTACTTATCGGTTTAACACTGCATGGTGACTTTTTCCGTTAACTGTGCATCGCCTCCAAGACAAGGCTTTGAAGAGGCGCTATATAAATGTTCAATTGCATTTCATTACATAGATCAATGCAAGCATAAGAGACCAAAATTATATTGAGCTTCGTATTCTATTATTATACAAATCGTTATTCATTTAGCGCCACTTCGAGAAGAGCGCACATACACTCTCAACCAAACAAAGTGGAAAGACGCATCTAACGGAGTGAATGGTATCAACTGAAATGTCTGATAAAGAGAGACAAAACTGTTGACTTGTTGTGATGTACATGTATGCATGTTGCAGGTTGTCAGACAGCTTCTTCCATAGAAATGGTGTTTGACCACAGTGAAACTTCTTTCCATTGCTTGTATACGGGAACGAAGTTACAATAAAGGGCATGTATATATATATTACGTCATGACTTATCTCCCACTATAAAAAACTCTACTTATTCTCTAAGCCTCTGGATCTATTCTTGAATCATTCCTAAGGCAGCTATAGCTTGAAGCGTGAAACTACAATGAAAGATATAAAGTTGGATCAATGTAGACTGTCTTCGTCAGATAAACGTTTTGTGAGATTATATTGCTTGCACACAAAAATGTCGTTAGAAGTTGGTCGATTGAAATAAAAAAATTGTACTTGCCTATTTACTTATTCACCTGGAAAAGCAGATCGGAAAAATCGATAGCCAGAGATGAAAACTAGAAGCTACCGAGGCGCACAAAGATCAGAATGATGGAGTTTACTGTCTGCAAGGAAGTTACTCATATAGTAACTTCATGCAGTATCTTAAACTCAGTAGGCCCTAACCAGTGTACAAAGGCAACAGTGCATATTAAATTTCGCTTTGGTAGGCCTACAGTTTTTAGAAAGAATAGCCTAACACTTTTAACCCTTTAATGCGGAGATGGTAGTAAATGGTATGGGAAATCCTATACCTCCGGCATTAAAGGGTTAATGGAGCGCGATCAAACATAATTTTATAGTTTATCTGTAACTTATACAGACGACGATTAGGCGGCTTAGGCCAAGGCCTAAATGGGCCAATCCATGGCTGTTTTTAAGGAATGTTTATTAGAACTGCACATTTTTTAGAACTGCACAACTCCTTTCCCATCATCCATGGTAAGTTACTTCCAATCAGAGAACAATGACCTTTTTGCTAGTTTTAACTGTACAGAAGTGCTTCTAGAATACTTACTGCACATTTTGTGTACGTTACAACTGCACGTTAAAAAGCCCTTGGCCAATCTAGGTTAATATGAAGATTTATTAGCTGTGCTATTACCCATGATAGGCCTACTTTCGTCCTAATGTCAACATTGAAATATCACATATAGCTTTGCAAAGAACAATGTGCGATTTCTCGTTCAAGCATCGCATGTGCGAGAATTCACACGAGAGTCATTTATCGTCTGCCCAGCAATGGCGGAGCATACGTCGACGGTGGGCGTGTAAGAAACTGCTCCGAGATTCGAGTAACCGAGTACTCTCTTGGTTGCGACTACTCATTAGCAGAAACTCGATCATTGCCCTGCTTTTAGCGAATGAACTATTCACAGCCAGTATATAATACATTGGTCCATATAACGCATATAATTTTGCACAATGTATAATGTAGGTGTATTGATTTATATGTAAACGTCTGTAATGAATTCCGGTACATAAAAATATGATAGGCGTGCGTAAATTAAATGCAATGTGTACAACCACAGATGTATCAAAGACCATATATTTCTAACGCATGCAAAGCATTAGCCCATATTGCCCCATAATATACAAATGTATAGAAATATGCAATAGATGCATACATACATACATACATGCATACATACATACATACATACATACATACATACATACATACATACATACATACATACATACATACATACATACATACATACATACATACATACATACATACATACATACATACATACATACATACATACATACATACATACATACATACATACATACATACATACATACATACATTCATTCGTATGTGATGCATGCAGAATTACATACATAATTATGAAGGTACTTAGCCGGTGTGGTGCAAAATTATCACTATTCAAACATTATTTTGTGTTGGAATTTTAGTGACTTACAAAGGTGGTTGGTGCCGAATGATAGTTTGGTCTAAACAAAATTAGGACTCTTTATATAGTCGGGTAAACGCTATACTCACTTATGGTACCATTTCAAACGATGTAGCATAAGCTAAGTTACAGCTCTGCATTATAGCAAGTACGTCTAAACTTAACAGCATAAGCATTAGCCTATAATTCAGACTAATTTAGACAAAATAAAAAAGTGAGTGAAGTTTTATTTTGTTCTCATTTGCATCTCTTATATGCTCTGATAATTAATTCCAGATTCGTATAAGCTCAATATTGAAACTGTTTTAAGCTATATGGTCACTTGAAAACTGCTCTCATAGCACTTCTATTCTATAGTTTCGATAGTCTTTAAACCTACACGTCGCTCCTATCTATAGATTGTGATACCACGCACGCACGCACGCTCACAAGCACTCTTCCTCAAATCTTTGACTTCATGCAATCTTAATGGAGTACTTCTGTGAAGATAGTTGTGTTGATGACAGAAGTTATCAATAAAGACGTTGCGGACGAAAACGCAGCACAAGCTATATCATCAGTCCTATATAACATGTTTCCAATTCTCTTCACGACCTTACGACCTTGGGCCGTGACCGACCTGTTTTTACGTGGTGTGTTGCTGCTGCAATTACATCATCCCTGAGCTTCACGCTCTCTATCGTGAGTGAACCACTGCTGCAGTGAGTCTTCTAGTGCTCCATCTGCATTCAATTGTCTTCGATGGGGTTATCTCAACAGTGCTATAGTGCTATCTCGAAGAAATGCGCAGCATAAACTCTGTCCGCAGCCAGAACCACTGTTTGTTGAATCTCAAGTTGAGCCTGTTACTGCAGTATAAACAGCTTTACTATGTATGTGTGTATGTGTGTGCACATGTATGTATGTGTGTTATATGTATGTACTATATGTATGTATGTATGTATGTATGTATGTATGTATGTATGTATGTATGTATGTATGTATGTATGTATGTATGTATGTATGTATGTATGTATGTATGTATGTATGTATGTATGTATGTATGTATGTATGTATGTATGTATGTATGTATGTATGTATGTATGTAATATGTATGTATGTATGTATGTATGTATGTATGTATGCATGTATGTATGCATGTATGTATGTGTGTATGTATGTATGTATGTATGTATGTATGTATGTATGTATGTATGTTATGTATATATGTATTTATTTATTTATTTATTTATTTATTTATTTATGTAGGTTGTACACACAGGTAGGCTAGGGCACTACCAAGAAGGTACCCCTAGACCAGTAAGCTATTCTGCAGTTTTGCCCACTTTTGTAATAGAGGCTATTAACAGACATTGCAACCTCTTAAAATAATTAAATATTGTTATTTCATCGATGCCATAACTTGCCATTGTAACCTTTGGAATAATTGCATTGTGATTTCTTGGAATCTTGCCCACTTCTGCCTTAGACCCTTGCATTGAAGTTCCCCTTTCATAGCCGTTACACGTGTCGACATCGCTATTATAGATCAGCACAATATATTTAGCATCGGACATTGTGTTGTCATCTTTTAACCAAAACATCTCATATGAAGAATTTATACTGTGGGGGTCGCTGGAGAACAACGAAGATCCTCCCTCTGTATACCCTTCGCTATTTGCATGCAGAGTTGCAGACCCTCGTCTCGACCTAAGCACGAGGGACTCGACCCCTCCTCAATTCAGTATGTCCCCTAAAGCATCATAATATAGTGACAGGCGCATATGGGGTCCGTATATCGACCGAGTTGTCTCCTTCATGAGTCTACGTATACACCGTCATAACCCAGAGCGTATACTTTGACGTATCGATCTATTGATTTCTCCATTCATCTTAATCTTCCCTCTGGCGGGCACGGGTAAAATGCTGATTTGCTGATTGCTGATTTGCTGATCGGCAAGGGGTAAAATGCTGATGAGGAAAGTGCTGATTTCTCATGCTGATTGGTGGGTAAAATGCTGATCAGAAAATGCTGATTGTAACAAGTAAGTAAGCAAGTACAGCCTTTATTATTCCAATCGCAAACGAATAATGCATGGGAAATCGAAGTAAAAATACATCACGATGATATCAATAAATGAAAAGTAGACTAATGTAAACAGAATGTTAATAAGTGTAAAGCGTTCTAGTTAACAAAACAAGAGAAACAAAGGCGCATATTAAGTCATTTTATTCGAAGATGAGTAGGACTAGGCCTATTTGATATAAAAACTCTCTGAATTTCATTGCGTAACTTCTAGGCTATTTAATTTTCGACAGGCAAAGTACATAATATGTAGGCTACTTTCCGCGTATGTTCCGCGCAGATGTAGGCCTACACAACTTATACTCTAACTAGCCTATTAGGCCTACAGGCTACAGGTAGGCATAGGCTATATTGCGTAAAAGTTGTGTAGGCCTACTTCTGCGCGGAACAATGTCATCGCTACACCAAATCATCATTGACTAGGCCTATAATACTAAAAACTAATAGACCCATAATTATTAAAAGCAAAACTGTGCAACTTCGTATAGGGCGTATTAGGCCTAGGGCCTATAGATGTGCACTGTTGAATGTAGACTATTCCTTACTGGTTTTTTGCTTAAATGATGACTTCTCAACTGAGAAACATTTTAAACTTGCCTGTGCTGTAGAAATTGATTGGCAGGCTATATTATGATGATAATTATTTTCATTTTATTAGACTCTTGCTGATAATATATGAAACAATTCAAGCAAACTAATATGAAGAACCTTTCGATCACTGCCAGCGACAAAATTATAGGCCTATAACTTCCGAATGAGATCACATACTTTACAATGCTACCAGATCGAATAGGATGATGCGGTCTCCTGTAGCCTATAAGCTCTTACAGTGAAATAAATGGCAGAACGGTGTGCAGATTTGAAAATAAGTGCATGGACGCCGTCCATGCAGCCACTTTAAGCCCAGAGCCATATTGACATTATTCATGTTGCCTACAGGCCTAACTATATGGAAGCCTCAACCTGTAGCCTAGGTCTACTTGTGTAATTTGTTTAAGTTGTGTCTGTGTGAGACTGTGTCAGCTTAACTAAGCTTGTTGGTATTCAATAAACAATTAAGTAGCCTATAGACGTACGTGTTCCATTGTTTCATTTTTTGCTGGGAAATACAAAATTGGTGACGTTAGAACAGTAGGCCTACCAGCTGATATGCATCAATCTGAGTTGATTCTGAATTTTCAACGACGATAATTCCGTGCTTTGGAACTCTGAGACAAGAAATAATTTGTTCGTCATAATTCTCATTATGCTCATCCTTACTTTCGACATTATATATATATATACATATATATATATATATATATATATATATATATATTAGTTTCGGCTATAGGCCCAGCCCTCCATGCAGTGAAAAATCTTCCAAAACAATAATCAAACGATAATTTCTAATCTCCGATGATCCGATCAGACTCATGGAGTGCGAGTCTGCTAATTAAAAGTCCAAGCGGCCTCTATTCTGTTCAGAAATGGGATAATGATCATAATGTCATGCAGTTGGTCAAATCACTCATAATTATACTATTAATTATATAACAGCTGTCCTTCTGCTACTTCTTTCACCTTAGAACCATGGCTGATAAAAGAATTACAGGTAGACCTAGATGATGACACTGTGGAGTGTGGAGTGTGGACTGGTTCAACATATTTAGCCTAGGCCTACTGTGTGAAAATGATCAGCCAAACCCAATTTCTTACAAGGCCAGTTTCAAGAGCAAACAGCTTGGAATGGGGCGGACATAACCTAATAATTCAACGTGAATTGAAGTTGGCCTAGGCTACTCGAAACAGCTGTCCATGTCCAAGGCAACGAAAACAGACTTGCTTGTCTAACAACAGAGTCATTCCTATGATTTACCATTTTCAAAATTTTGACTTCTGTTTGGAAAATTGAGAGGCATGCAGTTTGCCAGAACCAAACACTGACTAAACCTCTGAAAATGAGGACTGTGACTTAGTGTCATGGTTATTGATTATTGCTGTTCACAACTGTTTAGCCTTGGTTTTATTAAGAAATTCGGTATTATGACTTTGAGGCATTCTTTTGCAATGTTGTTAGTTTAAATTTATAAACATTATTGAATATTGCCAAGTTGTACAATGCTTCCTAATTCTATAGTTTATATGGCATCTTTAAAAGGATATTAAAATACATAACAATTATTCAAATTTGATATTATTGTTTTATTTATAATATATGTGATCAGTTCATAAAAATCTTCACTTTGAAGTTTGAACTTAAAATAATTATTGCTCAATAAGTCATTGGGGCGATGGGCAGTGGCCGGGGCAATTCGAGTAATAATAAAGAAACAGTAAAGAGAACGTTACAAACCACTACACTTATAATTTACAATTTCTCTTCCATAAGAGAACATCATTGTACTTGTGCCATAAGTGCATGTATACAACACAGACAAAATACAATACAGGCAAAGTGAATACTTAATGATACCTTACAAGCAAAAAATGCAAAATTCCTTTTATCTGCAAAGGTGCATTATTATCTTGAGACTTTTCAGCATATATAGACTATAGAGACATGTGTAAAACTGAAAAGTGTAAAGATGGTTTGAGGAGTGCTTAATACAAACCAGAAAGCGGAGGATATGGAATGTTTCAATGAACTGCAAATATAACGCTACACACCACTACACTTAAAATTCACAGTTTTTCATCCATAAGAGAACATCATTGTAAAATGTGTCATGGCCCATAAGTGCATGTATACAACACAGACAAAATACAATATAAAAGTGCATATTTAATTATGCCTTACAAGTAGAACTGTAAAGCTCCTTTCACTGGCAAAGGTGCACAAATCCTTGCTCTTTCAGGCAAAGGTGCATATGTATTATTTAATTATATGTATTTTACAAGCAGAAGTGCAAACTTCATTTATTAGAAAAGGTGCATAACTTGCAACTTTTCAGCAATGTCAATTTTTTCAAAATTTGTGATAAATTAATTTATTTCTGAAGTCATGCCACTTTGTGTTCATGTTCCAGGGTCTCTCTGCAGTTATTTAAGATGTGCTCACAATTCTGTTGTCGCCAAGTTTTGCATTGTGCAAAAGGTGCAAACGTTCAAATTCGAATTCCCTCTGAATGCTAGAAACCTATTATTTGCACCTTTTCTTGTAAGCCTTCAAGGCCTCGATATTTTTAAACTGACAATAACTTATATCACAACAATTGCACCAAAAATAGTTTAAGGTCTCTAGTACATTACATATGATATGGCAATTTGCAGTCATGATTACGAGGAATGACTACTTGGTCATATGACAGGTCGTAGTCCACCAATCCATAAATCCAACCATCCGTCCGTCCGTGCATCCATCCATCCATTAAGTCTGACTGTCCACCAATCCACCCATCCATTTTTCCATAAATCCATCCATCCATCCATGCACTCACCCATCCACCAACCCATCCATCCATCCATCCATCCATCCATCCATCCATCCATGTACTCACCCATGACCCATCCACCAACCCATCCATCCATCTATCGATCCATCCGTCTGTCTGTCGGTCTGTCTGTCTGTCTGTCTACCTGTTTATCTATCCCTTCGTCCGTACACCAAACCATACATCCATCCACCAATCTATCCATATATCTCTCTGTCACAGTCACAGCATTTCCACAGCACTTCTGCCCAACAACGAAGGAGCGCTAGGACCAAACAAACAGGTGCAGTCGAATCCAGCGACCGGCGTCGGGAGGTGAAAGGTCACTGGGTCATAGGCCAGCGGGCAAGACACTATTAACACCTCTGATGCACCCACGGGGCGCATTATGAAGAAAAGGCAAAGGGCCGACTGCTGATAGCCCATGGACGAACTAAGGCGATCGACCTCCCTAGCCCCCACTGCTTGGGCGAAGTACTGAAACGCTGGCTGACAAAGCGACTAAGTCAGCAAGGCCTGTCTGTCTACCGATTCTAAAAATAGGCCTGCTGTCTGATTAAACGTCTCATCTAATACCTTTACACAACATCTGCCAAACTCATCTAACTAAACTAAATAGACTGCAGAAAAAGCCATAAGAATTGTTACTAAATCTCCCTTTAATACTCACACTAGCCCCCTATATCATCAGTTGAACGTGCTAAAAAATATCCCAAATTAAATTCATCCAAACTAGCACAATTTTATGTATAAGTATGACAACAACCTTCTTCCACTTGCATTCTCATCTTATTTTAGACCTAACTTATATACTAAACTACTAAAGGCATTCGAAATAATAAAAATTTAATCTACATAAGTGTTTTTGCTAAAACAAACACTAGAAAGTTTTCTATTAAGTATCAAGGTCCTCTTTTATGGAACAATGTACCGGAAAATATTCGTGCATCCACGAGTCTTGCTCGATTTAAATCCCTATAATCCGTGCACACACATTAAAAAAAATGAAATGAACAGCCCATTTAATTTGTGGCTTATTTGTTCTCATTCCTTCTTTTCTTTTCTCTTTAAGTTGAGCAGAGGAAGGGTATCCCACTGATACAAATCATACAATTTAATTGATTCAAAAAATACTGCCATTTCCATCTGTTTCTTGGCCTATTATCATTTATTATATCATAGTGAAGAATAATTTCTTTGATAAATAGGCCACAATAGCAGGATCACTCCCCTTCGGGTAGCCTATTGCTCCCTATATTTCAAAGTAATAATTGTACACTAATTAAGCTATCCCAATGCAATTGTTAACCGCAATTAATCGCTTTGTGTACTTTTATGAATGCATAATTGTATGTTTGACATTTCTGGGATCAATAAACAAGTTCAAGTTCAACTTCAAGATCGATCCAATGATTCCAATCGTCCATCCATCCATCCATGATCCATCCATCTGTCTGTCTGTCTGTCTGTCTGTCTGTCTATCGATCCAATCATTCATCCATCCATCCATATGTCCTTTCATCCATCCATCTGTTCATCTATCCATCCATCCAACCATATCTCTGTCTGTTTGTCTGTCCATCCGTTAGTCTGCCTGGCTGTTTGTCTGTCTATCTCTCCGTCTGTGTGTCTGACTGACTCTCTCTTTGTCTGTCTGTTTCTGTCTGTCATACAAAGCGACAGACTCTGTGTATATATTTGTCATTCTGCCTGGCTGTATGTCTGTATCTTTATTTCTCCGTCTGTCTGTCTGTGTCTCTGTTTGTCTGTCCGATTGTCTCTCTATCTGGTCTATCTCTCTGCGTGTCTGTCTGACTGTCTATATATCTATGTCTGTCTTTTGCCTGTCTTTGCGTCTGTCTATAGGCTATATGTCTGTATGTCTGCCTCTCTGTCTGTATGCCCTGTGTGTTCTGTTTATTCTGTCCGTTTGTTATGTGTGTCTATTCGTCTTTCTATATTTTATCCCGCTGTCTGTTTTTCTTAAGATCGTTGTTTCCTCTGGATAGTTTATCTTCTGATCTTGTTTTCCTATGGTCCTTTCTTATTTTCAACAGATAGGCCTATGAACTTTTATATTGAAAAGCATTTGTTCGCCCATCGGTTTTATTTGCAGTAGGCCTAAAATTCAATGTTGTTTACTTGTGTTTTATTATAAGGCTATTGTTTCGTCAGCTAAAAAGTTTGCTGGCTCTCACTGATTGCACAGGCCTATGTCTTGCAGAGGCGGTCTCCTTCATGCAGTTGAATTAGAGTAGACCTTTGAAATTAACTAGTTCAAGCTCGCACTGGGTAAATTTACTAAGTTAAATCTTGTTTTATCACTGTGGGATGTGCAAAAGCATCCTAGTTTGCATGCTTCAATGTTCAGAGTTGAATATGCGTGGATGAATGTGCTATATTGTATCATTTGTCGATCGATGTCCCATTGTGCGTTTGCATATGAATAAATGGTATATAATAATTTACTTACTTACCCATTATGCGTTTGCAAATGAATAATTGCTAAGTACTTAGTTACTTACATCTTTGTCTGTATTCCTCAATCAGCATTTTACCCACCGATATGCTGATTCTGCTGGTGGGTAAAATGCTGACCAATCAGCATCGGCTAATCAGCATTTTACCCCTTGCCGATCAGCAAATCAGCAATCAGCAAATCAGCATTTTACCCGTGCCCCCCTCTGGCCACACTGCTGCAGGGATTGAACGATGTATACTCTCCTTTCATCTTCGATGCAGAACCCATCTGCAATCAGACTATATATGCCATAGCCACGCAGTGTCTGCTGCCCTTTAATGGGTCCCGCATATTAACCTCATTTTTATTATTATCTGGAGTCTTTTGCTATTCGTCTCGCAGTCGCGAGGTCCCAAACTATGACATCGGATTATGATGATCGGTTTCTGAATCGGACAGCGAACGAGGTTATTGTGGTCAGTTTGCCAGACAATTATTGATCATTTGATCACTAAATCATGTATTATTATAGTGGACAAAAATTTAATGTTCAGAACCAGATTATCTGGAATTGCTATAATTATAGTATCTGTCTCAGTAAATTTTTATTATTGCGATTCAGTGAATGACCGTAGCCTATAGTAAAATATGCGTCACCGTCTACAATGTGTTGCGATTTTTCAGTTGTGTATTTCTCGTATTTATATATTGCAATGCAGTTTGATATTACGAAAATACATCAGCGGATACAGACCAACCCTGATGTGCCTGCATGCATTGCCTTCTGTTACATTACCTCACTTTACTTGTTGAAACTTTGTCTCACCACGTGACCGGGTGACCCCCACCCCAACTTACCTCAACATCGCTACACTTCGATTTACCAGAACATTTAACTTGCATTTACTCACCCTCACACTTTGCTCTAACCTACTAATTCTTACCTTTCCTTATGTCACTTTACTTGCAGCCTATATCTTGCCTGACGGTAACGTTGATAATTAATTATTCATAGCAGAATCATGCGATTGCCATTACGAATAATTAGGACAGCTCTATGCGGGATTTGTGTTATTGAGCGCTCTATCGTTCTTTCTTAGCGTAATCTCTGGTTGCTTCGGGCCTGCAGTGCCACTGCTGCTTCCGCTGCTTCTGCTTCTTCTGCTTCTTCTGCTGCTTCTGCTTGATTGCTTCTTCTGTTTGGTGCGTTTATGCTTCGTGGCTCCTTTCATAAATTCCCGTGCGGCAGAATGGCGGAAAACCCATTCTGCTGTTTATACTATCGACATTAAAACTTGCCCGCAGCAGGTTGATCGATGCCAGCGGATGAAGTAGCTATGAGCCGAAGAGGGAGAGATTATTCCTGCGGGCATACAAAGCAAGGTCGCGCGATAATGGGGCAGAGCAATAGGCAATGCAAGATTTGGTAAGGTCAATGAACTATAATATGAGGTCAGGAGAGGTAACGGTAATCTGTACTCTTTGTAATCACGGATTATATATCTCTAGTGAATCTCGCTTGAGAAGGATTGCGCCTTCTCAATAGAGATTCACCAAAGAAGTCCTAGAGTTAATGACGAGAAACCAGGATATAACAAAACACTTTTGAAGCGCTTACGGGGTGGAAGTGAGAAGGACCAAAGACCTAATGATGTTGGATGGTACGCCTAATCGCCTATAGTAAGACAGGTAAGACAAAACATGGAAAAGTAAGAACGGCAAGGCTAATGAATGGAAGTAATGTTTAGAACAGAAGGCACATGAATGGAGGCAATGTTTAGAGTAGAAGATTTTTACTTCATTTGGTGTAAAATGAGGCAAGTGATTGTAGGCTAAGGCAAATGGGGGAAGCAATGAATTGTCTGATGATGGACCTCTAAAATTAAGGCAGAGTTAATTAACTATAGTGATAAATTCGTGAAATAGAGAAACAGACTATGGCCTACCTAGTCTACAATTCACAAAGGGCTTAAGGGCAAAGTTACGCGCCTATACTTGATAGATGACTGCGAAGCCTTGATAAGCCTTGATAAGCGCTGATTTTTTAGTTACGTCCTTGTTTTGCTGTTACATTCTATCCCTCTACAATTTGATATTTAGGTTTAATTTTGTTACGTTATTTGAATTTTTGAAAAACGTTTCAATTCACTCTATTAACTATATCTAGACACTTATATATCAACGCAGCGATAGTAAGTATAGATGTCCATGTTAGCCGGATATTCAAGCATTAGAGCTTTCCTAGCTAACGTCCTGTTATTGTGAACCATGCTACTGTGAGTAACAAATCATCGATGGTTAGGACCTACAATAAATTGATTGAAGAAAGCCAACTGAGCAAGGCGTGCCTTTGGCTGAGACTGATTATTGTTATTGTGTGAAAAGAGATGAAGCAAAACGACTGCTGCAGCTCGAAGAGAGTTTCAACATCCAGGTCAATCAATCGAAACAGTTAACCCGCCCAGAGCATTAGTCTTGTCTGCTGTATATATACAACCAGAGAAAGTTAATCAGTTGAAAGACAAACAATAGATGTAAGATTTACATATCAGGTTTGAATTTACAGATAGGCATAAGGTAAAACAATAATAAACACAAAACGATGGGACTTATTATGGGGTTCACATAAGATTGGATAGCATGATGGAATAGATAAGAATATCAGATCAGAACTATAGGCTATAGCAAAGAAATAGATCAGATTGGAAGGATAATAGTAGGCCTATGTTATCCAAAGTTGTTAGGCCTACTTGTCATACAACGTGATCACATGCAATGTTATGATATGCTATATTCTTATCTTATGCATCTATTCTACTCGATTACAATCGATTTCAGAGGCGAACGGTCAATTACCTTGTTGCGTAATTCTCCGAATGTTTTTGCAATTCATCATCGTCGAGTTTTGTTTATTCCGTTAAATCCGTTCGTTCGTAAGAGCGCCGCAGCATGACCGATTTGATGCCAACTTTGCATCCACTAAATATGTGCACTACGTCAATGCATCCTTCCAATGCTGCTGCTGATGATGCTGATGCAGCTGGTGGTGCTGAGGCAGAGGCTGTTTTGGTACCTCAGACAATGTCTTTGGTTCTGCTATAGAGAACGCGGCTCTGAAACGCATCGCAAAGACAGACGGACTCGGCATCACAAGAAGACGCACGCGCAGAATGACGCAAGAGGACGTCAGCTGTGGCGCCACCTACTAATCGACGGATAAAATTTGTGTCGGCAGCGTTTTAGGCAAAAGCGTCTTTCTGGCATTGGGGTGGAGGGGGGGGAGTGGCCGACCGACCGACGGTGAATTGTCTGGCGGCATACGACTACTAATCGTCTGTCTCTCTCTTTTTTGGTTATCCAAAAAAATTTTTTATATATGTATGTATGTATGTATGTATGTATGTATGTATGTATGTATGTATGTATGTATGTATGTATGTATGTATGTATGTATGTATGTATGTATGTATGTATGTATGTATGTATGTATGTATGTATGTATGTATGTATGTATGTATGTATGTATGTATGTATGTATGTATGTATGTATGTATGTATTCAATTCAATTCACTTTATTGCAACCAGAAAACAAGAAAACAATAAAAGTACAGAACATGCATGCATTGGCTACAAAGGGGGGCCCAAAAGGGATGGACATCCCGCTGGGAAGGGTCACCCAAGTAAAAAATCCCAAGAAAAATTAATCAAGATAGCTGAAAAGAAAGAGACTAAAACAAATTAGGTGATGACAGATTGCAGAAAAGCTTATATTGTCAAGAGCATGTAGAGAAACAAACTTAACTAAGTACTTAACTAAAATCTTAACTACACATGGTCATGTGCACTTCAAGTAGCTTTAGTGGAGGAGAGTAGAAGAACACGAAGTTTCTTTTTAAATACCTGCAGACTACTCGATTGACGAATGTCAAATGGTATTGTGTTCCATACTTTAGTGCCATAAGATTTAATAGTAAAACGCCTAGTATTAGATTGAGCTTTGACAGGGCGAAAAGCAGATGCATTCCTAGTAAAATGCGAATGGATGTCAGAGGCGTGAGGGAGGTAACCTTGGAATACCGAAGGAAGGAGACCGTGTTCGAGCCGAAAAAAGAACTCGCAAATTTGGAGATCCTTTATCTGGTCAATTTTCAGGAGATGAAGTTCATTAAAGGAAGGACCAGTGTGTTCCCGTTTACGAATACCTGCAATTATACGAACAGCCCTCTTCTGTAAGATTACAAGTTTATGAAGCCTGAATTCGTATGTAGATGCCCAAACAAGGTTGCAATACGTGAGGTAGGGGTAGACAAGGGTATAATATAAATTCATTCTAATTGTCTTTGGCAAGATATAAGCAACACGGGAAACAATACCAATATTTTTAGCAATTTTAGTAGCAATTTGATTAATATGAACTTTCCAGGTCAAATGTTGATCTATATGCACACCTAAGAATTTTGTAGATTCAACTTGATTGATGGAAATATCATCAATAAGCAAACAGAGATTGTCACTTGGCTTTATTTTCCGGTGGGATTTAAATAAAATAAAGTTGGTTTTATCTAAATTAAGGGTGAGTTTATTTGCATGGAACCAAACAGCTATGCTAGATAGTTCAACGTTCACAGTTTGAAACAACGTCTGCCAAGAACCATTGGAGTAAAAAACGTTGGTGTCATCGGCAAATAGAATAAAAAACATTGTTGGAGAGACATTGGCCAAGTCATTAATATAAAGCAGGAAAAGGAGTGGTCCGAGGTTGGAGCCTTGAGGAACTCCATATTTGATCAACCCTAGCTCAGAAAGGACACCATTACAGAGAACTCTTTGTGTACGGCTCTCAAAATAGCTGGCAAACCATCTGAGCTGAGTCCCCCTAATTCCATAGTTGTCTAATTTTTTAAGCAAAATATTATGGTCTACCGTATCAAACGCTTTAGCTAGATCAAAGAAGATTCCCACTGAATATTCATTATTTTCAATAGCCTTTGAAATCATGTCCTGCATATTTAATAAGGCCATATAGGGGGAATGACCAGGTTGAAATCCATGCTGAGATGGATAAATGATGTTAGAGTTTTTAACATAGCCATAGAGTCGATTATACATAAGTTTTTCATAGAACTTGGAGAAGTAAGGAAGAACGGAAATGGGTCTGTAATTGATTACATTGTCCTTATCGCCCTTTTTTAGTATTGGGACCACTTTAGCTATTTTTATGCCTTGTGGAACAATCCCACTACTAAATGAACAATTTATTATCTCGGCTAAAGGTCTGGCAACCAAGGAGAGATTGGGGGCCGCAATACAGGGGTCTATATCGTCAACACCTTTGCTATGCGTTAAACGTATATCACGGCCAATATCCATAATTTCCTCAGGGGATACCATTAGGAAACCCATAGAGTTCTGCCGAGGGGCCTGTAAGTAACTATGGTAAGGGAGAGGTGAATCTGGTATTTTCTTTGCCAAAGAATGGGCTATGTTGGTGAAGTAGTTATTGAAGCTATTGGCCATTTTTTCTGGATCTTTAACATTTTCTCCGTTAATTTTTAACGATTCAATTTGTGTCTCCTTATTTTCCAATTGCATTATGGAGCGAATGAGTTTCCAAGTCCTCCTTAGGTCATCTTTATATTTGCAGAATTCGGAAGCATAGTAATTTTTTTCTGCTTTGACTCTAAGCTTTGAATTTATTCCTGTATACAGTAAATTTATTTTTATTATAAGCATTTGGATTTTTTATATATTTTAAGTACAATGAAGCTTTCTTCTTACTAGATTTGAGGAGCCCAGCAGTCATCCAGGGTTGCTTAAATCTAGGCCCCTTAGCGTTATTTTTTTTAGACACAATCGGGAAGGCCTGATCATAAGCGTTTTTATATGTTTCAATAAACACTTCATATGCCCCATCAGCATCTCCATTATTGCATGTAGTCGAGACATTATCCCAATTACTATCAGCAAGTAGGGATTTAAATTGTTCTGATCTTTCCTCATTAATTATGCGATGGTCATAATAATTCGGGAAACTTCTCTTGTAATTACCAAATGCAAAGTGTGCGAATACTGGCAGGTGATCAGACAAGTCAGCTATGAAAATGGACGAATCAATCAGACTAGACCAGGCATTAGTGAATATGTTATCAATCAAAGTTGATGAGGTTGGTGTGATACGAGTGGGTTTCGTGATGGCTGGGATAAGCTGATGGGAAGTCAGGTTATTATAAAATATATTAGTTTCTTTATGTTCATTGATTTTCAATAGGTCAATGTTGAAATCTCCTAGTAGGACAATATCTTTGGTTCCCTTGACAATACTGGAGAATAATACCTCTATCTCAGCATTAAATTCGACCAAGTTTTGTCCTGGGGGCCTATACAAAACTCCTACTAAACATGTTGTGCTAGGTAAATAAGTTTTGATGAAAAGACCCTCATAAGTATGTATGTATGTATGTATGTATGTATGTATGTATGTATGTATGCATGCATGGCATTGCATGTCTATGTGTAGGCCTATGTATGTATGTATTATGTGTGCATCTTAACCATATGCTGGAAGCTTAACGCTGTCAAAAGTCAGCACAGTGGGTATATCTAGGATCGCTTCTCTGGTTCAGCAATGTCAGCCATAAGTGATGCCTCAGACTACCGTGCAAGAGCTGAGTTGGCCCTCAGTCACCCATGGCTATTGGCTAAGGCTTCGCGCAAAAAGGTGCTCTAGATTCCATTTGCACGAACTACAACTAAGCAGAATCGAGCCATTTTCGTGATTGGCCAAGTTGTCTGGAATTGACTCCCCTCTGGCCCCCGAGGAGCTGCGCCTGATTCCGATTACTGAAGTTTTTTTTTTATTCAACTCAGAACTGTTCTTTTTGTTTTTGTGCTGGAGTCGAGAACGCCTTTGAGTAGTATAGTCCACTTGAAGAGACGCTAAAGATATAGGGCCTAATGTTTTGACTGAATAAATAATATGTAAAGGCCTACATGTAAGACTTGTAACTTGTAAGTGTGCATACATGATTGTATATAATTGATTGTATGTCTCCTTTTGTCATATAATTCTGGAACTTTAAGTACTTTCTCAAATCCTCTGCCCTCTCTAAAATAATGTCATATATTAATTTATCAGCCTGTAATTGTGACGATGATAATGTTTGCAATCGTTGCACTGGCTGCCCATAATAGAGAGCAAAGAATTCGTTTAACAATCTACTGATCATGGTTCACAAAGTACTGCTAACTTTAAACTCACCGACCTTTCTCTTTTCGCTCTCTTACAAATTGATATTGTACAGCAGGGGTTATTTTAACGTGCATCTGGACACAAAATGTGTAGTTGGAAAAGAAATTTGTGCAGTTGAAAATAAGATTTTGTGCAGTAACTCATAGTGTTATAGTGAATGAAGGACTAAAAAAGGGTAATCAATTTTTGGGGGGCCGGGAAAATTTAAAAATGGTAATATTTTCACGGGATTTCGACGATCAAACATTTGGTCCGGACGACTAAAAAGGTCGTTTTGTGCAGTTCTAAAAATTTCCTAGAATAACCTCTGTTGTACACAGGGCCGGATTAAGCAATGTCGGGGCCCTGTTCGAGAATTTTTGTGGGGGCCCTGTTCGAAAAATCATACCATTTCATCCGCCAAAAAAGTTGATGACCTTTTTTTTTTTTTTTTTTTTTTAGTCATCCGCCGAAATTTTTCCGAAAATTATACCGTTTCATCCGCCAAAAAAGTTGATGACCTTTTTTTTTTTTTTTTTTTTTTTTTTTTAGTCATCCGCAAAAATTTTGGGAAAAATAGCCGTGTGGCCGAAATTTGCTAAAAATTTTTTTTTTTACACTTTTGTGGGGGCCCCCTAAAGTGTGGGGGCCCCTGTTCGGCCGAACATGTTGAACATGCCTTAATCCGGCCCTGGTTGTACAGCGACCAATGGTCTCAATAGCTCTCCATGTTCCTATAGCACTTAATGCATTGGTCTCTCGGGCTTTCTCAGTAGCTGGTGCAGAACTTAGGCATTTTGCTGTTCTGTCCATATCGCTCGGGCAGTTCTTGATGCCGTTTACATGTAGGTGAACTTTAGGCCTAATACATCTTGTTCAACTTGCTTGTCCATCGTTGTCCGCTTCTGCATGTATTATATTTACAGAGCATCGAACCGCTCACTGGCTTATTCTCCAAAGGATTGTGAATTTTTAAGTGCGAGTGACCATAAAAGGCTAATTATTAGGCTACTATAGTTGTCTTTAAACGGTGCCATAGAAATAATGAGATCATTATAGGTTGAAATAGCTATGTGTCTATGACACTCTATGTAGACCTAGGCCTATGCCTATGCCTACTCTATGAATTGCACACATAGCATCGGGTGTTCATAGCCGTTCCAAATGCGTCACTTTTATTAGCCTACTTCTAAGACCTTTGGGGAATGATCGAAGAGATCTCAGGGCAAATAATAATAATAATAATAATAATAATAAATTATTGTTAAAAATACAGAAATATTAATGTTCATACAACTGCAGGTTACCATGAGCCGTCATTAGGATGCATGTATTGAAGTCCATCCAGCGAAATCCATCCAAATTCTAAGCTTACTGCAGCTAAGTCATAGATGCATAATAATTATATTGCATAGGCCTACATGTAAGTCCATCTGCTATTTGCAGACAATGCTTTGAAGGGTCTGTGTTTGCGATCGAGTCAGCAGAGTGCGCATGCGCAGTGCAGTCATATTGTTCAACAGGGCCAAAGTCGGAGTGAGGATGGTGAGAGCAGGGATAGAGACATATCCTGGAAAAAGGATCGATGTGAGAAGGAAGGTCGACGAGAGTTACAATGGGACCCTAATCAAACAGAACTGCAGTGGCGATGGCGAACTAGAGAAGCAAATGCAGACATGTAAGCATGGGCGTCCGCAGAAATTTTTCTAGGGGGGCGCAAACTTTTAAATAATTGTCACATGGTCTAAATTTAATGGGTGACAATTTCAATTTCCATATTACCACGAGAGAATCCTATAGCCTACCTATACATTATGCGCCCAAAGAAAGATATAAGCTTATGTTCAACTTGTAGAACGAATCGATAATCACATTGAAAATCACGTTGTAACAATCACAACCAAATAATTTTAATTTATGTGCAACTATGCGAAAATCCAGGGGGGCGCACTTGCGCCCCCTTGCGCCCCGCTGCGGACGCCCATGCATGTAAGCTTATAGTTGTATACAGGAAAGCCAGTTAGACGACCATACATGAACGGAAGTAAACACATACACGGAGACCAACAAATAGTAGACAAGAGGCTTGGCAATTTGGCAAAGGCATTCACAAGTATAGAGGCACGGAGAGAGAGAGAGAGAGGGAGAGAGAGAGAGAGACAGAGAGAGGCAGACAGACAGAGACAGACAGAGAGAAAGAGAGACAGAGAGAGAGACATAGAGAGACACAGAGAGAGAGAGACAGAGAGAGAGAGAGAGAGACAGAGAGAGAGACAGAGACAGAGACAGAGAGAGACAGAGAGAGACAGAGACAGAGAGAGAGAGAGAAAGAGAAAGAGAGAGAGAGAGAGAAAGAGAAAGAGAGAGAGAGAAAGAGAGAGAGAGACAGAGAGAGAGAGAAAGACAGAGACAGAGAGAGACAGAGAGAGACAGAGACAGAGAGAGACAGAGAGAGAGAAAGAGAAAGAGAAAGAGAGAGAGAGAGAGAGAGAGAGAGAGAGAGAGAGAGAGAGAGAGAGAGAGAAAGACAGAGTTGAGATAGATACGGTGATGCGGTGATGCGGGGAGGACTGCAGTGAGATTGATAGATGGAGGTAGAACACTTGATGAGCAGATGAGCACTGAATCTGGCAAACTCATGCAGCAGCCAAGACTCATGAATCGACTCGGTTGGTTTGGATCTGTCGATCGAGTCCTGTGGGACCCTTGTTCGCAGCAGCATTCGGCAACAACACAACCGATAATCGAGTTTTTAGAGGATGGGGAGCCGGAGGAGATCATCTTCGCACTGAGACGAGAGAAGATGGAAATGGAGGGAGAAGAGTAAATGGAGGGAGAAGCAGAGAAGAGCAGAGATTAACAATTTAGCACACGGCTTATTATCAGGACACAGACTGCACTGATGGAATGGGCGTACTTTACATAGAAGTGGAATGAGAGGGATGGGGTGGGAGGAAATGGGTGGACGTGGAAAAGGAGGGTAGGGAGACGAGAGGTGGTGAAGAAAGGGGAGGAACGAAACGAACGTGGAAGAGGCCGTGGAACACAGATAACTCGTTGTTATTGCGAAGCTGGTGAACGTGAGCGATACCGAATCTCAGTCGTCGCATAATTTTCACTTAAGACTTGTTAGGGTTGGGGGCGGAGAGTAACGCGGTCGTCCTGTGGTTAGAATGTTGGACCGTAAATCGAAACGTTGGAGGTTCAAAACCCGCGAAGGTAGAAACTTTCTTTCAAGACTTCTGTTCCCTTGCATCATAGCGTACGCTACTCAACTAAAATTAGGCTACACCGTCCAAAGAAGACAAACCAGGGTCGAGCTGGGACCATTTGGTGGCCCATGGTCGCCTGCACACAGGACACTGGAGGAGCACTTCCTCTGACTTTAGTTAGAAAAAGATGTTTTCATTCTGTAATTTTTTAAAGCAGATCAATTGTAGAAAATGACGGAATAAAAAGGCCAGAAACCGAAATGTGATGGGTTTTTACTTTAGGCTTAAGCTTATAGCTGATAATTTTATTTTTATCATACGGGCCAATTGGGCCGACACAAGGACCACTGTGCCAATGTACCAAGGTACAATGATGGACACAATAATTACAGCCATTCCTGTACTGTTGAAAACCTCTGCAAAGTTCGTATTAAGTGATTTTTAATTGTAAAAATACAGTGATTAATATAGCATTGTTCAGCAGCAAGTCATTTCTACGATAATCTAAAAAAAACTGACTACAGTCAGCGAAGTGCAAGAAACGCATTACAAATGCTTTGATAGAGCGCAAAAAAACAGACGATGCCATGTTGTGAAACATGACACAAAGCAATTATTTTTAGCTCCGAGTCCAATACATTCTGATACTATTATATAGCAACGCAATGCAAAAACACACGCAACACAATTAAATACATTACAAAAACGATACAATAAAATGCAATAACATTACAATGCAACAGATTACAATACAATGAATATGCATGAAAACATACACACACAAAATAATTAGTTAGTCAATGCCAATATAAACTTTGAAGGTAGGCTAAGTAACACATTTCTTTATTGTTGCTGATATTAAACTATCCAAATATCAACCCGTTCCACAACCGCTTTGGATAAAATCATAAAATTTTTCAAAAAGTTTCCATTTATATGTAGCGCATGCTTAGCAGGCAAATACTGTCAAGTATTAACAAAGTTAAATAGCTTCTAAAAAATCTCATCAATAACCTAAAATCAATTCCATCAACAATTTAATCAACATACTATCAAGCAATACAGTCAGCATAATAGTCATTCACTCATTTTCTATCAAAATTCTATCAGACACTTCAATCACTAGTCTATTAATAATTATCTCAATCAATACTCTTTCAAACACTTCAATCAATATCCAACCGAGTCACTTCCATTTCAAACTCTAGTCTCCAAATTCCTTTGTTACTTCTATCAATGACATGTTCGTTTCTATAGAAATATTCAATCAATCTTTGACAATTAAATTCCAGCCAAAAATTCTCTTGAAATTTAGTGAGCTTCAATTAATAGGCCTATTCTACAAACAATTCTATGCAAAATATTTCAATCAGTTTCATGTGCTAAATTTTCACATTTACAAATAAAAATTTTAAGAAAGCATTATCTTAATCAAGTCGACATTTCAAAGTGAAATGGTGTAAACATTAGTTGCAATGTGTTTCTTTACAAATATGAATATATAGGCATTGCTGAGTTCAAATTTGTTAGCAAATAACATAGCTCTAAAAGTGGCTAGCAAACAAATTAGAAATAGCTTTCACTACTTAACTAATAATTATTAGAAGCAATTTTAAATCAATGTGTTTAACCCATGTAATTTATCAGTGTTAAATCAGCTGAACTCGACAAATTTACCATGTTACTAAACATAACTGTTACATCATCAGAAAGATTGTCACTCAGAAATCATTGCTACTTCAGATATACACGCATTGCATGCAATGATTTTAACATTCATGTCTGACAAAGCAGGCACTAAGTTGGTTAAGGAAAGTCACGGAATTTCATTGTTGTACAAGACATTATGGTGATACCTTTTACAATCAGACAAAACTGTCAGTCAGGGACTTCAAGCTATGCCAACACTAGAGGCATATAGTTTCACATCCGTAATCTCAGTGACTGTGGTAGGTAAGGTAACGCAAGATGCAGTAAAGTAAGGTAATATAATCATAATTGCACTGCATGGCTTTGCAAACGCCCCAGCTCAGTGGTGCAGTCTTGAAATTGAAGGATCTATATTGAAGGATATATCAGCTGATGCACGAAACAAACAGCAACAAAATATGGAGTTTTTATATCACACAATGATGTTCTGGGAGTTCAATCCCAGACACTAATCTGAAAGGCACTCTGATAATCTTTTGCCAGTGTCTATGTTCTCAGTGGTAAGCAGTATCAGACAATAAATACAAACTATATGGCACACCATATTGGGAAGAATGAGCTTCTATGTGCAGAAGTCATCACTTGCATAAATTATTTTACTCAGTTAGCTATACAGTAATATTATTGGCTATTTCTAAAGTGCATTGCATGGGAACCAGTGGGCTGTATGTAGCATTCAACTGCAATTGAAAATCGACAAATCATCAAACAAGATGCTTTCCAACCACACATCACGATAGGAAGGCAGAGAAAGATTGCTTTCAATACCATAGATAACAACTCACAGGCTGAATTGCTTCCAAAGAAACACTAGAAACTCCCTACAACATGCTTCAATAAACCACGGGTCAGGGGCGCAACCAGAAAATTTTCCTAGGGGGTGCTCAGAATTATTATTGTAAGCGCCGATGGTGCGAAGTAGCGAGCGCCAAAGGAAGACCGAATGACCCCTACCCCCCCCCCCCCCACGCACCAAAAAACTCATCGGATTTGGGAAAATTGCGTGGGTCACCTTTTTAGCCTGGGGGGTGCTCAAGCACCCCCCAGCACCCCCCTAGTTGCGCCACTGCCACGGGTCCTGATAAAACATGTCTGGCACCATCTAATCCAATGACCCCCTTCATTTCTATTATAATATAAATTATGACAGCAAACTTATTGACTTTCAGTTCACTTAATGACTTACTGTTTTTCTTTTATGACATCTACATGTAAAGTGCTTTCAACATGATTGGAATAAATCTATGACATCTAATTTAATCTAATCTAATCCAATGGTTTCTGCAGAAAGCATCGACTATTGGCTGCTTCAAGTTGAACTGTAGAAAAGAACAATTTCCATTTAAAAATTCAATGAACTGAATTCAAATTTTAATTCCTGAAAGAGAAAAACACTTCCTGTCACTCAATGCTGGGGAGGAAACCCTAAACAGATGCATAGGACTGTGATCCAATTATAACAGGGAACGTTAGACAATCCCAAAGATAATTAATGCACGAAAACATCATTACAACAGGCTTTCACTGTATTCGATTATATTCTGAAATCCTAAGATTGAAACCGGAAACCATAATTGCATTTCTTCATCACCATAAAGAAATTCATATTCCCACAAATTGCATTTACACAGCAAAACAGATAAGTTAAAAACATCTCCAAACTGAAGATTATGTCCTAAAAAACTCTCATGTGGGGAAAGAGCGTCCAGGACACTCGACTTCCACTTCCCTTCAGCAGTCAAGGACTTCCCTGTTCCCGTCCCACACCTGCTTTGGAGTCTGGATCTTAGAGTCAACAATTCAAGTTGCGTGACGTGGAACATGATCTTGCTGTGGTTAATAAAAGCGAAATGATCGAGTTAGTTATTTACCAACAGAGATGCAACCCAAGGATCATTGGATTAAAGTACATACTGGATAGGTGGTGGATCAAAAGATCCTTTAGTTCCAGTGAATGTAGAATATTCTGGCTGATTTAACAACAGCAATGCAACAATGACCACACAACCAGACAATGCAATCTTCGAACAATGGAAATGTCCACAAAGCAAAAGTTCTCATTGTGTCGTAAGGTGAAATAAAACGGTCATTAGTAGTAGTGACTGGATGGTTAAAAGCTGGACGACGTTCTAAATACAGATGTTGTTCGGAACATTCTCCGGGTCGAGGTAAAGATACTTGACGACTTCTTCTCGTTCTTTGTTCCGTTCGAGAATGATTTGACTTGCCTTCCGCAGATCTTCTTTGAATCTGCAAGAAAGAAAATTATAACAGAGTCACGTAACGCAATTGTAAACAATTAGCATGCCAAACATAATGTGCAATCATCATCATCATCATCATGATACATGGCGGAAAGTCTGTAGGTGTCCAATGCTATATGTAATTTTAGTGAATAACCATGATATGGAATCATCATGTGCAATAAGCATTTCTAACGCGTAACTCTGAATCAATGTAATGCAGTTATAATAAGCAAATATTTATTTGTAAAATGCAATCGTGATAATTATACTAGTGTGGTGCACAATGGAATATTGCAATTACAATATAATTGCTATTGCAATATCAATAAATATATATGAATCAGATTATCGCAAAACCAATTTAATTAATTAAATAAACTACTCCACCAAATTGAACAAAAAATCATGCGATTTGTAATAAAAAACCACGAACGTTTAAATAAATATTTCTCAAGCCCATTCACAAACCAAGTTGTCATTCTAAGTGTGTCGAGTAGCAGAACCTATGGACGCAAGAATATTCCATTGAAGGGGCGCTATATATCAAATGGCTAGCAGCACGCAGCATTACAAGTAGGAAAAAGCATCCATCAATTCAGCTGCATAAATCCCTCGGGGTGCAAAACAACTTCGTCAAAAGAAACAAAAGCAACAGAGGAACAAGTAGAGAAGAAAGCCGACGTGTTCCATGCGTTCCACACATGTGTTGTTCCACACATGTGTTCCTCTACTCACTCTCTCTCGGCCTTTAGGGCAAACGGGTCGTACTGAGACTGGAACTCCCATTCCCCAAGGCTCTTCTCTGGTCGCGTGCTGAACAGCTTCGTGATCGACATGATCTCAAGTGTTGTCGATTTGTCCGGTAGTACGGCCACGATGTCCTCTTCAGTGCGTGGAAGCTGGAATTTAATGAAACCAGTCAATTGTGGCATTCTACAAAGCAATGTCTTCTTATAGCAGACATCAGTGCGGTAGAGATCCGTCAAGATGCATTTATTCTATTGCAGGCCGTATTTATTTATTTGTACACAACTATTTATAAAGTACCTCTAGTAGGACGAATCGTTCAGAAATGTGTTTGTTTGTATGTGCACTTGTTATAGCGCCCCTTCAAGAAATCAAGAAGTTCAAGAAATCATCAGGTATTGGATAAAATACCCTGGCCATATGTATCTACGCATTTCTTTTATACGTGAAGAGCTCGCAGCCAACGACGAAGGAAACAAAATTACATCTGTTTTGTTTCCGCCATTCAGCAGCTGAGCTCAGACTAAAGTCACCACTACCAGACTAGTCTCTAGAGTCTAGACCACCTGCAAGCAGCATATGAAGGGGAGATTTTTCCGTCTGAGCGATTCTAGCAAACCAATTTAACTACAATTTGAAAATAATCATTAGATCAGATTTGCCCATCTAATATCAGACATACCTTCAGGACCACAATTGATAAGCAACACAAGTGTCTGCTCAATACTAGATACGGTTGGTTACAGAGGTGCAATTGATTTGGAAATGCAGCGCTGCTTCTGTGACATCTTTCGAGTCATTCATCAAACGAAATCCAATAATAACGAGATCTATCGTGCCGTAGAGGCTGCACTCTCCCAGATATAAAATGTTGCGCAGAGAAATCGCGGACAGATCCCGGCTGCCACGAGAAAGATTTCAACGTCTGAACCAGTGATTCATGACGTCACGTAAGAAAATTGTATCCTACCTACCGCCTCTCATGTATTGGACAGTTTTGGCAACTGCTCTAAGGGAATTTTACATCTACAGACATTGACAAACTAAGTAAAGTAAGGAAAGAGATAGCAATGTAGATCTAATCAATGATAAATGATCATCTGTGATAAATTAAATAAAAATGAAGAATTGATGGAATAATAAATGGAGTAATAATAGTCAATGGACATTAGAAAAAGGAAAAGTAATGTCTGTAAGGCAGCAAGCAATAAATTGTGCTGAGTGATCCATATCTGATTGATGCAGCTGGTAATAGAACAACCAGTTAATAAGCCATCAATCATGAATGTCCTAAATATATCCTGTATTTTGTTCAAAGGTAACGCTTGCTTCGGTCTTTTGTTCCACTTACCCTGTCTCTCGGAGGGCTTTTGTTGAGTACCGCTGGGTAATTCGGTGGAAATGCATACTCGTGGTATTGCGGAAAATTGACGGCTGCGTGTTGAACACTACACGTGAAAATGATGCACGTGCAAACCATTATGATCTCCTCGCATCTCCGGAATTTCCCCTGGCCAGGAATTCCCTACAGATAACAAAAACCCACCTGAATATCTCACAAAAGCATGCTTTTAACAATGACAGCTTCTTGTTGTAGCAACGACATGCAAGTATTAGGCAGCTGCCTATAACAACACAATGCTATGGCAACTATAATAGTCCTGATGTCAAGACATACTTGATGAAAGAAAACACGCTACTAAATAGCAACTTTGACTAGGCTAAATGTAGCCATGTAGCCAGTGAACAAGATGTAGCTAACTAATAATGCTATGGCAGCAGATGCTCATCCACTACTATGACATTCAAGACAACATTGCTACAAAAAAGAGCCAACCTTGATTCCAGATCCTCCATCTTCCTTTGCAATGTTCATTTCTTCAACCCAACCCTGTATTTCCAGATCTTCCTTTATCTTATCTTGGTTATCTGAAAAAGATAATCATTCACTCAAATCATTCAGTTTATGATCAGTAAATCAATCATGAGTCAATCAAACAATTAATCAGCACACCTACCAAACATCTCTAAAATAGCGAGAGAAATTGCCCAGCACCCACCTTCCAGAAAACCCTCATCAGTGATGCTCCTGACTCAGTGAAATCACTGCGTAATAATACAGACTTTGAAGACTGTGGAAGGGAGAAACAAAATCGATTTGATATATCCCCACATTGATTTGAAGTGTGGAATGAGTCCCTCCCTCTATCCATAGTAACATCTTATTGCAGTGTCATCCTCAATTCCTCATCTCTTTGCAGCTTGAAGAATTTTCTATTTCCTCAGGGCTATCATGCTTAGAGTGCTTATAAGCAGTTACCTAGTACTGTAAGAGGTGCTTTATATATTCTCATGTATGACATGATACATAACTAAGGAAAGTAATTCCAGCTGTTGGGTCTAACATCGTAAAGCTTCTTGACTCACCTGGAGCAATACCCATACAATGAAGAAAAATTAAAATTCTGACTAAACGTAGTCAATTAGTCATTTGTCTAACTTTTCATTTGCAATCTTGCCTTACACTGCTGTGTTGTCTGATTTACATTCCTTACCTAGCCTTGTAATAATAAATCTGTCTCTACCCCCGACCCACCATGATGTCTGTTAGAAGCTTACCATAGTAGTGACGGACGATTTTACTGATGTAGCTTTCGATTGCTTTGTATAAGAGCATGCCATCGTCACGATAGCTGTAGTTGGGCAGGATTCTCTGGTCAAGAACCTGGACAGTAAACGTCAATGCAATTACTCCATCAACAGATTTAACCAGATTAATTATGATAACAACACTAATATTCTAACAAAGGAAATTTAAACAATATTTCATCAATATTCTTACATAAGAAAATTAAATAACATAAATACTAGCATCAGAACAAAATAATATCAATAGTACAAACATTGAATAATAAAACGATAGCACTCCATTGCCAGCATATCATTTAACAACAGAACAATTAAATGATAGAACTAAAGAGGTCATCCATGAATGGAGTCATATTTTGAGAAGTGAAAAATCTGAATATTTTGCTTACCCCTCTGCTTTCAAGTTCTTTTGGAAATGTACCATGAACATCCATCCGCCACTCTTCGATTCTAAAAAAATAAAAATAATATTAATAATCTTCGTTTATTTCTCAAACTGACACAACACTGTATGATTAAACTCAGCAATGAACAGATGAGCAGAAGTTATTACGAGAGTAGAATTTTGCTGTCCGCAGCCATGCAAGGCGCTCATCACATACTACTAAACCCATTACATCCAAAATGCATAAAGTTTCATCAGATAAATAGCGCAACTGTTTCATCAAAAGCAGATAAGCTCATCGAAAATCAGTCCATCATAGACATAGACGAATTTGTCAAATAACGTACATGTACATTTCTAAGAATATCATCATCCAGAGATAAAAAACAGAGAAACCAAAGAAGCAATCAGTCAAAATAATATGCGCACATTGCATAAAAATCAATCAACGATTCAACTAGTCAATTAATCAACAACCACGATAGCGGTAGTTGAGCATTTGGTAGACCAACCAAGCACTCAATCACTTAATATCAATCAATGATTCAAGCAATAACCAATCATCAACCAAACAGATCAATCAACAACTCAATCATTCCACATGTGTGACCTTGGCATAGAAAAGGTCACATTTTATGCCGGTAATCGTTGACTTCCATGCGTTGGAAAGCTACTATACAATACAATACAATACTATACAATACAATACAATACAATACAATACTAACCCTCGACGCATGAGTTCAAAGATTCCCTCTCGACCTAGGGTTGTCGTCTTGTCAGCCCAACCTCCGGGGTTCATCAGCTGGTCGAAACCTCGACTGCAACAAACACGACTTTCAATCAATGAAATAACTCTACTTTAGATGGACAGAACTCTAAGGTTTTACAAAAATGCTTTGAAAAAATTGAAATTTGTGGATTGAACAAATGCTGCCCAGTATGGGCTGCTATTCACATCAGTATCCGTTGGAATTTTGTCATCAGTAGTAGTACCTATCTCTTTAGTACTTTAACATTGAGGGTGTAGGCCTACAAAGAGTGATGGGAAAACTAATGTTGTCAAAGAGTTCATCGCACTGACAAAGCCTTTAAAATATTTCACTGAAGCCATATATAGTAACCTGTGGAAAGTCTTCTAATGTCAGTCAAATTAGTGCTTTATATAAATTAAAAAGAACCTTTAATTGACCAATTGCTAATCGCATTTTGGTGCACATACAGACTTGGTAAAAACATACATAAGGCATGATTGTAACTGACGACATTGCGTTACATGCAAAAGACCCGGAAATAAATGATCTGGCACAACTTACGCATTAACGGCAGGAAGAAAGAGGAAATGTGGAGCCAGGAGTTTGAAGATTGGATGTGAAGGCGAGAGATGTCGATGCATTGTCACACAGATTGATTCCATGATGAGATGAGTGTAGGCTGTGAAGAAAAAGTAGCATAACATCTAGTTTTATTCTCGATGAGTAGTGCAGAGTTGAAGCTTCGAACGGTATATGAAAAAACAATCCTTTAAACCAGTAAATAATACCACAGCAGCTCTTGGTAGGTGTCAATACTTTGTCTACAGCTGACTCGGGAGTCACAAATTTATGGTACAGCATGTAGAGGTAAATAAAGGTACTACATAAATTTACAACAGTTTTAACACCACCGATCAATAATAAGACGTCAGATAATCACATATAATCAATACTGAGACCGTGTAAAGGGTGCTCCATAAACATATACAAGTTACACACTTAATACAAACATGTCCCAGATGTTTTCAGACAGCCATGAGTATATGGAGACGTTACGTATATAGGATGTTACATTACGCTCCAACTCCAACTCGTTCAATTACTTGGGAGGAACTGAAGGCATTTACCGAAATGTGAAAGCGCTTGGTGAACAGCAGCATCGGCATTGTTGAACCACATCTTGGCAAGTAGCCAAGTGAATGGTGGATCGTTGGGCAAGAAGACCTAAACAAAAAAACGATGATTTTAGGAAGGCGATAAACTCCGGATATCTAGCAAAGCAGTGCAACTGGAAATTTTAGATATGCAGCTTCCCTTTCTCGAATGCAATACTTTTGTGGCTTACAGGATATCTAAGGATAAAGTTTGGTTCATCAATCAACAATGCATCAACGAATCAATAAATAAAACAAATAACTAAATAAATCAATCAGCCATTCAACTTTTCAATAAATCACAAATAACTGAATGATGAAGGAAGGGAAGAAAGACTAAGCAATATGATATTTCATATGATGCATACATTTCCGTCCACAGCGGCCTCTCGTTTCATCCCAGCCTTGCTGGTTTTGACATTGGATAAATGCTTTCAAGCTTCAGTCTGTTCTTAATGTAATTGCATGGCTTATTAGAATTTTCTCCACGATTGGCCACATAGCTTCTTTTATGCAGGATACTTTGCACTGGCTTCCCATCCAGTGGAGCATTCAGTTTAAAGTTGACCATGCCATTATTAACAATTATCTTGTTCGCTCTGCTCCATCAGACCTGAGAACTGTTGCATTTCAATCTCCTCAGTCTTGGGATATGGCGCACTTTCGTCAGATGTCCAAGGAATCTCTACTGTTCCTTGTGCACAAACTGCTACAGCTCAGTCCAGAAATTTTGTCCCTACTGGGCCAACCAGATGGAATTGACTTTCTCAATAGCTGCAGCTCAAGCTTTCATGTTGTTTGTTCCATGGTATTTAAAGCACCTGAAGACCAGACTATATTTGACAGCACTTAATTTCACTGGCTCAGGTTGGAGTACCACTGACTGTCCTTTTCTTGAAGAGGCACTTTATAAGGAACAGATTAGAATTACATTTAAAAGCAGCATAGCAGACTACACTTAAGCAATCACACAATCATCTGCTTATCAATACATCAATAAATCAACATATCGGCAAACAATCATTCAATTACTGAAGCAATAAGCCAAAGTGAGAAAAGAAAATCCAACCGGATTGTCCGGAGCGATGTTCTGGAAGAGCTGGATGGCAATTGGAACAAATTGTTTGTCTCCCGTTACAAAGAAGAGACCAATCGGAGCACACAGCTAAAAATAATATTAATTCGAATTACCATTTCTATAGCTCCAGCACATAATATGATACAATCTTGACTCTTCAAAAGGGTTGCTACCATAATGTACAATAATCAATTCATGATCAATTCTCAGCAAAATGTTGTTAGAAAGTCACATGAGGTAGAATTAGGTCAGATCCGTGGCTTGACCTATATCTGAAGCTAGGCTAGAGAGGTTTAACAATCTGAAAGATGAGAGTAAATCAGCAACTCCATATCAAATGGAAGCCAGCTGTTTACGACTTGATCTAGATTTCTACTGAGTGACCTCATCTTTTGAAAGGCTCATAATTACTGATCAAATGATTGTATTGCATTGTATTGCATATGACCATTTATAAAGCACTTCTCTCAGCAACAGCTTTCAGAAGTGCTCCCAGTGCGAGCGACCCTGAGAGAAAAGGAAAGATTTGAGGTCAGAAAAAAATGAAGGAAGACTACGAGAGGATATAATCAATTGCTTCACAATAAAAATAACACTAAATCTTCTTTGGCACCATTATGATAAGCCCGAGACATCAACTAATGGTCGTTTGAATTATGACCCGTAATTTGTGAGACAGGTTCAATCAAACTTCAATTGGTAACAGTTCTAACAAAGTCAGGTAAGGTTTTAACAGAGGAGTTTTACCTGCATGGCATTATAGATGATCAAAGAAGAGAGCCTCAATGCTCAATGAAGTGACTACCAACATTTGGTAATGTAATGTACAGTAATGTACATCCTCGAGAATTTCTCAGCACCCATGTGGCGTCAGAGATACCAGCTTATTCACTGGCGCCATATCAAATCAAGTCCACAACAGCAAAAACTACCCTGTCAAGATCCGGGAGGCAATCAGTCACTCACTGTTAATAACTACAGGTCAGCTGACTATTAGAGCTGAAATTGATACAAATAATTAATGGTTCAAATCTGTGCAGACGAAGTTTCATAAAATTTTCATGGCTTCAATGTTGGGTTCAACGCGAGTTCCTTAACAGCTCAGGTGTGTATTAAACCACGCAAGAAGCAATCCAGGTGCAGACAGGTGAGCCTACCTTTTTGCCATTAACAGTTGGGAGATTCTTCAAGATCTTGAGATCGACTAAGAACAATCGTTTCGCTTCAATGATTTGCTTCATTGTCCAACCTTCGAGGAAAGGTCGCAACATTTCGGCTGTGACACCCATACTAACAGAAAAACACAAAGCAATAACTAAATAATGACAATAATTATTATTATTACTACAACTATTGCTATTTTCGAAATCTTTAATGCATGCAAAGTCACATAGAAATGTGAGTCCTAAGCAGATGAAAATCAGATGCTTGAAAATCAGTAAGAAATATTGAGTGTTGAATTAATTATTCATTTATGTTGGAATAGGTTTTGTGAAACATCAATAGAAAGCTTAGTTTCTTAAAGCCTTCATTGTTTTAATGCATGGAAGGTTATGACAGTTCTGCATCAAGGCCGCGTTAAAGGCTTGTGCCCAACGATTGCATGTTATGAGATGTTCATGTAGAGGTGTAGACTATACAAGGAAAATGAAGATAATCCAAAATGTTAAGGACTGCTAAGGCTGGACAGGAGAATTCATATGAATTACCATGACTTTACCATGAATTTATCATGAGTTTACCACGAGTTTACTATGAATTCTAGAAGATCTAATGCTGCAAATTCATAGTTCGTTAGTTATCCATACATTTAATATCTTCCTTTTTGGCATTATGCAAACAGTGCTATCGAAAGGTCATGGAGACCGAGATCACAACCGGATACACAAAGACCCAGCAGACAATTTATAAATATTTCTCAGGAAACAGCAAAACCATGAAAGTCAGGTCTCTAAAGCTACCCAATTACTATGCACAATAACTAAATGTGCCCAATTAATATGGTAACGTTTCAGTATTGCAGGCTTTTCACACACAACAATCAAATACTTGTGCTGAAATGTACAACCAGTAAATTCACCTAGAAGTAAAATTGGATTCAAAAAGATTTGTGTATGGTTTGCACATGTGTATGTGTAAAACTCTAAATGCAGTGACAAGTTTCACATTTTAGGGCCACAACAATATCGGTAATTCTAAGCATTTTAGGAAGTGCTGTATTTAATCGTGTCCAATTATCTAGTAAGTAAGTAAGCCGTTTATTGACAAAGCATCAAACACGTACAAAAGAGCAGTAATCAGTACAAATTCAATGACTTTCGAGTGATCGGTGCATAAGTCAAAGGGTCAATCCAAAAAGGTCGTATGGACCCGCTGAGGCTGGATTGACCCTTCCTTTCTCAATAACATTTGGCTATTGTAAAAAAAACAGTGCAAAGCACAACATCTTACACATGAAACGAAAGCAAACTGAAATGAAATGACACACAGATTTCAAAACAAAACAAAAAACAAGAAAAAAACAAATTATGACCAATTGTTTAAATCTAGTAAACAGAGATTAAACAGTCTTTTAATTTTTTCTTAAACATGTTAATGGTGGGTATAAGTGTAATATATTTTGGGAGGTTATTCCATATCATAGGGCCAGAACATTTAATCGAAAATAATTTCATCCTAGTATGTGCAACATCGGTGCGGTAGTGTAACAGAGTTCTAGTGAAATGGTTATGTACAGCAATTCCCTGACAAAAATAACCATCAAATGTCCTAGGCAACAATTTGTGATGATAGCGAAACATGAACAAACTGATTTGAAACTTATATATATATCTGATAATCGTAGTATGTTATAGGTTCGAAAAATTGGTTTGGTACTGACAGACCAGCATAATAAGAAAATCTAGATGCGACTATTTTAAGGTGCTATATAAATGTCCATCTACATACACATATACATACTAGTAGCTTACTTCTCAGGTAGTTCAGTGCATTGCCGAACCATCGTTGGGTTGCAGCCAATGAGACGCTGGGCACCAAAACATAAATCATTGCTCCATCTGTCCATGCCCTGAACATCAAAAACAAAAAGTAATGTAAAGAAACTGCTAAATTATTTTTTAAAATTGTTGTCTAGATTTCACTGAGCAGCTGAAGAGATTTCTATTTTTGGACATGCTTTCCATTAGTTTTCATATAGACTTCTGATTCTTATTATTAAGATATCTCTATAATTACTGTACTTCTTTAAGCTAAGCAATCCTTTAAACCAATAAACTATACCACATCAGCTCTTGGAGGTGTCAATACCATACCTTGTCTACAGCTGACTCTGGAGTCACGAATTTATGGTGATGATAATTATGCTCTTTTATATCAATATCTCTGTATTGTAAGCTGATAATTATAACCTAAACAATTTCCTATGCATTTTCCACGGGTTTACCTCATCTTCTGGAGTAACTTCCCTTACTTACACATTTAGCTTCAGTAGATCTATTCCTCATGTACTGGTCCCCATCTAACATATTGCAGCCTCATGCAATATGCTATTAACACAATAGAATTTAGTAGATTAGGTAAGGGGTCAAGAAATCATGGTTACCATGGGTTCTGCCATCGCTGGTGTGTATACGTTGGTCAGTTCCTCCAGTGTGTCCCATGGAACCGCACCCAGTCGTGCCACTCCACTCTTCGACATTAGCTGGTACTGAGCAGTCATGATGTCAGCCTACATCACATGAAATGAAACTAGATTACAGAACGGTTAATACAAAACCTCAAAGGTAAAAGAGAAAAACAACTTCTAAAAGAAATGTACTCATACATTGACTGACTTATTATTATACATTGACTGATTGATTATTATAATTAACAAACTGACGTTTAGCTAAGACACATGCTTCTGCAAATGTTTGTACATTGTGATAATGATGATACATTATAATGGATTCAAATTTAGATTACGTTCAAAATAATCACCTTGAACTCATCCGAAAACTGTTCATCCTGCGGCAAAGAACTGACCTACAATTCGAAATACAATCAAATGCTTAAAATTCTTAAGAATAAAAACAATTCATAAATCTAAACAGAATGACTGAGCAGAAAAACACACAAGCATTCACACATACATAAAGATATTATCCATGCAAAATCATACAGATGAATGTACAATTGTACATAAATAGCAGTAAATGCATGAATAAATGTACACATAGGCCCTACATACAACCATACATACCTGTGTATATGTACATATATGTAGCATACAAAATATGCAAATACATTGACACACACCTGCACACACATGTGTGCATATCTGTTGCTATGGCTCCCCCAATCACTTTCAATCAAGTGTGACTGGCCACAGCTACACAGTCCAGGCTGGTTTTCTACCATCACAGCTGATACTCGGATAATGACTGCCGTGAAATTCTATCCAGAAAGTCTATCAACTCTTTATCGCAGTAGGCAATTAACTGTTGCCTTGACAAGTTAATCAACTTCCGACATCCAAAACCAAAACCAACTCCATATGCAGAAATGAAGCGTGACCATTGCATTTCTCCCATGCCACCAGAGATGCCAAGACACTCGCTACATTTTGCGTTGATTTCTAAATATTTCTGGTCATTACTTTTTATTTTTCCAGAGCTCAGAGGAATTACCATGGCAGCTTCAATGTTAGCCTACCCAGCTATTCAATATATAATGTTTTGGTGCATCATTATGGAACACACTTCCTCTTGTGGACATTCAACAGTTAGCCTAGCTACTTGCGGAACTATTTACAAAGCAGATACAAATCTGGTTAAGTGTGTGTTTCATAGATCTGCCATTTGATGCTATATAATCTGGTATCAAGGTTTCCACATAAATGAACTTCTGAATAATTTCTGTCATTTTCAATTTTAGTTTTCGTTCATGTACATTTTGCCTATCATTTATTTTGATACATGTACAAGATCTCATCATGCATCTACATTCTAAAGATCTCATGCAAACAGTTTATTTCGGGTTTCAATGTTTGCATGATATCTGTTGTCAATCACCATCCAAAGTCAACCTGTGTTCATAGGTAACCCTGTTTTAGCAGGATGTTGGTCACTGCCTGTAAAATCCCAAGATGCTGCCAGCAAATTCAAAATATCACATTTTTTCTGAGGTCAGTAACAGAATTGATTGATTAATTGATTGGATTCCTGTATCAATGCGTAATGCTTTTTAAGTCTCGAGGACAAATCTATTCACATGTTTTTGCTAATGTCATGGTGCCGATTTGTGCAAAGAAAGGGCACCACTCCATTCACGAGTGCAAGTAAAGAAAATGTATTCCGATTTAATCCTAATCTAAATAAGACCTTTTGTAGTTGATAGCACAAAGCAATAGTATATTTAGGCCCACACCTGCACACTTAAGTTACAAGGTAAGTGCATAACCAGCTAACCAAATGCAAAACCACACTGATCAAGGGAGGCCCCTAGTGAGCATCAGATAACCTGAACAGGTATGCTGACTGCCATTGACTTTCACTGTCTGCTATCTACATGAATCTCTTGAATGAATGAACAGATAACAATTAAAAATAACCAAAGAACCGCAACAAGACCTGGCAACTTGCAAAGCACCATATGAAGACGCCTACATAGCAATCAAACAAATCTAAAGAGGTTACAAGTTTTGAGCTGGCTTTAAAGTGTTTCTTGAGCTGTGTGTAATAATTTACCGTAACCATAACCCTACTTTTATTGAAACCAAAAGTGAAACAGTTTAACAGATGCAGCCTAATATTCAAAAGTGAAATGTTGACTCAAAGGAGAGCCCTAAAATGTTCGAAACCCCACTAGCAAGGCCACCTTAGAATAAACAATATATTAAATAGTGAAGAGACAATAGTCAGGATATAACTGAAAGCATAGGTCTAAATACACAGATAAAGGTCTTTACAGAACAATGCTTAGCTAGTTAACTAAGTTGGAGAGAGGTACTTAAAGACTTCACTAACCTGTGAAAATAGAAAATTACGCAGCTGAGTTTAAAACTGAAAGAAACTATTAGCATATTTGAGTTGGAGTGGGAGACTTTTCCAAATTGCTGGACCAGCATTTAGGGGAAATTTATGCGAGTTAGTTCGAATGGGAATTCCTCTGAAGTTGGCAGCAGATTTACGTCATATCCATGCATATTGGTTGTAGAATAAAAATAACCATCAAAGTAGATGGTAGAGCATGAAATCTATCCAAACATCAACTCGCATAGTTGGACAATTGTGATTTGGTTGGGTCTTGGAATTTAGAAAATGTTGAAAACTTGAGTGGTTGGAAGATTACAACCTGACCCTGAGATTATTCTAACAGATTTTTTCCAAATGACGATAAGTCTTTTTGACCCAGTGGCATAATTTGAAGCCCAATTCATGTTATAGTATGATAAGCATGGATGAGTAGTAAGGATTTAAGTGTAAGTGAGTAGGTAGCATATGAAACCCCCACAAATTTTAAATCTTTAAAGCAATTTGCGGTACGTGAATGTGAAGTTACAGTTACTATATGCAATTGTCTTCTTCTTCAGTCTTCTGCTGTTGAGCAGGTTTGTGACACGGACAATCTGGTGACCCTCTTCGACCGCTGCCATCCCGCTCTGTCCTGCGCCTTCCTCTTGGTGTTACCATATACGTCTCCATTATCCAGATCACTCAGCATATTTAATCTTCTTCTGCCTCTCGTCGCCTTCCCCTCCATACGTCCCTCCAGCAACGTCACCAGCATACCCTCTCCTCTAAGTATGTGGCCCAGCCACCGATGCTTTCTCCTGCTTATTAATTGTAGAAGTTCTATCTGCACCTCTGCCCTTTCCAAGACTGCCTGATTTATGATTTTGTCTCATGCAATTGTCCAGAGGGATAATTCACACTGGAATTCTCCATGAACTCATCAAAACATAAACTCATATTCAAAGGCTTAGGCCTAACTATCCGTCGCATCCCTCCTCAAACATACTAAATAAATTTATGAGTTTATCTGATGTAATACAAGGTTATCGACTTCAGCTCACCTGAACAGGTAAGTCGGGACCTGACTGTCCATACTGGTAGAGCTCTCTCTTCATCTCCAGCTCCTTGGCACGCTGTTCCTTGTTCGGATCGTGCTGTGGAAGCATCGTATCGAACTGCTCGATCTTGTAATGCTGATTCGGACGCATCCATCTCTCCACCGGAAAGTAGTAACACTTCTCCGTGCGTCTGTTGTTCACCAACACCGCCTCACAAAACCAATCGGGGGTGGAGCTCCCACCCGCTCCGTCCCTCCACAGTTCCATTCGGGCCAGGTCACCGAATCCAGCGAACGATGGGGCGTCAAAGACATCCGTCTTTCCGCGCTCGAAGTCGTTCTTGAAGTAGATCTCATGGCGGATCTCCGGACTGGTCTGTCCGCGGACGTCTTGGACAATGAGCCTGAGGCTGGCTCCAGTTCCGAGTCCCTTGCGATCGCCGCTCTTCACGTAAATCCAGTGGTCAACGGCTCCCTCCACGGAACAACAGTTTCCCATCGCAATTACTCCAGAAACTTTCGGTTAAGCAGGACGACAGAAGGACGAGGTTTGAAAGGACAATGAGTCTGTGTTTACAAAGTACGCTATCAAACAACGAACATGGTCGGCGTGATAAAACAAATTAAATGTTGCAGCCTACAGGTGTGCGATACACTCACCTGAAACCTAATCAGGTAATGGGCGGAAGTCGACTCGAATAACCGATATGTCCCAGCGCGCCCATGTGCAGTAGCTTTTACAACCGTTACGCGGATAAGTATGGTATAATATATATATATATATATATATATATATATATACACCTATATAATACATCTATTTGTGTGTACGCTATATACTCATATAATTATATAGATATTATTACGACATAGCCTACGTTGATATAATTATGGGACCATGATAGCCTATCACATTTGTCTCATAGCCTAATTATCCTTCGATTCCTACCAACCGGAAATTATCGGTTGCTGAAGAAAGTTGCAAAATGGTTGAGCCTACATACAATTAGGCCTAAGCCTGATAATTAATTAGCATGCATGCCGGACATCAAATTGGTTTATGTATTCGTTAACTTAGTTTATGGCCTAGGCCTAGATTTATATATAGTATGTTAATGAACTCTGACCTAATAATAATTGAATTTATTAGTCTTAGGCTAGGCCTACTCTTAATCGACGCAGCTGGGTGCTGAAGGCATTGACGCGAATGAGCTTTAAAAATCTATCGGCCTATTTCCAGGAGCTTCGAACTAGCTTCTATCCCTATTATAATACATGTCGGGCGCAGCTTGAGCCCAGTGAAAAACAGGCAGTGTTGGGCTGCATGTTGGCTAGTTACTTTTTAAATGTAATCAGTAACGTTACAGTAACTATACAGTTAGGCCTACTGGACTGCAATTGAAAAGTAACTAGTTCTATAATTCGTTTGATAGAGAAAACAATCTGACAATAACGCAGAAATGTTAACATGAGTGATAATGAATAATTAAAGTTCAGTCAGATAGTGTTAGAATAAGCTAGTAAATATTTTTATATAATGATCGTGGAATAAATTGAGAGGTGTCCTTTGGTGGGAGAGTAAGGTTGTGTGCTCTAGTCTAGGTCTTAATTGATGAGAGGAGGGGGGTCGGAGTAGAGGTAGGAGTTGGTGAAGAACATATGTTTGGGGTTGTGAATAATGGAGAAAAATAGTTTAGCATCAGCTATGTTGGCAAGTTCGTAGACTGTTGGAAAGGTTTGCTCTAGATAACCTAGGCGTTTAGCTCTTTTTAGGAGTTTTTCAAGGCGTTCTTTATCGGAAGCCAGGGTGAAACCCCACCAGGATGGGGAGGCATAAAGTAGTTTAGCCACGGTAGGGGCTTTGGTTACTTTATGGATGGATGCGGAGGAGAGGCCATGGGTTGTGAGTTTTCTGATAACATAAAAAAGAGGAGGAGCAAGTAGCTGTGAGGTGGTCTATATGGGCTGTGAGTTTGAGGTTATCTTGAAGGAAGACACCCAGTATTTTCAAGGTTTTAACTCGGGTTATATTGGGTAATGATGGAGGAGGGTCAAATTGGTGGCGGGGGCGGAAGATAATCATTTCCTTTTATTTAGAGCTATTGAGGGTAAGGTTATTGGCAGAAGCCCAAGTGGAGATCAGGTGCAGTTCAGATGAGATGGTATGAGCCAGAGTGGATCCTGTAAGGAGGTAAGTGTCGTCAGCCAATTTGAGCATGAGATTAAGTGGTTGAGCAGGATGCAGGTCAGAACCAGTTATGGAGAAGTTAGTAGGTCCTAAGACAGAGCCTTGAACAATACTAGCATTGATTGGGAGGTTAGATGAAGTGTGGCCTTTGAATATTGTGAGGTGTGAGCGTTCGAGGTGATATTCAACTAGCCAGTTATAGATTTGGTCTGGGATATCAAGAGTGGAAATTTTGTCAAAGAGAGCAGAGTGCCTAACTGAGTCGAATGCTTTGGAGAAATCAAGAGAGATTATTGAGACATATTTATTGGTTTTTAGGAGGATTTGTGTGTGATGTACGATAGATAGTATGGCGGCAGAGGTGGAATTTCCCGTGGGTCTGAAGGCAAATTGGTCTGAAACCAGGGATTCAAGGGGGGCTTGAGTGAGTGTAGGGTAAATGAATCTCTGAACTATTTGCTTTTCAACTATTCTGGAGAGAACAGGGCGGATAGAATTTGGGCGGAAGTCCGCTTTTTGAGTAGGAGGGTTTGTTTTGGCTTTTAGTCTGATATATGATGGCTATTTTCCATTGGGGAGGGATGAAATGAGATAGGAATGAGAGATTGATAAGGTGAGACAGAGGTAGTGAAATGAATGGTGCTGTGAGTCTGAGAAACCAAGCAGGAAGGTTGCCGTATCCAGTGGCAGTAGGATGCAGATGGTCGAGAAGGTGGAAGAGTTGGTATTCTTCAATAAATAGGTAATTGAGTGGGGCTGTGAGTCGGAAATTGGGGGGGGGCGAGTAATTTTGGTCGGTGGAGATGGAGGAGTAATGAAGGTTGAGGTCATCTGTAATGCAATGTAATGTTACTGTAACTGATTATCAGGCCTGGATCTACAGTTTTGGGGGCCCTGTGCTGATGAATGACAATTTTAAGAAGCAAGGCAGACATAACACCCGAAACATAATTTGTTATATACTTTGGAGCACATGAGAAGTAGATAATACACCGTGAGTCAAAAAAGTAAGCCAAATTGTTTTTCATATATCTCCAATGCCTGATAACATATCACGCTAAAATTTTCCAAATATTTAGAGAATTGGACCAAGAATATGATTCCACAATTTCATGAGATAAAGTTGAACGGATAAAAAGATATGAATCTTTAAACTTCATATGCCGAAATTGCCGTTTACAAGCAATTTTCTGTCAGATTCAGTAAAATGTAAGTCAAACTTTTTCTCATAGGCTATCTCTAATGCCTGATGATCAATCATTCTAAAATTTTCCAGATATGTAGATAATTGAACTAGCAATATGACCCCAACAGTATGATTTGATTATTTAATTAAATAAGATGCTCAAAATGTCATCCTTCAGCTTGCACGCAAGCCTTGAGGCGCAGGCGCCATTAGGCAACAGCATCGTCGATTACCGTACAGGCCATCCCACACTTCCAACAAGCGTTGCTTCAGATCGTTTATATCATGGATTGTTGTCTGGTAGACTCGGTCTTTAATTATGCACGCTCCACACTTTATATTCCGTAAAATTTTACTCCAGGGTCACTGAAGACCAAAAATGGGAATTATCAGGCATCAAAACTGCAGCGAACACCATAACAGATTTGCTGAAAACTGAAATTTCGGAGATGAAGTTCAAATAGGCTATTCATATCTTTCTATCCGTTCAAATTTATTACATGATATTTTGGAATCCTATTATAGGTTCAATTATCTAAATATCTGGAAAGTTTTAGTATGATTAATTAGCAGGCATTGGAGATATAATAAAAACAGTTTAGCTTACTTTTTTTTTGAATCTGACAAAAAAATTGCTTGTAAACGGCAATTTCGGCATATGAAGTTTACAGATTCATATCTTTTTATCCGTTCAATTTTATCCCATGAAATTTTGAAATCATATTCTTCGTCCAATTCTCTAAATATTTGGAAAATCTTAGCGTGATATGTTATCAGGCTTTAGAGATATATGAAAAACAATTTGGCTTACTTTTTTTTGACTCACGGTGTAGAACAATTGTCACGAGCTCACGACTCACGCACTTTCATGGCCATAGGCCTACAGTAACTACATGTACCTTACTTTGACATTATTTGGTTATATAATTAGTCGTAGTTATGATTGCTATGCATAATGCATTGCAATTTGCACTGTTTTTCTGAATCCTCACTTTATTTATTTTTTACTTTTACAATTTGGGGGCCCCTCGAATCTGGGGGCCCTGTGCTGCAGCACAATCAGCACCGTGGTTAATCCGGGCCTGCTGATTATTGATTTACCAAAAAGTAACTAGTTAATTAGGCTACTGATCACAGTTACTTTTCAAAGTAGCCTAACTATATATAGCTACTTTTAGTTACCACTGTACCACAGGTTCAATTTCATTGATGGGGTCTTTCAGCATGTAACCACCAGAGTAATAGTATGGATCACAAACATGGACGGAGTTTGGTTTCCGTTCTGGGGGGGGGGGCTAATGTCTTCCTGGGGTACATGGTTAAGCCCGGAAAAGATACAATTTTCATGGTAAAAAAGCTGAATCTAGGCCTTATTGAGGGGGCTTAATTAGCCCTCCTAGTCAATCAATCACATAAATTTATATAGCGCCCCTTCAATGTCGCTACTCAGAGGCGCTCCCAATCCAGGCCTGGTCAAAAAGAAAGGTCTTGAGAAGACGGTAGAAATTAAGAGCCAGCAGAGTCACGAGGAAGAAAACGGAGAGCCGTATAGGGAGACCATTCCAGCTAGATAGCTAGACCCATCACGGAATATGCTCTTCGCTGCATAGTAGCGGTAGGCCTACGACAAAAAGGGACAAGATAGTCACCGCGGGCAGCTGACCGCAACGAACGGCGGCCCAGAGAAACGGAGACAGGAGTAAAAAGTGCACAAAGATAATTATGATGGAACTTGAGCCAGGATGCAGTGCCAAGCAATTATAGCCGAAACTCTATAAGCAATGCGTTAGTCCCTGATAAACTCCGCCCTTGCCAATAAGTAATAACTCTTTGAAAGGCCATTATTTTGTCTGTTTAATATTATTGCACGCATTTTCATCATATGCATGCCAATGCCTATATGCTCGTACAATATGTAAAATTTGTAATTTTATTGTTCCAATATTGCCATAGGCCTACAGGTGTTTGGCAGGTATACAGATGTGTTTTTTCAGTGGGGGAAATTGTCTTTTTTTGCTGCATTATCACCGCAGTCCGCCGCCTAGCTCCTGCAAAGTGCTGGCTACAGTTAAACCGTCTTTTGTTTTGCGGTCTCCACCGTCACAACGCATTTAAAACTCTCCGAGTCTACACTCTACATGCACATAATTATTGCACAACGCGACGCACCTGCATGCATGCTGTGGATAGGCCTACACTCAAAACCAAATTATTGCATGCGGAAGAGCGGCCATTACTGGAATGCCAGGCTATAATAGTAATTATTATTATGGTCCAGTTCACTAGCCCATCCTGTCATACGCTGGCACGTTGAAATGGAATGTAGGGTCTAATTTGCTTGTTTTGCTTATAAGCTTACATGTGTGTCGTAATCGTAAACTCGAAATTTCTAAAGCGCTACTCGAAATACAAGCGCGGGGCACCAGCTTATGTGGACTTGTTATAGCGCCCTTCAAGCTCTGTACTCAGAGGTGCTCCCAACTATAGCACGGACACTGCATCGGAGTTTCACGCTGAAGCGCTGAGCAATTGCGAGTGAAGGACTTGCCTAAGGTTCTTACGCGGCGACTTGAGGTGTATTCGAACATGCAACCTTACCGTCCTTACGGCTGCAAGGCAACAAACACACCCGCTACACCACCTTGCCCACAATTATTTCAATAGTTACAATAAAAAAGTTGACTAAGAGAATACTTGGATGAATCACTGCACTGAATAATGTATCTAATCTAATCTAATCTAGTCGAGGCAAAACTAATACAAAGACTCATTTAGCACCACTCATAGGCGCAGCCACCCTATGGGACTCACGGGACGCGTCCCCCCAACTTTTGAGTGGTCTTCTAACTTTATTATTATGGTCCCCCCAACTTTTAGGACGTGATTCATTATGCCCCCCCAACTTTTAGGACGTGATTGCGCCTATGGCACCACTACGGACCCAAACAAAAAGCGTCTTGTTGGGGAGGGGGTATTTTGAATGTTGAAACCCCTCTACTCGTCAATAGTCCTTGTGACATTCATTAACTCAACTGCCAGAGGCCATTTTTTTTATACAAAATCGCTTTTCATTATAGTGAGTTGTAACTTTATTTTATTGTAGGCCTATTGGCTTCTGTTATGTTAGCTTATAGTGTTTTTGTATTCTTCTGGTTGGCCTGACAATGGTCAATGGTCATGCAAGAACAGCGACCTACTAGCGGTTGGTGCCTGAATCTGAAAAGAAGTTCTTTAGTGTCCATTTTAAATGTATTTCGATTAACCCCGAAATGCTTAATATAACGCCACAAATCGGTAGGAAACGGCTTGCATTATGCTACACTTTATTGCACTGAATTGTATGACATTGCTTCCTTCTTTAGGTTCTCTGTCAAGCGGCAGGTCCAAACGTCCAATGTCTCCACCTTCCTTGTTTCCTACCAGTATGTTTTTCTGAAGCCAAATGTGAACCAATATTTCCATATGCGTCTCATCTAATGCCCATGGAGATGCTGCCAGTGACAGGATATGGAGCTGCATTGTTGGTATGGTATTGTATCAATTTGTATGGCACTCGCTCGGAGCCAAACAACCCACAGAAATCATGTACTTCAGAATGTGACAATTCGTTTTCATACTTCGGAATTTTATAGATAATAGCATGATCCTAATAATTATTTATCTACATTCAAAGATTGGTACTTTGTTCATCAGCGACTTTCATGATCTGATAGACGAGAACATTTCCATGCACGAGTCCGACCACAAGTCTCCCGGATGATTCGCACAGATGTATACGTACGGGATTCATTATCCCGTTATCCGGATTCAGGATTTCTCGGACCGGTCCGCGTAGAGAGGGATGCAGGAGTATGATTCGATTTCGAGTGCTCTCCGCCACGAGTACGTGGTTGCTGGACAGGACAGCGAGATGTGAAGGTCCTTCGAGTTCAATATCTCCGTAACCTGTGACGTATTTGCCCTGCGAGTTTACAACACAAACAGAGCCTTCGCCATGATACCTATCTCCGTGGCAGACCACCCATCTGCCGGCGCCAAACAGATGGATACCATGCCAAGGTCCTTCTTCGACCATTTCCAACACAATTGTCTTCAGAAGTAACCCTTCAGCGGAATATTCGCACAGCTGCCCCGAATCTCCGCAGCTGACGATTACGTTACCCTCTGAAGTAACTGATATCCCCCACGGTTCCCCCGACTCAATAACCCAACTCCGAATCACTTCCTTCTTAATTGGATCCACGCAATGTACGCACTTGTTCTGCCAGTCGCTCAGATAGAGTCGCTTAATACGGTTGCAAGACGCGATATCATGAATTTCCGACGACACAATGTCATGCTCCATTTTAGGACGTGACTTCAGTCTATTGAGTAAATTAGACTTTTCCGGTTGACCGAGAGACTTGATGATGATGCCCATCTTTCTACGCTTGAAATCGTTTCTGGCTTCGTAGACCTCGACCTCATTTGACCCAAAACGAACGACATACAGCCAACCGTCCAACATAGCCATTCCACGCACAGGTGTAGAACCCTTGATGACAGTCAATAGCTGAGGTCGAGGGAGAATTGCATCCTGAATGATGTCTGCTGGAAGAAACAATTAAATTCTGTTTAATCATTGCTTATGCTAGACATCGTTCGTGTATATTGAATTTATTTTATTTTTATTTGTTTATTTATTTTGTCCTGAACCAAAACAACAACAAACATGATATACACTGTGTCCACGATAAAGTAGAACACACAATAAAGTGCCATAACTCGGTCAAAATGCTTAGGATTTGTCTGAAATTTTACAGACAACAACAGTGGCCATATTTACACGCGATCCTAAAGCCGATTAGAAATATTCGTGAGTTTGCCAAATTTATGAGCGTTTGAGATGCAGCACCGGAAAATGGAACTTTCCAACATGCAAAAGCTGAAAGGAATCAAAATTCAGCTATGTCCCGGAAGACACTCGGTTTCATATCCGCAGCTGTGGCCGCCTATAGCAGTCCAGACCTCGATCCGGGTACATGTACCGGAGTAGCGCGTTTTTCGTTCCCGTATTCATGACATCGATAACCGTAGGGCGCGTCTGATTGAAGAGTGGCAGCTGTTTGACCAGGTGATCATCGACCGGACCATCAAACAGTTGCCTCTACATGTAAGTTACGTCTATGGTCGTGTGTTCGTGAACAAAAAGGACATTTTGAACGCCATTTATAACTGAATTTTACTTCATTTCAGCTTTTGCAAGTTGGAAAGGTCCATTTTTCGGTTCTGCATCTCAAACGCTCATAAATTTGGCAAACTCACGAATATTTCTAATCGGCTTTACGATCTCGTGCAAATATGGTCACTATTGCTGTGTTTAAAATTTCAGACAAATCCTAAACGTTTTGACCGAGTTATGACACTTTATTGTGTGTTGTACTTTATCGTGGACACAGTGTAATTACCCGTATGGCAGTGAACAATACTTAAACATAATTTGGTTACGAAGGGAGACCCAGAAAGGATGGACAATCCCGCTAATAGGGCCACCCATTATTCATGTAAAAATATATATTTTAAATCACACGATATCACATTAAATTGCAAAAATATAGAGATCATTGGGTGAGAGAGGAAAAACTATTCATTAGCAATCGAAAGTTGCAGCCAAATCAACAAGAAAAACAACTCTTAACTAAGGACTTAACTAGGGGCTTAACGAAACCAGTGAGCAGGAACCAAAAACTGTTAAATACCAGGAAGTGTTTTAAGTAGATAAAGGCGAAGTTTATGCTTAAATAATTAATCTAGTGTTAGGTCGGGAATCAAGACATGAAGGGAGAGAGTTCCAACATTGGGAGCCAGTACATTGTATATATAGAGAATAGACGAGTGTTAGTATGTGCGTAGGGATGGTCATAACAGTTGATTTTCTAGTTGAAGAAGAGTGGCGATCAGAGCCACAGTGAGTGATAATATAATTCAGGTTAATGGAAGTGAATACACAGGTCTGTTTGAAACTAAGGGGTCAAGTTAGTGATATTTTCTCTGGTTCCGGTTATGAAATCGAATCAGAGGATGCAGAAAAATCTACGAATCTGTGCGCCTCCGGTTACAACCGTAGGCTATTATAATAGTGTTCACTATCTGATTAAGAGAATCAGGCTCAAGATATATATACTGAGACGGAGTAAGGTCCCACTCTGCTGGCTGGCCTCAGACAAAATAAAGAGAGAAGGTCGTGTAAACCGGGTAAGGGTATACTCGTAAGACACAGCGGATTACAGCCCTTGGTGATGAGTATGAAAATCCTCTGTCAAAAGGATATTATCGCAGACCAAGGAAGTGTCCTATGTCAAAAGGATATTATCGCAGACCAAAGAAGCGATCGATAAGTCGTGTAAGTACGGATAACGGGTAGGCTACTCGGGAAGATACGCATTAATTTGCTTGTCGAAACACAGTTCCGAGAACTGGCTGAAGTGCGAGCCTGACCTTGGTGTGCCAAATTATTGGCTAATGGCTATAATATATTATATTATAGTTTGAGAGTCACAAGACGTAGGATGGTAAGTCGACGCTTAGATCATTCAAGAGGAAGAGAATTCCTGTTGCTAGGAGGGCAAACAAGATAGAAAGACTCTGCTGCTAGTAAGAGAGTGAACCCGGTTCCGGGAAAGGCCATCCTCAGGACGTTGCCCATCCGGCGAGCACTTAAGACGCAGGATCGGACACCGAAGCTGTTTAGTGTTACTCTTCTTAGGCAAGTGGCTAGTCATGTTTCCTGAAAAAGGTCACCCTTGGTAGAGTTAAGGAACAGCCATACTATTTGGGAAGAGACACGGTATACTGACTCGGGCAGCTTAAGATGGAGTGGGCTGGAGCCGACGCAGTCCCATGAGCATCAGGGTAGCGTCCGAGGCGGTGGGTCGACTCGCCACAGTATATTAGCACATGCAAGGCGTACTTCACTGGCCTCATTTTCCCCAGCGCATTGAATTCAGGATTTTGGGTTTGGAGGTGCTAGGTAGTAGGGCCTAATTACCTCTGCCAGTCTGCCTATTTGCGGAGTTATGCTCTGTACAAAGTGTTCTTCTTTCTCTAAATAATATTATTGTCAAAGATTTGTCTAATGTGTTTTGTGTGGGTTTTCTTTGAGTAGAAGTAGTTTCCCTAATGCACTTTGCCTTTGTGCTGTTTTTGCATTAGGCCTAAAAGCACGTGTTTTCGTAAGGTGCTACAGAACTGCCAATGTGCCGTATTTTCGACTAAAATTAAGGACCAAAATAGCGAGTCGCATATGTTTGCACTAGCTGCTATAAATTTTATTTAAGTAGCCTATCAGAGAGTTTTATAATTATTAAGTCCTACAGCTCGGTGTCAAACATATATAAGCCTATATCTATATAAATAAAAATGTAACGGCGTACGCACCATGCAAATCTAGGCGAACAGAATCTCCCAAAGTAACGGACCGATTCTTTTCAAAATCTCACCAAAACGTTCCATTCAAATACATGCGTGTTTTTGAATGTTTTTTTTCTTCAAAAACCGCAATCTTTAACAACAATAATATTTTTATCAAATTCGTCAGCTATTTCTATGCAATTTACACGTCGTCGCTAATCAACAGTGACCAGACGAAACATAGAATGAGGTCGCGTGCCGTGACGTCATAAGCGAGTCGCATAATAATTTTCGTTAATTCAAAAACGAAAGCGGCCTTTCACCTTTCTTGGGCTCTAGCGGCCTTTCACCTTTCTTGGGCTCTATCCGCTGTCAAGAAGGGACGGTGTGAGGGAGGAAAGGACCGAAGGGAGCGGGACGAAGAGGGTGGGGAGGGAGCGGAGGGAAGCAATGGAGGAGGGATGGATGCAGGGAGGGGTAGGCGGAGGGGAGGGGGAACGGAAGGGGACGGGGTGGAGGAGGGAGAAAAAGAGGGGAGGTCGAGGAGGAAGGGGAGGGGTGGAGAGGGGAGGGGGTGGGGAGGGCGGAGGGGGGAGGTGAGGGTAAGGGGAGGGGAGAGGAGGGGAGCGGGAGGCAAAGAGGAGGGTGGGGAGGAGAAGGGGATTTGGTGGGCGAGGGGGAGGGAAAGGGAGGGGAGGGGGTTGGGGAGGGGGAGGTAGAGAGGGATGGTTGGATGCTCTTTTTCAGCCACAGCAACGCGCGGCCGGGTTCAGCTAGTATATAATCTATATAAATAAAAATGAAACTTTCCAATAGTGCGGTCACAATCACGCCCAAAGTTGCGCACCGATTGTTTTGAAAATTTACCAAAACCTTCCATTCCAATAGCACAGTGTCAGAACATTTTTCTTTCCGAAAAAAAACCCCAATCGTTTCCACAAAAACTGAACTTTGCAATCCGTTCGACCGCCATTTGCAAATTCAACAAAACTGTCAGATTTCAGAAAGTCCCCAAACACAGCAGACGAAACATGAATGAGGTCGCGTGCTGTGACGTCATAAGCGAGTCGCAAAAGCGGCCTTTCCAATGTCAGCAATGGACGGTGTGACGGAAGAAAGAAGCGGTAGGAAGCAAGGGAGGAAGAGGGGAGGGTAGGGGAGGGAAGGGGGAGGGGAGGGGGACGGGAGGGGAGGTCTTTTCTGCCACAGCAACGCGTGGCTGGGTACAGCTAGTAATATATACATTTTATAGCTGCTCCATAAAGGCTCTTTTTCGATTAGTTTTCCACAATGCAGAACTTTTTTAAATGCGGTATCGGGGTTGGGCAAACTACCAGGATAACCATATTAATCAGCCCCGGTTGTCACGTGTCTCTTCTGTCAGTCCACTGAGTAAGGCTTCAGTTGCAGGCACACTATAATAGGCTTAAACATTTTATTCGAAGAAACAGCAATATCTGTCTCCATCAACTGCTGCTTCAACAGCTTGTGCACTGTAAAGTAACCCAGTTTGCAGTAACTTCTTTAGCGCCAATTCAACGAAAATGTAACCACGCCAGCAACTTGACGACTGATGATTGGAATCTGTATTCGTAAGTCGAATCTCTAGTCCGATGCTTTGTTTAAGGTCGGAACTCAAATCCAATCTCCAGACCAACACTCTTAAGTTTGGCAAGTAAGCCTCGTTGTTACATGTTTAACGACACTGCCATATCGAAGATGATTAGTGTCGCCACGCCATTTAGGTCCCCGTGGACGGACCGTGCTAGCCCGAGATCTGAATCTCTTAAATAGCCAGCCACCTTCGGGAATCGAACCGCGGCCCGCACGCTCTCTTTCACAAAGTAGCGTGCAGACGCGCGGCCATCGACCTTAGCGGTGTATCCAAGCGAGCCAGCACAAGTAAGCCTCCTTATATCCTGGCTTAAGTAGGTCAAGGTGTAAATGGATGCTAGCTTGGTAGACGGGTATACTGAGTAGACAATAGACTAGTTTGACGGTACAGTTTAGTAGCCCAGGCAGACGGCAGATAGGTAGAGGAGTGAATAGGTAGATTGAAGATAAGCCTAGATTTGGTAAACGGTGTTCAGGACCGATATGCACAAGAGGGTATAACTCATACGCTTTAGCTTAAACGTGGCCTATGCGGGAGCAGTGGGTAATTTCCGTATGCATGGCTTGCGATTAGCGAATTACGATAGGTATAACGTTATTCGAACTCACAGGCAGGTATAAGCCCGCTACTCCGAAGGTGAACAATAGACAGCCGACTTTATCTTGACGCATGAACAATAGACAGCCGTCGATATTTCCCTGTGGACCGTCTATAGGTCTTGATCTGTTCACCCCACGCTGGCAACTACCGCATATAAATATCTTTCACGCATGCGCGCTTAGCTCTAACCTATTGAATTTGGGGGAGAGCAAGCGTCATGCATCGTCGGGTGCAAGGAATGTGTAGATTAGTTGTTCGTTTCCAATTCTATCTTAATGCATACCGCTACATTCCAACGGCTACCTCTGAGGTAGCAATGTCTGGAGGAAGGTCTACCTATAGCCTACGCTATTCCTACTTATGTGCATTTCGGCCCAGGCAGACTAGATACACGGTTGATAGATAGGTGGTAGATAGGCAGACATAGGCTACACTACGCAGAAGAAACCCAAAAAAGAAAAAGCAGGTATGTCATCTCCACATTACTAACCCGTTTCCATTGAGTTCTTATTAAGTTCCACTTGGCCGGTTGGTCTATCGGGCAGAGCAGGAGGAGCTGCGTAAAGTACAAGAAAGGTATTTGAAAGTAGATTAGACAAAGCAGCTCGTCGTTGAATAATTAAAATCATACCAAGCTTCCAAACTAATACCCCTCTGGGCGCGGTGGTGTAGTGGTGGCCTCGTTGCCTTGAAGCCGGAAGGTTCGAGGTTTGAATCCACCTCGTCGCGTAAGGACCCTGGGCAAGTCCTTCACTCACAATTGCTCAGCGCTTCGGCATGAAACTCCAATGCAGTGTCCGCTCTGCATTCGGGAGCGCCTCTGAGTAGAAGAGCTTGAAGGGGCGCTATAACAAGTGCTCATACAAACAAACAAACAAACATAACCAACCATCCACTCATCAACCCATCTATTCATCCATAAATTCATCCATCTGTAATCCGTAAATGCATTCGTTCATTTATCCATTCATCTAACCATCAACCAACTATTATTTTAGCCTATAAATTATATCAATCCATTTGTTCATGTATCGTTTCATTTTGTCATTAAATTTTGTTCACTTTTATCTGACTTTTCAATGTCAATTAACAAATTTCAAATTATTCAATCAAATCTTATTACTACTTTAGCACCATTTGCAAGATGGACTACACATGCGCAAGCAGTCTTTGATATGAGGATCTCTATGCAAGAGAGTTTCACTATATACCACCACCCGAGAAAAATTTGACAAAATGATAAGAGTTGTTCAGTTGCTTTTTACATTATTGCATTGGTGTGCCGACATTTAAACACACGACACATAATCACGCGACACTTAAACACAGACACTTAAACACACGACAGATAAACACACGGACAGATAAACACACGACAAAATAAACACACGGACAGATAAACACACGACAGATAAACACGCCGCACTTAAAGTTAAACTGACCATAGATGAAGATAACGATAAATTAAAGCTAGATACAGAATATATAGGATAGAATCAATATTGTTGTTGAATGTGTTAAAAACGAATTGTTAATCCTGATTATTTGCCAGAAAAGCACAATAGGCGTTATAGGCCTACTGTTCAACTATAGGTGAGACGCCAATAGGCCTATAGGCCTTGACGATAATAGTTCTTGTATGCTCCGAGTTGTCCGGCTCCGAATTGTCCGGCTCCGAGTTGTCCGGCTCCGAATTGTCCGGAAAACGTCAACCTATTTCTTCATTCTTAGCCTCTTAGGCCTATTCTCCCTAACTTTAATATACTCAAAATTTCTGTACATGTACAGGGTGGCTCAAAAAAAACCCAGCAGTAAAAATGCGATATCTCCGCAAACAATCGAGATTATTCTATGAAAATAGCAGGATTTATAGAGGACAGAATTTGCAACAATCCCTGAAAATCTCAATAATGAATCTGCATTACTTCAGAAGTTACAGCTGTGCAAAAACAGTTTTCCATTTTTTCACATTTTCGCAGAATCACTTTCCAATACCTGTGATGTCTTTAAGATTTTTTTGCAAATTTCAACGCATAAAGTGATGATGATGTCACATGACCTCACTAAGAGCTGTAAATAAGCTGTTTATGAAGCAATCTGGTAGTATTTTGTGATATTTTATATATTAAGGTCTCAATTTGTGAATCCGTACTGAACGTCATGGGTAAAGTTTCTGCAGATGATAAAGTGGGAACTCGGGCGTTGCGTGATCAGAGACTGGGGTATTGCAAGATCATAGCAAAATACCCAGTGAAAAGTGGAGCCTGAGCACATTGAAGGCTATCTGTAGACGTGATTATGTAGCAAAAGTCAGATGTCGAAAGAGAGACAGGAAAAGCGCATTATGGTTTCGGCGTCAAATCTGCTGGCGTGTGTTACGGCTGCAAGGAAAGACTGCACTTCATCCCATTCAGTAGGCTAAATGTAAAACTTACCGTTGAACTCTGTTACCCAGACTCATTGAAGACTGCAGGTATGTTCTAACAATTGGTTTTATTTTCCAGCAGGACGGTGCGCCTGCTTGCTCGCACGGCAGGGTTGATTATGATGATGCTATCTTATTGCCATCAACTGTGGTAAATTTATTGTCACAGGTGAATGACCATCAAACTCGCCAGACCTTAACCCTTTTGTTTATTACGACTGGGAAGCTATGTTGGAACGATGCAAGACAGTTCATCCCAAGTTGGAGAACATTGGCTAGCTGAAGGATGTCTTGCTGGTAATGTGGGATCAGTTGCCGGAGGAGTCGAGCAACAAGCGCATACTGAGCTTCAGAAAAATATTTTGATCTCGAGTTAAAGCAGGGAGTGGACACTCCCATCATACTTTACGATAAACTGTAAAACGGATTTCTGAGGTGGCAGTGAAAGGTGATATTATTTGACATGGAAATCAACAAATGACGTTAATTGTTCCGCGGAAATTCGAAAAAACAGAATTGAAAGTTTAAACAGCTGTAACTTTTGCAAACATGCAAATTTGAAATTGAAACTTTCAGGAATTGTTGGAAATTCATTCCCCTACAAATTGGGAAATTTTCGCAGAAAAAGTTCAACCGGTTGCGAAGATATTGCATTTTATCCAGTGGGGTATTTTTTTTAGCCACCCTGTATATTACTGTTGAACATCCTTTTTTGAGACGCCAAGTGTACCCGGTAACAGAATCTGAGTGTGTAGCCGTATCGTAGGCCTAACAGTCAACGGCGGTGTGATAGTCGAAGTATCGGATTCTGTTAAAAATGTTCGTACACTAAATTCGTACAATAACAAGGAAAGGTACCGTAGCCTACAAAGTTGAAATTAGATTGGATGACCATGAAGGCAGGCATTGTAGACAGTCACGCACTGTACACAGTAGTGCACAAACTTTGTTCAAGTTAATCATGTACCTGGCAATATGAAGTTCACTTGAAAACAATTTTTTTAGATGTGACTTAATAAAATCGTCTTTTGTTACTTTTTGCTACCGATTAGTTTTTGGATCGTCAAAAAACAGTGGGTGGGCTCATTAAAAGTGATCCAACGTGTTGTGTTTCAAATATTTCGATGAAATTTGGTCACTATACGTAGATATAAATTACCTTTAAGCCAGTAAGCTTGGTTTTTAATTTGTTAAATTTTTCCGCCAAGATATAAAACGTAGGGATTACTTTTTATAATGGCCCACCCTGCAGAGCAGGATAGGCCTTATTTATATATACGTATAGTGACCAAATTGTTTAGGTGCTGTTCAGCCAAATCGCAGTAGGCTAAACAGAATCACAGCATGGGATAACCATCATTAGCATTAGCTTAATTCGAAAAGTTATATCTCCTACCACCCGATTAGCCTACTTCTCCATAGCGCAGTTAACATAAGCTTAATACAAAAAGATTTAGCGAAGAGGTTCGTTGCGATATCTTACTCAAATGTTTTTCTGGACCTTCTCCTCTTTGCGTCTTCTTTCTGCCCGCAGGCTTATAGGCATCGACGTCGTCATCTTCACTTTCGGTCGAAATCCTCCGGTTGTCGAGTCTCGCCAGCTGGTCCTTGAGCTTCATCTCTCGTTTCAACGCTTCATCGCGTGAATCCTTCATGAACGTTAACTCGCTTTTGAGCACCAAATTTCTCCTTCGATATTTGTTCACCTTCTCCTCCAGTTCCGTTATCCTTCGATTGGCTTCGTCCAACTGCCGAGTCAGCTTGACCTCGCTGCTCTTTGTCAGTCCAAGGTTACCTAAAACACAATATTGTAGTGCAACCGTCGTCAAAATATTGGTTTTAACCCATTGAAGCTTGATTGGCGGGAGTTTAGAGTCTCAAGTCAAAAAATTGCCGATTTGTCGAGCTGCAAACAAGCTAGGCGATGTGTTAGTATGGGGAGAAAGACACAAAGAGAGAGAGAGAGAGAGGAGAGAGAGAGAGAGAGAGAGAGAGAGTCAGAGAGACGGGGAGGAGAGAGACAGAAAGGCTTGGCCGTGGGCATGAAAAGAACAGGTGCGACGTGGCGCGCAGTAGAGTAACTTACAATGTCCATTTAGGAAGACAAGAGTATTAATATTGGCGTGTTTGATTTGATGTTCATGTGTCATTTTGATGTAGCCTGGTCATTATGCCTATTTGTTACTGTATATTTCTTAAACCGGCGCATTTTTTGAGGCTCCAGATCCGGTCTGGTGCATGCCTCAACTAACCATATGGCACTGCCATAGCAGACCTAATGCAAATATCATACTGATTTTGGGCGTAAGTACAGCCATTTAAACTAACTCAGGCAGTTTAGTCCACTGTCTCAAACACAATGCTTATAAATTGTAACTTAATTCTAATTGCTAATTATACGAGGCCTCAAAATAAACCTGCATGAGTCCCAAACATTAAAGCCTGTTTAGGGTCCTAATCTAATTTCAACTTTGTAGGCTACGGTACCTTTCCTTGTTATTGTAGGAATTTAGTGTACGAACATTTTTAACAGAATCCGATACTTCGACTATCACACCGCCGTTGA
>OX243812.1:10177681-10407681 GCA_945859605.1 Lumbricus rubellus
CATACCATTGATAAACAAAAGTTTCATAGCCGTAAGAGCAATAGTTTTACATGCACTCCGAATTATCCAGGTCCGAATTGTCCGGTACGAATTGTCCGGGTCCGAATTGTCCGGACACCCATACATGCATGCATGCATACATACATACATACATAATACATACATACATACATACATACAATCATACATACATACATACATACATACATACATACATACATACATACATACATACATACATACATACATACATACATACATACATACATACATACATACATACATACATACATACATACATACATACATACATACATACGTACGTACATACGTAAATGCATACATTCATTCAAATACATACACACATGCATATATACATATATACATACATACATACATTCATACCTACATGCATACATGCATATATACATACATACATTCATACATAGATACATACATACATACATACATACTTACATACATACATACATACATACATACATACATACATACATACATACATACATACATACATACATACATACATACATACATACATACATACATACATACATACATACATACATACATACATACATACATACATACATACATACATACATACATACATACATACATACATACATACGTACATACATACGTACATACATACATTCATTCAAATACATACACACATGCATCCATGCATATATAGATGCATGCAAGATTTGGACTATTATTTTCATCATGATGTCTGAATACTATAAACGAAAACAAATTAGATATTGGGGATTCCTTGTAAAAAGGTTAGTGTTTGGATGGATCCCACGATACTTTAGAGTCTAGAGTGTGATTGTGTCTCCTTTTGAGAATTTTATAATGATTAGTCGCTAGTGGTACAATAAAGAAAGATATATATTAAGAAAAATAAATGCCTGGAAACAGCGCTTGTAAACACAAAGAACAACCAAACAGTACACTTGCATGTACGTCTAGTACCTGAACTGATGACTCTATTGTTTGCAGACCTTGATTCATCGATGCGTTCAACAAACCAGTGATAGTTTTTTTTGAGAGCCTGCCTCAGGACCAGAAAAGCCTCATCGTTGGAGCAGCAGAACAGCTGATCGAGAAGGGCTCTGCATCTGTCCTGCTTGGTCAACTTGCTCATCACTTCGTCCTTCCGCTGGATGCTGATGACCCTCTTCTGAATCAGAAGGTCAAGGACGTCCTTCGGGTCAACTTCGGACACGAATGACTCGTACATGTTGGCTACTTCGTTGCGAATCCGTGAGTTCTCGGACTCGGAAGGACGAATGCCACCGCTTGCTACAAGTTAGAAGGAAATGGAAGAAATGTGGTCACTATAATAAATTATTATATCGCTATTGCACGGTTAAATCGGATTCTGCGCTCTGCTGCTCGGCTCATTGGGAGAATTCCCAAATTCGCCTCTGTCTCTGTCTACATGCGTGATGTGCTGCGCTGCCTGCCAGTAGCGCAACGCATCTCGTATCGGATTGTTCCGCTGGTTGCATGCTGCATCCTTAGTTCCGTTCCATTTTACCTACGCGGGATCTGTCGCCTAGTCTCCGACGTTGAAGCACGTCGGGCTTTTCGCTCTGTTTGAGGGGGGAAATTCATTGTTCCACCGGCTCGCTTAGCTGCCGAGCAACACCGAGCCTTCTCGGTTGAAAGGCCGTTGGAGTGAGCACCCTTCAAAGCTGTGTTTATCGAGATTGCAATTATGATTAGCCTAAGATTATTATATCTGACCAATCAAATTTTGTTTCATAAATCTCTCGTCTTTTTTCTTTTGCCGTGGCTGGGCTGGGAGCTTTGTTGAGTAGGTTTCTTTAAGGGACGCTATTTAAGTATATACTACATAGAATGAATGAATGAATGAATGAATGAGCGAATGAATGAATGACTACAACCGTAAGTGCACAATCATGTACCGAATTCATAACGCAAGGAAAAGGTATATACTATATAACCCAATACGAGTTTTTATCGCTGGTAAAACAGAGAAACACGACCTTGTTTCCTCTCCTAAGAAACCTGCGGCAGTTCATGAAAGGCATTTAGGATTTTCTCCTCTGATATCCTGTGCAGTGATTATCTCTGACATGGTATTAGAAATTTTCAAGATACCTTGTGAATGTACCTGGTATTGATTTTGAACTTTACTGCAATATTTAATTCTGTCAAATGTAGTTAGTTTTATATTGTTCAAATTTGACTAATTCTCTACATCGGTACCCCGTCAAAAGCGCGCAGGACAAAAGCGCGCCGACATTAGCGCGACCCGTCAAAAGCGCGCAGAACAAATGCGCGCCGACATAGGCGCGCAGTCAACATCTCCACGAAATACTGCCATCAACATTCACTCGGTATTTTCTGTAGCGATATCCTTCAGGCATGATAATGTAATGCTCCTTCGCCTTCTGCGATGCAGACGTCTCCATGGTTAAACAATATCGCCATGATACTTATGCAGTCGTTTTGGTTTATATTATGTGCCGTAGTTTACGCTGAGCAAATATGCAACCATTGGTACTGAGCCTCCTTGAATCTTTCGGTTTCTTTAAAAGTCTCATCAATCAGCGTTATGCAGTCGTTTTGCTTTACATTAAGCTTATGTGCCGTTATTTTACGCTGAGCAAATATGCAACCAGTAGGGGTTAATTTAATTTCTTAGTAAATTTTGAGGACAAACAACTTTCATCAAAATAGGTGGTTGAATCATTGCCTTGATGAAGCGCTTTGAATATTTGCCACATGTACAATTGTACATGTAGGTGAGAAGTTTTATAATAGGTGGGTATTGCTTTAATTTATGTTAGGCGATGGTACATGTATACGCCGCGCGCTTATGTCGGCGCGCATTTGACCCGAGCGCGCTTTTGTCGGCGCGCTTTTGACGGAACACCCTCTACAGCAATATCATCTTGGTTCATTCCGGGTTGTTCCATTGCACCCAGCCATACTGGGACGAATTCAGAGGGGTCAATCCGGCCATGGCCTCCATTTCAAAAGTGCATGGGACGGGGCTCCCCCATTTAGTTTCAACAAGCTTTAAAATCAATGCAGCGGGATAAGGCGAGAAAGAAAAAGTAGCATACGACTAGAGAGGTCATAGTATATTTAGTATATTTGCAGGAGATTAAGACCAAATGACTAAAAAAGGTCATCAGATTTTTTCTCACAAAGATCATCGAAACTTTTTCCCCCGGACATTTTCTGTATCCGACCCTGCAGCCATAGACTAATGAATTGAATTTTCGTTACAATGTTTGCCTTCAAACACTTCTGCAAGGTTCAATAATTAATTATACGGTGCCTAGTTCTACCGAATGGTGCTTTTGAAAACCTTTTCAAAGTTCACGAGTGTTTTCTTGATGTTCCGAGTAATTTCTTACCAGAATCCAATATCATCGCCTAACTTGGGCCAAATGGCCGGTAACTGTGGGCTGGACCTGCATGGTCAGAACGGACAGAACCTGAAATGAGGGAGCCTGAAAAAGTACTAACTGGTCCCATCCGAGCGTCGCCAAAACTTTTGGGTGACCTGGCTTTTCTGCGGTAGTGGCTGGTGTTGCTTTAAAACAGAACAAATGTAGTTTATTTCGCAGCCCTGGTACTCTTTAGGAGCCGCAGTTACCATTGGTGGATTTTGCGCTGTTACTCCTTAGGACGAAGTAAGGCTTTCTAAGTTTTCCAATGGCCAAGTAGCCTGGCGGCTCTAAAGAAGAGCAAACCTGATCAAATATCCTGGTAGCCAAAAAGCATTTGTCCTGGTAACTGTTCTGACACATGGATGTAAGAATTTTGCCCTGCCCATGATGAGTTGGGGCATAAATGACCTCTGCTCTGGTTACTTGTGTGAGTCACCCGTCAAAATACATGTACCCCAGTCAAAAAGCCCCGTCAAAACAGCCCCGTCATAGTCGCTCAAAGACAAACCTCGATGCAAAACAGTTATGGGTTTGCGTGCATTCCATGCCTCTGCACCCAGGGAATGGAATCAGTTTCCGCTCTCTCTTCGATGCTCTATGTCACTTCCTTCCTTCAAAAAGCGGTTTAAAACTCACTACTTCTCCTTGGCTTTCATGCAAATGAATCTCTAACTGCATCTTCCTTTGGCGGCTGACTATCCGCGCCTCAGATTCACATTTCGGTGTGACATTGTGCGCGTTACAAATTTATTTAATAATAATAATAAAAAAGAGCCACGTCATAATCGCCCAACGACAAAATAGTCAGGTCAAAATCGCCCATCGTCTAAATAGCCCCGTCGAAATAACCCCGTCAAAATAGCCCGTGAAAGTAGTACCGATAAAGTCGCGCAATATAAAAAAGTTTCTTAAACATTTTAAAATGCCAAACAAATCGATCGGTGAAAAGTAAGATTGACCTAAACTATGCTTCAAAGCAGATAATTGGACAGCGGTTCAGAGGTGCTAATGGCAGCATCAATAGCTATCTAAATCAAACTATTATCGGAATGAAGATATGGAGAGCTAAGGACATTGGGTAAACCAGGGCCGGATTAAAAAATGTGGGGCCTCTGTTCAATGGCCTAACCTAACAGAAGCACGACAAAATGACGCCCAAAACATGTCGTATACACGGCCTATTCAACGAATCAACATTCGTCTATTATTCGATAAGCCTATAATTCATTACTTCCATTTTTTACAATATCAACACTTCAACAGGTCTTTAAGATTTCAATCTATAGTTAAGTATACATGTACATCTTTGCAGCTCAAGAATATTAAAGTGATTCATGGTCACATTGGTCAGATATTTTCTTCTAACCAGAGTATAGCGGGTTTACTCGTAGAAGGAAAGTTCTGCCCCAAATAAGTTCTTAGCAGGGAAAATTTCCGGCAGTCTTGCAGAACAACGACCATGGCAAATGGCGTTTAACAGGGCATTTCCCCCATTATGCGTGCTGTAACGACGCCACTGATTGCAAACCAACATATATTTTTGCGGCTACGCCAGTAGTAGACACAAGCTCAAGCGCCATGCTACCTATGTGAGCTTTTCATCCCGTCTTATGTCTCTCTGGGCTGCCGTTCACTGCGCTCATCTACCCGTGGAGACTTTCTTGCACTTTTTTTCGCGTACTGTGACCATGCTGCGAAGAGCATCTTGGTAGTGTCATGGGCCCAGCTATCTGTAATAGCCTTCCTGTGGGTCTCCTCTCGCTTCCCCTTGTCTCTACATTCTTTCGTCTTCTGAAGGCTTTTATTTTTACCAGGCCGCGCGGGTTGGGAGAGTCTTTAAGTAGAAATCTCTAAGGGGCACTGTATAAATTCATGTGATTGATTGATTTAATTCGTAAAAACAGTGTGTAGGCCCTATATTGAGCCTATATAGGCTACAATGTGCACAATAAATACAATGACGCCACTTCATAATGCTTTGCGTAGGACTTGAGTTTCGATCTGGTGAAGTATTTAGTATTTAAATCTATATAAATAAAAGTGTAACTTCACTTCCGTATGTTGCCAATGTTCTCGGAAAGTTATCGACCAAATGTTTCGAAAATTTTACCAAAACGTTCCATTCGAATACCACCGTGTTGTAAGATGTTTTTTTCCCGGAATAAAACGCAATCGTTTCCACAAAAAGAGAACTTTGCATTCCATTCGACCGATTTCCATTTCAAATTCAACACATAGGCTACGCCCGTCGATCAGGTTTGCCAGATTTCGGAAACGCTTTGTCGCGAAATCACTTTGTAAAGTCGCCCAAAAGTCGCAAGATGACCAACTTACTGGAAGATTATTAGCAAATTTTGCTATGCACATTTGAAACATAGGCCTAATTTATTGACTGTCGGGAAGGAACGGTGTGATGGAGGAAAGGAGGAGGGAGTGGGACGAAGAGGGAGGGGAGTGGCGGCGGGGAGGGATAGAGGAGGGAGGGGAGGGAAGGGGAAAGGAGGGAAGGTGGAGGGGAGGGGAGAATTCATGTAGAAAGGGATGGTTGGACGCTCTTTTCAGCCACAGCAACGCGTGTCCGGGTATAGCTTGCAGACAATGAAACTTATGGCTCTAACTAGCGATTCTGGCAGATTTTAAAAACAATCTACCTGGTAGGTAAACTGCAATAAGAGCCCCACACCACACATGTGGAAAAGTTGTGAATGTCAAAATCAGCAGTAAGCTTATTTGAATAATTTGACAATTTTTCTGACAGTTTCAACTGATTTTTGCTATTAAAATGAACAATGAAGAAAAATATTTCTTTTGCATGTTTGGGGTCTCCTAATGTTCGGCCGAACTTGTCGAACATACCTTAATACGGCCCTGGGGTAAACTTACTTCTACGTTATTTGCAAAGCCTCGAAACTAAAATACCCGAGGCTAAACCGCCGGCTGCAAGCAGTTAATGAGAGAGTGAGAGTGGTGGCGAAACTACGATCCAGGAATACCGTCGCTCCACAGCACATAATGTGAGTATCTAGGTATAGCCCCACTTTTTAAATATAATGAACCCTTGGACAGAATTAAAAAAATGTAACTTGGGGAAATGTTTTAGCCATGACACAACGATCAACACTTGCCAGTCGCCTACATCCACCCAGCCAGATGAATTGAGTCCTGGCGGCTAGAGGCTAACCACTGTAACCAGCTAGCCAGTTTATCCATAGCGTGACACATTTGCTGAACCCCTGCCAGAGCAAATCAGTGGGCAGTGGGAATTACGCGTCTGTAGAGTCGCCTGTTTAGGCTAACGTTACACTTGAACATCGTCAGCGTATAGCTGGTGAAAGACCACAAGATGTCAGCTATGGATAAACTGGCTAGCCAGACGTATAAATAATATAAAACAATGGCGTCAAAGCAGAACCCTAAGGGACTCCAAAAGGGGGCACCAACCCAGACAGATCTGGAAGTAACAAAGACAACATGCAGAATTGGTGAGTTCCCATAAAAAACGAAGCCATTTAAGAGGCTGATCCACAAAGCCATTGGAGATGGAAAGGCGTTTGAGGAGTATGTTATGGTCAACGCAGTCAAAAGCCGAGCTAACATCAAATAAAACCAGAAGAGAGATGCGTCATGTAGGCTATCCATAGCACCATAGAGATCAGATAAAAGGCTGAGTAAAAGAGTCGATCTCAGTCGAATGATTCTTACGGAACCCAGATTGATGTATTGATGAGCAAACCATTTAATGTACCAGCTCTGGCTCTAAAATTATTGCCAGAGCTGGTACATTAATTTTACTTTTTGTAGAGGTCAGTTTGTGTAGTACAAGAAACTTATACAACTTTGAGCTACACCTCGATATTTACCACTGGGGCAGACATCCTTTCCCTGAATAGTAAGTTTGGGTACAGCATGCATTGGGAAGGCAATGAGCTGCCCTAGTACTTAAAAGTCATATCACAGCTTAGGCCCACATGACGGCTATAGACCTATATTGGTGAGGAAAGGTACGATAACAGCAAGATGAAGGTAAGTACATGTAAGATAATTCTCCAGAGAATTTTTTTATCGAGTCCTAATTTTCTCTGCCTCGAATTACGCGTCTGTAGAGTCGCCTGTTTAGGCTAACGTTACACTTCCATATAATAATTATATTCGTAGGCGTATAGGCCTATACATTACCATAGTTGAGTTAACCAAGAGAAACAGAAAGCATGAAATACCGGCCTTCAAACGTGTACTAACCTGTCATTTTTCAGCGACCAACGACTGTGTGAAGCTAACGAAATAATCACCGGGTGTTATGATAAACTTTTAAAATAGGTACTGTCTAGCTTAGGCCTACCACCTAGCTATAATCAAAAGTATAGTAGGCCTATGTATTGTGTAATTGAAACTTCGTGTCTTCAGTACGTGAATCTAAATATCAGGATCAAAATGATCGTTATAGGCTATCTCGGAAGATCTGCAACTGGTTTTAACCAGTTAGGCCTATGCAGTTATGCTTCTCACTATATTGTAAGCCTCTCATTGAGGCCTCTCTATACTAAAACACAAGGTCCAATGTTCAGGTTTTATACGATCGAACTAAGCAAGCTCTTCTATCGAACGTGTTGTGTCCGAAATAGCACTCGGGGAAGGCAACAACAATCACCAACGGCAACGTTAGCTTATAACAACGCGCAATTCTCCATCGCACCTAATTTAGAAACTTTCATTACTTTTAAGAACGAAATTTAGATTAGCCTACGTTTGAAACTTTGCTCTAATTGATATTAAAGTGCTGTGAACCAATGAACGTGATATAAAAAAACTTTAACGCTGTAGCCTATACAGGTGTGCGACAAACTGACTTGAAACCCGATGAGGTATGGGCCTATACTTGGCGGAAATCGACTCGAATAGCCGATAAATCCCATGCGCCTGTAGCCTACATTGGTACGTACTTAGATAGGGTCATGAAAATTATAACTACGTTATAAATTCCAATTTTTGTTTGCTCTTGGTCATTGATTGTTTATACCCCACTTGATCCTACTTCAAATGTATAGAAATTGGTCACTATTGTCCAATAATTTGCTTTTGTGACCAGGACATCAATATTCTAAAATTTAAATAGCCTACGTTTCGGATCATTCAATAGGAATTCGTTGCTGAGTCAACTTTAAGTAGCTGTAGAACTTTCGAAAACTTTCGAAACTATTCAATAATTTGTGAGAATCTTCCAGACATAAAAAAATTAATATAGTAGTAAAATACAGGTGCCTTATGTCCACCATGCAGTTCAGATTAGAAGAAGCGTCCCAAGCTTTTCCAGCTATTTGACCAGTCAAGATGGACTTTGCTTCTGTCATAACGTTTCCGGTCTTTTCGAGGCAATTGGATCGACTGCAACCCTAACGAGTGGCGTCTCTTCATTGACAGGTCGTGTAAGAGCATCAAAACTGTGCTCATATCCATAATGGGAACAAGCATCCGACTCTTCATCTAGTTCACCCGGTGCACCTGAAAGAGGATTACAGCAGCATCAAACATTGCTAGACGCATTGAAGTTTGCCGAGTTGTTTCGATCTGAGTACTTTTATATTAGATGTGCCTAATGATACAGGTTGTCACTACTGACTTAATAATATGTTTGTTGTTTTTCTTCTTTTTTTGCTTGTTGCCGAAGGTTTTTTGTTTTGCTTGTGTTATTGTGTGATCTCATGCCACATTGATTTCTTCACTGGTTTTTTCTAAAAAAATTATACTATTTTCTGTTTATATCTCTAGCCTCACCATCTTGATTTACATTTTTCGTTCTGGGGCTATCCAGGTTAGCGGGACCTGTCTCTTTCTGGATTACCCTTTCTGAGTATTCACTGTTCATACAATCAAGGTGTCCTATGAACATTGATTTTTATTCTTGTGTAGGCTACTATTTGACTTTGCTGTCTACCTTGGTTATTTGTTTGTTTGTCTGTTGTTCTTTCTCAGAATAAACTGATTTTGATTGATTGGATTGATTGATTGATTGATTGACTGGATGTCATAGAAGACTTCCTATATTTTCCGTTGGGGTAGCAGGGAAAATGTGCAGAGTGGCCCTCAGCGGACAACGTTTCCTGTGCCTTCCGACCGTCTGGTTCGACGACAGCGGCTCTCAATGGAGTTACTCAAACTGTGTCAGAGATGATAGTTAAAGAAACTTATGTTCGTGTAATTATTGCAATTGATTTCTCGAAGGCATTCAATATGGTTTGCCACAATTATCTGACGGCACCTTGACCGAGCCCTACTTCCTGATACAGCATATAATTGGGTGGTAGAATACATTGAGGGAAGGAGCTATGGAAAGCGCTTTACCCTGAAGATCATTTCAACCATTAGCCTACACGTGCAAACACATATCCGCGTGAACCGATGAATTAATTCAATTAATTGCATGTTTTGATTCGTCGATACGTCAACGACCCAGTTATGAAGAGGTGTGGTCTTTAATCGCTTACTATATAGAAGAATTACTTCCTGGTTTTCTCATAAGGAACTTGCGACCTTTCGTCATGGGCTGAACGAATAATTAAGCTGATTCCGCGACTTCACTTTTATGGACGCTGCATAAATCTCGACATTACGATAAGCAACAATATTGGGGCTTTGCATAGGCTACTCAGACATCCTGATTTGAACTATATGTCTCCTGTGGACGACGCCTACGAACCCAACTACCAACATGTTTTCAGTTTGAATTAGCGCCAAGTTTAATCGTTCTACATAATGGGATCACCTTCAGTGGCGGCGCCATGATTTCATTTTGGGGGGAGGGGGGGTGAATCCTCACGGAGAACATTTTCCATTTTCATCCGCCAAAATTTCTGACGACCTTGTTTTGTTGTTGTTAAAAAAAGTCATTAGGTCAAAATCTCCTATGGAATAGTCACATTGGGGCGGGCTAAACCTCGAAATATTTCATTTTTACATGTAAAAAACCGGCTCCCCTATTTTTTTCTTGGGGGGTTAGCCCCTAGCGCCGCTACTGATCAACTTATATTAGTTCCTTGTGAGTTTCCCTTCGACACCCAACCATCGGCTGTTGTAATTAATTTTTCGTTATGCTGTAAGTGATTCATAAAGCTTTGCATGGTTCCGTTCAGCTGCACTTAGCCTAATGCGTCTTTGAAAATTTGTTCAGAAGTGCAAACCTGATGTTTCACTTAACTTTTTACCATAGTCTATTAGCGCAACTAGGATCCACAGGGCCTGCATCAGCATCGGACCTGAATCTGATAAGTGGAAGAAAGGTCAGAGCCTTATAATAAAACAACGTCAGCAAGCAAATTTATTAGAGGTGGAGAGAAGGCAGCTTGCAACTGTTGAAACCTCATTGAAAATTTCCAGCAGCAGCTAAATGTGTCTCATTATTTTCAGTCTGACTGAGATCGGTGATTAAAAAAATACTACACGAAGCACATTGGGTCGAGTGCATTACGTTGAAGTCTGAAATGATCCCTTCGTGATGTCTGTGATGGCGCTCCCGACAACAGCGCGGACACTGCATCGGATTTTCACACAGAGGCGCTGAGCAATTTTGACAAAAGGACTTGTCCAAGGTCCCTATACGCCGCAACTTGAGGTGGATTCGAACCTGCAACCCTTCGGCTACAAGGCCACTACACCACTGTGCCCCACAATTATTTTAATAGTTACTGTAACAATTGACTAAGAGATTATTTGAATGAATTATTGTAACTGAATAATGTCTCTAATCCGGCCCAGTTTTGACAGTATTTCGATGAACCCCGAAAAAATGATTAAATACCCCACAAATCGTTAGGAGACTGCTTGCATTATGCTATACACTTTATTGCCATGAATTGTATGATGTTGCTTCCTTCCAGTATGTTTTTCTGAAGCACAAAGTGAACCGATACTTCCATAATTATGTGTCTCTTCTAATGCCCATGTAGATGCTGCCAGGATATGGAGTTGCAATGTTGGCACGGCATTGTATGGCACGCTCTTGTAGCTAAACAACATCAAGAATCTGACAATTTGTTTTCATACTTCGGCTTTTGATGGGTGATAGCAAGATCCTAATAATTATAATCTAGTTGGAGACAGCGGCGCTTGATTCATCAGCGACTTTCATGACCTGATAGACGAGAATATTTCCATCCACGAGTCCAACGACAAGTCTCCCGGATGATTCACAGAGATGTATACGTAGAGGATCCTCTACCCCGTGGCTCAGATTCAGGATTTCTTTGACCGGTTCGCGTAGAGAGGGATGCAGGAGTATGATCCGATCTTCTTCCGCCACGAGTACGTGGTTGGTGGAGAGGACTGCAAGATGCGAAGGCCCATCGAGTTTAATCTCTTCGTACCCTGTGGCGTAATCGCCATCCGAGTTTATAACAGAAACACAGCCATTGCCATGATGCCTACTCCCGTGGCAGACCACCCAGCTGTCGACACCCAACAACTGGAGCCCATGCCGAAGTCCTCCTTTGACCATTTTCAACACAATTGTCCTCAGAAGTAACCCTTCACCAGAATACTCACACAGTTGCCCTGAATCTACGCAGCTGACGATTACGTTACCCTCTAAAGTAACGGATATCCCCCACGGTTCCCCCGACTCGACACCCCAACTCCGAATCACTTCTTTTTTTACCGGATCCACGCAGTGTACACACGTGTTGTGCCAGTCGCTCAGATAGAGTCGCTCATTACGGTTGCACGACGCGATATCCTGAATTCCCGATGACACATGCGACTCCTTAGTAGGTGACTTCAGCATCTGAAATAAGTCTTTTTTCTCCCGTTGACCGAGGGATATGGTGATGCTCTCCTTGCTCCGCTTGTACTCATCTCTGGCTTCGTAGACCTCGACCTGACTGGAGCTGACACGTGCCACATACAGCCAACCGTCCAGCAGAGCCACTCCACGGACAGCTGTACGTCCCTTGATAATAGTCACAAGCTGAGGCTGCGAAAGAATTGTATTCAGGACGACATCGGCTGGAAAATAATTGAATTCTGTTTACTCATTTTTTATGCTAAATACCAATCTACCGTTTATTGAAGTCTGTTAGCATAAAATTTTTCAATGTTTGCCACAAAGGAGATCCAGCACGCGTACCGCAAGAACCGGTCTTAGTAAAGGCATAGTCTACTATATTGCTGCGTTCTATTGATGACCCCCCCCCCCAAACGCATTACTCCTTATGTACTTCATCCTTAAATTTGTACACTGTAATAATAGCATTTTAAGCTGTCATCCTAATAAACATTACTTATTTTGGATAAACAGTGGATAACACTGCAGAAATTTATATTGATATTTTAAAAATATTTCTGAAATATTAGGAGGGGATTTAAGCAACTCTTTCCTCTTTCCCCGCCCAACCACAAACTTTTTGGGGGGACCGTCGCTGCCCTCTAAGTCTCTGCCCATGGAGGATGAGAAGGAGGAGTTCGTGTGTGCGTCTCTATTAAAGTTGCATTCTATTTGACATTATTATGACCAGGTTGGACAATATAAAAGAAGATCTAATGGCGCATAGCATTCATATGTGTATGAGGGATGCTATGAACAAAATCAGGGACAGAGCAAGTTGGAGACGTCATGTTGAGTCCTAATCGTTGGCGCACGCGTGAAGGAGATATCAAAAAGAACTAATTATTAATACATTTATAATAAAATCAATTAACGCTAACTGACCTCAGATTCTCACTCCACTGTCTACTTACAACGGTCGTTAGGCCTATCTTTTTTTGCTTGTTAAGTGTTAAAAGTCTATCATGGCCATCATCCATAATTTCCTCAGTGTAGACTATTAGGAGACCAATATAAAAGCAATTTCCAGTTAAATAGCAAAATATGTTGGAACCTCATCGTTAATTTCTTGCCTATACTGCAACCCATGTTTGGTTAGGCTATATTCCTTGCGATATGTGACGGTGTGGTGAATAGAACGGTAATGGACTAATAAATTATATGCTAATAGACTATTATAATAGTAGGCTATGCAAGTATGCATGTATATAGGCAAGTGGGGAACTGGGAAACTTGTTCAAGAGTTGCTTATATTACTTGCTCCGAAATGTGCCCTGCCCTTAGAATAAATACTGAAAGCCCTTTCATCGAGTCTTGAGCAATCACGGATCTTTGTCTCGGTCTCGGGTCTATTGTCTCGATCTCGGAATTAAGTCACTGTCATGGGCGTACCTTTAGGTTCCACTTGCGAAGGCCTACATTTATTTGCAACAGCGTCTCCCAACCTTTTTGACTGTAGGGCCACTGTTTCGAAGTTGGATGTCACGAGGGCCACTTTTTCTTATTTGAAAGACATTATAAGAGTCCACAAGGCTAACATTCAATTAACTAAAAGCATATAAAATTGCTATAATTCATTCAAAATAGAATGTTTCATGTTATTTATAGACGTCAAAATAAAATAATTTGTAGTAGAAAATAATTGTTCTATCCTGTCAAATTGTCAATTTTTCATAAGTTTTTGTCAATTCTTCGACAGAGGATTGACAGAGGAGAGCCATTTTTTGAGGCCCTTGGGCCACGGGTTGGTAACCGCTGATTTGCAACCTGCTGGCACTGCTCATGGGCGGAAACTTAGGAGGACAGCGGGGGATGGTCCCCTCCAAAGTTTGTGGGGGACGGAGATGCTTATATTCCCCCCAATATTTCAGAAATATCAATATGAACTTCTACAGTGTTAGCCACTGTTCATCCATAATGAGCAATTTTTCTTAAGATAACAGTTTAAAGTGTTACCAGTACAGTTTGCAAACTGAAAGTATTTTAAGCAATGGGAGGGAACATTATTGAAATCTTAAAACATGTGTCTGAGCACTGAAATCATGAATAATTTTGTGAAGATGACTGTTTAAAAAGCTACAATTACAGTGTGGAAATCTAAAAATATTTAAACAATTGAAATGCGACACTCTGAAGTCTTAAACCATTGAAACTGAGCAATTTTATTCAGAAGACAGCTTAAATACCTGCAATTATAATAATAAATTTAAAAAACTAAACACTGTGGAGGGGTGACAGAACAAAATGGTAGCGGAGAAATGATACGGACAAAATGGTATGGACAAAATGGTATTGGGACAAAATGGTACGGACAAAATGGCACGGGCAAAATGGTATGGACAAATTGGTACTAGGACAAAATGGTACTAGGACAAAATGGTATGGACAAAATTGTATGGACAAATTGGTATGGACAAAATGGTACTTGGAGATAAAGATTCTTAGACTTAAACCATTTCATACATTATTTTGACAAATCTGTGTTGCTGCCCTTCAAAAAACCAACTCATCAACTATTCTCTCTATCTCTATCACTCTCTCGCCTCCCTCTTTCTCTATATATAATATAATATATATTACATATATTATATGTAATTCTGATAAGAAGGGTTTAAAATAGTGTGACACGGGGCGCAAGCTAAGCCGTTTTAAGGTCCAGACAAGCGAGGCTCGTGCCTAGTGGCCCACGCAACAGTGGGGAGGCTGCGGCGACCCATTGTAGCAGTCTAGTATTATAGTATAGGCCTACTACTTTAATATACTACTAAACTAATAAGTGTATAAAAATTACCCACATGCACATCGCACATAGAAGGCACGAATGCAAAACTCCATATATGAAACTGACAGATTAAGGCGGAAATCGGTTTACGTTCAGTGTTCTATCTAGGCATCTCCCGAGCGGGTATCTCCACCTATAGCCTAAGTGACTACCCAAAACATTTTACAAATTTTTTGTTGCTATTTAGATAATTATTGTATCGCACGAACTCTAATAATATACTGTGACGTTATTTATTAAATTATATGATGGTGACAGAAGGGTTTCAGAAGAGTGGACCTTGCGAACGCCCGTGTAATAAACCCTGAGCGGATTATTCAACTCTACACTGTGTCCGGATGAAAAGTAGTACACAACTAAAAGTGTCATAACCCGGTCAAAACTTTTAGGATTTGTCTGAAATTTTTAATACAGCAACAGTGACCATATGTACACGAGATTCCAAAGTCGTTTGCAAATATTCGCGAGTTTGCCAAATTTATGAGCGTTTGCGATGGAGCACTGAAAAATTAAAGTTTCCAACATGGGCCCTCACATAAGAGAGTGAAGTTCGGCTACAGCTGGTGTTCAAAATGTCCTCCTCGTTGACGGACACACGACCGCAGACGTGGACGCCACTGTTTGATGGCCCGGTCGATGATCACCTGGTTAAACAACTGCCAATCTTTAAACAGACGCGCCCTTCGCCCTAAACGGTTATCGATGTCATGAATACGCGTAAACGAAAAACGCGCTCCTCAGTACATGTACTCCGGATCAAAGTCTGGACTGCTGGACGACCACAGCTGCGGGATATGAAGCCGAGTGTCTCCAGGGACAACTATTAGTCCACTACGTCTACGGTAGTATGTTCGTGAACAAGGAGAACATTTTCAAGTAGGCCCTATAGCTGAATTTCACCTCCTTTCAGGTTTTCCATGTTGGAAAGTTCAATTTTTCGGTGCTCCAACGCAAACGCTCATAAATTTGACAAACTCACGAATATTTCTAATCGGCTTTAGGATCTCGTGTAAATATGATCACTGTTGCTGTTTTAAAATTTTCAGACAAATCGTAAAAGTTTTGACCGGGTTATGACACTTTTAGTTGTGTACTACTTTTCATCCGGACACAGTGTACATGTAAATTAAGCAGTACCGGGGTAAGTTGAAAATTGGAGCAGGTCGAATCAGGGTCGTGGGATTCACAGATATACAGTAGGCAGGCCCTAATAGAAATAAATATGTAGAACATTCCAACGAACTTTTTTAGGTCACAGGCCAAAACATTTCAGATAAAATATTTCATTTGCCGCGACCTACACTGTATATGGTAGGGTAGCGTCAGCACAGTTTTGCGATCGTTAGGCCTATGTCATAAGCTATATTTTATACACCAAAATGAGCACAATGTCGAACAATTAAATCCCATTTATCCGTGCCACTTTCTCCGTACATTGTGCAAGTCTGATATCATTTTGTCCATACCATTTTGTCCATACCATTTTGTCCATGCCTTTTTGTCCATACCATTTTGTCCATACCAGTTTGTCCGCGCCATTTTGTCCGTACCATTTTGACCTAGTACCATTTTGTCCCAATACCATTTTGTCCATACCATTTTGTCCGCTACCATTTTGTCATAGAACCCTCTGTGGAGGTGGCATTTATTAAAGTCTTAAGCCATGTCTTTCAGCAAATAAATTATGAGAAATTTTGTTGAGATCAAGACCTAAGATGTTTCCATTACAGTGTGGAAATTTCAAAGATTTTAAAAATTGAGGAAAGTCTTGAAGTCTTAAACTAGCACTATTAGCACTGAAATGATGAGCAATTCGTTAAAATGACAGCCCAAAATGCTACCATTGCAGTGTGAAAATTAAAACATTCTACATGGGGGGGGGGGCACTTTGAAGTTTTATACCAGGACTATTGGCACTGAATTGATGATCAATTTTGACATGGATGGAGGGACATATTTGGATTCTTAGATCAGCACCGAAATGATGAGCAATTTTGCTAAAAACCACAGCCTAATATTTATTCTACCATTGCAGTGTGGAAATTCAAAATTTTTCGATATCTGGGGAGGGGCACAAAACCCCTCCCCTGTACGGCACGAACTGCCACGGCGATCGTAATTCGGTCCCTCGTTCGTTCCCCCCTCCCCAAAGTTCGGGCCAAGTCTCCGCCCATGGCACTGCAAAATAATTCCGTCGTCGAATAAAAACGTGTTCTACGTGCCCTTTTCTCACGATTCTCTGTGCTGGTTCCACATGCAGTTTTACTGAACAGGGCCAGTGGGCCACTACATGTGTTAATCGACACGGGTTGCGTCTCCAGATGACCTTCTTCCCATTCCCAGCATTTCCTCACGCTTTTTTCAGTGATTGGTCCGGCCACGTGGAAGAACACTATTTCACCGGATCTGTGTGTGCTTTTATAGAGCGCTGTTTAGCCTTTCAATAAGCATCTGCAGATGACTGTTCGGTATCGCCGGATCAGCTGGGAGAGCCTCAGAGGTTGTCTTGGAGAGGCACGGGTAAGTACTGTGAATGAATGAATGAATGAATGAATGAATGAATGAATGAATGAATGAACGAGTGTATGAATGAATAAATGAATGAATGAGCGAATGACTGAATGAATGGATGGAGTGAATGAATAAATGAATGAATGAATGAATGAATGGAGTGAACGAATGAACAAATGAACGAATGAATGAATAAATGAGTGAATTATGAATGAGTAGTCGTAGCAGAAGCAGCAGCAGCAAAAACGAGATGTAGGCTACACTAAAGAAGTTTGTTTTTGTTTACCTTTCGAAACTTGGAAGAATTCCTCCGCGAAGTAGCACTCCAGCATATAGATGCTGGGTCTGGCTTTCGGGTCTTTGTCCCAACATAGGAGCATCACCTGATAAACGGTTTCTGGACAAAATAACTTGTTCTCGCTCACTGGAGGAGGCAAACGATAATCGGTCTGAATAACCTTAATGACTTCTTTGTTGTTCAGATCTTATTAACAGAAAATGAGTATCTGTTAGGCATCAATACCATTCAAAAGAATGAAGATTGATCGATGGATTGATTGATTGCTCGATTGATGAATTGATTTAAAGACTGAGTATGGTTAGTTTGTGCCAGATTGGGCTGTTAGGATAGCTTGAGGTAGGTTGGATGATTGGATCAGGTTGTTAAGCGGGAATGGAAAGAACGGATTGAATGAGGTAGAACCAGGTTACCGGATTCAGTTACAATAGATTAAGAATTTAATATTAAATCAGATTAAATTGCAACAAGGACAAGGACATAGGAGATCAGACAAGGCTATAGCTTGTATCAGATTCAAGGTTAAATTGTTCTTAGACTCTATGGACCTACGTGTAGACTCTGCTGTTTATGTGGCAGAAAGAAGCAACGTTTTAGTTGTACATGTATATTGAAGGACGTGCTTAACCTTTATATGGAATCTCTCCGAAAGTGAACATCTCGTAGAGCAGAATCCCAAAAGACCAGACATCGGAGGATGGCGCCCATCGTCCCAACTCCAATGATTCTGGAGCAGTGCAACGAATCTGAAGCATGGACTCTCCTAGGGACATAATTACAGAAGAAAGGATTGAAGGAGCAACATAATTGTCTTGAAGAGAATCACAAGAAATAGTCTGAGTGAGTGAGTGAGTGAGTGAGTGAGTGAGTGAGTGAGTGAGTGAGAGAGAGAGAGAGAGAGAGAGACAGAGAGACAGAGAGAGAGAGAGAGAGAGAGAGAGAGAAAGAGAGAAAGAGAGAGAGAGAGAGAGAGAGTAAGAGAGAGAGAGAGAGAGAGAGAGAGAGAGAGAGAGAGAGAGAGAGAGAGAGAGAGAGAGAGAGAGAGAGAGAGAGAGAGAGAGAGAGAGTGCATACAAGGACATTTTGCATGCAATTATGAAAACAAGGGAAATAAATGCTTGTAAAAAAACTGTGGTAGATTATTATTTTTCATGGCTCAGTTGGATTGGTTTAAAATGCTACTAAGATAAATTTTGATCAAACTGAACCGTGATTTAGTTACATAAGGATTCAATTGGTGATATTACATTGTAAGTCTCAAATTAACTAGAATCGTTTACATGGTAAATTTGATTCAGGAAATGTTACATTTACATGTACCTATATCACAATATTTGATTGAATACCAAGATCATTATAGCCTATAGATACGGTTGATCTCAGCAGACTAGGAGGGCTTTGTAATTATTACTTACTGGATTCCATGACATGGTCTTTCGTCGAATCCTTGAGGTCAAGTGCAAGTTCAAAGTTCGAGATCTTGACTAGTTTTGGCGAGGCAAGAAGAAGATTGCCTGTTCGAAGGTCTCTGTGCACGATGCCTTGGCTTGCCACGAAGCACATTCCTTCGGCAATCTGAAATTCGGCAATGACGGGCAATAATGGAGGGGAAAAGCATGCGAGGTAGACCAAGAACAATGCTGCTGGACTGGATGCTGACAGAAGATGGATACAGTGGACTGAAAAAAGAAGCGCGGAACAGAGAAAACTGGCGTCATTGGACATACGAACCTGCCTGACGGCAGAGAATGCGAAGAAGAAGGGCAATAATTAATATTGTAAACGTGCAGAAATTCGTAATACGTATCCTTTCAAATTGGCTTTTGGCATTGGGCTAATTATGATTTCGTGCTGCATTTATTGGCACTCTATGCATTGGATATTGGCACAATAGAAGAACTTTACTAATTATAATCATAAGCGCTACCAACCACGTTTAGTATGGTCTTCTTTGACCGTTGGTAGGGACTGAATGAACGTCAAATTGTTCTTAGAAGTCCAGTCGTTAGGTTGCTGTGGCTATGTTAGTGCTTCAACCGAAACTTCGGTCTTTTGACCTCCGATGACCTTTTCAATTATCTCCTTGTTCTCGCGACTGTATTACATTCTGTGGAGATAGGCTATAGTAATAGTATAGTATATTATGCTGACAAGCGCGTCAATTGAACATTTGGTGTTTAGAGATGCACGAAGCACATGTTCATGGTCATCGCTGGGAAAGCGATTTTTGATTTTTGGTTTTGAACGTGTGGACCACCCTCGGAAAATGAGGACATTTTCTTTTGGACTGCCTGGAGAATTGTGGCGATTTGCCACTGTGATTTTTTATATATTATTTTTGGTTGCAACGGTCTGCCACGCGTTTGCCACGTTCTGCCACGTTGCCACGCTTTGCCACGCTTGCCACGTTCTGCCACACGTTTGCCACGCATTGCCACGTTTGCCGCGCTTTGCCACACACCTGCCTCACTCACATCCTGGTGTAATATTCGACTCTAGGCCTTATAGCGGAGGGACCTTAGAAAAGGTTAAGCCAGTTCCGTAACAAACCTTTGCTGTCAGACTATCAATTTTGTACTGTGAAGCGTATGGACAAGTTCCTATAAATGCATTGAACAAGTTTGATGTCGAGCCTGTCAGAGTAGGCTGCTCTTAACAAGTGGACCTATATAAATTTGGCAGACTACATCTTGTCAGAATCGATTTTGCTTTTCACTATACAAGAGTAATTTCACCCACCTGTCTGGCGAAATCAATGACAAGAGGGAGATCGACAGTGTTGCCCTGATCCTTCTTCAGGTGGTCGCGAAAATTGCCGTTGGAAAGATACTCTGTGACGATGAGCGGAGGTCGTACCAAGGACGAGATGCCAATCAACTCAACGATGTTCGGGTGTTTGAGTCGATGAAGAACCTGAGCCTCGATGAAGAATTCAGTCGCTGTTCTTTTGCTGCTGATCAGTTTCTTCACACTGACGTCCGTCGATTTCTTCAATTTGCCTTTAACACGAATCGATAGTTGAATGCTACATGTTTAGTAAACCGGAGTGACAAACCGTATTCAGTGGTAGTAGAGATGGCAGATGAGAGCGTTGGAAAAAAGAATAGGACAGATGGGAGAGTGGAAGGGATGGAATGTATGGAAAGCATAGATAGAGAGCAGAAAAAGAAAGGATCACCAAGTGGCGGTTTCCTTGGTTGCAGTGCTTAAAGTGTGCCTGGACAGTCATGAACGGCGTCCATGCACTTTTTAAAATCTGAGCACCGTCCTGCGGCTCCTGCCACTTATTGGCCAGCACTGACTGAAAAGCTAAGGGGTGTCCAGGCACTTTGTGGAAAGGTAATGGGCGTCCAGGCACTTATTTTCCACACTTTAAGCACTGCTTGCCTGTTAGATGCTGATGTATCAATAACGGAATGAATAAATTTATTAATGAAAAAAGAATAAAAATCATTTGATGAATGAACGGGTGGAACGAAAGATCGAGTGAGGGAGTAAATAAAAATGAGCATAAAAGGCAAAGAAATGACCTTATACATGTAGGCCTACCTTTCCAGATTTCCGTATGTTGAAAGGATTCAATGCGACTCTCCAGATTAAGATCCGAACATAATATCTCGCAATTCTTCAGCCGAAAGCCGGCCGTTTGAAGTTCATCTATGCAAACAATCAGCACATTCAGCAGTGTAATATCGGTCAAAATGGTTTTTTGACGGTGGTCTGAACTGTGACAGCTTCGCTAAGTCACAGATTTGTCTAAAATGCTGTCATGGGCGGAGTTTATCAGGGGCTATGGGGGCTAAGCCCCCCTAAGAAGGCCCAGATTCATTGTTTACGATAAAAATGGTAGGCCTATCTTTTCCCGGGGTTAACCCCCAGAAGGCCCAGACTCCAAAATATATTCGGGGGAAATGGCTCTTTTCACGAAAGAAACTTCAATCGAATGACTAAAGAAAGTACACTTTTTTGGCCGAGAAAATCAAAAATATTGTGGTTTTGATGAGATTTCGACCCGATCACTAAAAAAGTCATCAACTTTTTGACCCATAAAAAAGTACTTTTCGGCGCCGCATGATCTGGTCTAAGTCTCCGCCCCAACAAAACCCTAAGTTTTTAGATCCCCAAGAACTGAAAAACTCCGCCCATGAATGCTGTTGCTTTTCTAAAACACCACGGCTTTTCCTGATATATATATTATATAAACTTTTGTGTCGTCCTATATATATATATATATATATATATATATATATATATATATATATATATACTAGCTGGGATACCCGGCGATGCCCGGGAATTTTATGTAAATAGCCGCGAAGCTACGCCGACGGAATGGAAGTAGGAAAAGTTTGGGTTTTCGGGCCCCCACCATGGCCCCTCCACTGGCTGGACTTGACGATCTTCTGTCTACATGCACCATTTCATATCAACAGCTGCAAAGCTGCAAAAACATTTAGCCCCCAATTTTTTCCCGCCCCGTACAGCACCCTGCCCCCACCAGGGCCATGCCGGGCGAGGTGTGTGTTGGTTTGGGGCGAGGTGGTCCCGGTGGCACCATATCGAGTTGCAACTTTTCCAGTGAATAGCTGTGAAACTATGGGGATGGAATGGAAATAGCAAAAGTTTGTGTTTTCGCACCCCCACCGTGGACCCCTGGTGGGAGAGATTGACCAACCTCTTAACTGGATGGACCTGACGGTACTCTGTCTAGATGCAAAGTTTCAGATTAATATTTGGAAAAATGCAAAAAAATTGGTCCCCGAAAAATTTCGCCCTACCCCCATAAACAACGCCCTGCCCCACCCGGCCCCTGCGGGGCGAGGTGTGTGCTGGTTGGTGGCGAGGTTGTCCCGGTGGCACCCTATCTAGCTGCAACTTTTCAGGTGAATAGCTGTGACACTATCGCGATGGTAAAAAATATGTTAAATGGAGTTTTCACCCCCTCCCCCCATTCTCCCGCTGGCGATAAAGATTCAGCAACTCCTCCACTGGGTGGACCTGACGGTCCTCTGTCTAAATGCAAAATTTGACATCAATAGATGGAAAAAAATTCGCCCCCCCCAAAAAAAAAATCTTCGCCCCCCTAAACAACGCCCTGCCCCACCCGGCCCCTGCGGGGCGAGGTGTGTGTTTGTTGGGGGCGAGGTGGTCCCGGTTGCACCCTATCTAGCTGCAACATTTCAGTCAAATAACTGTAAAATTGTGGCGATGGCATACAAATAGGAAAAATGGAGCTTTTAGGCCCCCCAATTCTCCCTCTGGTGGTAGAGATTTGGCAACTCGTTTACTGGGAGGACCTAACGGTCCTCTGCCTAAATGCAAAATTTGACATCATTAGCTGCAAACAAATTCTTTTCGCCCTCCCCCCCAAAAAAAATTCCCCCCAGCCTGGCCATCATGGTGTTAGAAATTCGCCAACCCTTCCACTTTTTAAGTCTGATGGATCCCTGTCTAGGTGCAAAGTTTCAGATCAATAGCTGCGAAACTGTGGACGTGTATTCTGGACAAAGCCACATACATACATACATTTCCACATACATACATACATCCTTTCTTATATATATATATATATATATATATATATGGTCGTCTTTACATTTTCTAATAAATAATTTCAACAAAGGACCAGATCATAATCAAATTTGTACCAGTATCTTTCATTTGACGTATACATGTATGCACTGACAAAGTAGCCTATTATAAAGAAAATTTAATATGAAGCCGTTACGGAGATAGCGCATTTTGAAAACGGTGAACGAACTTTCGTGTCACCCTATATCCTAATATAATTTTATATGTCGCTTTCTCTGACGAGCTCTAGCTTTTGTAAAAGTGGTGTACGGTTTTACAATGTTCTGTAATTTTCGCATAAAGTGGCATATGCTTTCGTATAATTTTATGGTGTAGTGCTTTGCAGCGGCGCCCGCAGACGTACGCACTTAGGCCTACGCAAGTGCGTACAGCGCTGAAGGCTAAACATTTTTAAAAAATAAATTACAAACTGAAGCGTAGGCCTACATGTAAATATTATAACCTGTGTAATTCTTATTCTAATGAATCTATCTGTTGTCTACTTTTTACCCGGACACAGTGTATATTTATATTCTCCTCGGATCCGATTTCTTCTCTATAGCGCTGTTAACATAATACACACAATAGGCAGTGCCGGTGTCACGAAATAGAGTATCCCCCGTATTAAAAGTATCCCCCAAAATGAGGAAAAGCCGAAAAAAACACTTAGGCTACGCGTGCTTTTATTTTTGCAAATTAATTTTCATCTGCTTTGTTTTGAACAATGACACTAACATGTAGGTTTATTCCTACTAGATATTTTGTTTTGCTTTGTTTTTATAGCACTTAAAACGTTTAAAACACTTTAAAACACTCGGAGACACTAAATAAATTCGAGTTGCCTTTCTCTTGGCATTGCTTAGGTCACTTAAAACAATTAGAGCCACTTTAAATTTTGATTAGAGTATAATTGTTTTAATTATACACATTTTTCAAAAAATGGGATAGAATGGTTTATCCCCCCGGATAGTCTAGACTGGTTAATTCCATCCGGGGGGATAGATTAATCCATCCCACCGGATAGCTTTAGGGGGGATACTCCTTTTCGTGACACCGGTGTGGCGTGTAAATACACCGTGATTAAAAAAAAACGTAAGCCAAATTGTTTTTCATATATCTCTAATGCCTGATAGCATATCACGCTAAAAATTTTCCAAATATTTAGAGAATTGGACCAAGAATATGATTCCACAATTTCATGAGATAAAGTTGAACGGATAAAAAGATATGAATATTTAAACTTCATATGGCGAAATTGCCGTTTACAAGCAATTTTCTGTCAGATTCAGTAAAGTGTAAGTCAAACTTTTTCTCTTATCTCTAATGCCTAATGATCAATCATTCTAAATTTGTCCAGATATGTAGATAATTGAACTAGCAATATGACCCCAACAGTATGATTTGATTATTTAATTAAATAAGATGCTCAAAATGTCATCCTCCAGCTTGCACGCAAGCCTTGAGGCGCTGGCGCCATTAGGCAACAGCATCGTCGATTATCCTCTGGTCCAGGCCATCCCACACTTCCAACAAGCGTTGCTTCAGATCGCTTATATCATGGATTGTTGTCTGGTAGACTCGGTCTTTAATTATGCACGCTCCACACTTTATATTCCGTAAAACTTTACTCCAGGATCACTGAAGACCAAAATTGGGAACTATCAGGCATCAAAACTGCAGCGAACACCATAACATATTTGCTGAAAACTGAAATTTCCGGAGATGAAGTTTAAATATTCATATCTTTCTATCCGTTCAAAAAAAATTTACATGATAATTTGGAATTGTATTCTAGGTTCAATTTTCTAAATATCTGGAAACTTTTAGTATGATTAATTATCAGGCATTGGAGATATAATAAAAACAGTTGAGCTTACTTTTTTCATTGAATCTGACAAAAAAATTGCTTGTAAACGGCAATTTCGGCATATGAAGTTTACAGATTCATATCTTTTTTTTTTATCCGTTCAATTTTATCCCATGAAATTTTGGAATCATATTCTTCATCCAATTATCTAAATATTTGGAAAATTTAGCGTGCTATGTTATCAGGCATTAGAGATATATGAAAAACAATTTGGCTTACTTTTTTTTGAATCACGGTGTATGTTCGGCATGAAATGTTGTCCGACTCCGCCCACTTCCGTTGGCAAGACGGTAGCCTATTTCATGCGGCCTACGTATGAGATATTGTCCGGCATGAAATCGTGTCCGACTCCGCCGTTATATGTATCCCGCTTGTCGAAGCAGTACTTCGCGAGATATTGTCCGCTTAAAAGGTAATATTATCAATACCACTTGCCAAAAATATTTTTGTCATAAGACTTGAGAATACAAGGATGTGAACAGTGGAATTATTGTTGAAAAGCACCATGTTTGTAGTTGCCATTTCGATGGGTTCCACGACAACTGGTCCACCGACAACTCGTCCAACGACAACTCGTCCACGGACAACTGGTCCACCGACAACTCGTCCACTGAAATAGAAGCCGGATTATTGAGAAAACGCTTGGGGAATAGAAGCTGGATGAAGGTTTTTACAGGTGAAATAGAAGCTGGATTCATGAAAAAATGCTTAAGGAATGGAAGATGGATCAAGTTTTTGTTCGATCTGAAATAGAAGCTTGATGCATGTTGAAACACATGATGAAAATCATCAATTCAGCTTCTATTTAAGCAAGGAAACCATTAGACTTTTTTTCATAAATCCAGCTCCTATTTCGTAAATAAAGAACTTTCATCCAGCTTCTATTTCCCAAGCGTTTTCTCGATAATCCGGCTTCTATTTCAGTGGACGAGTTGTCGGTGGACGAGTTGTCCGTGGACGAGTTGTCGGTGGACGAGTTGTCGTGACACCATTTCGATGACCCTATTTCTATTTTTAGATAGAATTTCCCATCGTAAAACAGGCCAAGTGGTTATGAGTAGAGGCGTATGTAAATATGGGCAAAATCTTTAAAAGACTTGCAGTCTTCATAAATGCCTCATCTAATTTACCGCTCCATAGTTGTGTTTATCTGAAGTAATCCATTGATTCGGTTTTCTAAATTATTATATAAGCCCCATTCAGCATTAGGCTAATCTTTTTTATATCAAATTGGCTCATATGGTACTCGCACAATTTTTTAGCGCTTTATTATTAACATATTTTAGCGTACCTTAAAACCCCTCATAATAAACATAATTATTATGAGGGGTTTTAAGGTTTTCAGAGAACATAATTATTTAGTATGGTTTTTATTTCGATAATTTAAGCAAATTCCCAAAACATCACGGCTTTTGATGTGGTTAGGGCTACTGCCATGCCCAGATTAGATTAAACTTTATGCATTCCCTGTGTGGTGGGTATTTGCAAATGCCATGGGGCGTAGACGTCTTCACGGTGTTTTAAGAAGAACTCACCCGTTCAGGCTTCATCCCTACTGATTTTCCAAGTATTGACGCACTCTGTTCTAGGGGCTTGCTCTGCTCTTTTCCGCTCTATCCTCTTAAATCCTTTTCACATTCTTCACTACCTCCTCCCTTCCCATAAGTTGCTTCATACAATGCTCGAACCTGCCCACCTAATGCACACACTAGAGTTGAATCTTATGCCAAGAGCTTTGTTATGAGAATATTGTATGACTTTAATTGCTTAAATGTTTCTATAATTTATTATTGTACAAACTACTATGCGCTTGCTTGTGGTCTGATGAACAATATTCTTACTTCGACTGACTGACTTACTTACTAGCAGCCTACTTAATGATAGCCATTGTAAGCCTACAGTGCACCTGGGTTAGAACTCTCCAATACGGTTTCACTACAATTGGTCAACAGACAACTCGTCTAACGGCAACTCGTCTACAGACAATTGGTATAACGACTAGTATTGATGAAATAGAAGCTATTTTTATGAGAGAAAATAACTAAATAGTTTTCTAGCTTTAATGGAAGCTGGATTGATGATTTTCATTCATGTATTTCAACATGCATCCAGTTTCTACTTCAGATCTAAAAATACCTTCTATTTCTCGCCCGTTATTTTTGTCATTCCAGCTTCCATTTCAGATATAAAAATACCCTCATCCAGCTTCCATTACTTAAGCGTTTCTTCGTCAATTCAGCTTCTATTTCAGATCTAGAGAAGCCTTTATCCAGCTTTTATTTCCCACGCGTCATTTTCGTCATCCAGCTTCTATTTCACATGTAAAAGAACCGTCATCTAGATTACACCTATCTTGCGTTTTTTCATCAATCCAGCCTCCATTTCACCTATAAAAGAACTTGCATACAGCTTCCATTTCTTAAAGCGCTGGGTGTCTGTAGACCACTTGTCGTTAGACGAGTTGGCTGCAGACCAGTTGCCGTGACACCCTCCAATACAAATAAATTATTGCTACAAATATTGTAGCATGTGTAGGCTGCGTTTAGCAGTTTTAAACAGTTATTTGGCCCCGAGTTTTAATCGCCAATGTTTCAAGTTTCAAGTTTTTTATTGATCCATCAACGTTTGTTTGTTTGTATGTGCACTTGTTATAGCGCCCCTTCAAGCTCTCTCTACTCAGAGGCGCTCCCGATGCAGAGCGGACACTGCATCGGAGTTTCACGCCGAAGCGCTGAGCAATTGTGAGTGAAGGACTTGCCCACGGTCCTTATGCGGTGAGGTGGATTAGAACCTCGGACCTTCCGGCTCCAAGGCAACGACGCCACCACTAGACCACCGCGCCCCACGTTGTCCGAAGATAGGCCTGTTGTTTCAATAGAATATTCAATTCTGAAAAAAAAGTACGCGGAGAAGCACGTGGCTAGGTAATGAGTGATTATTATGGAAGAGTCTTAGTTAATTAAACGCAAATAAATAGTCTGTGTTTCTTTTCCCTATTTCTCGTAATTATAGCTCCCAATTTTTATGGGACGTTGGAATTATTATCTTTTGTATTTAGGTCTTTTTCGGAAACGCTCTGTGGTTAATAACAAGTTCTTAATATAGATGTCGATGTCTATTATTAGATGGACAGGTATGGTTGTGTTGGAATGATTATCTTTGCTATTTTGTGTCTTTCCCGGACAAGATCTCACGGTTCTATTAATACTTTTGTTTGACAGTTGCTGTCTGACGTCAGCGGTCACGTTAACCAATGACAGTATGTTTCGGACAATATTTCATGCCCGGACACATTTTTCATACCACACCGGCGCTAAGGTACCCCCCCCCCAAAACAATATAACTTGGGGTCCCCATACCTTGAGCTGTCATCTCAGCAAAATTTCTCATAATAAGCTTATAAGTGCTGAAAGACATAAATGTAGGCTGTAGTGTAAGACTTCAATAAAATAATGTCCCCTCCTAATTGTTAAATTTTTTGGAATTTCCACGCTGTAATTGTAGAATTTTAAGCTGTCATCTTTACAAAATTGCTCATTTTTTAATGCTGTTAGTCGTGGTTTAGGACTTCAGAGTGTCCCCTCTCCATTGTTTAAATTTGTCCGATTTGCCAACTTTAATGGTAGCATTTATAGGCTGTCATCTTAAAAAATTGATTATTATTGATGGACAGTGGATGATACTTATGAAATATTTCTGAAATATTGGGGATACAAGGACTCCGTCCCAACCACAATTTGTGGGGCCATGCCCCGTCCACACCCCAGGTCTCTCCTGTGGTTGCGTAATATATTTATTATTTTGTATGCTTTGCGTTGAAACATAATTCGATGCATGGTTTCAGGAATGAACCGTCATGAAAGGTATAATTACCAGCTACATTTGAGGCCCCTTGCAAACTTGAGATCAGACACGTACCATGGAACCCTATACAAGGTTTAATGTTTGGGCCTCACGCAGGTTTTATTTTGGAGCCTCATCCAATTAGCAATTACAATAAGATACAATTTATAAATGATGTGTTTGAGAAAGTGGACGAAACTGCCTGAGTTAGTTTAAATGGCTATACTTACGTCCAAAATCAGTATGGCCGGTATGACGTTTGAATTAGGTATGCTATGGCAGTAAGGTTAGTTGAGGCATGCACCAGACCGGATCTGGAGCCTCAAATAAATGCGCCGGTTTAAGAAATATACATGTACAGTCACAAATAGGCATAATGACCAGCTAAATTTGAGGGGCCCCTGGGGCCCCTTCAAACTCGGGGGCCCCGAATGGGGGGTATGGGGGTGCTAGCGCCGGCACTGACAATAGTCCTAATAGAATGGATGATTGCCTCGAAGAATTGTACAATAAAGAGGTTCGTTGAGATATATTACTCAAAAGTTGTACTGAACCTTCTTCGCTTTGCGTCTTCTTTTTGTCCGCGGGGTTCAATGCATCGGCGTCCTCATTTTCACTTTCGGTCGAAATCCTCCGGTTGTCGAGACTCGACAGCTGGTCTTTGAGCTTCAGCTGGAGTTTCAGCGCATCATCGTATAAACCCTTCATGACTCTTAACTCGCTTTCGAGTGACAAAGTTCTCCTTCGATATATGATCACTTCCTCCTCCAGTTCCTTTATCCTTCGACTGGCTTCGTCCAACTGCCGCGTCAGCTTGACCTCGTTGCTCTTTGGCAGATCAAGGTTACCTAAAAACACAACATAACAGCATAACCGTCGTTACAATAATTATTGTCTTTAGCTCATTGGAGCTTCACTAAAACTTGTTAACGGGAGTTTACAGTTTCAACTCAAGTCCGACAAGTCGAGATAGGTTGGCGCTTTGTCGAGCTGCAAAGGAACTATAGTCGAGCCCCATTCTCTCTTCAAACTGGATGTGCTACTAACATGGGCCGAGCTAACACGCAACAAAGGACGAATCGGATAGGGATTCAAATTTGTCAGTTAATTTCTTTTGTTCTCATGGGCGGAGTTTATCAGGGGCTAGGGGGGGCTAAGCCCCCAAGAAGGCCCAGATTCAACTTTTTACCATAAAAATGGTGTTCTTTTTGGGGTTAGCCCCCTAAGAAGGCCCAGACTCGGGGTTAGCCCCTCCCCCCAAGAACGGAAACCAAATTCCGCCCATGTTTGTTCTCTCATTAAGTACTTGCACTATATGCAAACACACGTGTACTACATACAATGTACGACAGGTATATAGGCTACATGTAGCTTAGCGCTCATTATGGTATAATGCAGGGGTTATTTTAAGGAAATTTCTCAACTGCACATATTTATCAGAATAGCATCCTATATCGGGTAGATTGGTCATTATTGAGACTAAGGCCTTATTATTATTATTCTTCTTATTATTATTTATTATTAGGCCCCTATTAATATTCTTTTTAGTAGTAATTTATTATTATTATTTTATTATTATTAATATTATTATCATTATCATGGTAATGTAACTGGCTAAGTTTATAAACCTACTTCTCCAAAGAGCAGTGTTTAATCTAGTCTCCCTCCGCTGGAGGAAATCAGGTTTCTGGAGGGAGAAAATCGAGTGTCCGAAGGACTCTCATGAGGCGCGTAGCGCCGAGACGAGTAGGGGGAGGAGTATGGGGAGGGGATGCGCCCCTCCCCATAATTTTTTTTTGAATTTTTACATTCCAATCGTACCATTTTAAGGTGTCATCTTAACAAAATACCTGTACTTTTCAGAGCTTCATCAGAAATTTTTTGAATTTCAACATTCCAATGGTACCATTTTAAGGTGTCATCTTAACAAAATACCTTTACTTTTCAGAGCTTCATCAGATTTTTTTTTAAATTTCCACATTGCAATGGTAGCATTTTAAGGTGTAATTTCAATAAAATAGGCTACCTGTAATTTTCCAGAGCCTCATCAGAAACTTTTTGAATTTCCACATTGCAATGGTAGCATTTTAAGGTGTCATTTCAATAAAATAGGCTACCTGTAATTTTCCAGAGCCTCAGCAGAAACTTTTTGAATGTCCACATTGCAATTGCAGCATTTTTAGGTGTCATCTTAACAAAATACCTGTAATTTTCAGTGCTTATAAGAGTGGGCTAAGACTTCAATAAATATGACCAACACGTAACAAATATTTGGGGTGGGGCTATTTCCACACTATAATCAGGCGCGGATTCAGGGAGGGCGGAGCCGGCGTACGCCCCCCCCTAAACCTGCAGTTCTCAAACTAAACTGACCTAAAACTAATATAATTGCAATTTGGGAATAGGATGTTTGAAGTAGCTGGACCGGCAGAATGGAGCTCTCTTACCGGAGCTTTCTTACCTACTTACCTGAGTTGCTAGCAGACGTTGCCTCTGTGACCAATGACTTTTGCCGTGACGTCATTCACAAAGTTCATGTACATACAAAATTTACGTAAATAGAAATTTGTCAATTAAAAAAATATGTCGAGTGGTCCGCCGTCAAAACGGCTTAAACAAGCAGTTTTATCATTCGCGAATAAGCCGACTGCCGTTGGTAAGACATAAGCCTATCTTAGGCCTAAATCTCAGAAGATGGCATATGATTATCATTATAATTTTGAAATTCGTCGTGCTGATTATAGCCGCCGAAAGCGTTCAGCTGCCGATATTATATGGACAAAAGCAAAACAAGAATATAGAACTAGGCCTACTCATATAATCATTCTCTTAACGCTCAGTGGCGTGCGATCCATGGATGAGGCGCATCCCTTGCTTATTGAATCTATTCTTATACAAATACTAGCGTATTCAATTTCTATCATTACTATGTTAATTATCGTATGATAAATTGGCATCGACTATATTATTTTTACATACATACAAACATACATACATACATACATACATACATACATACAATCATACATACATACATACATACATACATACATACATACATACATACATACATACATACATACACACATACATACATACATACACACATACATACATACATAGGCTACATACATACATACATGCATACTATAATAATTAGGCCTATAATACCCCCTCACCACTGCGCCGAACAAATGCATGTATGTGTGTGGGCTTATATGCCTATGTATGTATGTACTTATGTTTGCTTCTACACGCATGTATGTAGGCCTATGTATGTACATGTATATGTAGGGGAGAGTCTGCACCCTTGATCCTATTTTGCAATTTTTCTCATTTACTAAGATTTTGTTAACATTTTTTAATTTGGCTCGAATGTATGTAATAGACAATTTTATTTCCAATGTAAGGCTGCATTTATTGTTTTATAATTCCATCACATTTAAATGTTATGTGACAAAAACGAAGGGTACCCATATGGGATCAAGGGTGCATACATGTATGCACCCTTGATCCCATATGCATGCACCCTTGATCCTATATGTGTTCTCTTGATTCCAGTGCTGGTTTAAGTGAACAAATATGCTTTGCCATTTGCATATAATATTTTAATGTTGAATACAAAAGAAAAGTAAATTAGACTTTATTCTAGTAAACAAGATGACACTACCGACATGCAATACTTAACATACATGGGCAAACAATTCTTTAAACAGCTAATTAGCAGTCAAACACTAACAGTTACTTGTAGGCTATAAAAAAACCTAGGTTTACTGAAGACAATGAAATCAAAAGCTTAAACAAGTTGAAAATCAACATTGGACATGCATGAATATTCAAACATTAACCCAAGTTAAAAGCAGTGACCGAGAATGGAAATGTGATCTGTCGACCAATGCACTTTGTTCCCCCATTATGATCGGATCAGGAAGTTTCTTAATTATGATATCTTCAAGTGGAATCGAATAGGATCTCGAGTTCTCAGGGATAACAAATCTGTCCAGTTCATGCCGATCAAACTTGGATGCCTTTTTGTCAAGATAGGTGACGTCCACTTCTCAGTCTTCAGAAGCAGGGTTCACTTTTGTCTTCCGCGCATAATTATCTCTTCAAGGTCATTAAATTGATTCCAGTCCTCTTTGCAACACCATAGACTGTTTGGCCTTTGAGGACTTCTGCCACAGCTGTATGCATGTCTTCTTCTGACATCTGACCTCTTGGTGGCCTATCTGTCTTACGCCCTTTGTGTTAAACCATTTTCAGGTGCTGCAACAATCAGTACAAATTATGTTAATAACTTATATTTTATTATATTTTTACTGTAGGCCAAGTCTAAAAAGCATCAGCTTAACTTTTAACAGTTTAGCATAAATGAACAATAAATAATTTTTCTATGCATTATTATTATGCACCCATGATCCCATGATCAATGCACCCTTGATCCCATAGGATCAAGGGTGCATACGCACATAGAGATCAAGGGTGCAACACACCACCATGTTCAGAAAAATCATCATAACTTTTTCTAGACATCATCTGCAACCACGCACAGTTGTTCGAACGATACTTAAACGAAATATACGCAAATCGACACCAAAGACGTTACTTACCTAGCACAAATATCGAAACTATGAGGTTCGTCAAAATGGTCAAAAATTTACTTTTCACGTCCAAAATCAAACTTTTGCTATAAAAATAAAACAACGCCTTGTTTACTTTCTGAAACACAGCTGTGGATGTTGAATGCGTATATGTAATAGTCTAGTTCCCTGCCCGGCGATAATAAGTAAGTAAGTACGGAGAAAACTTATTAGGATCAAGGGTGCATTAGGATCAAGGGTGCATACTTTCCCCTATGTATGTATGTATGTATGTATGTTTGTAGGCCTATGTATGTATATATGTATGCATGTATGTAGTATTTACGCGCCCCCTAACCAGAAATCCTGGATCCGCCCCTGATAATAGTACCATTTTAAGGTGCCATTTTAGCAAAATAACTCCATTAGACTATTCAGTACTGATAAAAAGTGTTTTAGGATTCAATATAAATTATAATTACAATAAAAAAATCTTTATGTATCGAGTTCAGCAGCTCAGTTCTCCGGTTTTTGAGTTATTCTAATGCATAAATGCAGACATGAATATAATAGTAGCCTATAGCCTATACGCAGACTTTTCAGCACTATATCAGTTTAACCCTATTTCGCAAGATGGTCCTGAATTGCTGACCAGGACGTACTTTCTGAAATCATATTTAATGGTACACAAACCAACCAAGAACTAATAAATTGCCGGTACCAAATTCAGGTACCGGTGGTAGCCATGTGTAGTAATGATGTTGTTTTTACGTTTTACTATAATTTTATGTGTTCGAATAGGCCTAATAGGACCAAACATTTTGAAATTTTACAGTTTAAAATTTGAAAGATACCACTGGTGAGAAGCCATTCAGTTGTACAAAAGTAGTATTTGTACAGATATTAGCAGTAAGTTATTCTCATGTCAGCAGGATTGTGTCATATATTATGAAAGTAAATAATAACATTATAACCATTAACCATACAATAATTATAATTAATTAACAGTATTACAGTATATTATAACCAGGGATCCCGTCCTAAAGAAAAAGGAACCGGAACGCCGGACACTCACGACTAGGGGGTCTACCGACAACGGATTTTAGGGCAATTGCTGCTGAATAGAGCCCGTTTTAGCCACTTCATTTTACTAATTTTGCTATTTTTACCACTGGATTCTTAGACGTTCTGTGATAAGTAATCTCTTTCTCATCCACTATTTATTTATGCGGAATTCCTTAGAGCCAACTCGTTTCACCCGGATTCTTCATTGCACTTTGAGCTACTTAGGTTACCGATAAAAATTACTGTGTAGGATACTGGTAGGCCTACTTCCATATTATTAGGGCCTGCCATGAAATAATCAGACTGCTTATTATTTTTAGCTAAACATGGAGTCAAAAGCAATGCATGAAAATAATAATAGTTGTAGGCTATGGACTACTGTTATTATGCAATGTGTCTGGCTTCTATAGGCGATTATTGACACGGATTAGTTCTCTCAACTTTATAGTCTGTGCACATCTGACACTACTACACTAGCACTATGCAAAGATGCAAGACGAAAATAATGAAACGAAATATTCCAGTTAAGAAATAACACACTGAAATAAAATTGTCAGTAGTTGCATAGACAATAGCAAAAGCCATTAAATTCAGTCAAATATTTTCCGCATGTGATAGTAACGTGGCTCTTCTCGGTCCTCGCATTTCCTGGACTGATTTTCAAATGCGCCACGGTGACCGACAGCCAACCATTTCTTCACATACGGAAGCGGGTTGAAGTCCTGCAAGGACGGCCCAACAAGTTTCACAAAAATTAATTTGGATAAACGGTCAACACCTAGCCTATTCCGAAGAGGCGTACATATTATGTTCATTGTACTGAAGCCACGTTCGGCATCCGCTGATGTTACAGGGATTGTGCTGACAGCGAAATTGATATCCGTCATGTCATCAGGTATACTGGAACCCCCATTATCAATGAAATCTCGGAAGCCTCTACGGGTCTTATCAACGTCGACACGCAGTCTCATGCAAAGTTTGGCAAGTCGCTGTTCACCGTCGTTCCAGGGTGTTGTCACGTCCGCTGGCCACGAGTGTTTGTTCAGCACCTGCAACTGATGACACAATAATGGATATTGGTTTTATTATCTCTAATGAACTAAGAAGTAAAAAGAAACACATAGGCCTAGACCTAATTGCCATATCAATAATCAATCAATCGACAACAATTATATAATTAGGCCCTATAGCATTCCTTCAAGATCCTTACTCAGAGGGGCTCCCAATCGAAGCGCGATCAAAAAAGAGAAGTCTTGAAGAGACCATAAAAAGGAACCCAAAGAATCAAGGGGTGGCAAGCAGAAGCCAAGATTAGTCGGAGCTCGATCGTATACTGAACAATGAATGAAAAGAATCTACAATGGATGACAGGGCCTTTCACGTCGCACAACCGAGTAGACTATACAGTAGTCTTCTTGCACATAGGTCATAGGCTTATCCAGAAAGACAAGCAACCACTTAAAATGTAGGAGATATCTCTAGTTGATTCCTAGCAATATCACTTGAGCTGGCAATAGTAGACATTGTGTAAGCATCCAAGACATAGCTTGCTACAGACAATAAGCTATAGGCCGCCTATAGACCTAAATTAGTCTAGCTACACATTTCCGAAGCTTGGACTAGGCAAAAAATTGTAGGGGCCTATAATATTCATCACATAATGGATTAAGTAAGGATTTCAGTGTAACTGAAAGTTCATGAAATGCAGAAGGACCTATCATAATTATAGGCATAGGCCTAATTATATGTAAGTTTAGTCGTTACCTGTGAAATTAGTTCTTCAAATTCTGATTTATTCCGGGATGACTGAGCTGTGTTCTCAGCAGAAACGTTGGAAGCAATAACCGTATAAAGGCGACTACGCAAGTTATCGGCCAGACTCTGAAGAAACTGATTGCGCTCAATCGCAACCTGTTTGCGACTTCCAATCCTGTGTGAAATTATTTGGACATTGCGATATTTCTGTTCAGCAACACCATCGACTGATTCCGTAATGTGCAGTGGATGCTCTTCTTTCATTTTCTCCAGTGCACGTATTGTGCGATTCATCACTTGATACGCACGTGAAAGTGTGATATCGTCTCTCTGCAGCTCTTGTGAAATATTATTGAGTTCTTGCAAAGCGTCTATCATCAATCCCAGGTTAAGCACGAATGCCTCAGATGCCAAAGCATCTGCAAGTCCGCGGTACTGCTGCCGCTGCGTATTGTCTCTACGCGCATGTGTAGCCTAAATGTATCATGTGTAAAAAATGTAAGCGGTAACGGAGTTATTAATTTTTTATATGTCTCGAGTCCCGATCGACAACATAAAAATGCTAAAATACACATAATTCTGCATCCCTTGACCAATTGTTATGATTTTGGTGTCATATGATTAGAATTTATATATATATAGGCTTGCTAAAACATATGGAGTCATTTTAACTTAGAAATAAAAATATCGTTGGCGCTATAAATTAATGGAGTCATCCAAAAGGAGAATGAGACAGAGGGTTTACCTATGTGTATAGGCCTACATGGACTCTGCATGACTAGGGCTGAGCTCAACATGAGCGCAGAGAAAATTATACGAAATAAAAAACGACGCCGTACATGCAAGAATTATTTTATAAAAAGGAACCGGAACGGCGTTCCGGTCGTCAAAAAAGGAACCGGAACGGCGTTCCGGTGCGTTCCGGTCCGACCTGTTCCCTGATTATAACAGTTCACGTAATACGATGATGTAGACAGCAACTAAGCTAAGCGTTATTTGGCTTGCATCAAACAGCTCGTTTGAATTATGCCATGTCTTTATCTCTAGACTTTTTTTCTTGTATTTTATGCCAAATTGCCAATAGGCCTATAGAGTTGTCAATAGAAATTTAAAGTTAGATTCACGGCAAAAATGTCTTATAATCTTGTTTGTTACATTTAGTTTAATTAAAATATATTATATTGGCTACTTACATTGTTTATGCGATTGTGTGTAAAAAAAGTAACTGCACAAAACCTGATTTTCAACTGCACAAATTCGTTTTCCAACTACACACTTTGTGTCCAGCTGCACGTTAAAATAACCCCTGGTATAATGGTACTTATGCAAGGGCGATTAGTCGATGCGTGATTATGGCGCACGTGTTGAAAATGTTCGCTGGAAACTAAGTCTTGTAATGCTGATGCTATAAGTATAATATAACAGAGAGAGACAGAGAGAGACACAGAGATAAAAGAGAGACAGAGAGAAAGAGAAAGGGGAGAGAGACAAACAGAAAGACAGATAGGCAGACAAACAGAGAGAGAGTGAAAAAGTGAGAGACAGACACAGACACGGAGACAGAAAGAGACAGAGAGACAGACAGTCAGAGACAGACAGACAGACAGAGACAGACAGAGAGAGAGAAAGAGAAAAACAGAGAGACATACTCTGAGAGAGACAGAGAGAGAAGGAAGGATTGGCCCTGGACAGGCCCGCAAACAAACATTGCGTGTATTTATCTATGTGTTTATGCATGTATGTATTTACATATATGTAGGCCTACGCATGTATTCAAAATTACACGATCATACATTTGTAAACACTTTTGTTATTTCTATTTGTCTTTATTTAAATTTGCGCATAGGCATACAGCCTCAAGATTGTTTAGGGCCCGTGGCTGCTCTGCCCAGGAGTCCGGAATGCATTTAATGAAATTACACATGGAATTTGATCCAAGGAACACCCGCAACCAATAGCTTTCGCCAATGACATTTACTGCGTTATGAATATTCAACATTTACTGCATCATAAATATTCATTAGGTCATCTGGGTCACGTTAGTTCGGTAAATAGCAAAAAATCTGTTGTAAAAGTGATTTCTGTTCAACTCGATTAAGCTGCGAAATGTCAGATTTCATAAAAAAAGTTGCCGTCAGAGTACACATACAGGTTGTTGCAATTCACTGGCGAATACGCTAACGTGCCATGGAAAGTAGCCTACTTATGAAGCGATCTTTCATGTTAATCTCCTTACCGTGGACGGTAGGTAATCCGAAAAATGAAGCGTTCCTACGTTTTATTAAAAAAACTATTTCTTGCTGATAATGATGAATTGCGATAATCCTGCAGTTCAGAAATTTTAATTGTCGCATTTAAGAAAATGGAGCAGTTTTAATCAATTAAATTTCTATTTAAATAAGAAATTATTGTCTTCAATCCAATTTCAGTTTAGGTGTGTTAGACACCCTTTTTTCTTGTGTAAAGTTCCTTAATAAACAATCCAATTTCTAACACGGACTTTCCATTCTAAAATAGCCTATACAATATACATCAAGTTCCTACTGACTTAACACCGCCTCGTTCGTAAGAATCACGTTTTTGTTCCAAATTTACTTGCACACACGCAATGTAACTAGATCACAATATCACTTACATGCATTAATTACGATAACTCTTTGCATACCGTGTTATATGCTTCATGAAGCGAATTATTTCTAAAAACCATGAAGTTTCGAAGCTCATATTCGTTCTTCTTACTTCTGGCTAGAGGCCTAACATGAATATTCATTAGGCAAATTCAAGCTCATTGTCTGATTGGTTGCAGGACTCCCTTGAATCAATTTCCATGTGTATTTTCATTAAATGCGAACGGCATAAATGAAGACATTAGAAGAAAAATAAATGCCTGGAAACCACGACTATAAACATAACGAGCAACCAAATGGTAGACATGCATGTACGTTCACCTGAACTGATGCCTTCGTTGTTTGCAGACTTTGACTCATCGATTCGTTCAACGATCCAGTAATAATTTTCACTGAGCGCCTGCCTCAGGACCAGGAAAGCTTCATCATTGGTGCTGGATAACAGCTGATCGAGTAGGGCTCTGCATCTGTCCTGCTTGGTCTCTTTGCTCATCACTACATCTTTCCGCTCGATGCTGATGACCCTCTTCTCAATCAGAAGGTCAAGGACGTCCTTTGGGTCAACTTCGGATACGAATGCCTTGTACATGTTGTTGACATCGTTGCGAATCCGTGAGTTCTCCGACTTGGAAGGACGACCGCCGCTTGCTACAATTTAAAAGGAAATTGAAGAAAAAGTGAAAGCTGTAATCGTAAGTGCACAGTAAATGTATAGCGCCAATTCACGGAAACTTATTTTAGGTGAACAGGCAAAAGGTCTTTAATAGCTACCTAAAGCAGAGGATTGCGGCATGGTTTTCCATGCTACGAAACGCGTGACCGTTCATGTTAAGCATTTTGACATCGGTGTAGAGACTTTAAGTTACCCCCATGCAGGGTTTTTTAACGTACAGTTATACACAAAATGTGCAGTTCTAAATGGATTTGTGTAGAAGCACGTCTGTACAGTTAAAACTAGCAAAAAGGTCATTGTCCACCGATTGAAAGTAATTTACCAAGGAGGATGGGAAAGGGGTTGTGCAGTTATAAAAATTCCTTAAAAACTGCCCTCCCCTATTTCAAGTTATTCCCGGTAATCTGAAATCGATTTCAGTTTACCCCTCCCACTTTCACATTACCCTTATATCTTAGAGGAGCGGCGCTTGGGGCTGCTAAGCGGATAGTAGGCTCCCTTGTAACGGCATGGCTGTGTTACGGCGCCATAGAAAAAATTTCATTATTATTATTTTTTTGCCCTGAGGTACTTCATTCCCCCAGGGACTTATGGACTATTATTAACTGAAGAATGATCGTCTGGTGGGTCAGGCCTCGTCTTCAGGGCGTGAGGCAAAAGTACCTTTGAAAGCGACCATTATTATTATTATTATTATTATTATTATTATTATTATTATTATTATTATTACCCTTCTGTGGCTTAACCAACGCGGTAATTCGTGTTTAAATAGAAGTTGGATTGATGACAAGAAACAGGGCTGTTTTTAAGGAATTTTTAGAACTGCACAACCCATTCTCTCCTTCCCGATCCTCCATGGTAAATTAATGACAATCGGAGGACTTCCCATCTTTCAAAAGTTCTATCCATCCTTCCAGCTTCTGTCTAAACAAACGTTTTTTAATCGACCCACCTTCAAAATAACAGTGCTTCCGATTACAAGCATTACTTTTCGCTACCGGTAATCCAACTTTTACGTATTACAGTTATTACTTTTATGTAGCCTATTATTGTTTTTATTACTGTTGTTATTTTGTTGCTGTCTGTTTATTTGTGCTTATGCATAACATAAGTATCTAAGTAAACACAGATATACATAAATATATATTTCTTGGGGGGGGGGGGGGTAACCTGAAATCTTATGGGGGCTAAATGAAATCGATTTCAGATTACCCCTGTGGTAATTTGATATCGATTTAATCCTACCCATCCCCCGGTAATCTGAACGGCGGAGAGGGGATAATGTGAAGTTGTCGTAATCTGAAATATTATTGACTCAACAAGATAGCAGGCTTCTAGCTTGAGCTTCCTTTGTTCCAAACAACTATTTAACAACAGTGAATTGTCAGATGCAGTCAACTGCATTTCGAGAATGATCTTTCCATCTCAATGTACTAAAATGGCATAAGAGTTTTGAAATTTTGTCGTTGAACTAGCTGATTAATGATTTCGGTAATTAAGGACACAGGCGTCGTTCATCAAAAATAAATTCAGTAGGGGCCTACGCATTAGAAAACCAACATGTTTTTTAGTAAACAAATCCTGTCTTCACCACCCAAGCAGTGTGAATTGGATCCTCTTCCAACCTTTCTACTCAAGACTTCCTGGATATTCTTCTCTCCTTATTACAACTGTCTGCAATCGTTCTCTCGTAGAAGGCATCTTGTCTTCACTGCAGAGCAGATCCATCCTGACCCCTGTTCTGGAGAGTGACGGACTCGATTCAACTGATCCAGGAAATTATAGACCTATAGAGAATGTCAGTTTATTATCAAAGCCCATGGAAAAGTTGGTTGCTATTATACAGCTCGTTGCGGCGTTGCCTAATTGGAATAAACAAAAAACCTACTTCCACCTAATCAGTGTGGGTTTAGAAAGCACCACTCAACTGAGACGCTGCTTCTTCGTTTTATTTCAGACATCTACGAGGCAGTCGACAGCGATCAGCTCACCCTTCTTGCTCTATTGAATGCCAGTGCCGCATTTGACGCTGTTGACCGACCATGAGATTATAGTAAGTGCATGTATAGTTTGGATTCACTGGTAACAGTCTTGAATGGATAGCCTCCTTTCTCATCGACCGCTCCCTTCGTGTGGTCGATGGTTCTACCAGGTAAATATAGGTTCGTTTCAACATGGCCTGCCTAAGGGATCTGTTTTTAATCCAATTCTGTATATATAATTTACACTACAGTAGAGAGAGAGAGAGAGAGAGAGAGAGAAAGAGAGAGAGAGAGAGAGAGACAGCGAGAGAGAGAGAGAGAGAGAGAGAGAGAGAGAGACAGTCAGACAGACGGACAGACAGAGACAAAAAGACAGAGAGAGACAGAGAGAAACAGAGACAGAGAGAGAGAGAAGAGAGAGAAAAGGAGGCAGACAGACAAACAGACAGTCAGATAGACAGAGCGAGACAGAGACAGAGACAGCCAGAGACAGACACCGACACAGACACACAGAGAGAGACAGACAGATAGCGAGACAGATAGAGAGACACAGAGGGAGGAGAGACACAGACACAGACACACAGAGAGACAGACGGAAATACACACAGGGAGAGGGAGAGACAGACAGGGACACAGAGACAGAGATACAAAGTGCGAGGGAGGGAGGGAGGGAGGGAGGGAGGGAGGGAGGGAGGGAGGGAGGGAGGGAGGGAGGGAGGGAGGGAGGGAGGGAGGGAGGGAGGGAGGGAGGGAGGGAGGGAGGGAGGGAGGGAGGGAGGGAGGGAGGGAGGGAGAGAAACAGAGAGAGAGAAACAGAGAGATATAGACAGAGACAGAGAGTCAAGCCACTAATAAGCGTGGCACCCAAGTCACGAACACTGTGGGAAAATTTAAGTAAGACTATGACTGCTTATTCGTCGGGTTTGACCCTGCTTATTTCGCATCTTTAGCCTCTATATCTAGAGGTCATTCCACTATCCGCCACCCGTGGACGCGTGTGATAGCTCTGCCACACATAATGCGTGTGGCAGAGCTGACTGCTATTCAAAGGCGTACGGGAGATTTCAGCAGTGGGGGGAAGGGCAAAGATCGAACTTCTGCCCGAAAAATATGTCCGGCAAAAAAGTTGACGACCTTTTTTAGTCGTTGGGGGCTATTTTTGCCCGAAAAACCGAACACTTCCGAAAAGTTTACGACCTTTTTTTTAGTCGTTCGGGGCTGTGTTTTTTGCCCGAAAACCACATTTGCCCGAAAGTTGGGGGGGGGCATTTTCCCTTGGACACCCGCCTCGTACGCCTATGCTGCTATCACATATTATGTTCAAATTATGTTTGTTGTTTCTTTTTAAAGTGCTTTGACGAGCACAGTGGCGGCGCCAGGATTTCAGTGTGTTTTTTTTGGGGTGGGGGTGTCACGGTCTCAGCATCCAGAAGCGAAGGGGTCGCAGAGTCCACCGCCGGCATCTGGAGGCGGAGGGGTCGACGGGTCCACGGGCAACGGGCGAAGGCCCATCAACACCTCTGTGAAGGACCCAAACGACCCCCACGGGACGCCTTTTGAAGTGTCGACAAGGGGCGGACGACCAGACGTGGTCAGATTTGACACGGCCTGTTCGAGGCGACCACCCTACTGGGCGCAGGACCGTTAACGCCGGCTGCCCAGGGCCATTAAGGCAGCCGGCGTCATTATAAATTATAAGACAGTGCTGGCGAACTACATGTAAAGGGAGAGGCCCGGCAGACGCGATTGACGCAAGATCTATAAGGAAGAAGAACTGAATTTCAACCGAGAAGCTTTACTGGAACAGACGTCTGAAACTATCTCTTAACATTGCGCTGCCGGCGAGGCCTACAAGTCATAATTCTATATAATATCTGCTATTGTTCTTGTTATTAATAAAACCGTTGAAAAACCGTCCGGTGCACTGTGTGATCGTCACGACCAGAGCGTCTTGCAGACAGATCGGGCTAGGGTCGTCACATCAACTGGTGTCAGAAGTGGGATCTAGATAAGTGTTGCCGGTACAGTCAGCGACCAGCAGCCTTACGCGGACAGTGCAAGGACGGAGGAACCAACGCTTAGGATCGGACGGCCAAGCTGCAGACAGCCAGCGAGGACGGACGGACAGCGGACGGTCAACCGAGGATCGGGAGGACAAGTTGCAGACGGCCAGCGAGGACGCTGAGGATCGGACGGCCAAGTTGCAGTTAGCCAACGAAGACGGACGAACAGCGGATGGTCAACCGAGGATCGCGACGAGGATCAACCGTATACTCTACACGACGGATGTCAAGCAGACGACAGACAGAAGGGTAGGACTCTTACGTTGTTGGCTGGTTTTATCTGTGCAAGAGAGGGAGTGGCAATCACGGGCCAAGAGTTGGCTGCAGCGAAAACCACTTCTTCTAATATCATCTGCATATTGAATTGCATTGATGCATTGCTTTGCTATCGTTGAGCGATTGATTCGTTAACCTTTTGTACATTGCATCTTTGAGCGATTGGTTCGTTAGCCTTTTGTGCATTGCATCTTTGAGCGATTGATTCGTTGACTTTTGTGCTATGCACATTGCATCTACTTACTGACATACATAGGCCTACTTGCTTTTTTTTAACCTCTTCTAACAAACATGGATAGTCTCACACCCGACAAGCAAGCACAAATTAAGAAAATGTCCGATGAGAGGTTAAGAGCTTACCTACTCAAGGATGACATGGAAGACGAGATCGTCTTTGCAATGGATTGCCATCAGTTAATGGAAGAATGGGCGGCCAAGGTGGCCGAGAAGCAATGTAAGGATTACGAGGAAGGTGGGGTAACTCTGCCAGAACCAGAGTCATTGCCATGGGGAGGAGGACAGGAATTTGAACGACTGAAGTTTGAATTTGAAGTTCGGAAGTATGAGGAAGAGAAAAGGACGAGAGAGGAAGAGAGGAAGACGAGAGAAGAAGAGAGAATGATAAGAGAGGAAGAGAGGGAGCGACAGAGAAGGCGAGAGGAGGAAGAGAGAATGATAAGAGAAGAAGAGAGAATGATAAGAGAGGAAGAGAGGGAACGACAGAGAAGGCGATAGGAGGAAGAGAGAATGACAAGAGAGGAAGAGAGGGAACGTCAGAGAAGACGAGAGGATGAGGAGAGAAGGGCCAGGGAGGAAGAACGGCGCATAAGAGATAAGGAGGCAGCCATACGTGAGACAGAACGGACAGAAAGGAAGGCCAGAGAGGAAAGAGAACAGCGGCTCAGAGAAGAAGATCGAAAGTTTAAACATTCGCTAGCTAGCCGAACAAAACATTTCGGGGAACTTATGAAGAGCGTTTTGTGGAGATTTCCACGGGATTCAGCAGAAATCCCGGCATTTTTTGATCACATGGATAATTTATTCAAGGTCTACGAAGTTGATGATGATGTGAAGGCGAAACTTCTTTTGGCTAACCTGAGTGAACGAGCGCAGGCAGTCACGACGCGTTTGGAGCACGCGCGGTTGAATGACTACGAGGGATTGAAAAAATTCTTGCTCAGGGAATTTAAGATCAGCCCAATACACCTGAGGGACAAGTTTCTCACATTGCGTAAGTCTCCAGACGAAACATACACCATTTATATGGCGAAGTTACATAACACCTTGATGTATTATCTGCGAAGTCGAGAAATCAATAACAAGTTTGACGAGCTTGTAAGCCTGCTGTGCGCAGACAGATTAAAGGAGCAGATTCCTAAGGGTTGCCTAGATTTCATCCTCACCCAAGAGACAGGCGTGTGGCTAAGACACAATGATCTTGCTAGCTCAGTCGATCTGTATACAGCGTCGCACACGATCAGCGGGGATCCGCTGCGGTCGTCTGGACCGACGGCGTCAGACGCCATTCAATCAGATTTTGACACTCATTCAATGGCAATAAAATCATAAGGTATGAGCGAGGGAAGAGACACAAACCAGCGGTCGAAGGAAGACGCCAGACAGAAGGGCCTTTGTTACAAGTGCGGGGGCGGGGGGCACTTGGCGATATCCTGTGTGGTCAATAAACCCCAAGGGTTGGAGCCGAAACTGGCTCGGGTGAATGCATGTGCACTCCAACCTCCCAAGCCGAGCGATACGTCTCAACCTCACCGCAAGAGGGCGGCTGCATCAAACGGCTTATCGCCAGATGTCGACGCAGATAAGACGCGAGAAGAGTTACACAGCAGGGAAGAAACATCAGATGCTCACTTTGCTTTCATCGACACAGAAGAGTTCCATATAAGATCTTACGTGCATGTGGATATCGAACACCTATCTGTGCCTTGATTGATGGCGGTTCTGTGGTTTGTTGCATCCTTGAATCCTTAATTGATCACCTGTACCTCCCCGTCGACAAGCAAATGCGCCTATCCGGCATGAATGGGCAGGCGGAGTTGGTAAATGTTGTCCAGCTGTACGTGAAGCCAGCCTGTAACAAAACACCTTCGGTCATAGACATCGCTCCAAGGGTACGCGTTTGGTTTGCCGTAGTAAGGGACCTAAATGAAGCTGTCATATTAACACCCAGCGTCACAGCATTAATAAGGTACGCCTCGCATTCTGATGCACTGGGGCTTAGTGTGAACAAATCAAAGGCGGAGATAGGGGAGGGGGCAGGCGATTAGCGCATCTCCAACCCCAGCACCCCAGGCTGTCGACGAGGGGGAGGATGTGCAAGATAACGGTCTCAGTCAAACACAAACGACACCTGCAGCTGACGAAGACATCATTACGAGTATCAATGCCATGGCAGAAGAAACGAAGGCGGTTGAGCGGCAAGATGTTGGTGGTGGTGATGATGAGGAGGAGGAAGATGGTGATAATAACGAGAAAAACGGGAACGATGATAAGCCAGCGTTCATGGGCATAGAGCATCCAGACCCATTATGTGATGATTGTGTGGCAGATGTAAATACTGTAGTACAAGAACAGCGCGGAGGTAGTGCGCTGAAGCCCTGTTTGAAATTAAATAGAGAGCGTGAGAATAACTTGGACACGGGAACTAGCTTACCATGTCACCACGACGATGCCGGCGAGCAGAAACCGCCCATGTTGTGCTTGCATGAGACACGAGACGGTTGTGAACTGAGACAGACTCTGGACAGCACAGGGACATTGGACCCAGATTTCAATTGGGCATTGGTCAGCGCTGAAGACAATTTCTCTCGGTGGCCCAGGGCATGCCTCCTACAATCAGTGGACGGAATGGTCATATGTAACACTTCGGTTCAAGTAAACATATTAGCTCCTGACATGCATAGGATCAATCTGAATAGCGGGAATGCAAATTTTGTTTTGGTCGGTGATTCAGATCCTTACGAACACCAACGCATGACTTTTGGGTTGGAGTCTAGTGGCAATAACTTAGCCTACTGCAACGCTTTTCCCAGACGTTGCAGCCGACGTCTTGGCCCGGATATGACGGAGGGGTTAGAAGGAGACCAGCCGCGGCGGGGAGCCTACTCTGTCTAAGTGTACATATTGTCTACACATTGTTTGTATTGTGTTTCATGTTCTGCGATGCTGTCGACCTGACGAGTGTTGCTGAAGATGACGTCGTCAATGGATCGACAACCCATGACTCCGTCTTTGAGGAGGGAGTAATGTCACGGTCTCAGCATCCAGAAGCGAAGGGGTCGCGGAGTCCACCGCCGGCATCTGGAGGCGGAGGGGTCGACGGGTCCACGGGCAACGGGCGAAGGCCCATCAACACCTCTGTGAAGGACCCAAACGACCCCCACGGGACGCCTTTTGAAGTGTCGACAAGGGGCGGACGACCAGACGTGGTCAGATTTGACACGGCCTGTTCGAGGCGACCACCCTACTGGGCGCAGGACCGTTAACGCCGGCTGCCCAGGGCCATTAAGGCAGCCGGCGTCATTATAAATTATAAGACAGTGCTGGCGAACTACATGTAAAGGGCGAGGCCCGGCAGACGCGATTGACGCAAGATCTATAAGGAAGAAGAACTGAATTTCAACCGAGAAGCTTTACTGGAACAGACGTCTGAAACTATCTCTTAACATTGCTTTTTAACAGTGCTTTCTCCGTGGCTGGCCCTGCGACCTGGAATGAGCTCCCTGTTATCCTTCGTCAAATACCTATTAGCCTTTCTACTTCTACTTCATTTCTTTCTCTTCTCAAGACTGTCTTATTCGACCGGGGTTGGACTGGGAGCGCTCCTGAGTAGTAACCTTGAAGGAGCGCTATATCAAATTCTCAGTAAATAAATAAATTGCGCTGCCGGCGAGGCCTACAAGTCATAATCTATATAAATAAAAATGAAACTTTGCAATAGTGCGGTCACGAAAACGCCGAAAGTAATGCACCGATTCTTTTGAAACTTTACCAAAACCTTCCATTCCAATAGCGGCAGGTCACAACATTTTTACCCCACCCCAAAAAACATCGTTTCCCCAAAAAGTTAAAAATTATCAATTTCCATCACTTTAAATACTGCGGTCACGATCACGCCGCAAGTAACGCGCCGATTGTTTTGAAAATTTACCAAAACCTTCCATTCCAATAGCACCAGGTCACAACATTTCTTTCCCCGAAAAAAACCCAATCGTTTCCACAAAAAGTGAACTTTGCTTTGCAATCCGTTCGACCGCCATTTGCATTTTCAACCATACCACACGCTTGCACCGAAACACAGTGACAAAACATCAATGAGGTAGCGTCCCGTGACGTCATAAGCGAGTCGATAAATAATTCCATTACGAAAAAGGCCTTACCGCTGTCAGTTAGGGACGCTGTGAGGGAGGAAAAGAGCAGAGGTGGAGGGAGAGGAGGGAGAGGGGAGGGGAAGGGGAGGGGGAGGGGCAGGGCGGGGGAGGGCAGGGGAGGGGAGGGGAGGAGGGGGAGGGGACGGGAGGGGGTGGAGGAGGGGAGGGGGAGGGGAAGGGGAGGGGAGGGGACGAGAGGGGGAGGGGGGGGGGGGGGGGGGGCGGAGGGGGGGGGGGGGGGGGGGGGGGAGGGGGAGGGGGAGGGGAAGGGGAGGTCTTTTTTGCCACAGCAACGCGTGGCTGGGTACAGCTAGTTCTATATAATAATAATTTATTATATAGAATTATGACTTGTAGACCTGCCGATATTATCTGCTATTGTTCTTGTTATTAATAAAACTGTTGAAAAACCGTCCGGTGCACTGTGTGATCGTCACGACCAGAGCGTCTTGCAGACAGATCGGGCTAGGGCATGGGCGCCCGCACATAGGGGCAAGGGGGGGCACTTGCCCCCCCCTGGAAAATTGAAACATTTTTTAAAGTACTACTTTTGGGGTTTTAACAAATTTCTTCGCATTAAAACACCAATGATATGAATGATACATGCAGTGAAAGTCAGAAATCTATGCTTAAAAATCTCTGTAGAAATCAACACGCTCTTAATTTTCTGCCTCGCATTAGCAACATCTTGTTAAAAGCTGGAACAATGACCATGCAAATAGTAGGCCTATCGATTATATGGCCTAATAGATTGGAATCTTGCTTCACAACTGCACAAAATTAAGTATCAATAGAAGTAGCTAGAGGAACACTTGCACCTTGAAAACTGACACCTATTTTTTGTTCACTTATTCATTCATTCAATGGACTTATAATATTACAGCGCCGCTTCAGGAATCCACTTTTAACATCTACTTTTAAAAAAAGTCTTCGCACTAAAGAATCTATTCATATTAAATCTGATACACAAAATGAAACAGAAAAATTTGCGTTAAGAAACCTCATGGAAAAATACTCGTGCTCTTAATTTCCAGCTGTGCATTTTTCAAGCTCTTGTTACTAAAATATTTCCGGTAACTGTGACCATCGAAAATTTTTTGTCCCCCCTTGAAAAAATTTCTGCGGGCGCCCATGGGCTAGGGTCGTGACAGAGGGGTTGGGGGGCTGAACTCCGGAAAAATCAATTTTTATCCGCAAAAATTTCTGACGACCTTTTTTTAGTCATCAGCTTCCGTTTGGGGGGGCTGAACGTCGAAATTGTCATTTTTGCATGGGAAAAATTGATCGCCTAATTTGGGGGCTTAACTCCCGCCCTGCCGCCGCTACTGGACGTGCACAATGTAACTGGGTGCAGTGTGTCACCCTGATTTGTCTCATTAAACGAAGACTATTATTAGTAAATTGAGTCTTTCAGTGATTAAGGCTGTCTGTTTGGTGTCATCCAGGTTGAGGTCTGGCAAAATAGCAACTTCATCGTTCCCACTAGAGAGACCTGCGCTGAAGGTGAGCAGTGCAAAAAAGCTTGGGCATCATCAGCTACAGATGTCCTTCAGCCTGATTTTTAACGAGGACAGAGGATATCTGCAGGGAAGTGAACATATATAATTATATATGATATATAATTATATAAATTACATGTATGTTCACTTTACTGCAGATATCCACTCTGTATTAATATAAGAGAGCACCTAAGACCCCCTGCGGGACACCTAAGTCAACCGTAATCCAGGATGTTCTAATCAGGCCTGTTTTAACACTTGAGTGCATGCCCAAGGTAGTTTTTGGTACACGAAAGAGGGGAGGGGGTCCGCGCGGACCCCAGCGTTTTCATGCTAATTTCTTGAGAAGGGTTTAGAATATGGTAACAGAATTTGGTTCTATGTAATCCCAAATGAATTTGCAATCGATTGATGTATCTTATATTACAATTGCACCACCTGGTGTAAAATAACAGTGTAATAATCTCGTGACACATTTTTATGCTTGCTCGCGTTATTTACCGAAGGAAGCCTATACGCTTGTATGAATATCAGCCGCATATCTTGCGGTACGCTTAGTACATGTATATGCTGTGGGTGTGGGGTACAGGGTAGGACAATACTCACGCAGAATATACCATTCTATGCCCAAATTGTTGGTCTAGGAATACCTAAAAGCATTTCTGCAGATCCATAGCCTTTACAAAGTTATCCGGGAAAAACAGGCATGGGGTCCGGTCGGACCCCCCCCCCCCCTTGGGCACTCGAGGGTTAAGGCATTTTTAGAACTGCACAATACCTTCTTTCCCTTCCCATACTATGTTGTAAATTACTTCCAATCGGATGATAATGTAGCGCCGTATTCACTCGCTAGGTGGCCGCCTGCTCTCGTTCCTGATTCTTGCATTTTAGGAGTTTCGGACTGGACCACCCGCGAGAGGGCTAACTGCTGGGGAAACGAGTAATTCGCCAGGTCCTCAGACAGGGAAAACCTACCCTCAGGTTCCAGGGAAGAATGCCTTTCGTTTATGACTCGATCAGTAACTGCTGTTCCTGCTTCTATTGAGAAATGGGTCTCGTTACCAAATTCTACACCAGGAGATGGACGAGTGGTGGCTGGACATGGTCGCACGGTCGTTTGGTGGACGACGACAGCCCCCCTTGAGGACTTATCTGGGCTCGGTTCCCATGCAGCAGTTTTCTCAGACCCAATTTCCCTCAAAAGCAATTCAGTTAAATCCTCTACCTTCTCTGATACTTTCACCAATCCTTCTTGGTTATTACTTACAATGGAAGCCAAGGTATCAAAGCGCTCTAAGACTTCCAAGAACCGCTAGGACATAACCTCTAACCTCTCTTCTTGTCCTTTACCTTTATCGAAAAGACCCCCACTGGCCCCTTCTAGCTGAATTGAATTGGAGTCATCTAAGCCTTCTCCTTCTGACTCACTCTTCTCACTTTCTTCCTTCTTTTCCGTTTCACTTTCTGACATTATTATTTTATTATTATCAGTTACACAAAGAATACCAGTATTGTTCTTTTCAAATTTTTCTCCTTAATTATTTATTACAGTTATAATTATTACGACAATTGTATTATCTTTTACAGAGACAGCGGAGGCCTATCGACGAATAGCTGAATAACGATGGGGATGAAAGGGATCGCCTCGGAATCTAATTAATTAAATTTACAGTTCAGCCTAAATTGTCTTTGTTATTATTAATTTCAGTGTTATCTAATTTGCATTCAGCTTTCTTGAATAAAGTTAAATTAAAATATCAGACTATTCTCGTCAGTAATTATTATAGAGCATCCATAAAATACACAATCAGTAACATTAAATCGAGAATTATTATTTTAGGTTGACACTGTTTACTTCCCTGACAATCCAGAGAATACACGTAGGAAAATCTTTCAGTTCCGGTCCCAGAAATAATTCTTCCCACTGTCAATTTCTTTTGCAACAGCCTTGTTTCCGATCGGAATTTTGAAGGTTCAGCGTCCGAAACTTTTCCACACAGTCACGCAGAGCGATTATGACACAGAATCAAAATTTGCGGTCACCAAGACCTTCCACACAGTCACACAGAGCGATAACGACGCAGAGTCAAATTTGCGGTCACCAAGACCTTCCGCGATGACACAAAATCAAACTTTTTGGTCGCAAAAACCTCAATAATTCTGTTTCATTTTAACGGCCATCACAACAACTCCGCCATCACTCACGCCGAACCGCCCACCTGACAGGAGGGAAGCCTCCTGATTGGCTATGATCGCGTCCCGAGCTATTATTAGCCATTACGTAATCGAATTTAGAGTAAAAGTGCGGTTTCGAGCGCATTCCGAAATTAAGCGAAATTAGATTAGGCCGCTACCGGTGACAATCGTTACACTCTCCCCCCTAATTTTAAAATTTTTCAGAACTGAAAAATTTAGGTGTCAGCGAGATTGAATACAATCGAAACTTAGTTGTCGCTTAATTCTTAACTAACACAAGCAACAAAACAAGAGCAAATCTTATCTATGCATAAGCCAGTGAATCATTAGCCACACGATACAAATCAATTGCTAACACAATTAGGCAAATGTCTAATTTTTTTTTCAACGGAGGGTATAGCTAACCGTCACAGATCTTTTCGCTGGGAATGCACTATCCTCGCCCAGATGCCACTTTGCCTCTCTATCTTACCCATGATATGACTTACTTCAGGGAGGGTGCCCAAGGTTACTAACGAGGCGAGTTTACGTAACATTAATAAAGTCACACAATGCTATATCATCAAACGTGCAGAGCCACTTACGAGAGAAAGTTTTCTAATCACAAAGATTATGCTCTGACACCCGTACCACTAAGTCAATCGCAACATATGCAATAAGAGCGCTCTAAAAACTTTATACACAAGGAGAAACACAAAGGGGTTTAACCTATAGCGCACCATCTTACTCTACCCTACTCCCTACCTCCCTATGCCCGCACCCGGGGTACCTACTGGGACCTCGGCGCTAGACAAATTTCCAAGGGAGTTTCAATATTATGCATGGCTTTATTCACATCAGAATCATCAACATTTGACATAACATTGACAGCATGCACATAGCTTGAACCCGACGCTTCAGAGGCACAAAGCACTCTCGACGAGAAATGGCTTGTTGAAACCAAATTCTCCTGATTATCAACTCGGGCAGCGATTGAAGCACGAGGAGGCACGTAAGCAAAAGGGAAAACTGCGAGGCTGGCCGATGAGTGCACATCCTGTTGATGACGATCCTGGGCTGCCACCGAAGAAGCGAAGAATGTAAGTAGAGTCTCCAACGACCGAGCAACCACTGAGTTTGCCGATCTCGACTGTTCGTCCGTGTCTTCCTGAAAACATTCTGGTTCCGAAGCTCTGCTCTCCGTTTCACTGTTCCTGACAATGGAAAAGGCTTTACTGCTCAGTGGAGCATTCCTAGTATTGACGGACACAGTGATGACCCGATTACACCTCTCCGGGCGAGACTTGCAGCGCACGGTAAACCGATGGTTTCTGACGATTACCCAATTGCTGCCGATATGCCACAGGGCATTCTCCTTCTTCATCCATGATAAGCCCAGAATAATCTCGGATACCTGTCGGGTCACCAGACAGGGAATCTCAAACGGCCGTCCCTCGATTTCCAACTTCAGCGTCGCTTCCCCCAGTACCTGAATAGCTGAGCCATTTGCCGCTTTCATCAGTTGAGTAGACCCACAAAGTTCAGTCGGATCAATCAGCGAAGCGGGACACAAAGTCAGTTCGCATCCTGTATCGAGTAATGCTGACAAGCTCTGTCCTTTCACCGTCACACTCAGATACGCATCGATATTTCCTTTTACATGCCTTGCATTACCCACTCCATTCTCCTCAGTTGTTTCTCCCTCCTCACCAGGAGAGGGATCTGTCAACCGATCAGGGCAATCTCGAGCGAAATGTCCTGGACGGCGGCACGCATAGCAACGCCGATAGTTTCTAGTGAAATTTCTGAAACTGTTACCCGTTGGCTGACCACGCCATCGGTTGCCAGGCTGATCTCTCCAATGTGGTCGTCTGTTATTCACTCTGTTCTCCAAAGTGTCGAATTTCCGGTCAAGCTGGTCTAGGCGCTTGATTACTTCTTGCCACGCGTCCTTGGAGGGAAGTTCACATTCTTTGACTACGTTAACACGACGAGGGCGGCAATCACTATTTCTAACGCTGTTATCATCAGCTCGGTGGTAACCTTCTAATCTGGATTCATTCACTGAAGCCACAGTTCTTTCTGGTAAAGTTCTTGAAGTCGGCCAATTGATTACAGTTTCTGGCACAGAAGCTGGATTAAGTTCTGAAAAGCTTGAGTCGAATTGAGAAATTTCCACAGCAGCAATAGAAATTGTTGATGGTATCAATTCTTTCACAGCCGACGAATTTTCCTTCAGCAGAAATTCTTGTTCCGCTGTCTTGTAGGGAACGGTGGTAGCCCAAGAATGTCCGAGTGGTAGACAACTGGGATGTGCACTCACAGTCGGCAGATGACAGTGACTGGATGTCAAGGGCCCACAAGATCGTTTATCTGAAACTAAAAACTCAGAGTTAGACTTCATTTTAAACACCTCTTCTCCCGTCCCTTCTAACAACAGGTCTCGATTTAATTCATGCACAGAAATCTCAAAATCACTACACTTCACATCAGAAGTTGTGTCACTAAGACAGACAGATTTTATCGGTTCTTGCATAATTCTCTTTTCACCTAGCCTAGTTTGTGTACTTAACATTTCAGACATTTTCGGCCTAGCTCCATAGTACTCAACGGGAGTTTCATAATCTGGCATTTTAACACTAGAAAATTTTATTTTCTCGTCCAGACCTTTTTCCTTCCATCTCCCCATTCCTTCCTCTGTCCTTGACCTTGGAGTGACCTCAGTTTCTACCCCACTTCTGGTACCATTTGTAGCGCCGTATTCACTCGCTAGGTGGCCGCCTGCTCTCGTTCCTGATTCTTGCATTTTAGGAGTTTCGGACTGGACCACCCGCGAGAGGGCTAACTGCTGGGGAAACGAGTAATTCGCCAGGTCCTCAGACAGGGAAAACCTACCCTCAGGTTCCAGGGAAGAATGCCTTTCGTTTATGACTCGATCAGTAACTGCTGTTCCTGCTTCTATTGAGAAATGGGTCTCGTTACCAAATTCTACACCAGGAGATGGACGAGTGGTGGCTGGACATGGTCGCACGGTCGTTTGGTGGACGACGACAGCCCCCCTTGAGGACTTATCTGGGCTCGGTTCCCATGCAGCAGTTTTCTCAGACCCAATTTCCCTCAAAAGCAATTCAGTTAAATCCTCTACCTTCTCTGATACTTTCACCAATCCTTCTTGGTTATTACTTACAATGGAAGCCAAGGTATCAAAGCGCTCTAAGACTTCCAAGAACCGCTGGGACATAACCTCTAACCTCTCTTCTTGTCTTTTACCTTTATCGAAAAGACCCCCACTGGCCCCTTCTAGCTGAATTGAATTGGAGTCATCTAAGCCTTCTCCTTCTGACTCACTCTTCTCACTTTCTTCCTTCTTTTCCGTTTCACTTTCTGACATTATTATTTTATTATTATCAGTTACACAAAGAATACCAGTATTGTTCTTTTCAAATTTTTCTCCTTAATTATTTATTACAGTTATAATTATTACGACAATTGTATTATCTTTTACAGAGATAGCGGAGGCCTATCGACGAATAGCTGAATAACGATGGGGTTGAAAGGAATCGCCTCGGAATCTAATTAATTAAATTTACAGTTCAGCCTAAATTGTCTTTGTTATTATTAATTTCAGTGTTATCTAATTTGCATTCAGCTTTCTTGAATAAAGTTAAATTAAAATATCAGACTATTCTCGTCAGTAATTATTATAAAGCATCCATAAAATACACAATCAGTAACATTAAATCGAGAATTATTATTTTAGGTTGACACTGTTTACTTCCCTGACAATCCAGAGAATACACGTAGGAAAATCTTTCAGTTCCGGTCCCAGAAATAATTCTTCCCACTGTCAATTTCTTTTGCAACAGCCTTGTTTCCGATCGGAATTTTGAAGGTTCAGCGTCCGAAACTTTTCCACACAGTCACGCAGAGCGATTATGACACAGAATCAAAATTTGCGGTCACCAAGACCTTCCACACAGTCACACAGAGCGATAACGACGCAGAGTCAAATTTGCGGTCACCAAGACCTTCCGCGATGACACAAAATCAAACTTTTTGGTCGCAAAAACCTCAATAATTCTGTTTCATTTTAACGGCCATCACAACAACTCCGCCATCACTCACGCCGAACCGCCCACCTGACAGGAGGGAAGCCTCCTGATTGGCTATGATCGCGTCCCGAGCTATTATTAGCCATTACGTAATCGAATTTAGAGTAAAAGTGCGGTTTCGAGCGCATTCCGAAATTAAGCGAAATTAGATTAGGCCGCTACCGGTGACAATCGTTACAATAATGGCTTTTTTAAAACTGATTTTAACTGCACAGAAGTGCTTCCACAACTGCACAAATCCAATAATATTGTAACAGCACATTTTGTGTAGAACTGCACGCTAAAAAAGCACTGGTTCTAGTGTTACTCAGGCATGGGCGCCCGCAAAAAATTTTTCAGAGGGGGGCAAAAAATTTTCGATGGTCACAGTTACCGGAAATATTTTAGTAACAAGAGCTTGAAAAATGCACAGCTGGAAATTAAGAGCACGAGTATTTTTCCATGAGGTTTCTTAACGCAAATTTTTCAGTTTCATTTTGTGTATCAGATTTAATATGAATAGATTCTTTAGTGCGAAGACTTTTTTTAAAAGTAGATGTTAAAAGTGGATTCCTGAAGCGGCGCTGTAATATTATAAGTCCATTGAATGAATGAATAAGTGAACAAAAAATAGGTGTCAGTTTTCAAGGTGCAAGTGTTCCTCTAGCTACTTCTATTGATACTTAATTTTGTGCAGTTGTGAAGCAAGATTCCAATCTATTAGGCCATATAATCGATAGGCCTACTATTTGCATGGTCATTGTTCCAGCTTTTAACAAGATGTTGCTAATGCGAGGCAGAAAATTAAGAGCGTGTTGATTTCTACAGAGATTTTTAAGCATAGATTTCTGACTTTCACTGCATGTATCATTCATATCATTGGTGTTTTAATGCGAAGAAATTTGTTAAAACCCCAAAAGTAGTACTTTAAAAAATGTTTCAATTTTCCAGGGGGGGCAAGTGCCCCCCCTTGCCCCTATGTGCGGGCGCCCATGTACTCAGGGTCACCATTTGAGCATGTATACAAAAAGGGTGTGCTATGTAGGCCAAATCAGAGGTTAGTCGCCGCAGAAGGAGCTCCTGGTCTAACACATCAAAAGTCGTAGAATCATCAAAGAGCGCAGAAAAACGAGCTGAGATTAGATTTTATAAATTGCCGTGTATTATTATCAGACAGTGGGAGGCAAAAGTTCTGATTGTGATTGCTACAAGTAATGGAATAGGCCAATTTAGCTTTCAAACGTTCATCCTGCGTAATTCGTTAACATTCAGGACAGCTGAGCAACCTCAAAATATCTCTCGAATTGTTAAAAGCATATCGTCTAGGCCTATTCAGAATAACAAGGACATTATTAACAACATGAAATGGAAAGATGATCATTTATCAACGTAAAACTAGGAGGCGCTCTACTTAACCCTCGGAGACTAACCTGGGGTGTTCCCCCTGTCAGTATTTGCCCTGAAGTTTTTTGAAATTATGCCGTGCACTTTTTTGTATCTGTTCATAGATGAATTTTGCTTAATTCCACATTTACAAAATTTATATTGAATGCATGGTCACGTGACTAACGTCATACAATTACCATTAAAGCTTTTAATAATGTATTTGTGTTGAGGAGGTTTCGACGTTTATCAGCAGGCAATGTCGCTAAACTGATATCAGAATTGATATCAATGGATTGAAAATGATGATAGTGATGAGAATAGTGTAGAGTTTGTTGATTGTAAGGATGTCTCGGAGCCAGATGATGTTGAAATCGATTATGTCATTGACCAACCCTACGTGTTGCAACTTTGTATGTGGAAAGCATGCAACAAAGCGCTACAAGTTTGTGTCTAGATGACCGTATAGACTCGATGATTGTGCTGATATTTTACCTTAGTTAGGTTTCATAGATTGTCAATTTCATGCTGAACTTGAATTAAGTGCCGTTGTTGATCAAACATGGTCTAATATTAAATCATAGGAATAAAGTGGTGTGGGTGAAAAATATACCCCAGGTTATTCAATAATTACGTGATTTCTTTATAGGTTAGCCTCCGAGGGTTAACAGTAATAGGCCTACCGTGGACTCAATGAAGGCAATAATTATAGAGGTAAGAAAATGTATGATAAAAGCAAGATGAATGGTAGTTTGATAATGCATTAAAGCTAAAGAAATTTAATTTCCTAGGCCTTGGAGCAAGACAATAAGACATGCCTCCGCTTATTCTTACAGTAGGCCATTGGCCCAGTTTACCATAATGTCGTTAGTGCCAAAGAAAGAATCAAATATTGCCTGTCTTCAAACAAAATTAATACCAACCTTCCATTTTTGTCAGCGGTCGACGATTTTGTGAAATTCATAAAAATGAAGCTTATAAAATATTCAAAAGTTATTAGGCGTACATGTAGACCTATAATCCATAGTTTAAACACTACCGTACTAAGCCAATTCGCTTAAATGCTATCGAAAGTCTTGTTCATAAACCAACTTGTTGCTGTGTGTCTTACGTAAAATTAATAATTAAACTATTAGAACCTAATAACCGCCATTAATCAGATCAAAAGCCTCAAGTTTAGGCAGCCGTGCTGCTCGTTAAGCCCCTAATCAGCAACTAGACAATAATTAGGCCTATGCCAATCACGACAAAATTCACAGTTTCTGCGAACGAACTAGACATGATGATGTCCATGCTGTGTGTTTTATCCGAAATATCGCTCGTTTGAGGTAGGAAGTTCACCATAGGCGGCGCATTCAACATATCATTCAGGAAAATCCTGACAAGTAGACAAAATCGAGAGGCCTACGCTAATGCTTGGTGCACGCACATGAACCCAGGGAAGCTGTAGGCTATAGGGCGTAGGCCTACTCTGCGCTGTGTAGGCCTTTTATTGAAATTCGGCATTCCATTGTATTGGCCCTGTTAGCTACAGGCATATAAAAAATAAGGCATATTGTATCTATATAGGGCATAGGCCCTCTGAAGACAACTTACAGTATAAAGCCCATTCGTATACGAATAGCCTACACAGATAGCCTATGTATCCTATACATAAATATCTAGCCACTGCATAGACCAATGAATAAAAGGAAGACCCGGTTGACCAGCTATTGAGGGTACGGCTTTCAGTTATTAACAATGCACTCAAATTCTACCCACACATTCATGTCAGCATTATGCAGTACAGGGTCGGCCATACAAGTAGTCTTAAAGTTATTTGCTAATATTTCGGCCAAGAGTATGAATGTTTAAATCGAATTTTAGAGGCTTAAAGCTAATTGTATTTTAGTAGCCAAATTTCACCAAAGCACTTAATGTGGAACAAAGGTGATTTCATTTTTAGTGAGCCCTCCACTGTTTTGACGATCCAAAAACATAGCGCAACAAAAAGTATCAAATTGTTTTTATTAAGGCACAGCTCAAATAATTGTTATCAAGTAAACTTGATATTGGCAGGTATTATTTTGCACACTAAACTCGACAAGTTGTACGATAATTTTTGTTCTGCGATCTATATATTAGACCAAACGTTGCTGGCTGAGCTGTGAGCGTTGGACAGCGATGGGTTGAAGTCTTCAAAACGTTACAGACCACTGACACTGAATACCATATTGTGTCCTATGTAGCCTACTAGTCTATTGTCAGCAGTGATTCCGTTAGTGTGCGTCCGTGCGTCCGGGACGCACAAATTTTGACGCCGGACGCACAAAATTAAAGGTCGTGCGTCCATGGACGCACCGCAGTTATGGGTGGACGCACAAATAAATTAACGATGCGTCCATGGGACACCAATAAAAAATACCGTGGGGTCCGTAGCCTATATTATGTGTCACTAACACTTTCTTGCTTACTTACTTACTTTCTCAGTTTATGCAATGTGACAAAACTGGTGAGCGGTGAATAATTTATGCAATAACCTATTTATTAATATTTTTCTTTGTTATAGTGAGTGACGTACATAGCCTATACATGCATAGGCCTATACCTATGCCTAATTAAGATGTCATCAATAATATGCTAGAGCGTCCTATGAGCGTTCCAGCCGTTCCTGGCTTAAAAAGTAATGACAGTCGTCGGATAGATATTAAAATCAAGAAAATTAAAAGAAAAAGACAAATGCAAAAATGTTGAAAAGTAAGAATTATTGTCGGGAGGATTGCATGGTAGGCCTACTGGTCATATAGGCTAGTCCCCAAAAATGTCTGAAATGATGTCCTTGTTAGCGGCAAGGGCGGATCCAGAGATGCCAATCCGGCCATGACCCCTCATTTAAAAATTGCATGGGATGCACGTAGCACCCCCCATTTGGTTTGAAGAATATTTAAATGAATGGGATTATATAGAGAGGACAACAGATTACGACCAGATGACTAAAAAGGTCATCAAACTTTTTGGCAGCGAAAATGATATTTTTTGACAAATTTCGTCCGGATGACTAAAAAAGGTCATCAAACATTTTGGCAGGGAAAATGGCATATTTGTGACAAATTTCGGTCGGATGACTAAAAAAGGTCATAGGATTTTTGTCAGGGAAAATGGTAAAAAAATTTCCGGCAAGCAGGCCTATCACCGAAAATTTTTCCCCTTCACAAATTTCTGTATCCGCCTCTGTATACCGGTACGTAATAATAAGGGTTTGTCGCCTATAATTAACCTACACGGCCTAATTTATATAGCCTACAAAAGTTGAAATTTTTTGGCATTTAGGCTATCCTGCTGTGGCCCGATGGGACTCCAAAAATGGTTGGGTCTGGAGTCCATGACTCTCATCCATTTGGCGTGGACTCCAATTTTCTTGATGTGGTGCGTCCATGACTCCAAGAATTCAGACCTTAACGGGATCACTGATTGTCAGCCCGTTTCTAATGCTTGTTGCGTGATGACATGCTAATTTCTACGGCTTTGTACATAATAGTAGTCTATCAATCTATCTAATTATCTATCTATCTATCTATCTATCTATCTATCTATCTATCTATCTATCTATCTATCTATCTATCTATCTATCTATCTATCTATCTATCTATCTATCTATCTATCTATCTATCTATCTATCTATCTATCTATCTATCTATCTATCTATCTATCTATCTATCTATCTATCTATCTATCTATCTATCTATCTATCTATCTATCTATCTATCTATGTGATTTGTATAGCGCCTCTTCAAGGGCTCTACTCAGAGGCGCTCCCGACCCAGGCCCGGTCGAAAAGAAAGGTCTTGAGCGAACTATAGAAAGTGCCAGACATGTTCCGAGGTTGGGAACGCAGGTTAGAGGGAAGGTCGTTCCAGACGGAAGGTCCAGTGACCGAAAATGCCCTATGCTGCCCTGTGGCTGTGCGGGCATAAGGAACCATGAAGTCACCTCTAGAGGCCGAGCGCAAAGATCGGCGACCCGCAGCAGTCGAGGTCAAGGTAAAGAACTCGCGAAGATAGGAGGGTGCTGTGCCCAAGATGCAGCGCCAAGCAAAAGAAACCACCCTGAAATGGATTCGCGACTGAACCGGGAGCCAATGCAAGACATCACGAATGTAATGCGAGATATGGCCAAATTTAGAAACGCCACCGACCAAACGTGCAGCCGCCCGCAGGACCCCCTCAAGACCACGCAAGCGAACCTGGGGAAGGCCAAAGTAAAGAGAGGAGCAGTAATCCAACCGGTTTGCAATGAAGACATGGACCAAGGTGGAAGCAGAAGCAGTTGACAGAGAGCGAGACACGACTCGCAGCTGGCGCAGATGATAGTAGCAGGAGCGAGTCAGGGCCTTAAGATGGTCGACGAAAGACAGCTCCGAGTCCAGAATGATGCCCAGATTGCGGACAGAAGTGGAAAAAACAAAGGTGGGGAATTCAGAAGCTAGAGACCCCAGATCTAGTAGCTTATCCAACTGTTGACGAGTTCCAAGCCAGATATATTGAGTTTTTGAAGGGTTTAAGCGGAGTCGATTGGATGACATCCAGGCAGTAAGGCAGTCAGTGGCAAGTGACATAGTACGAACAGCGGAGGCAGCTTGGGACGCTGAACAATGAGCGTAAGACTGGACGTCATCAGCGTACGAGTGGCTCTTAAGATTACAGGAGGCAAGTAAGGCCTCAATGTCAGCCGTGAAGAGGAGGTAAAGAAGAGGCCCCAGAACGGAACCCTGGGGGAGGCCGAAATCTGAAGTCTGATAATGCTTGATTTATTGCATGACTCATGTAATCTCCTTGCGTGACGAAAGATTGTGTGTATATATTTGGCCCTAAGCCAAGTCTGTATACCTATGAACTTCGCTCGTGCTGGACTCAGAAGTCTGGTTTCTCTGGCTGGCCTGTGGTCACTGGAAATAAAAAACTCTCTTCTTGAAGTCGATTCTAATCTTAAATTTGGGCTACTTGTCTTTTGACGATTCATCTGTAGAATTATTAACGACTATCTTTAGCACCGTGTGAGGTGAACAGTTGAAATTTTATGGCATATTGAGTGTTTGCACCTGTGGGTCACATTGAATGTTCCGGAATGGCAAAATCAAAAGTTAGCAGCCATAGCATTTGGTAGGCTTAGAAGAAGACCACGAGGCTCTAAAGAACGGTTTACCAGGATTATTGGAGTCTGCGAAAGAGAGCTGATGCTAAATTTTATTAGACCTGAAATAGGAAAAGGAACTTATAAATTTAAATATAACCTAAGAATTATGATAAACTGAGAAGAATTAACGGGAATCCAAAGAAAAGATAAAACATTTATAATTTTATATGGATTGTGGTGCTGTATACGGATCAGAGACATGAATAATCAGAAAATAGGACTACAAAAAGACTGAAGGCCTTCGAAGTGTGAACGTGAAGATTGGAGAACAACTAAGAATAATCAACTGGATGGAACGCAGGCATAATATTATGTAGCCCTATCACTATTTTACAAGTGAAGAGGTCGTTCATTCCTTCTGTCGTTGACTCGCTGACTCACTCACTGTAGACTTAGTCTACTATCTGACTAAGAGTCTAAAACACGTTACTATCCTTAGAAAACAATTAGGCCTAGACCACAGCATCCTTAGGTTGTACTCACTAGTAAGCATGGTATAGGCCTAATATTACTGTATAATGTGCGTGGTGGACCGGTTGCTGACAGAAGAGAGCCCTCAAGGTTATCACAGCACCCGGGCCCGCACTAGACTTACTGCGGCAACCTGCGCCGGTGTCATGAAATAGAGTTTCCTCCTTATTTTTCGTATCCCCCAAACAAAGAAAAGCTGAAAAACCACTTCCGCGTGTGTTTGTTTTTGCAAATTAACGTCCGTTTGCTTTGTTTTGAACATTGTAAATAACAGCTAGGTGTGTTGGTTCCTACTAGCTAACTTTGTTTGCATTGCTTTTAGACCACTTAGAACATTTAGAACACCTACTAACATTTTAGAGTTACTAACTAAATTCGAATTGCCTTGCTCCGAACGTTGCTTAGGACACTTAAAACAATTAGAGTCGCTTAAAGTTTGATTACAGCATAAATTTATCAATTACACTCATTTTTCAATAATTTTACGCTGGGGGAAATAGAATGGTTTATACCCCGGATACCCTATGTACCCGTATATTCCATCAGGGGAAAGATTAATTCATCAACGGATAACTGTAGGAGTGAGGGTGATAGAATATCCAGCAACGCCAGCCTGGCTCTTGCGGCGCCTGGCAGCTTCGTTCATTGCTAAAGCATGTGCTTTTTTGTTCAACCAGTCACTGTTTCATTCGGTGAGAGTGTCAGCACCGCGGCTGCAAAGTTTGCCCGTCCCTCTGAGGCATTCTACTTTCTACTCAGTAACGTCGGTCCTGACCCGAACTATGGAGAAATTAATGTCTGACATTTTTACTATCCGATGCTGATTCACTCTCAATATCATGAAATTTTCTTGGACCAGTTTGCCTTTTCAATCGTCTGGTTTGACGACGGCGGCTCTCAATGCAATTATTCAAATTGTGAGAGATGTTAATTAGAGAACCATATGTCATGTTATTGCAATTGACTTGTCTAAGGCATTCGATATGGTTCGACGCAATTATCTAACGGCACATTGGCTTAGCTCTACTTCCTGATACAGTATAATCCTAATTGGGTGGTAGAATACATTGAGGGAAGGAGCTATGTAGGCCTAAATCGCGTTGCCCTGAAGGTCGTTTTAATTAATAGTAAGCTATAGAGAACGATCTAGAGTCTAGACTCTCTAGAGTGAACACGCAGTGACTCGATACGAATAGATCGGTGACATTTTGTTAACTGAATTTTGACCTGGACTAGTTGCATGCACTTCCCCAGAAAATATTCACTTCAATATTTGACAACTTGCTTTCATTCTTCGGCCTGCGATATAATAGATAATCCTAATAATCATAATCTAGTTGGAGACAGCGGCACTTGGATCATCTTTAATCTTCATGATCCGATAGACGAGAACATTTCCATCCACAAGTCCAACAACAAGTCTCCCGGATGATTCGCACAGATGTATACGTACGGGCACAATTACTCCGTGGTCCGGATTCAAGATTTCCCGGACCGGTCCGCGTAGAGAGGGATGCAAAAGAATTATCCGATTTCGTGTGCTTTCGGCTACGAGTACATGGTTGCTGGACATGACAGCGAGATGTGAAGGTCCTTTGAGCTGAATCTCTTCGTGATTAGTGACGCGATTACCATCCAAATCCACAATGGAAACGTGTCCGCTGACAGCGTACCTACCGCTGTAGCAGATCACCCATCTGTCGACACCAAACAGCTTGAGACCATGCAAAGGTTCTTTGTCAGTCACTTTCAACTTAATTGTCCTCAGAAGCAACCCTTCACTCGAATACTCACACAGCTGTGCTGAAGCTCCGCAGCTGACGATTATGTTACCCTCTGCAGTGATGAAAATCCCCCACGGGTCCTCCGTCTCGACACCCCAACTCCGGATCAATTTCTTCTTTGCCGGATGCACGCAGTCTACGCGCGTGTTCTGCAAATCGCTCAGATAGAGTCGCTTATTGCGGCTGCAAGTCACGATGTCCTGAATTTCCAGAAATACAACATCCTTCTTCGGAGGTGGCTTTAGCCTGTTCAGTAAGCTTATTCCAACCTTTTCCCGCTGACCGGTCTTCGTGATGGTGATGCTCTTCTTGTTTCGCGTGTACTCATCCCTGGCTTCGTAGACCTCGACCTCATTGGAGCCGAGGCGAACGACGTACAGCTGATCGTCCAACAAAGCCATTCCACGCACAGCTGTACATCCCTTGATAATAGTCAAACGTTGAGGCTGCGAGAGAATTGTATCCTGAACTACATCTGCTGGGGAAAAAAAATCAAATTCTGTTCAATCGTTGCTTACATGTACATGCTGAATATCGCTCAATCAACCAACCTGTTATTGAAGCCAAGTTTGGTAAGCAATAATACAATAATATATTTTGAATGTTTACCACAAAGGAGACCCAGGAGGTGTACCGCAAGGATCAGACTTAGTAGCCTATTATTGGTACTACTCCTGCGTTTGCGGGCCCTGTTAATGACCTTCCAATCGTATATTGCACCTTATAATATGTATTTCTTACTTTCGCCGATGACACTAACACCTGAGTGACCTGACGCGTTAACTAGATGTGGTTTTATTACACGGATGCTATTCAAATTAACGACCTTAATTTTATTACTGTTTATCCTTTTCTCCCAAATGGTTTCCATAAATGTATGTTACGTTTTTTATTTTGTATAGGCCTACTGTGATTATAGAAAATTGCATATTTTTTGTATGAATGTACACGCTATAGGCCTATGTTCTGTTCTCATATAGGCCTAATCATAATGTTCCCGCAGTGCGTTTGCAGGCGGTTCAATAAAGCACATACTTACTTACTTACTTACCTTTTACCACACAGCTCTTTTACCCGCAAATAGGCCTTTCAAATAGTGAATGACAAACTTTCTAAGATTGATAAATGGTGTCGTATGAATCAATCAATTCTTTTTATTACAACCCCTGATTTACACTTAAACACTTAAATAACAGCGAATGCAGAGCTTTTTCTAAGGAATTTTCTCAATTCAGGAATAGCCAGAAGCCAGGAATTTATGATGGGGGGGGGGGTGAATTTATGGCCTGGCCGGATGTCCCTCCTGACACCGACCCAACAGTATTACAGTAGATAAAAAGAGAATAAAGTAACAAAGGGAATAAAGTAAGAAAAGCAATTGCTACTAGGCCTACAAACAATTATTTTGGTCTTTCTTATTTAAGTGGATATAAATAACCCCTTAAAGAAACTTTTCCTAAGCCAAAAGGGGTTTAACCCCTAACCCCCTTGTCTACGTGTACTGGCCCCAGGCCCCCCAGTAGAGTCTAAAGGAAAGTCCTTGGTCACGGATTTGTCCCAAGCTGAAAGGATATTCATGGCATTTATGGCCTACCGGTATAAATATTAAAAGAATGAATTCGCTTCATTTTGGCTTTTAAAAGGGTTTTAATAGTCTTATTGGCCTCCAATGGAGTTTTTTTAAGAATAAGCTTGTGCTCTGCGTTTGGCCATTGAGTGTCGCTTCTGAAGTGTGAAGATTGCTATGTTCTGGCTATCAATAAATGTCTTTTCATGATCAACATCAATTGTTACGGCAATGTTTTACTCACTGAACACTGCTCAGCTTGGCAGTAGGCCTATTCCAGAATGAATTAACGATGAATGAATGAATGATGAATCAATCAATCAATCAATCATTTAATCAATCTATCTATCAGAGGCGTAGCGACCGCCCTCCGTACCCTCCGGACCGGAGGGGGTCCCAAAAGAAAGGGGCAAAAAATGTAAGGTGTAGCTATAGGTAGGCCAAAGTGACATTTATTGAGTCTGTTGCACAATCCATGTTGAAAACACTGTTAGATATACTTCAGCAGCAGAATACATGTACACTGTAGGCATGTGTAGGCAATACATAGGCCTATAGTGTGAACCCCATTATAATGTTATTGTATAAACTATAAATTTATGTATACCGCATTCCAATTTCTGTATTATAAGAACCCTAAGAGTCAAATTTTGAACGCTGAAAATGCAATTGACGGTTCTCCATATAATATATGCAGTACCGGTACTGGATCAAGGCTTTTGATGCCAATTAAAGTTCATAGCGTGAAATAGTAATATCAGTTTCAGAGCTTTTTAATCAGGGCCGGATTAAGCAATGTGGGGGCCCTGTTCTGGAAATTTTTGTAGGGGCCCTGTCCGAAAAAATTTTGCGAAATTTTTTTTTTAGTCGGGGTAAAAAAAAATTTCGTTAAAATCATACCATTTCATCCGCCAAAAAAGTTGATGACCTTTTTTTAGTCATCTTACCAAAATTTTCGAAAAAATCATACCATTGCATCCGCCAAAAAAGGTGATGACCTTTTTTTTCTTCTTTTTTTAGTCATCTTACCAAAATTTTTATCGGGCGGAATTTTGCGGAAAAATAGTCGTTTCGTCGAAATTTCCCTCAGAAAAATTTTTCCGCATTTTGTGGGGCCCCTCTAAAGTGTGGAAAGTGTGGGGTCCGTTTCGGCCGAACATGTTGAACATGCCTAAATCCGGCCCTGTTTTTAATGATTATGAAACGAACTTGCTTACAAAAAGCACGCTACAGAATTAAGTATAGGCCTATATAGTCTACTTGACTACTTCGTATAGGCCTACCAGTTTCTGCATTGCAGGGGCCCCGCCGCCCGGACATAATGTTCGGAGGGGGCCACATTCACTGTTGCTATGGCCTTGCTGTCTATCAATCAACGAAATCAGCTATAAGTTCCTCAGACGTTCTAAACCTTTCAAAATCCTTAACCAACCTCAGTTTGCTTACTAATCCTTCAGTACTGTTGTCGCTGGAATTGTAATTAATCTAGCCTCGTCTCTTCTAGTGGTATAAAGGAGGGAGACAAACGAGTGTCAGGCAGACAATCGCCGAGGCGCGTAGCGCCGAGCAAGGGAGAGGTTTGGGGGAGGGATTTTCCCTACCACCACCAGAAATGTTTTGGATTTTCAAATTGCAATGAAAGCATTTTTAAGCTGTCATCTTAATAAGGTCATCTTTGGAATTCCGATGCTAACACCACAAACTTCATTTTCATCCACCCAGTTATGATTATCACGTTTATAATCTAGAATCAACCGATGTATAAAATTGAATTCAGGCTCTGATTTGTCTTCTTCTGAGATTTCGAATATTGGAATAGGTCTACGGGTAGCGGGCGACTACCAACTTTTGTCTTTTAAAATTTATTAGCTTTTCTTTTCGTTTTTATAGGCCTACTCCAGATTTGTGCTTATATTCCATCATTACGAAAGAACTTTATCATTTAGATTTGTTTAGTTTTCAATGAAATCGGACAATGCATAATTTAGCAGAGGAGCAGGTTTGTAGGCCTACACGAGGTTGTACGCAGGTATACGGCGTATAGCCTACTCATCTCCGGCACGGAGACTCCGGAAATAAACGGCATCGTAAGCTCACGTCCCGAAAACCAGGGTATTCGGGTACACGGAGTAAATCAGGGTTCACGCGGCTATTTTGATGTAGCCTATTTCGGCTTAAATTAGGAGCGAATGACTAAAAAAGGTAACAAATTTTTCGAACGGGAAATCGGTGACATTTACTGACGATTTCGGCCGGATAACTAAAAAAGGATATGAATTTTTCGGAGGGGTAAATTGGCGACTATTTACGAAGATTTCGGCTGGATTAGGCCTACTAGAAAAGAACATGAATTTTTCGGAGGGGTAAATTGGCGACTATTTACGAAGATTTCGGCCGGATTACTAAAAAAAGGTCGTGAGAAAATTTCGGGCCCAAAACAGGTTGATTTTTCTCCAAGTCAGCGTGTACTTACCTCAAAATTTACCAGTAGGCACAGCCCTGCAGAAGAGCGTTCTGAGACGGAAGTGAGCGTGTTCTTTGGCAAAAAGCTGATAACTTAAAGGTAGGCCTAATGGACAGTTGCTTGAAACCTAAACAGTTGTAGTTATGATTTATGTGACAGTAATAATGTACATTTAAAATGACATAAATAATTAGCGTTGTGTAGCTAAATCACATAAGTGATTATGGGCAGGGCCCGCCGCCCGCATTCAACATAATGAAAAATATCACAATCAGTGTGACTGGGTCCTAAAAGACGTCGGGCTCTGAGCATTTACCCCCTCTCGGCGGGCCTGCAGCTGACCCAGAACTGCAAGGTAACATGCGAACGCATCCTTAGGACGCGAATCTTTATACACGAGACAAAATAATTAGGCTACTCAGTGTGAGTTTGAAAATTAGGAGACAGACTGGAAAGACTAGAGGGAGCTAGAGAGGCAGATTGACACAGACAGACGGTGTCTGTGTTTAATAGACAGGATGGTAATTTATACTGTGACCAAATGCAGGCAGGCAGAGATGGAGAGATCGATGGTGCTGATACAGACAGACAGACAGACAGACAGACAGACAGACAGACAGACAGACAGACAGACAGACAGACAGACAGACAGACAGACAGACAGACAGACAGACAGACAGACAGACAGACAGACAAAGATTCGGTTCAACAAATTTGAACTCAGTAACAATAGCATGCAACTTTATACACAATGTGGGCGTATACGAGCATAAAATAATAAACTTAGCATTGACCAACGGAAAGTAAGAATAGATCTATCGTGCGCCAGACGCACACAATGAGACCAACAATTTTGGGCGTTTAAAGAACATACTTTTAGAGACAAATTTAAAATTTTAGAAAAAAACCCATTCAATTGCATCATCAACAAATGGCAGGAATTATAACCCGGAAGTGACAAAAAACAAGTGGTTATTTATACTGTGACCACATACAAACAGACAGAGATGAACTGTGTGCGCTTGTTCCCAGAATTTCAGTTTCCGTTATATAGGCCTATATAAGCTTATGCTGTTTCAAAGTCCATAGATCTACAGGGTGCGCCAAAAAAAGACCCCCCCTAAGATTGTTGCCAATATCTTGACCAAAAGTAAGAATTTTGAGATGAACTTTTACTGTCTTAAAGACAATTCATATTTACACATGATGGCCAGATTTCATCTAAATATTTCAAACAGAAAAAAAATTACGCCACTTTTAGAGAGGTCACCCACCGTTTTTTGATGATTCAAAAACGCGACGTAACAAAAAGTAATAAAAATTTAATCGAATTATTCTGGCCAATATCTTGGCCAAAAGTAAGAATATCGAAATGAAATTTTACAGGCTTAACGACAATTCAACTCTGCATATGATGGTCAGATTTCATCAAAATATTTCCAAAACAACAAACTTTATACCACTTTTAGTGAGGCCACCCCCCCCAAAATTTTGACGATTTAAAGACGTAATACAGCAAAAACACGATTTTATTAAGTCTCATCTCAAATAATTATTATCAAATAGTCTTGATATTGACAGATGATCATTATTATTACTATTTAAAAAAGAAACAGGGTACCAGCGTAGCTGCACGTCACTGAGAAGTCACTTAGCAAGATGACAATCAAATTCTTAAAATAAAAAATAATAAGGAATCTGTCAGATAATCAACAGGTCCATCAAGAACTCTGCATAGAGACTCAAAATAAGTTTTGGTACGGGTGGTGGGCACATTGAACACGAGCTGTGAAGCACTACCAAGTTCATTTTACAACAGTTATTTGAGATGAGACTTTAAACATCGTGTTTTTGTAACTTTTTGCTGCGTTTCGTTTTTGAATCGTCAAAAACGGTGGGTGGTCTCACTAAAAGTGGTATAACTTGTGTTGTGTTTGAAATATTGTGATGAAATCTGGCCACCATGTGTAGATAGGAATTGTCTATACGACTGTAAAATGTCATTTTGATATCTTTATTTTTGGCCAAGATATTGGCAAAAAAACATTAAAAAATTTCGTTTCGTTTTTGAATCGTCAAAAAACGGGGGGTGACCTCCCTAAAAGTGGCATAACTTTTGTTCCGTTTGAAATATTTTGATGAGATCTGGCCATCGTGTGTCAATATGAATTGTTTTTAAGCTTGTAAAATTTCATTTCGAAATTCTTACTTTTGGCAAAAATATTGGCAAAAAACCTAGGGGGGTCTTTTTTTGGGCGCACCCTGTACATGTATATGCTGTTTCAACCTCTAGCCTATATATGCTGTTTCTCAACCTACCCCGTAACAAACCGCCTCGGTCTTCCCTAATCCATTAGCAATTAAAATTGTGTCGATTAAAGTAAAGATCATCATCATCATCATGATCATGATCATCATCATCATCATCATCATCACCATCATCATCATCATCATCATCATCATCATCATCATCATCATCATCATCATCGTTGTTGCTGCTTTTGCTTTTTTTATTACATATATTTATAAAGCGATTTGTGACTCCGCAACTTTCGTTCTCTGTCCTTTTTTAAACTTTACTTTCGCGAAGGATCAGTCTCGTTACATGTATGTACCTTGTTCTGAAAATTGCCGTTGAGCACTTCCTTTCTTTTCCCTCGAGTAAACTTTTTCTGAAACTAACACAATCATCTCACAACTCTACTAAACCATGTTTACTTTACCACAGTAATGCGTCAGCCAGAGGAGGATCCAGGGACAATCCGGCCATGCCCTCCATTTAAAACTGCCATGGGACGTGGTCCCCCATTCGGTTTGAAATTAGCAACAGTGGCGCAACTAGGGGGTGCTGGGGGGTGCTTGAGCACCCCCCAGGCTAGAAAGGTGACCCACGCAATTTTTCCAAATCCGATGAGTTTTTTGGTGCGTGGGGGGGGGGGGTAGGGGTCATTCGGTCTTTAAGATTACACAATCAGGCAAGTTCACCATCGGCGCTTACAATAATAATTCTGAGCACCCCCCCAGGAAAATTTTCTGGTTGCGCCCCTGATTAGCAATACGAATAGAGGTGTCATGGCATATTGCCCCCCCCCCCATTAAGAAAACTGCATTGGAAGTGGCCCACCCATTCGGTTTTCGACTGGAGGGCTAAAAAGGTCATCAACTTTTTGGCGGATGAAAAGTATTTTTCCCTCCGCCAAAGACCGATGACTAAAAAAGGCCATCAACTTTTTTGGCGATCAACGACGAATTTTTTTCTCTGTCTCAAGATCAAAGATTTTGGCTCCCACCCTTTGGTGCAGTTCTGGATCCGCCAGTGGCGTCAGCCTTAAAACCTGAACAATAGACCTAATAATTATGTTTTGGCGCGTAGCCTATACGCTGTATTCATTGCTCAGACCGTGAACTCCAGCACACTAATTTCATTATGAGACTAATAATAATAATGCATGAGGAGTTCCTAAGTTTATTCTGACTAGGAATGACAGTTTTCACATGAAGGGGCTTGGTTGTATAGTATACCCTCAACGCTTATCCCGTGACCCCGTTTTCGCCTAGTAGGCCTACACGATTAACCCTTTAGTGCCCATGACGGAAAAACTTTATGAAATTTCTTGGTGTGGTAGACAATATGGATGGTATAACGGGAAAAATATGGAAAAAATTCGCAAACATCAGGTAACAAAAATATCGGCATTTAAATTCTTGTCCCTAAAAAGGGACTGTGGGCACTACAGGGCACAGGTTTTTATAAATGGAAATTCTTAAAATGTGGCATGGTTACTTCACTTGTATGCTATTAAAATATGAAAATTCAACATATAAATGAAAAGTAACATACAGATAGATGAAAGGTAGCAAATAGAAATATCAAAACCAGCTATTAGGGGTCGTCCATAAATGACGACACGTAATTTTCGACGATTTTGACCCTCCTCGCCACACTTCATCACAAATGTCATATGATATCTAGTTAAAGACCATCACACATCGTCACATATTATGTGTGACCCCCAACCCTATGTGCATGACGTCATTTATGGACGGTCCCTTATCCCCTCTTCCGGCTATCCTGACTATAGTCGTCCTTAGCAGTTGACTTTTATATGGCAGACCCGGTTATACCCGTTCAACTGATATTATGAACTACAGTGCAAGGCAAAGAGTCGTTGCGGTGCACGTAGATGGTTGAATACGAGTATACATACGTTCAAATGTACGCACGAACGTACATGCATAAGTGAATATGTACATATATACGTACATACAGACATGCACATATGTACCTGCGTACATACCCATCTGCGTACGTGCTTGCGTGTGTGTACGTACATACATACATACATACATACATACATACATACATACATACATACATACATACATACAATGTCATACATACATATATGTACATACGTACCTGCATACTTACGTACCTGCGTACATGCGTACCTGCGTACATACGTACCTGCGTACATACGTGCCTGCGTACATACGTACCTGCCTACATACGCAACGGCGTACATACATACATACTACCTACGTACGTACGTGCGTACTTACACATACATTCATGCGTACACGCATAATATACCTACATGCATGATGATGATGTTGATGACCCTCTGCCCTCAGGCAGGTTCATTGGCTTTACGCCCCTGGGGATGAGATGAGTGAGGGGGTTTCCCGTTGCCTTCCCCACAGACAATGATGGCTAAGCAACTTGCCCAAGGTCGCTCCGCAGCAGCTTGCACCCCTGAGTCCCACACGTGCTAGCCCGAGATATCTAACTCTCTGAATGTTAACTCCCAGCCCGGGGCTTGAACTGAAGTCCGTTGCAACCAACAGATGTATGCCGCTCTCGCTTACCGGTGTAACTAACTTGGTTCTCATGCATACATTCTACCTACATGCATACATACATGCATACATACATATATGCATACATACATACATACATATATACAGTTTATACACACATGTATAAATGCATACATACAGGCATGCATGCATACATGCATGCTGTATGCATGCATACATACATACGCAAATACATATATGCATACATACATACATACATACATACATACATACATACATACATACATACATACATACATACATACATACATACATACATACATACATACATACATACATACATACATACATACATACATACATACATACATACATACATACATACATACATACATACATACATACATACATACATACATACATACATTCTAGCATTGGGATGGTACAGAAATATGCCATAACGATTGAATCTAATAGGCTCCAGTGGTCATAAAACCATACACACAGTTATTTTTGCCTAACGAAAATAGTGTACCCTCTAATGCCCACAGTCCCTTTTTAGGGACACAAGTTCAACGCAGTACAGCAAGTACACCGTTCACAAGAAACATGCAACAAAAGTATTCCTGCGCAGGCTAAGTAGTTGTACTACCTCAATATGGTTCACTTTATTCAATTTACTGAGGTCATTTAATTGAAAAACACCCACTTTTGAGCATGAAATCATGATTTGTGAATTTTCCATTAATCGATGTTCATAAGGAAATATTATGCACATAATGTTTATGTACATACAAACAAAATGCTTCAAATAATACTAGAGACATTGCTAAGTACAGCAAAAAGAAACTAAAAATTTGTGCTTCATTTATGATACACTAGAATTTATTAAATTTGTGTCCCTAAAAAGGGACTGTGGGCACTAATGGGTTAAGATATCCAACCGAATAAAACTGAAGCAGAAACCATCAAATCAAACTATTAACCATTACACATTAAACCTGTCGTAAGCTTGTAGAAACAGCAATGTTGAAACAGCAAATGAATGCAGATCTATAGTTCAGATGAAAAAGGAGATTTCGTAGGGGTTAAACAGGGAATTGCAGGGTGCCTTTCTATTGCACCAGAGTGAAAAGACAATCTTCTTCACATAGCGGTAGGCCTATGCATTCTGACATATAATAGGGAAATCTATTCTGTACATTCAAAATGCAAAACTGCATGCTTACAAAGAAACCGCTTAATTATGCTTACCTTCAATTGCACCAATGATGCTGGCGCAACTTTTATCTGAAAACTTCTTGAGTTCCGATTCCCTCAAGCGGAGGTTTATGGACTGAATTTCTTTTTCAATCATGGGTTGGCATAGTTTTTGCAACTCAGTTGCCCTTTCCGATAAGTTTGAAAATGCACGACAAATGTCACTAGCTGCTCCTTTAGCAATTATCTTCTGACAGTAAGAAGTGTAAGTTTCCGAATACGATAGATACGTATCAATATCATCAGTTGCCATTTGAATTTCTTTCAGTTTGCTTTGTCTTATCGAACATAGACCTTGCAGAAGAGAAGTCTCATGCTTGTCTATCAGCTGCTTCAATTCTTCTTTTCTTTTTGCTATATCACATTCCAATTTCACCACCATTTTCTGTATATCTTCTTTCACCTCTTGGAACTCTCCTTGCTTGGTCTTAGCTATAGATCTGTATTCATTTACTCTTTGAACATTGCTTTCGATCTGCTTTCGAAAGCTATCCGCGAATTTGTCAACATGAGAACCTTTATGATTATTATGGCCCTCATTGAAGCACATGGCACAAACAACTGCTTTGCAGTCGGCACAGTACACATCGAGAATCTTTTGCTCATGCAGTTCACAAACAGCTTCATAGGACATCAAATTTTGACCACGATCATGTTCAATAATTTGTGTCAATTTGTGATTCTTCGTCAGTTTAAATTTTCTATGTTGTCTGCTGCATTCTGTACAATATTTCTGCATGCAATCAACACAGAATGTGTCTGCTGCTCTTATTTCTTTACCTTCGCCTTTATCTTCCTCTACACATGCATCACACACAGCAGCTGCTTTTGAAGACGCCGACTGACCTGAAATATTTGCCATTTGTATCAACCTCTCAATAAAGAAATTTTTAGGTAGTCCATCAAATCCTCCTGATGGAATCTTGAACATCCGTCGACAAAGTGGACAAGGCATATCATCCCCAGATCCTTTTTTGGCATTAAGTCCAGTATCTTGTATACATTTCTTGCAGAATGTATGAATGCATGGCAATGCTTTCGGATCGGTGTAAACCTCAGTGCATATACAACATGTAGTCATATCATTGAATTCCTCATTTTTGATATAACTACTCTGACTGTATAAATCGCGTGTAGCCATTTCATAATGTCCACAAATTAACAGGCTACTAAAAGCGAGATCACTTTCTATTTATCTGTTGGTATAAGTCTAATGTGATTTTTTACCGTCAAAATTAATGAATATGGCCTATGATTAAACACAACGAACTCATTCAAAGATACCTCAGTGCAGTCGCAAGATCGATCGAACAAACAATCTAAGCTATAAAAAGCAAGTGGTAGGCTTGCAGTAGTTTCTGACCGCTGCATGCGCTTGCAGGCAGTGTCGTTCTTGTGTAAGTCACGTGACATGACTGCTACACGCAGGATGACGGTTCAGGGGTCGACTCAAGAATATAGGCCTACCAACACTTAGAGAGGATTGGTGATTTCGGGGTCGACTCAAGAATGATTCGATGACACGATTCTATAGCTCCGCTTCATTATGCACAAAACTCAGAGTCTCAGACCGATGATCGCTTCGAAGAATCATCCGATTGAGCAGTCAAGAGATCTTACCCCTACGTTTTCTGGACCTTCTGAAGTCTGCGTCTTCTTTTCGGTGGACATCATCTTCGGCCTCGGTCAAATTCTGTAGATCCTCGAGGTTTGCCATCTGGCCCTTGAATTTCCGATGGCGGTCCTTCGCTTCGTTGTATGAATCACGCAGGAAGTAAGATACAGCTCGCTTTCGAGCTCAGGGTTCATCATCGATTGGACTCGACCTCGTCTTTCTCCATTTCCGCACTGGCCTCGTTCAGCTCGACCTCGTTCATTCATTCATTCATTCATTCATTCATTCGGACATTTATATAGCGCCCCTTCAAGAAAAGACTACTCAGAGGCGCTCCCGACTCCGGGGCGCTCAAAAAGAACAGTTTTAAGTTTAGTAAGGAAGGGTCCTGGTAGAGTCCCATGGTGCAGGTGTAGCTCAAAAGTAAGGCCATTCCAGACCACTGGGCCAAGCACAAAAAATAGGCTCGATTCTTCTTGACAGTCAGTCGATTGTGTTTTTCCATGCAGGAGTCGCTGACCTTCAGTTTCCGTTCGCCTTTCCAGCTGTTCCAGTCGTCGCACCATACCCAGTACTATCTCTTAAATGATGATGTTCAGCGATAAAATAATGACTTTGTCGCGACCCCCGTTTTCGGAAACTGCCAGGTGTTTCCAAACGAGGTGCCACGCTGTTGGAGCGGCGTCCGTGAATTGAGGGGAACCGAAGATAATGCGAAATAAGCAGGGTCAGCAGTTTCTACGGTATGCGCCAGGGCAGAGGCAATTCCTGATTGGCCGTAAGGGAGGGTAGCTTCCACCACTTCAGGCCGGGGTTGTCTTACACAGGTACCAAGGATAGCTCGAGTGGAAGGGACATACATCTCAGCGGCTCTCGGTCTGAGAGCAACGACTTCATTTGCATAAAGGTCGTCAGGGTTCGAATCCGCTCCAACAGGTTTTTGGATCCCCCTTTCCTTTAGTGGTGTTACCACTTCCCTTAGCCGTTCCGAAACTACCTCACCTTCCTTCGAAGAAGGGATAAACTGACCGGGGCGTTCATGCAATTGACTTATCTCGTTATTTAGGTGCTCTATCTGAGAATCATGGCGCTCCATAAATTCTGCTAGTGTGCCTGTGAAGGACTGTAGAAGTTCAACGACTCCCGTTTTACTCATCCCCTCGGGGTCATTATCATCCGGGGTTTCTCCTTCCTCATTCTCTTCCCTATTCTCCTCTACCTCGTCTTCATAAGATACCTCGGACATTTCAGGGTTATCTTAAGTCAAAGTTATTCAATACTCGTTTAGATTATTTAATTAAGCAAACGTATCTTAACTGCAGTTGACAAACTTGTCAATGTTTAACAATGGTTGAAATTAAAAGCAATGTTCTCGTACAATGTACAATATTCACTATTCAGAGTCTGTTCCGTAAGATTTAACTACACGACTTAATTATTACACGTTTCTAATACATGTTCTAACTTTACTCTGATTATTTAAGTAAAACACTTTAGGCTTATGAAGGTTAAATCTTAGATCAGTTTTACAGGCGCGTTTCTCTTCTGAAAGAATTGTTCATTATTATCTAATCAATTTATACTCAATCAATTATCTAATTAATTATTGCACACGATCCATTCGTTGCTAATTATCTATCAACACTGCACACAGCCCAAGTATTATTCACAGATTAAACTTATTCAATTTTCTCGGTTAAGGAATCAGATAAAAACCACAGTGATACTTCTCTACCCCTCCAGTAATTGTTATCGCAGCGATCGGCAATGACGGCAATGGCGGTCACAAGGAATCGTCTACCAGAGAATTTACCACGGAAGAATTTCGGTTCTATTTCGTCGACAATTTAGCGTAAAAACTTCCTCCAGACTCTACGGTCTTAACCAGAAGTATCTTCAATATCTCGTTCGTCCGTTGAGTTATTAAACGAATTATTTCTATGAAATTTCTGTCTGAATTCTTCTTATTTTTATCAACAATTTCGTCGGCACGAGCACGGAGATGTTGCACCCTCGAAACCTTTCCTCCGTCTGCTGGTCTAACTGTTTCCAGCCAACCAGAGAGGACGTCACGTGACTCGTGAGAGTCCCGTGACCGAGGAGGTCCAATCAAAACGGTTGCGTTGCCGCCGATCTAAAAATAGAGTGCCGCAATGCGACGCTCTTCGCTGAAAAGGGATTACTGCTCCGGCGGTCAGTTCCAAAAAGGGGTTAAACTCCGAGAACCGCTCGAAAATTTAGCAAGGCCGCGAATCTAGGCCGCAAATCGTTTTAGGCCGCAAATTTATAATTAACGATCGGAATTTCCACGATCGTTACACTTCCCCCCACTTAGTCCGAAATTTTCCACCATAGGGGAAAATTTATCAGCTCCTGCTGATCATAACCGAGAAACATTATGCAACGGTACCGTAGAGGATACCATAATGTAAACAATGACCAAACCTCAACATAATCAACTAAAAGAGTTCGCTAGATCACATCAACTGCAATTACAATATGGCTAGAGCTGTACCACATCTCAAGTATATATCACAAAACGTTGCAGGTCATTGCACAACTAAGAATTCGCAAAAGGCATATCCCTTAACGAAACGCATGAACACACAACAGCTTCTATCACAATTGCAGCGAATGATTCTACTAGCAGTTATATCTTGAGCGGTACTAGGTGACAGCAGTAACTGATCAAGGGTAATAGCAAAGCATGACAGGTTAAACAAGCAATCATATTACTGTAATCATTATTTTTCATCCAATACCATCACTTGCTCGGGACCACTTACAAGGATAAATAAATGTCTTCCTAAAGCACTAAAAGGTCATGTCCCGGCACCATATTCAGTAATATTATCAATTAAACAGCACAACATATCAAAGCATATCAATAACTACAGCACAAGACATCTTAAATGTCAAGGCAAACATTTATCCCATCACTCTGACAATTCATTCGCACGCAGCATCTGCAAATCCTGTTCCTAACCAGTCAGACCATACTACTGCTCGAGTATTACTCAGGGCTAGAAATTGACAACACTTTTAACTAATGCTGTATTCCATTTACACCACCCTTTCAGACACTACATACAACCACCAACGATTGCAACAAACTCCTTTCTGAGCATTCGTAAACATGGGCAGTCAGCACATCATCACAAACAGCACATATTACACTTAGGCTGAGACTACTAAACAAAGGCCTTCTGTTTAGCTAAGCATTATCAATACGCACTAGGGCGGCATTCTCCTCGACCTAAGCAATAATCTCTCCACGTCCCCCTTCCAAGACGGAGTATAACAGAGCAGACCACCCGAGACTAGTTAAACAAAGGGATTTACTGCTTAGTAAAACATACCCAAGAAACTAACGGGTTTCTCTCTGACCTAAGCTATGACCTCTCATCGTCCACCTTACAGGACGGAATACAACAGAGCAGAACAGTAACGCTAACTAGTAAACAAAAGGATTTACTGCTTAGTAAAGCATACCAAAGAAACTAGGCCGTCTACAGCTCACAACCCTAAACACCAGGTCATCTGTCTCACCTCTCATATAATCTAAACTGACTGCGGAGACATTAGACTACTCACAAGTCTACAATCTATCTAACTCACAAACTACTCGGAGCTTACACATCACACAGGCATACTAGTTCCTTTCAGACATTCAACCAATACAACTCACTAGTCAACATACAAGGACTACTTTCACCAACTGCTACTGTACTAAAGCTACTCATGATTCAATATGCTGCATTATACTCTACTAACTGTTATGATTATGCACATTCAACTTTAAAGTACATAGAAAACAGTTGCCTTTCTTTCTGTGGCAACAACAAAATGCAATGAAACTCACAGGTAAGCAATCTTATCCCTAAGCACGACTGTCATATGCATATCAATAAACAGAAGTAATACTGAACCACAGTGTATTATCATACATCAACCAAAAGAGAGGGGACTCTAACCTCTAAGCTACTACCCCGTCGCCATTATGCGACTCATATCAGCATTTTCGCTACCTATACCTTACAGGTCGGACGATATTCCGGCGGGGCCGCGAAAGGGGCAAGGTATCTTCTACCTCTGGTTCATCCATATTAACCAGGGCCTCCAAGTCTCTGGGTCCTTCCAGATCCATATCGGGGCTCAAATCCCAGTCCTTAGGGGGTTCCCCCGCGAATGCTTTGAGTTTGTCTATGTAGACTAACTTGGCTTGGGATCGGGACGACTTTTGGATCTTATACAGCACAGGGCTTAATCGTTCCACAATACGGTAGGGTCCCGTGTAAAGTTTACACCATTTTTCTTTCAACCCGACTCGTCTCCTCGGATAAAAGTACCACACCCAGGTACCAACGGCGAAAGTAGCCGGTTTAACTTTCATGTCGTATCGGAAGTTCCTAGTGGTGGCCTGGCGCTGCATAAATTTTCTGGCGAGTTCAAAATTACTCTGCACATTGTCAAATTGGGCAGCCACGAAATCATCAGTATTTAACCAAACATCAGCAGATTGTACATCCCCTAGTACTAGGTCTATTGGCATACACAACTCCCTAGACAAAAAGAGACGATTAGGGGTGAATCCGGTGCTTTCGCTCTCGCTGGCTCGATACGCGGCGAGGACGAAAGGAAGATGCACATCCCAATCTCGTTGGTTCTGGGCTACCACCTTGGCGAGGAGGGTATTCAGCGTGCGATGGAATCTCTCGACGGCCCCGTTGGTGCTCGGTTTGTAGGGAGTAGTGCGTATTTTGTCGATCTGTAGGCGCCGGCACAAGTCTTTGAATAGGGCCGCCTCGAAACACGGCCCTTGGTCCGTCAGAATCTGACGCGGACAACCAAAGCGGCAGAAGACTTGCTCCACGAGAACTCGTGCGACGGTGGCGGCCTCCTGGTTCCGAATCGGGTGAGCCTCTGCCCAACGGGTGAAGTGGTCTACTGCCGTCAGGATATAGCGATGCCCTTTGCTGGAGGTAGGATGGGGTCCCGTGATATCTACTCCAAGGCATTCCATGGGAGCCCCAACAGTCATGGATTGAATTCGTCCCTGTTTGGGAGGTTTCCCTCGAAAGTACTGGGCACATGGGGCGCATCGCCGCAGACTCATCATCACGTCTTCTCTCCAGCCTGGCCAGTAAGCCCGTTTCTGTAGTTGAGCCTGGGTACGACGAATGCCCATATGGCCTCCAGTGATTCCTTCATGGGCTAATTGTATTAGTGTTGAACGGCGTCTACGGGGTGGGATGAGTTGGCGAACCCGGACCCGACTATCTTCGGAGTCTAGCCAGTTGCGGGTCAACAGATCATCGTGCAGCTCCAGCTGCGGCCATTGAGCTACCAAAGTTTTCACGAGTCCACTCTGGCTCCTGAGTTCATCGGGGAGAGGCGGGTCGTTCGAATCGATTTTCTTCTGAATAACCCAGCCCAGCTCGGCATCAGCTCTTTGTTCGTCCCGGATGGCGTTCTTATCCCAGTCGGTCGGTAGATCGGTTGGTTCCACCTCGGCGTTCCGCATTTCTCTCACAGCATGAACCTGGTGCGGGAGACGGGACATAGCGTCGGCGTTTCGATGGGCCGTTCCGGCACGGTGTTGTATGTCAAATTCAAATTCCTCGGTGATGGCCAGCCATCTTGCTTGCTGGCCGATGGGTAGAGGCGTTCTTCGGAGCCATTGCAGGGCGGAATGATCGGTACGCAGTAGAAAGCGACGTCCTAACAGATATTGTCTGTAGGTTTTCAGGAAATGTACGATTGCTAATAGTTCTCGTTTAGTAACATCGTAGTTCCGCTCGGCCAAGGAACATAATCGGCTCCCGTAGCAGACGACTCGTTCCTGGCCGCCTTGGACTTGTGATAGGACAGCTCCTACAGCTTCCCCGGAGGCATCGGTGTCCAGGATGTAGAGGCCGGCATCGTTCGGCAGGGCGAGTATAGGCGCTTCGGTTAGAAGTTCTTTCAACCTGGTGAAGGCAGTCTCGCATTCCGTTGTCCACTGGAACCGGCACCCTTTTCGTGTTAACGCATGCAGCGGTCTCGCCACTTTAGCAAAGTCCAGCACAAATTTCCTGTAATACGAGCACAACCCGATGAACGCCCGAACGTCTCGGAGGCTCTTCGGTGTGGGCCAGTCTTTAACCACAGCGGTCTTCTCTGGATCCGTCGTAATGCCTTGTTCACTTACTACGTGTCCCAGGAACAACACCTGACGTTGGAGCAGGTGACATTTCGTTGGTTTCAGTTTTAGCCCTACCGTGGCTAAGCGTTCCAATACCTGCGTCAGTCGATCCAGATGTGTTTCCAGATCCTCTGCGAAGACAATGATATCGTCCAGATAGATGAGGCACACAGCGAAGTTTAACCCGGCCATTACTAAATTCATCATACGAGAAAAGGTGGCCGGAGAGTTGCAAAGGCCGAAGGGTAGGACCCTGAATTGGAAGCTTCCTCTCCGGGTGATGAAGGCCGTCTTTTCTCGATCTTTCGGGTGGACCGCAACTTGATGATAGCCGGCGCGAAGGTCGAAGGTACTAAACCACTTCGCCCCAGCTAGAGCGTCTAGGCTTTCGCTGATAAGGGGTAAAGGATAGGCGTCCTTCCGGGTCTTAGTGTTAACCGCACGGTAGTCCACACAGAACCTCGGCGTACCATCTCGCTTTTTCACCATCACCACATTACTGGCCCACGCGGAAGCGGACGGTTCAATTAGTTTTTGTTGTAGCATCTGACTCACTTGCTCATCGATGACTGGCAGCAGTGTTAGCGGTTGTCGGCGGAGCGATTGTCTGACAGGACTCTCGTTTCCCGTTTCAATCTCATGCTGTATCACCTCGGTGAAACCCAAGTCCCATTCATTCATCGAAAATGCATTTATATTTCTCATAATGATCTGCCGGAGCCGTTCTTGCACTTCTCCGGGCACATCATCCGCAATTTCTTTCCAAAGAGGCGAAAGCGTTTCGATGATTGCTTCTTCAGTTGGCTTGTTTACGGTCTTCGTTACTGTCGCACAGCCGGCAGAGGTTGTAGCGGATTCGTCTTCACCCATCACCGTAACCGGTTCGGCTACACACTGAACACCTTTCTTGATCCAAATCTGTTTAGCAGTAGGGTTCATGACACGAAGCGGTAGGTCAAGTATTCGATCGGGAAGTAGTGTGCCTGCCAAGATCAACCCCGAGTCCAGCAATCGAGGGTTAACCGCCCAGCAGGTCGCTGATGCCTTCAAGCTGGGCACCACTGCATGGGTTTCGACGTTCATTTCGCTATTGGGTGCAATTAGGGTGTCACGAGATACCACAATTCTCCTACACAGTCCGGAGTGCGTTTTACCATGAACGGTGAACTTGTGCCTTCCCACCACAATCCAGTTATGACCCACATGCCATAAAACGTTTTCGTCCTTCATCCACGAGAGACCCAGAATTAGTTCGGAAACCTGTTCGGTCACCAAACAGGGTATCTCGAATGGTCGGCCTTCAATCTGTAACTTCAGTTTCGTTTCGCCGAGTACACGGATGGCTGAACCGTTTGCTGCTAACAGGGATTGCTTAGAGTGTTGGATTTCGGCAGGGTCTACCAACGAAGCAGGGCACAGAGTCATTTCACACCCCGAGTCCAGCAGCCCCAGCAAATGTTTACCTTTTATGGTTACTGAAAGGTAAGCGTCATTTCGTCCCTTCACATGTCTCGCATTGTTCACCGTGTTCGATTCTGGTTCTTGTTCTTGTTCCCTCTGCCATGTGTTGTCTGTCCTGCTAGGGCAAACTCGAGAAAGGTGCCCGGGTTGATTACACTCGTAACAGCGTCTGTTGTCTCGGGCTTCTCCTTGGAAACGGTTATTTGGACGGCGATCCCCCGGTTGATTTCTGAAGCCATTGTTCTCCTTTGGTTGAAACGGTCGTCGCGGTTGCCACTGTCGAAATTGTCCATCAGCAGAGGTAGTATTCGGTTGCGGGGACCACTTCTGAAGCATTTCTTCCATCTTCCGGGTCATCTGTTCTTGAAGTCGGTTCAACTTTTCGTCAAGGTCAAGTTCGGTTTCTTTCACATTCGAAATGCGCCCAGGACGACGATCACGACGATCGGCAGCGTCTTCATCCGACCAGCGATAGCCTTCCAGTCTCATGGCGATTTTGTAGGCGTTGTCTAAGGTGGCTGGTTCTCTTTCTCGTACCTTCAGGGCCAGATCTTTATCTCGTAGAGCATCCAGGAATGCTCTGATAGCGATGGTCTCGCTGTGCGTTGATGTTGGTCCCGGAAATGCGAGGATCATCAGTTTCCGGATATCTTGAGCCAGTGAACCAAGGTCCTCGCCCACCTTCTGACGACGAGTGTTCAATTTAGTTTGATACAGAGCAGCTTGATCGGTGCTTCCGTATCGAAGTTTCAACCTACTGACCAGATCAGCACTGGTCACCAAAGCTTCAGAGTCAAATTCGTGTAGCAGTTGATCGACAGGTTCAACCAAGGCACAGGTCAGTTGGGCCAGCTTCTCTTCTTCAGTCCATCTATTGTTCTTCGAGCATACCTCGAATTTCTTGAGGAATACTTCCACCGACGTCTTACCATTGTAGCGGTCCAGCTTCATTTGCGATTTCATTCTTCTATCTGGAAAATTTGAAGATTCAGATTGTAGTTTCCCAGCAGGTTCTTTCTTTTCACTAGCAATTTCTTGGGCTGCATTGTCGATTGTCGTAGATGAATTCTGTGAAGGTTCTCTGAGTGTCTGCAGCAGGAGGCGGAGCAGTTCCTCTTGATTTAAATTCTTACCATGCTCATCGGATCTGATTTCGCTTGCACTGTTCAGTTTCACAGCAGTAGCACTGTTCGATTTCACCACAGAGTTTATCGGAACTGTTTGTGTCGCTGACGATTGCACAGATTTATTCAGCGTTGAAATCTGTTCATCATGGGCGGTTGGATCAGCGACCAGATGCTGATATGGCGTGTAAGGCATGTACGAAGGTTGACTTGCCTTCCACCGTTGATATTCGCAGCTTTGTGTCACGTGGGTTTCCGACGACAGGTTCGGTGTCGACATGAGCGGCTGACCGGAAGGAAGGGTGAGCGTAGATATTCGTGGAGCGACGCCAGAGGGCAGGAAAGGTTTTTCGGAAGCCATGACGTTGAGCGACGAAGGGGAAAAGGTGGTAGCCCACGAGATGGTTGTCGTTGTCTGACCGGGATGTGCACCTCGAAGCACCAGATGATTTTCCCTCAGCGATGATGGATCCCCATTATCTGAAACTAACAGTCGTGAGTTAGTACATGCTTTAACATTATTTTGCCCAAGAGCTACCGCATGGAGATCGAGTGCAAGATTATGCAAAGGCCGCATATCTTTTATTTCAGACTGCTCGCTATCCGATAGACATTTTTCAGTTAATTGATTTCTTAATTGCATCTGTTTACTTCGCATGTAATAGTCAAAATCAAAACCTTCATATGCAGTTTTCATATCATAATCATACATCCTTCGAGTGTCTACATTAGCATCATCAGTTGTAACTCGTGTGCTAAATATCACTTTTGGTCGAGCACCATAGAAATTTTCTGGATCATTTAGTTCATTTATTCCTCCAAGAAAAATTCTCTTTCCATCAGCACCTGCACTAATTTTGATATCATTTGCTACAACTGAACTTATCTTAACAGGACCCCCGGTATCCGAACTCAATTCAACCCCACTTACTCTGGTATCACTTGTCGCGACCCCCGTTTTCGGAAACTGCCAGGTGTTTCCAAACGAGGTGCCACGCTGTTGGAGCGGCGTCCGTGAATTGAGGGGAACCGAAGATAATGCGAAATAAGCAGGGTCAGCAGTTTCTACGGTATGCGCCAGGGCAGAGGCAATTCCTGATTGGCCGTAAGGGAGGGTAGCTTCCACCACTTCAGGCCGGGGTTGTCTTACACAGGTACCAAGGATAGCTCGAGTGGAAGGGACATACATCTCAGCGGCTCTCGGTCTGAGAGCAACGACTTCATTTGCATAAAGGTCGTCAGGGTTCGAATCCGCTCCAACAGGTTTTTTGGATCCCCCTTTCCTTTAGTGGTGTTACCACTTCCCTTAGCCGTTCCGAAACTACCTCACCTTCCTTCGAAGAAGGGATAAACTGACCGGGGCGTTCATGCAATTGACTTATCTCGTTATTTAGGTGCTCTATCTGAGAATCATGGCGCTCCATAAATTCTGCTAGTGTGCCTGTGAAGGACTGTAGAAGTTCAACGACTCCCGTTTTACTCATCCCCTCGGGGTCATTATCATCCGGGGTTTCTCCTTCCTCATTCTCTTCCCTATTCTCCTCTACCTCGTCTTCATAAGATACCTCGGACCTTTCAGGGTTATCTTAAGTCAAAGTTATTCAATACTCGTTTAGATTATTTAATTAAGCAAACGTATCTTAACTGCAGTTGACAAACTTGTCAATGTTTAACAATGGTTGAAATTAAAAGCAACGTTCTCGTACAATGTACAATATTCACTATTCAGAGTCTGTTCCGTAAGATTTAACTACACGACTTAATTATTACACGTTTCTAATACATGTTCTAACTTTACTCTGATTATTTAAGTAAAACACTTTAGGCTTATGAAGGTTAAATCTTAGATCAGTTTTACAGGCGCGTTTCTCTTCTGAAAGAATTGTTCATTATTATCTAATCAATTTATACTCAATCAATTATCTAATTAATTATTGCACACGATCCATTCGTTGCTAATTATCTATCAACACTGCACACAGCCCAAGTATTATTCACAGATTAAACTTATTCAATTTTCTCGGTTAAGGAATCAGATAAAAACCACAGTGATACTTCTCTACCCCTCCAGTAATTGTTATCGCAGCGATCGGCAATGACGGCAATGGCGGTCACAAGGAATCGTCTACCAGAGAATTTACCACGGAAGAATTTCGGTTCTATTTCGTCGACAATTTAGCGTAAAAACTTCCTCCAGACTCTACGGTCTTAACCAGAAGTATCTTCAATATCTCGTTCGTCCGTTGAGTTATTAAACGAATTATTTCTATGAAATTTCTGTCTGAATTCTTCTTATTTTTATCAACAATTTCGTCGGCACGAGCACGGAGATGTTGCACCCTCGAAACCTTTCCTCCGTCTGCTGGTCTAACTGTTTCCAGCCAACCAGAGAGGACGTCACGTGACTCGTGAGAGTCCCGTGACCGAGGAGGTCCAATCAAAACGGTTGCGTTGCCGCCGATCTAAAAATAGAGTGCCGCAATGCGACGCTCTTCGCTGAAAAGGGATTACTGCTCCGGCGGTCAGTTCCAAAAAGGGGTTAAACTCCGAGAACCGCTCGCAAATTTAGCAAGGCCGCGAATCTAGGCCGCAAATCGTTTTAGGCCGCAAATTTATAATTAACGATCGGAATTTCCACGATCGTTACAACTTTAGTTAGCTGAATCCTTGAGAGTTGGCGGAAAACAAAAAGAATTTCAGAAAAAATAAAAATTAAGGAAAATAATAACAGAAAGTAAATGAATAAATAAGGTTAAAACAAAATAAAAAAAGAAAGACGATTGGAAAATACAAAACGAAAAAACGACGTTTTTGGGAGAGAATAAAAACTGAAAAAACGAGTTTTTTACAACTATGGTGTAACGCAAACCTTCTGTAGAGGAGCTACGCAATTTAGCCACTTCAACTCCTACTCTGTTGCAAATATGTCCATTGATGATTGCTTTTTAGCCAATGTTTAATCTGGTGGTGTGGGGCGAATCCAACGTCCGTTTTTAGCGGACGGCAACCGGCAGCTGAGCGTCCGGCGACTCCATGCGATCGGCCAATTTTTCTGTAGACCTTTTTAGTCATTGACTCAAAATCCAAGAAAAATAGACAATTTTCGTCACTGAAAACAACTGATGACCGCGTAAAATTTTCGTGCGTGTTATGTAGGCTACACAAGACTTTTTGGGGCAGTTTACTTTTTCTGGGGGAACGATGCGTATTTGGACATTGAACTTGAACTTGTTTATTTGAACTTGAACTTGTTTATTGATCCCAAGAATATCAAACAGATAATTATGCATTCATAATAGTACACGAAGTGATTAATTACAGTTAACAATTACGATGGTAAAGCTTAGTGTACAATCGTTTCTGTGAAATGTAGGGAGCAATAGGCTACCCGAAGGGAGTGATCCCGCTACTGCGGCCTATTTACCAAGGAAACAACTCTTTATTATAATATGATAAATGTTAATAGATCAGGAAACTGATGGAAATGGGAGTATTTTTGGAATCAATTAAGTAATAGCAGTTTGTTTTCTACTCAGAGATCCTGATTAAGTTGGACTAGCCTATGTCTCCTGTGGACGACACCTATAACCTTATAATTATTAGTTCCTTCCGAGTTTCCCTTCGACATCCAGCCATCGGCTGTTGTAATTGATTTTTCGTTATGCTGTTGGTAATTTGAAAAAAGTTTTTGCATGGCTCCGTTTAGGTTCCGAGCTGTAGGCCTACTTGATGCGTCCTTGAAGATCTTGCCCGAATTCAGCCTGCTCAGAAATGCAAACCTGATTGTTTCAGTTAACTTTTTTATCATAGTCTATTAGCGTAACTATAGGAACCACTGGGCCTGCATCAGCATCGAACATGAATCTGAAAAGTGGAAAACTGTACTCAGAGCCTAAAAATAAAGCAAGCAAAAATAACTACCCTATGGGTGGAAAGAAGACGCTGGGAACTCTTGAAACCTCATAAAAATTTCCAACAGAAGCTAATGTGTCTCATTTCATGCTAGCTTAGATCCATGATAACAAAATACTAAATGAAGCATGGTGTCAAGTGCATTACTTTAAAGTCTGATATCATTCCTTCGTAAAAGCTCTTCTTTAGCAAGGTTAGTAATTTAGCTGCCCTATAGATGATTCCTTCAAACCTCTTTTCCTCTTCTACTTTCTCCCAGGGATTTTTTAACGTGAATTTTTGAATAAAATGTGCAGTTCTAAATGGATTTGTGCAGTTGTAGAGGCACTTCTGAACAGTTAAAACTAGTAAAAAAGGTGAATTGTCCTCCGATTGGAAGTAATTTACAATGGAGAATGGGAAAGGAAAAGTTCTAACAATTTCTTAAAAACAGCCCTGCTTTCTCCTTTTTTAAATTCATGAATTCACACACATGTAAAAGTAAGATTTGGCATATCTACTCATCATTATGTTGCTGCTTTAAGAGCAATAACTCTTTGAAAGACCATTTTGTCTGTTTAATATTTATGCTGCTGCTGATGATGATGGTTCTCTGGCCGAAGGCAGGTTCATTGGCTTTACACCCCTGGGGACGAGATGAGTGAGGCGGTTTCCCGTTGCCTTCCCCACAGACAATTATGGGTACGCAACTTGCCCAAGGTCGCTCCGCAGGATCTTGCGCCACCGCGCCCCACACGTGATAGCCTGAGATATCGAAATCTCTGAATGTCAACTCCCAGCCCGGGGCTTGAACTGCAGTCCGTTGCAACCAACAGACGAATGCCGCTCGCGCTTACCGGTGTAGCTAACTAGGCTAGCTGCTTAATTATTATTGCACGCATTTTCATCAGCCTAGGCCTACTCATACATGATACATTACGTAATTGTTTTTATTATATCTTATGGTTCCAGTACTGCCATACAAGTCTTGCTTTGCTGTATTAATCACTGCAGCCCGCAGGCTCCTGCAATGTGTTGGCTACAGTTAAACTGGCATCTGTTTTGCAGTCTTCGCCGTCTCGACGACTACTACATGCATAATTATTGCATAACGCGACACACCTGCATGCTATGGTTAGGCCTACGCGCAAAACCAAATTTCATGCGGAAGGGTGGACATTACTGAAATTCCAGGTCATAATTAGGCCTAGTAGGCCTATATGGTCCAGCTCACTACCCCATACTGTCATGCGCTGGCACGTTAAAATGGAACCTAGCCGGTCTAATTATTTCAATAGTTACCGGTGCTATAAAAGTGACTAAGAGACTATTGGGACGAATATTGTAGGCCTAACTGAAGAATGGCTCTAATTTAATCGAGGCAAAACTAATCTAAAGACTTATTTAGCACCACTACGGTAGTGTGCAAAACACGTCCATTGAGGGTCTTTTGAATGTTGAAAGTTGAAACCACTCTTTGTAACATTCATTAACTCAACTGCTAGAGGTCATTTTCTTTGCACGAGATCGCATTGCAATGTATTTTGTTGTGACTATATCCTACCATTATTGTATTGGCTTGTGCTATGCTAGAGTGTTTTTTGTATTGTTCTGATTGGTCTGACAGTGGTCATGCAGGAACAGCGAACTGCTGGAAGTTGTGACTGAATCCGAAAAGAACGGAACCCGCTTGCACCCTGCTAAAGAGCGAACAGTTGGTGATTCTAAAGTGCCCAGTTTTGACAGTATTTCGATGAACCCCGAAATGCTTAATTACGTCACAAATCGCTAGGAAACTGCTTGCATTATGCTACACTTTATTGCTCTGAATTGTATGGCATTGCTTCCTATACCCATAATTATGTTTTTATGAAGCCGAAAGTGAACCGATATGTGTCCTATCTAATGCCCATACAGATGCTTCCAGGATATGGAGCTGTATTGTTGTCATGGCATTGTATGGCACGCTCTGGGAGCCAAACGACTCAAAGAAAACATGCAGGTTTACTTCAGAATTTGACAATTTGCTTACTTCGGCTTTTAATAGGTAATAGCAAGATCCTAATAATTGTTATCTAGTTTCAGAGATTGGTAGCCTACTTTGTTCATCTGCGATTTTCATGACCCGATAGACGAGAACATTTCCACCCACGAATCCAACGACAAGTCTCCAGGATGATTCGCACAGATGTATACGTAGGCCCTACGAGATGCACCATCCCGTCATCCAGATCCAGGATTTCCCGGACCGGCCCGTCAATAGAGGGAAGCAGGAGTATGATCCGATTGTGTATGCTCTCCGCCAGGAATACGTAGTTGCTGGACAGGAATGTAAGATGCGAAGGTCCTACGAGTTCAATATCTCCGTAACCTGTGACGTATTTGCCCTCCGAGTTTACAACACAAACAGAGCCTTCGCCACGATACCTTCGGTGTCTGACAACTTGAACATTGTCACACTTCGGTCTACGACTGGATGATTCGAATAATTATAGTCTAGTTGGAGCCAGTAGCAATTGGTTCATCTGCGACTTTCATGATCTCATAGACGAGAACATTTCCACCCACGAGTCCGACTACAAGTCTCCCGGATGATTCGCACAGATGTATACGTACGGGATTCACTATCCCGTCATCCAGATACAGGATTTCTTTGACAGGTCCGCGTAGAGAGGGATGCAGGAGTATGATCCGATCTTCTTCCGCTACGAGTATGTGGTTACTGGAGAGGACTGCGAGATGCGAAGGCCCATCGAGTTTAATCTCTTCGTACCCTGTGGCGTAATCGCCCTCCGAGTTTATAACAGAAACACAGCCATCGCCATTATGCCTACTCCCGTGGCACACAACCCAGCTGTCGACACCAAAGAACTGGAGACCATGCCAAGGTCCTTCTTCAGCCATTTTTAACTCAATTGCCCTCAGCAGTAACCCTTCACTCGAATATTCACACAGCTGCCCTGAATCTCCGCAGCTGACGATTACGTTACCATCTGAAGTAACGGATATCCCCCACGGTTCCCCCGACTCAACACCCCAACTCCGAATAACTTCTTTCTTTACCGGATCCACGCAATGTACGCACATGTTCTGCCAGTCGCTCAGATAGAGTCGCTTATTACGGTTGCACGACGCGATATCCTGAATTCCCGATGACAAATGCGACTCCTTAGGAGGTGACTTCAGCATCTGAAATAAGTCTTTTTTCTCCCGTTGACTGAGGGAAATGATGATGCTCTTCTTGCTCCGCTTGAAATCACTCCTGGCTTCGTATACCTCGACTTGATTGGAGTCATAACGAACGACATACAGCCAACCGTCCAACAGAGCCACTCCACGAACAGGTGTAGAACCCTTGATGATAGTTACGAGCTCAGGCTGAGGGAGAATTGTATCATGGACGATTTCTGCTGGAAGAAACAATTAAATTCTGTTTAATCATTGTTTATGCTATATAACCCATCGTTCGCGCTTTCTGAATCAGTTTTCACTTCAGACTTCTGTCTCATTGTCTATAACAGACTAATATTATTGCATTATTGGCAGCATGTCATTCGTTAGACTCTAATACCTTTTCATTACAAAAACTCTTTTAGGAGTAATAATTATACGTCTAATGTTGCATCGAGCTACTTTAAGGATATATAATTCTGGCATATTCTCTTCATACTGTAAGGCCAGTCGTAAGCTTTTAGACGGCTTCACTATATTGGCTCCTCTAAATGGCTGGCCCTCTAGAAGTAATCGTAATTGTAATCGAACATTTATATAGAAGTGTTTATAAATGTCTCAATGCAAAGCAATACCATATGCAAATTACTCTTTTCTATAATTGCTTGTTATCTCACCACTTCTTGCTCATCATAACTAGACATAGGCCTACTATAGCCTAGTAGGCTATGTAGAACATCCATCACTTTGCAGAGCACCCATCACTTTGAAACTTGGGATAATATGTTTAGTCTTCACTCTTAGCCCACACAAGTACACATGTAACCAACCGCTGACATATCTAACCGCTTTCCCGTTAATTTTTCGCGCACTTTAAATCTGAAGACACGTTATCCACTAAATCTCTTGCAAATTATTACAGAATAATCGTTAACGACGGAATCAGTGCCTTTCAAGATTCGGTATCCGCTGTATACTGAATGGTCCCTAATTACTTAGGTCTAATATATAGCCTAATTATTAAAAGTCTGAAAGTTTGTCCTTCTGTATGTTGGTTTGCATGGTCTCCTCGGCTTTACATCTGAGGATTTTGACATGGCACCGGAGCGAATAGGGCCGCTCCAGATGGCAATTGCGGACTTGATTTAATATAACGCCGGTCAATATAGGCCTTTACTGGTCTCCCTGACGTGGCTGTTATGGGCGCTGAAAAATTCTCGGATTTGCATTACATTTCATTATGGTGTCCGCAGTGCCGGATTAACTTTTTAGAGGCCTGGCGCAAACAATGCAACAAAACTAAAGTAGGCCCTCTATCCAATCAAATTATAAAAAAATGGGGAGGGGGGATTAATTATATAGAAAAACATACTTTAATAATTTATGAACACAAAACGAAGCTGTGATAGGATCATAGGAGATTTTTTAAATTTTAGCCTACTTGTTACAGTTCAACTGTTCAAAAATGTTCGTCGAGTTTAAAAGTCTTTCCTTCGCGCTTTTAAAGTAGAGAAAGAATCAATGATATCTTGAAAGTCAAGTGCCAAGAAATTTAACCGTTGATGCAACCCTTCTTATAACTTCCCTCCAATAACTTCTTTCATTTTCAAATTGTTGAACAATATGCTTATCAAGAGTGGGTCGTTTCGGATAAAGTGAACCATCAGGTTGAGTGAACCAATACTTCTAGAAATCGTGTGTGCAGCAAACTATTAATGTCAAATTAACGCAGAGGCTATTTTTAGATTGTACTGCCTCTTGGCTACTAAGTCAGCGGGTTATTAGAAACATACCTAGCAACTTCATGTTATGGTCGACAGAGAAATGTCGGGTGCCGACGAAACTTCCCAAAATTGAAGTGTCCTACTTTTCAAAGGGGGTGTCACAAAAGTCGGTTTGACGGCTAAATGCATTAACCTATTCAGGGGATTTTTCTCAGTATGAAATCGGGCATGGGAATGAATTAACAAAGCAGTTTAAATGTCTGATTGAACGATTCCGCGAGTCGTTTGTGCCACTTTAATCATGCGGTCCACTTTGATTGCACGCGTTGGTAAAGTGAACCACAAAAGTCCAACTAAAGTGAACCAGTGGTTCACTTTATCTGATAGCCAAATAGGCCTAAATTGGATATAACTTATGACTTCAATAAAAAAAACATAAGCCCACACTGTAAGCAAATTAATTCTAGTAATAATTTCATTGTCAAAAAACGAAAAATTAGTTTCGAAGTTTAAGCTATGAATTTATTACAATCACATTGGGAAGATTCCACCATCATGGAACAAGACACATAGGAAAAGGAGAAAAAAGACCGGCAAAATGTCACTCTTTCTGTGAGTCAAAGTAATCGAAAAAGACAAAAAAAACTAATAAGCCTACATGGGACCCAGGCTGTATGGAAAGTGCATTGAAAGACTAAATGCTTTAGCAAAACAGACCTAAAAGCAGTTTCACCAAGTAACATTGAAACATTGTAGGCCTTATTACCTCAATTTGGCACCCAGTTGTGAGACTATAAAGGTGTCTGACTCGAGTGTAAATAGTGGTATTGAGAAGGCAAAACTGCCTAATCCAACTCTATCAAGCAACTCTGACAGTGCCTTGGTTAATTCTTGGTCTCAGTTCATGCACAAAGCATTGAGACTAGAGTCCAGATAAACTATGGGGCTCGGGTAATACTGAGATTGCTCAAGAGATGGCCACATCTAGCATTCATTTGACCAATGGCTTAGACCATTGACTTAGTCATAGCTATACAGAATGCAACTTTCATGTCAGTAGAGCTATGGGAGCTATCCTTTACAGATCGTATTTTGGTACCACACAGAAAGTGGCAATAGGCAAAAAGAGCACAAACAGCAAACCTCCAAAGTTTGAAATGATCAGAGCAGCCACAATTGCATTTGTGGATTGAAGATCATCGAGGAATGCAGTCAAACATAACAATTATTCAATGATGGTTAAGAGTTGATTCGCTACAATTTATGATGCTGTGAAAGGCCTAATGTTTTTTCTGTGAATCAAAAGTTCTTGCATGTTATTATAGATTGCATAATGCATTATTGCTGAACAGACATGTAGGAACTAAAGTAGCCTAGGTTTGAGCAATCTTAGCATCACCAGGGTGATCCATAGTTGATCTAGTCTCAATGCCTATGCATCATGATCTCATGATCAACTTCTAAGTTCAATTTAGTTGTCACTTATTAAAACTGGTGCAAATGTTAACATTCTAATGTAATTTATATAAACTATTTGGACCTTTTGCATTTGGAACACTTTAGATAAATGTAGTTTGATACAAGTAAGATCTGGTTCACTTTATAAAAAAAACTGATTCACTATATCTTAAAATTCAGGTAAAGAGAACCACTGGACATTAAAACTTTGAATTGATATTTGATCCACTCAACCTCAACACCAGTCCAGTTTAACAGCATAATCTTAAAGAGCAATCAATTCTCTTTAAAATGATGTATTTGAATCCTTGGTACGATGCTTCTGAAGGTAGCAAAGTGGCCCGAAGTGAAAACTGGTTCACTTTATCCGAAACGACCCCTATGTACTTTTGACAGACGTGTTGCAAAATTTGTTAGTGCCAGTCTGTGCTCACTTGATCGCTCATGATGTGCAAGTCTGTTTAATGTGTTTATATGGATCCCATGAATCAAAACCTTGGTTTGCAAGAGCACTTGCGCTGCTTGAAATAAAAAGTTTACAGACAAAACAAAATAAGCGCCCAGTTGATGGCGAATACAAGAGCCAATGTCTGAGAATTTTTTCCCCGTTCGGTGTGGTCGTACAAAAGCAGAATCGTTTAGTTTTCTTTTGGTGCTATTCAATTTTACTTTATTTCCATGTTGTTTTATGGATTTAGAGTACATGCCATCTTGATTACGACATGGTTCAGGTCCCATCTGCAGCCAATAACTGACCAAATCTTCATTTATAGTCCACAGAGCAGCATCTGTTTGTGGCACGTTTCTAACAGATTGATTCTCTTGTTTTAATGGTAGGCTAGATCTATGGTAGTTTCAGATTTAGGCATATCAATGATATCATTGCTGAAATCAAGGGTGTCTGTTGTTGGCATTAGTGCTGACACTGCTGAGCGGCCTAATTAAAAAAGCCTGAACTGCATCCAGCTTCTGACGCTGAGTCGACACCATCTATAAATTGCGGCACTTCTCGTGTTTTTACTGGGAGAGACCAAGAAGAAGAAGAAACCAAGAAGAAAAAGATGTAGAAGAGGAAGAGGAAGAACTAATTATTAATGCTAACTAATTATCGATAAATTTATAACAAGCAATTAACGCTAACTGACCCCGGAATCTCACTCCACTGTCTGCTTACAACGGTCGTTAGGCCTTTCGTAAATAGTTTGCTAAGTGTTAAAAATCTATCATGGCCATCATCCATAATTTTCTCAGTGTAGACGATTAGGAGACAAATATAAAACCAATTTCCAATCAAATAGCAAAATATGTTGGAACGACAATGAAACCTCATCGCTAATTTCTTGCCTGCATGTATGCTGTTAGGCTATGTTCCTTACAATTTATGACGGTGTGGTGAATGGAACGGCAATGGACGTAAGAAATTATATGCTAATAGACTATTATAGTAGGCTATGCATGTAGCCTACATGTAGGCTATAGGCAAGTTTGGAAACTGGGAAACTAGTTCATAAGTTGCCTATTATTTATTTCTAAATGTTCCCTGTCCTGTGGAATTAAATATCGAAAGCCTTAGTCTTGATTCTTGAACTATATGTCTCTAGATGCATCGGACTTTGTATCGGTCTCGGCGCCTATTGTCTCGGTCTCGGAAGCCACTGTCAAGGGCCTACCTTTAGGTTCGACTTGAAAAGTCCTATATTTATTTACAACCAGTCCTGTTGGCATTGTTAAAATTCCGTCGTCGAATACACACGTACATGTGGGGCCTATTCAATGTGCCCTTTTATGATTCTGTGAGCTGGCTGAGCTGGCTTCCACAGTTTCACTGAGCAGGGCCACTATATATCTGTTAATCGACTCGGTCTGCGTCTCCAGATGACCTTCTTGTTCCCGTTCCCAGCATTTCATCATGCTTTTTCAGTCGTTGGATCGATCACGGGAATAATATTCCTTCGGATCTACGTGCATGTGCTTTTAGCTAAAAGCGCTCTATGCATTTTTTTTATAGGCGTCTGATAATTACTGTAGGCTAGTTCATCGCCGGACCGGCTGGGGAGCCTCTGAGGCTGTCTCGGAGAGGCGCGGTGTATACGTCGTGTGAATGAATGAAAGAATGAAAGAACGAATGAGTACTCGTAGCAGAAGCAGCAGCAAACAAAGTAGATGTACAGAAACTTATCGTTTTGTTTACCTTCCAAATCTGGGGAGAATTCCTTGAAGAAATTTTCCAGCATTTGGAAGCTGGGTCTGGCATCCGGGTCTTTGTCCCAACACCGAACCATCGTCTGATAAACGGTTTCTGGACAACATAACCTGTTCTCGCTCTCTGGAGGAGGCAAACGATAATCGGTCTGGATCAACTTAACGACATCTGCATTGCACAGACCTGATTAAGAGATAATGATTATCTGTCAGGCATCAAAATTCAAAAACAATTCAAAGTCACGGAACTGAAGTGGAGAGGGTTTCTGATCCAGAGTGGGTTGAAATGCCCAAATGTATTCAATTTACTTTGGCTGATTTGAAATGGTTTGGTCAGTGGCGGCGCCAGGAATTCAGGTTTGGGGGGGCTGAAGCCCCAAGGCAGAAAAATGTGTTTTTTACCAAACGCCGAAGGCGCGAAGCTTTGAGTGCCGAAGGCACGAAGCCCATACCGACTAGGGGGTCTGGGGAGCGTCGTAAGCTCCCCCAGCGGGGTCTGGGGCGGAGTCCCAGCCGCCAACGCATTTTTTTAGGTTTGTTGACCTCAACTGGAGCCATTTTAGGCTTTTTTTGCCAGCTTTTTACGAACGATAAAATCATGAAACCTTCAACAAGAACTCGTTCTGAGGTGTCGCCGACTACCAGTATAAGAATGCACGGATTTTTAAAGAAATTATTTTTTTGAACTGCACAACTTCCTCCAGCCTCCAAGGCCGTAGCCAGGATTTGATTTCATTAGTGCTTCTTCGGCGGAGAATTTCTGACGACTTTTTAGTCGTCAAGATGTCTGAAAACACCTTTTTTAGTCGTAAAAATGTATGAAGACACCTTTGATTAGGTGTAAAAATTTCTAAAGAAATCTTTTTTTATTTGTCAAAATTTTTGATGGCACCTTACTTTAGTTTTCAAAATATTTGAAGACGTTTGTTTTGCTGTCAAAATTTCTGCAGACACCATTTTTAGCTGTTAAAATTTCTGAAGACATAATTTTAGTCATCCAATTTTGTTTAAAACACCTTTTCGGGCGCCTAAGGACATTATTTTGATTCCAATGTTATCAACGATTTTTGGGTGTCTAAGGATATCATTTTGATTCCAGTATTACCAATGATTTTCGGGTGTCTAAGAACATCATTTTGATTATACTGTTATCAACGATTTTCGGGTGTCTAAGACATCTTTTTGACTGCAGTATTATCAACGATTTTTGGGTGTCTAAAGATATCATTTTGATTCCAGTGGTGTTGAAGTTTGGGGAGGCTATTTTTAGCCTACGACCCCGACCTCGGAGGCGTGGCCTAACGACCCCGACCTCGGAGGCGTGGCCTAACGACCCCGACCTCGGAGGCGTGGCCTAACGACCCCGACCTCGGAGGCGTGGCCTAACGACCCCGACTCCAGGAGGCGTGGCCTAACGACCCCGACTCCAGGAGGCGTGGCCTAACGACCCCAGGAGGCGTGGCTTAACGACCCCGACCTCGGAGGCGTGGCCTAACGACCCCGGAGGCGTGGCTTACCGACCTTAGCCTAGCGACCCCAGGAGGCGTGGCCTAACGACCCCGACCTCGGAGGCGTGGCTTAACGACCTTAGCCTACGCGGTAGCGTATATAAGAAAGCTCGTGTCGCTGTTGCGGGGCAGACGAATGGCCTGGTGAAGAACGCCTAAACCGCGTAGTAGTCAGGCTAAATGATCTGGCTTGACGGACGGTAAAACGTTTGTTGAGTGATACTATTGTGAAGGGAGTAAAGCCTGAACCTGAGCCTCGAGCTTTGAACTCGGCCTCTTCGGGTATTCCTTCACGGGACTGAGGTGCGGCCTCCGACTACCGCAACCTAGCTGACGGACGGAGCTGCTACGACGACGGTCGACGCGCAGGGAGACCGAGATAGAGGAAAACGAGTAAGCCGAGAGCTGACGGTCTGTCCTGCCTTCGGCGACGGTCTGTGGCTGGTGCTGCAGGGACAGAACTGACGGTCTGTCCTGCCTTCGACTACGATTCACGGCTGGTGCTGCAGGGACAGAACTGACGGTCTGTCCTGCCTTCGACTACGATTCACGCCTGGTGCTGCAGGGACAGAACTGACGGTCTGTCCTGCCTTCGACTACGATTCACGGCTGGTGCTGCAGGGACAGAACTGACGGTCTGTCCTGCCTTCGACTACGATTCACGGCTGGTGCTGCAGGGACAGAACTGACGGTCTGTCCTGTCTTCGACTACGACCCACGGCTGGTGCTGCAGGGACAGAACTGACGGTCTGTCCTGCCTTCGACTACGATTCACGGCTGGTGCTGCAGGGACAGAACTGACGGTCTGTCCTGCCTTCGACTACGACCCACGGCTGGTGCTGCAGGGACAGAACTGACGGTCTGTCCTGCCTTCGACTACGATTCACGCCTGGTGCTGCAGGGACAGAACTGACGGTCTGTCCTGCCTTCAACGACGGTCGGCGGTTGGAGCTGCTTCGACGACGGTCTGCGGTTGGTGCCGCAGGGACGGAACTGACGGTCCGTCCTGCCTTCGACGCCGGTCCACGGCCGGTTCTGCAGGGACCCCGGTTGTTCCGAACCAGTACGCTCAAGCCTAGTCGGCTAGCCCTTGGTTCACCGCCAAGGCCTTATCCAGCGGACAATTCCACGATACCCGAACGACTGGAGCTGAAACTCGCATCCTGGTGAACTTTCGCTCAGCCCTAGTCCGTTACAAACTGGTACCAGAAGTGGGGTCGTTAAGCCACGCGGACATATGTCCACTGGTACCATCGAGTGGGGTGTTTGAAAAGAACGACAACTCGTGAAACTGCAACAATGTGGAATTCCGTGTTCGACGACATGGACGGAAATGCTGCTGGCTTCCCAACGACCTCTTCACCCGCCGCCGGACGAAGAAAGGACCTCCTGGTCGACTACGAGGTCGAGTCCAGCCGATTTCGGGAGAAAATAGACTTCGACGACCTACCGAAGAAAGAGCGCAAGAACTTCCTGCTTCCGGAAATGGACGTCGGCAAACTGGAATCGGAAGTCATGGAAAAGGTCAGTCGCCTGGCCAGCGAGAAGAAGAATCCCATGAAGCCCGGAAAATTCGACGGAACTGGATCCCTCGAATCATTCCTGGCACAATTCGACGTGTGCGCAAGACACAACCGATGGACTGCAGCCGATAAAGTCGACTTCCTCCGCTGTTCCTTGGAACGGGCGGCAACGCAGCTACTCTGGGACTTCGGAGCCAGCACCGAAGTCACGTATGAACAGCTCGTCGAGAGACTACGCCAACGGTATGGATCGGAGGGTCAGGCAGAGACCTTCCGAGCGCAACTCTACTACCGCCGGCAGCGAGCTGACGAAACTCTCGGCGATTTGCTGCACGACATCCGGAGACTCGTCGTTCTTGCCTATCCGGTCCCGTCCAATGGAACGACAGAAATTCTCGCGAAAGATGCCTTCCTCGAAGCAATTCGCGACCGGGAGCTGTCTCTCAAGGTGAGAGAACGGGAACCGAAAACCATCGACGAGGCGTATCGAACAGCTCTACGCCTGTCCGCGTATCGACAGACGTCGGACTTGGAGGACCGCCAACGGCCAGCCAACCGGGTGAGAGGAACGCAAGAGGGCGACGCTGGTGGTCAACTCCAGTCACAACTGGACAGTTTCTTCGCTTCGCAACGTAAGTGGCAACAGGACATGGAAGGAAGGATCTGCAGACAGCTGGACGAACTCCGAAGCTCGCAGCGGACGAGCTTCGGCGCGGAACCGACTGCTCCACGGACGGTTCCATCTACCGTTCCTACTCCTCCGTCTCCGCCTCGAGGAAATCCTTCAGGTGGTCCCGGACGCGGGATAACCTGCTTCAACTGCGGACAGGTGGGCCACGTGGCTCGCCGGTGTCGCCAGCGCCAGCAGTTCTCCAACCGCCGTGACGACACACGCACATCGGACCCACCGATGTCGGAACAGAACGGAACAACCGTCACGAACCATACCACGAGAGTCAGAGCTTCGGGTGTGACGAACAACGCGATCTACATCCGGGGAACGATCAACGGACAACAAAGAAATTGCCTAGTGGACACTGGGTCGGAGGTAAGCCTCGTTCCCTCTGCTGATGTTGATGGTTTGACGCTCCAGCCCAGCGCTCGCATTCTTTTGGCTGCTAATGGGACGCAGATTAGAGTTTTGGGTCAGCTTGATACCCCAATTGTGATTTCTAGAGGCTTCTCCATTGGCACTAGTTTTCTTGTCTCTGACCAGATTGGCGAACCAATGCTTGGCATGGATTGGCTAAGGCAGCATCGTTGTCGCTTGGGTTTTGGACAGGGTGCATTGTTTATTGGTCGACGCCGCATTCCTTTGGTCAAGGGCAATGGATCGCTTTGGTGTCGCAGGGTTATGGTTGCCCAGGAGACGACTGTTCTTCCTCGTTCGCAGTGTGATATACCTTGTAAAACTCAGTATCGTAATTTGACGACTTCGGCATCGGCGTGGATGACTGAATCTAAGGAGATCCAGCCCGGTGTGCATGTAGCCCGAGTTGTGTTTGGTGATGATGCTGATGTTGCTTGCATTCGTGTGGTGAATCTAAATGAACAACCTGCCCTGTTAGCGACCGACCAAATGTTAGGCGACTTGCACCCCGTAGAGGTCGAAGTAAAGAATGACAATGAGAGGCCGACAGACACTGCTGACTCTTTGGTTGGGACGTTAATGGACGATATCTCCGAGGATGTCCCGGCGGATGTGAAGGAACGGCTGAAGGAGTTACTGGTCGAATATGAAAGCATCTTCTCGACCACCGACCACGACTTGGGACGGACGACGATCTCTCAGCATAGAATCGACACGGGGGACTCTCGTCCCGTGAGACAATCTCTGCGTAGACAACCGCTTCCGTATCAGGCTGCTATTGATGCGCAACTGGACCAAATGTTGGCTACTGGGGTAGTTGAACCTGCTGCCAGCGAGTGGGCAGCAAATGTGGTCCTCGCCAAGAAGAAAGACGGTTCTCTGAGGTTTTGTATTGATTACCGCAAACTGAACAATCTGACTCGGAAAGATTCCTACCCTCTTCCTAGAATCGACGCCTGTCTCGACTCTTTGTCGGGCGCCGGTTGGTTCAGTACGCTGGACTTGCGCAGCGGGTATCATCAGGTCATGATGAACCCAGGTGACTCGGATAAGACTGCTTTCGTCACTCGGCGAGGAACTTTCCGTTGGCGGGTCATGCCTTTTGGCTTATGTAACGCACCGGCCACCTTCCAGCGGCTGATGGACATCGTCCTCTCGGGGTTGAACTTTGAAGTGTGTTTGGTGTACTTGGACGACGTGATCATTTTCAGCAGTACCTCAGACCAACATTTGGACAGACTGGGCCAGGTTTTCGCGAGGCTCAAGGAGGCCAATCTGAAACTGAAGCCTAGCAAATGTCACCTGTTCAGACGCACCGTATCCTTCCTTGGACACGTGGTGACGGCGGAGGGGATTTCTGTTGATCCATCCAAGGTACTGGCGGTAACCGAGTGGCTCACGCCCAAATGTTTAAAGGAGGTGCGGGCTTTCGTAGGACTTTGCTCCTACTATCGCAAGTTCATTCGGGGTTTCTCCATGGTCGCCTCCCCACTGTTCGCTCTGACGAGAAAGGAACAGCCGTTTCTGTGGGGAGACGATTGCCAGGAGGCGTTCCACCACCTAAAGGATGCGTTGACTACCGCGCCTGTGCTCAGCCTACCGATGGACGATGCTGCCTACACCCTGGACTGTGATGCCTCTGATGTCGGAATTGGCGGGGTACTTTCCCAGAATATCGACGGCGAGGAACGAGTGATTGCCTACGGTAGTCGGTTGTTTTCCAACGCCGAAAGCAATTATTGCATCACAAGAAAAGAACTGTTGGCAGTGGTGCACTTCACCCAGGTCTTCCGGCAGTACCTGCTGGGTAGGCGATTCACCCTCCGAACGGACCACGCTGCGCTACGATGGTTGCAGCACACTCCGGAGCCGATTGGGCAACAAGCACGATGGTTGGAGAAGTTAGCCGAGTTTGACTTCGAAATACTGCATCGACCTGGACGCAAGCACGGCAACGCCGACGCCTTGTCCAGAAGGCCGTGCCGACAGTGTCATTGGGAGGAAGCGGAAGCTACGGATCACTTCGTGCGAGAGGTAACCGAGTTGGTGACGGAGAGTGACAGCACGACCGACATCGTGAAATCACAAAAGGAGGATCCTGTTCTGAGCCTAGTCCGAATTTGGCTGAGCGAAGGCATGCCGACCTTGCAAGAAATCCTCCAGGAGGGCGAAGCTGTGAAAGTTTATTGGCACCAGCGGGATAGGTTGTACCTGAGGGACGACACTATCTACCGACGGACGCCCGACGAGTCGGAACAGGTACTCGTGCCAAAGGACCTCCAGAAGGACTACTTGAAGCTGGCGCACACCGGCATAACCGGTGGACACCTGGGCGTCAGACGAACCCGATGGCAGGTTCGCAGGAGAGCCTATTGGGTAGGGTGGTCCCGAGATGTGAAGAGGTTTTGCCAACACTGCGACGGGTGCTGTCGGTACCGACGGGGCGCACCGCAAAGACAAGGCCCTCTGCAGCCCATGACGTGTGGAGAGCCGTGGGAGAGAGTCAGTGTGGATGTGACCGGTCCACATCCGAGGAGCAGACGAGGCAACATCTACATTCTGACCATGATGGACAACTTCTCGAAATTTGCGGAAGCTGTTCCGATGCCCAACCAGGAGGCAGCCACGGTGGCGAAGGCCCTGGTGGAAACGATCGTCGTCCAATTCGGAGCGCCACTTCAGCTTTTGACGGATCAAGGAAGAAACTTCGAGGGGAAGGTGTTCCACGAAATGTGTCGGCTCCTGGAGATAGACAAAGTTCGGACGTCCAGCTATCGGCCTCAGACCAACGGCATGATCGAAAGATACCACCGCACGCTCAATTCGATGTTGGGAAAGGTGGTGAGCGAGAATCAACGGGACTGGGACGAACATCTTCCGTACGTGGCCGCAGCTTACCGGGCCTCGATTCACGACGTAACCGGGTTCTCACCGAACTATCTCATTTTCGGCAGGGAGAACCGGGCACCACTGGATCTTGTGTACGGGCCGCCGGAACCCATCGAGGAGAACGGAACCACGTACTCCACCTACGTGGCTGAAATGTCTGAGAGGTTCACGAAGGCGTACGACGCGGCCAGACGAAGTCTCGGGAAGGACGCTGAGAGACGCAAGCATGGCTACGACTTGCGAGTGCGCCCTGCGAAGTTCGAGGAGGGTGACTGGGTCTATTACTTCAGCCCACGGAAATTCGTTGGACGCAGCCCGAAGTTTCAGCGTAACTTCACGGGGCCATTCAGGATCCTGCGGGCGTGCGGCCCAGTCAACTACCTCCTACAAAAGTCGCCAAAGGCCAAGCCCTTCGTGTCGCACGTCGATAAACTCCGCCACTGCTTTGGGCGGACGAAAGGACAATGGAACGAGACGGGAGCAGGGATGACCAATTTACCACCCGCAGAAGCAGCGAACGGGGCCACAGCACCTTCGAGCCGTCGGCCAGGGCACCGTTGGAAAGGAACGCTTGCAGAGGGAGGAGCGACCTACAGGGATCGATACGGTGCAGAGGATGGAAGCGCAGCCATACCGGTCGTCAATCAACCAAGGAACAGAACGCCTGCAACGGAAGAAAATTCGCATGACGAAAACTCCGACGAAGCGAGGGCCGGTCCCGGTCGACCTCGGCGCTCCACTCGCCGACCAGCCCGGTTCCAGTAGACGGCGCCCGGTTCCGCGAGCGATGGCGGTAAAGTCCCGCACGCTGATCTGCGGAAAAGGAGTCCTGGGTGTGTAGTTTTTCCTTAGTGCACGACGACAGCGACCTCGGTCGCTGCGGACATTCCGTGCCTAAGTAGAAAGGGATAGAATTGGTTAAAAGCAGTTCCTTTTTTTATTGCCAAAAAGAGGGATTTTTCATTTCAAGTGACGAAGAAAATTGCGATGCATTTTCTTTGTGAGAAGCAAACATTTTTTCATAAAGACACATTTTTTTTTCCTTGAGAAAACGATATTCGGTTTTTTTTGGTGAGAGTCATTTTTATTGTGAAAAACATTATTTTGTGACAAGGACGCAAACCTTTATTGGGGAAAGAAGCATTTTTTTAATTATAAACAAGGGACAGCCACGTAATCGTTTAATTAATCGTCTGGTTTGCTTTGACAACCAGTTTGTGTTATAATTCTGATGGTTTAGGGTTGCAGTTTAATTTAGCACTTTATAACTGCGGTTGGAATTCGTAAGTGACTTGTAGGTTATTTTATTTGCTTGCTAACGGAAGATTTTGCAACAAATATTGCTGTTGGTAACTAGGTCCTGCTAGCTTTTGACTTTACACCAACCATTGCCTGCTGGTTACGATGACGTCACTGTTTTGCTCTGCTTACGCATTCGGTAACTAGGTCACGCTAATTTATGAGTTCAAAATTATATTTAAGATCTACGATTTACAATTCGAGATTGTATTTAAGATTTTATTTAAGATTACATGCGCCCTTGCAGTTGGGTATCTTATTTGGCTGCTCGTAAACAGACTTAAATTGAAACGGATGCCATTTTTTGACACTGATGACGTGCGCAGCGCTAAGCTTGGGGGCGGAGCCTAACGACCCCGACCTCGGAGGCGTGGCCTAACGACCCCAGGAGGCGTGGCTTAACGACCCCGACCTCGGAGGCGTGGCCTAACGACCCCGGAGGCGTGGCTTAACGACCCCGGCCTAGCGTTCTCGGCTCTTGTTGGTTATATAACGTAATACGGGGCCGTTCCGCCGTTAGTTCGCTGCCTAGCTGAAGATGGAGACGCAAAACGACGATCGCTGCGGCCGCTGTGGCCGGCCATTTACCGGTCAGAATGTGTGGAGTCACCGACGCCGACACGAAAGGAGGTGCCCAACCGCCAGGGTACGTCGGGTAAGGGAGGTGCCCATACCTCCTGTCGCCGACTCCGCTCCGGCCGCGTCCTCCGTGTCGGAGAAAGTCGCCGTGCCTAGCCAGGACATCGGGACGCCGGCCGAGCTCGACCTTCTTGCGGATTTTCCGCTGCTGTCCGACGCGGAATTTGCCATGTTCACCGCGGATGACTTCCTGCCTGACGTCCCCGACCTGCTGTCCGACGGCGACCTCCCGTTTGACCTACCGGACCCGTTGGACAACCTGGACGACGCCGCAACCGCGGCCCCGAATACGATTGGAAGCGCATCCATCCCGGAGCCCTCGAGCTCCACGCTCGCGACTGTTTTCAGCCCCGGGACGTCACGCGCTGAAGCGGCGGAGATAGTCCGTTTGGCTCGGTCACTCTCCTCCTTTGTGACAGCCGATTGTTTTGGCGAGATAGCGCTGCCACGCTACCCCCATTGGCCAATCGCCATTCTCCGGGGCCTTTTCGACGGCTGTGTCCCGGAAGGCATCACCCCGCGAGCATCACCTCCGCAGGTGATTTACATCGACGACGACGACTGAAGACGAGGCAGGAAAGTTAGTAAAAAATTTTTTTTTCTAGCCGTGCGTGGCTAAGTTTTTATTTTCAGCCATGTGGCTGCTATTATTTCGTTTCGACTAATTTTTTCCGCTCGCAATCATGGATCCCGCTAGCCGCATTTCGCTGTTGTTCGTTTCAATTAATTCTGTACTGCTAAAAAAAAAAAAAAAAAAAAAAAAAAAAAAAAAAAAAAAACCACAGGGGGTTGTGCCCAAACAGGCACTCCGCACCCAAGAGAAAAATAAACCGGGGGTTGTGCCCAGACAGGCACTCCGCACCCACAGTGGCGAACTTTGGGCCGCTGCGTTTAATTGCGCTTATTCGGAAAGCAGGATGCTGGCTTTTACTTTTTATTGTGATAACTTTGTATACTGTCATTCTACGCTGCATTGTAGCGAGGGCTGGTTGCCAGTTTTAATCACGCAGCCTCCGTTTTATGTCGCTTATTCGATTCATTATTGTGAATGCAATTTTTGTACACAGTTTCGTTTTAATGCCGCACTGGTTCTGTAACGTTTTGCTTGGTCACATCCGAGCTGCGGCGGATGTCTGTTTAATTAAGTAGTTGACTGTTATCGTTGTGTACATGGCGCCACATGCGCTACATAAATGTAATACTGTATTGCTTGCCCGATTACCGCGCTTACTATGCTTAATGATATGCGCGTACACGTCTGATTTTTACTAGCTAATGTCCCCAGGCGCTAGTTCAATGTTGTATAGGCTCTTCGTAGCAGCGATAAATTTAGGTTGCATTGAATTATACCGTAGGCATATGTTAGCCCTCCAGCCCACTGTCCGTTATTTCTTCTTTCCCCCTTCGGGCGGGACCCCTGCTTACTTCGAGGGGACCTCGAAAATTTGGTCAGGGGGGGGTGTTGAAGTTTGGGGAGGCTATTTTTAGCCTACGACCCCGACCTCGGAGGCGTGGCCTAACGACCCCGACCTCGGAGGCGTGGCCTAACGACCCCGACCTCGGAGGCGTGGCCTAACGACCCCGACCTCGGAGGCGTGGCCTAACGACCCCGACTCCAGGAGGCGTGGCCTAACGACCCCGACTCCAGGAGGCGTGGCCTAACGACCCCAGGAGGCGTGGCTTAACGACCCCGACCTCGGAGGCGTGGCCTAACGACCCCGGAGGCGTGGCTTAACGACCTTAGCCTAGCGACCCCAGGAGGCGTGGCCTAACGACCCCGACCTCGGAGGCGTGGCTTAACGACCTTAGCCTACGCGGTAGCGTATATAAGAAAGCTCGTGTCGCTGTTGCGGGGCAGACGAATGGCCTGGTGAAGAACGCCTAAACCGCGTAGTAGTCAGGCTAAATGATCTGGCTTGACGGACGGTAAAACGTTTGTTGAGTGATACTATTGTGAAGGGAGTAAAGCCTGAACCTGAGCCTCGAGCTTTGAACTCGGCCTCTTCGGGTATTCCTTCACGGGACTGAGGTGCGGCCTCCGACTACCGCAACCTAGCTGACGGACGGAGCTGCTACGACGACGGTCGACGCGCAGGGAGACCGAGATAGAGGAAAACGAGTAAGCCGAGAGCTGACGGTCTGTCCTGCCTTCGGCGACGGTCTGTGGCTGGTGCTGCAGGGACAGAACTGACGGTCTGTCCTGCCTTCGACTACGATTCACGGCTGGTGCTGCAGGGACAGAACTGACGGTCTGTCCTGCCTTCGACTACGATTCACGCCTGGTGCTGCAGGGACAGAACTGACGGTCTGTCCTGCCTTCGACTACGATTCACGGCTGGTGCTGCAGGGACAGAACTGACGGTCTGTCCTGCCTTCGACTACGATTCACGGCTGGTGCTGCAGGGACAGAACTGACGGTCTGTCCTGTCTTCGACTACGACCCACGGCTGGTGCTGCAGGGACAGAACTGACGGTCTGTCCTGCCTTCGACTACGATTCACGGCTGGTGCTGCAGGGACAGAACTGACGGTCTGTCCTGCCTTCGACTACGACCCACGGCTGGTGCTGCAGGGACAGAACTGACGGTCTGTCCTGCCTTCGACTACGATTCACGCCTGGTGCTGCAGGGACAGAACTGACGGTCTGTCCTGCCTTCAACGACGGTCGGCGGTTGGAGCTGCTTCGACGACGGTCTGCGGTTGGTGCCGCAGGGACGGAACTGACGGTCCGTCCTGCCTTCGACGCCGGTCCACGGCCGGTTCTGCAGGGACCCCGGTTGTTCCGAACCAGTACGCTCAAGCCTAGTCGGCTAGCCCTTGGTTCACCGCCAAGGCCTTATCCAGCGGACAATTCCACGATACCCGAACGACTGGAGCTGAAACTCGCATCCTGGTGAACTTTCGCTCAGCCCTAGTCCGTTACAGTATTACCAACGAGTTTCGGGTGTCTAAGAACATCGTTTTGATTCCAGTGCAAACAACAATTTTCGGGTGTCTAAGGATATCATTTTAACTTAAGTGTTACCAACGATTTTCGGGTGTCTAAGGACATCATTTTGATTGTAATAGTTATCAACGATTTTCGAGTGTCTAAGAACATCATTTTGATTATACTGTTATCAACGATTTTCGGGTGTCTAAGGACATTATTTTGATTCCAATGTTATCAACGATTTTTGGGTGTCTAAGAATATCATTTTGATTTCAGTATTACCAATGATTTTCTGGAGTCTAAGAACATCATTTTGATTCCAGTGTTATCAACGATTTTCGGGTGTCTAAGGATATCAATTTGATTTCAGTGCTACCAACAATTTTCGGGTGTCTAAGGACTTTATTTTGATCTCAGTGTTATCAACGATTTTCGAGTGTTTATTGTTTACGGATATCATTTTGATTCCAGTGTTGCAAACGATTGTCGGGTGTCTAAGGACTTAATTTTGATTCTAGTGTTATCTACAATTTGTGGGTGTCTAAGGATATTATTTTGATTTAGTGTTCCCAACGATTCTCCGGTGGGTAAGGTCATAACTTTGATTCTGGTGTTATCAACGACCTGCTGTTTTGAAGTTGACTTGACTATTATTATAATGGAGATCCGCGGAACATTGAATTAGCCCCCCCTCCAGAGCTGAGACCAAACCCCACCCATGAGTCTGCAAATAAAGCGAGTCACAACTACAGTGTACAAGGCTGTAGGCCAGAGCTGAAAGCGAGCCGGGTCTGTCAGGGTCTGCGACCCGGCATTGTTTTTCTTGACCTGCTGGTGCCGGGTATCAGCCGAGAAGCAAGTCTTAACAATTCGTGGGCAAACAACTAAAAACAACAGGTCATCGAACAAAAGAAATAGGTAAAAATAATTTGTATGATTTAAAAATTTTTGTGGGCAAAAATTAATGACTTAAAAAGGTCGTCAGGTGCCAAAAATGGGAGAAATTTCTACCATTCTGGGCGAATGACCAAAACAAAATTTCTGAAAATTTTCGGCTCAAAGTCAAACCAGGCAACTTTCCAAACCACTTTCAGCCCCGGGCTAGGCCTACCGGTAGAATTCAGGTTTTCTAGAATATCAAAGCCTATGATATACAGTAGGCCTACTTACCATATTGGCAGGAAATCAACTTCGTAAATGTTTTGCTTCAGAACCCTTTTCAGAGAATCTCTTGCTGCCTTGGGCCCCGCACACCCTAGGGCCGGGTTTGACCACAAACTTGGGGACCGTTACCAAGCCCCAAAAGTCTCACCATGAGTGCTGCTGCTAATTGAAAAACCCCATTTCGCATGTGATTTTATAAGACTACAGGTGTAGCCCCTCAGCCGGCCGGCGGGCTACATAATATATTATGGTATACAGTCATAACCTCATGACGGGTCGGGGGGATATTTGACAAAATATTCGGTGGATTCAATTAGGATAAACCCTCTACGCTATGATTAGTGATTTCATTGCCGTTGGTCACTGTCTAGCTTTCTTATTCAAAGTTAGCAGTTGTAGAAATTTTCCTCGTTTTGTTTTGGGGGGGCTGAGCCGCCGATAGAGGGGCTTAGCCCCCCCTAGCCCCCCCCTGGCGCCGCCACTGGGTTTGGTATGTGTTCAAATCAGTTTAGTTGGGCTGGATTGGTTTACCTTGCGACCGATTTGATTGAGTTAATGTTGGATCAGGTTGTTATGCTGGACTGGAGAGACTGGATTGTATGAGGTTGAACCAGGTAGCCTTATTTAGTTGCAGTGGAATAAGATTAGATTGGATTAAATTGGAGCAGGCAAGAACATAGCAGACCAGACTAGTTCATGATAGCTCATAGGCGTATACTATAGGGGACATTTCAGCAGTAGGGGGGGGGGCAAAAATCAGACTGACGACCTTTATTTTCTCTTTTATACCCATTCCCGTTACTTTTGCCCGACAATTCTGACGACCCTTTTTAGTCATCCGGCCTAAACCTTCAGAAAATTTCCGTTACTTTTGCCCAAAATTCTGACCTTTTAAATCATCCGGCCGAAATTTTCAGATAATAGTCGCAAATTTGATTTTCTTACTTTTTTCAGGGTCTACTTGCCCGAAAATCATATTTGCCCGAAATTCGGGGGCATTTGCCCTCTGGACCCCCGTCTCCTACCCCTATGTACTAGCTTCAAGTAAGCAGCTTGTATCCGATTCAAGGCTAAATACCATTAGACCTAGACTCTGCTGTTCGTGTACCTGGTAACGCAGCTGAGAGAAACAACACATGACTTCTAGTGAAGATATGCTTAACCTTTATATGGAACCTCTCCGAATGTGAACATCTCGTATAACACAATGCCAAAAGACCAAACATCGGAAGCTAACGAATATATCCCAGACATCATTGAATCTGCAGCTGTCCAACGAATTGGAAACCTGAAGTATTCTGGAAACAGACAAAAGAAAAGCACGAAGGAGCCAGAGGCGTATCCAAGGGGAGCTTTACGGCCATGCCACTCCCCCCATAATACATCTACACAGAGCGTCCCCCCATTACTCAAAGTGCCGAATGAAGGAAGGTACTGGCGTTACATTACTTGCTCCCCCGTATGTTCGAGACGTCTGTTGTTCGTTGTTTCACCTTGGGTGTTCAGCATCGATCCACCCTTCGATCGGCGAACCATTGAAGATGAGCCTCTGGTTCGCCGCTTGCGGACTGCTATCCGACAGCGTCGTTCATTTTCTGTTGCTGGTCGTACAACCTGGAATGGTTTCCCTGTTACACTACGCTTAATTCCCAGGGGACACTCTGTTCCTTAAGAGCCTAAAAATTGTTTTATTTAACCGTGGTTGGGACGGGAGCGCTTCTGAGTAGCCTACTTTGAAGAGGCGCTACATAAAATTTCCGAAATAAATATACACTGTGTCCGGAAAAAAGGGACCCATTTTGTAAACATGAAAATAAATAGTAAATATCCATCGATTTTTATAATTCAAACACTATTTTAATCCCGACATATTTGTCTAACACTGGTAAAAATATAAAAGTTCCAGTCACAATAATGACGTCATAGTGACGTCAGTCGCATCAAAATTCATTTAGCCGGCCATTCGTGCATGGTTTTGGTTGGTATTATTGTCTCTTGGTAAAACGGAAATCCATTTAATAGAACCAGGAGTGAAAGTAAATGCAGCTTATTAAAGGGATTGTCTGCTCTATAAAAACTTGGTGCCTGATATCCGGGAATATTCGGAACAATAGCCTACACATTTCAACAAAATGGCGCTTCAGCTCACTGAGTTCGTCAATCTGTTGAACTGTTGACTAAGAAAACTCGGATTTCATTCCTCTTAATCTTTTGGCCGCTAAACGGCCGCCCGCTTAAATCCTGCTGGTAATAAGATTTGGAGACTGATGGAGGAGAAGGTGTAGGCTATGAGACAAGAATAATAGACATTGAAGAACTCCGTTAGCGAATTGTTAATGCCTGGGAGGATATTGGTAAGCTGGTTATCGATGCTGCTGTTTGCTATTAACGCGGCCGCTTTGAAGCTTGCGTTCAGGCCGAAGGTGGACACTTTGAGCACAAATTGCAGTCTAACATAATTCAGGTATAAAAATAAAGTTAAACTAGCATTTATTATTGATAAATGACATCTTAAAATATTGGAATTTTTGATAATTTTGTGCACTTCTCTATTAAATTTGAATTTTTTATGCAAATGACGTCATTATGACGTCATTGTTGAGACTGGAACTTTTATATTTTCACAACTGTTAGACAAATATATTAGGATAAAAACGGTGTTTGAATTGTAAAAATCTATGAATATTTACTATTTATTTTCATATTTACTAAATGGGTCTCTTTTTTCCGGACACAGTATATATATAAAACATGCTTATCTACTTCTTCAGCAATTAACGCTTTAAATTCTTGTCCTACTGATGCTATTCCAGCAGTTCATACCATGCTGAATATTTTGTGGACTTGATTTGATATAGCGCCGGTTAAATTAGCTGGTCTCCCTGACATGGTTTTTGTGGGCGAAGATTTACATTACATTATTGGTCACACTTACAGTTTGAAGTGTTGATTGTTGAAGTCGAAAGAGCTTTCTGGAAAGTACGGTATAGCAAAATTTATCTACTCACCGGCACACAATGACAGAAGACCAGCTTGATGCTCAATGATGCTGCAGGTTCATCGTGAAATCATATAAGATAAAATGAGCCCATAATCACTTATTGTGTCACTGGTGGTCAGTGTTCAATCTGAAAATCTCGAGGAAGACCCCGGAAATGCCATTTCCCCAGAAATATTTGACAAGGTGATATTGGTGTTTGGCTGCTGTTGACATTCTTGTATTGCAGGCGCTACCAGTTCATCAAAGGCGGTATTATTATTACTATTGTTATTACTATTATTTTGTCGTTATTAAAATAGTTGAATGCTTGTTGAAAATCTCCGTCTTTGATGGAATTGAGCCTTCTCCTGGATTCTACTAGTCTTCAGATGTATAATTGTAGTCAGATGGATCAGATGAAATTATATAGGCTTATGATAAATGCCACTGAGATTTTTAAATTTTTATGCCACATCATGTAACATATATGAGATTAAATTATGTCAAACTGGATTCGTATTTATTAAGACTTAACCTGAATTCGAATTACCTTTAGGGTTACTTTCATGATATACCGGTACTACATCATGCATGCATATAGCCTATTTTAAGCTTGAAAATCAAATTAGCTTAAATGAGATACATCTAAGCGAACTTGTAAGGACTTCTTACCCGATTCTACTTCGGCTTTTGTCTTATCCTGAAGATCTAGCGCAATTTCAAAGTTTGAGATCTTGACTAATTTTCGGGAGGCTAAAAGCATGTTGACCGCTAGAAGTTCTCTATGCACGACACCCTGCCCTGCCACGAAACACATTCCCTCGGCAATCTGAAATTCGACAGGCAATTTACAAAAGATGACATCATGGCAACAACAATGGGTGACCGCTTAATCAGCTTTGATACGCGGTCACATTGTACAATTCGCGATATATGCAAATTTTACTGCTATTTCATGAAGTATTTGGGTAAAAACCTGTGTATGGCTAACGCAATGATCTCAAGTCGCTGTAACCATAACTTGTTATTTCTTGAATCTCGGTCCATGTAGGCATGGGCGGAGTTTATCAGGGGGCTAAGCCGTAAAGAAGGTCCAAAGTATTCTTTGACCATGAAAATTGTATCTTTATCCGGGCTGAGCCCCCCCCCCTCCCGAAGAAGGTCCGTACCGCACACCGGAAATTTTTCCGGGGAAAAGGGTCTTTTAACGAACAAAAAAGTCAACTATTTTGACGGAAACAATGGTGTGTTTTTTGTCAGATTTGAACTCGGATGAACTCAGAACTCACATTGTCAACTGTTTTGGCGGGAAAATGGTATGTTTTCCATGAGATTTGAACTCATGACTAAAAAACGTCGTCACCTTTTTTGGCCAAGAAAAAAAATTCCCTTCGACCAAAGCCCAAGTTTTTTAGCCCCTCCATGAGCGGAAACCAAACTCCGCCCATGCGCGTAGGCCCTACGCTATAGGCGGAGACTTAGTCCTGAAGTTGGGAGACGAAAGAGCGGCTGAAAGACGGTCGCCGAGGCGCAAAGCGCCGAGCAGGGGAGGGGTTTGGGGAGGAGATATGTCCCAGCCTATAGTTGTTTACTTTTCAAACTACAATGGTAATATTTTAGACTGTCATTTCAACGAAATTGCTCGTGACTTAAATGCTGATAGTAGTGGTTTAAGAATTCAAAAATGTTCCCTCTCATTGATTAGTTAAATGTGTCAATATTTTCAAATTGCAAAGGTTTAAGACTTTTTAAATTTAGAATCTGTAAGGATAGCATTTTGAGCTGTCAGTTTAATAAAATTGCTCAATTTCAATGCTAATAGGCATGTCTTAGGACTTCAGAGTGTTGCATTCCAATTCGTTATATTTTATTATTAGCACTTCGTAACCTTTATTTTTAAAGCCGTCATCTTAACAAAATTACTCATGATTTCTGTGCTCATATTATGTGATGACTTCAATAAATGTCACCTCCCATTGTTTTAACATTTGTTTTATTTGCACACTGTAATAGTAGCATTTTAAGCTGTCATCTGAGTACAATTGCTTATTATGGATAAACAGTGGATACCACTGCAGAAATTTATAATGATAGGCCTATTTATGAAAAATTTCCGAAATATTGGAGGATATAATTATACGCGTCTCCGTCTCGTTGCTCCGTCCCCTCAACCAAAGCTTTGGAGGAGACCGTCCACCCTAAGTGCCCCTAAGTCTCCGTCCATGCCCTACGCCAGAGGTTCTCGAACTGTGGTACGCGTGCCCTTAGGGATACGCCAGGTGCCGGCAAAAGGTAGGCCTATGCGAAAATTTCCAGAAATCAATTGTTTTTTCTTTAAGTTTATGGACTTTGTGTCAATTTTTCTTTGATTAGCAATGAATTCTAAAGCTGGAAATTGCAACAGCCAACATATAACAGCATCATCATTTATTTATTTCACAACATGATATGAATAGACTCACATAATCTATAGTGCACGCAACCTATTTATGTTTAAATCTGTTACTATAAATTTGAAAAAATAATTAATAATTGGTTGAAAGAACCAAAACCAGAAATTCTCAGCGTATACAGTACATAGAGCTCAAATAGGAAAGCTGATTTGGCCTAATTTCGGGACGATCTTCAAAATTTGTGATTCATTTCAGCACGTAATATAGCCTATATAATTATATTACATATATTTTATATATATATTTGTGTGAAACTAGTTTTTAATCTATTATTGCTATGCACAAATATAAATATGGCCCAAATTTGCGTTTGAAATTGACAAATATTAAACCAGAATGTTTTTTCAATCTGCTAGTCAGAAAAAGCACAGAGCAAAACAAAGCTATAGGTGAGCTCTTTCTTAACTCTAATACACCAACGATTAAATTAGTTGTCACTGCCAGGGGACTTCGCAATGGCATTTTGTTTCTGATCTGACTTTGCTGGGAGTACGCCATCTTTCGATTTTTTTTCTTGGGGGCACAATAAAAAAGTTTGAGAACTCCTGGTGTAACTGTAAACATTATTTATTGATGACGATTCCAAATATAGTGATTGCATTGCAAAAGTAAAATCCAAGAAAAACACATGTGCTAAGATTTTAAAAATCACAACATCACAATAACTGACATCGAAGAAAGAAAACCAAAAAAAACAGAAAGAGCAACTTAGGAGGACCTTAATTGGGGTTATTAAATAGCTATTAGCAGACATTTAGATGCTGACTATATGATCTTTTGAAGCAGGCTAAATGTGGATAAATTCTTAATTTCAAGAGACAACTTGTTCCAAACAACTGGATCGAATGCTTCCTGTTGTTAACCCTAAACATTTGGTCGGTCAGCAACTATTTCCAATTTTATTCGAAAATACCCATAAATCGACAATTTTTATGGTACATATTCTACATTTCATGCACGACAAGTCCAAACACCGCAGAACCGCTCAATATTCTTGTAATATTATCCCAAGGTGGCGCACACACATCCTTTCCTGCGATGCTAAGTCCAAATCACCCAGAAGCATACAATATTCTAATCGCTGGTGGCGCGCACTCAACCTTTCTTGCTCGGCTAAGGCCGACTATCACGGCAACATGGAATCTTCGCGCCACAAGGTGGCGTGCACACATCCTTTCTTGGCCAAGTCCAACTATCTCGGAAACATGGAACTTTATTTTCTCCATGTGGCGCGCACTCATCTCAACATTTTCTTGCTCGGCAAAGTCCCATTATCATGGAAACTTTCTGTTTCCCAGGTGGAGTGCATTCAACCATTCTCGCGCGGCTATGTCCAACTAACCCAGAAGCACTCATCCATCTACTCCTCATAAATTATGGCAAGCATTCAACCTTTCTTGCACGTAGGCCTATAAGTGCAAAAAACGCATACACATGGAGCATTCTGTTCCCCAAGTGGCGCACATTCAACCCTTCATACATACAATGTAAATAAGACCAAAAGACACGGAAACATGCAACCTACTGCTGGTAATAATTATGACGCTGTCAACTTTTCTTGTGCAGCTGAGACCTAAAACCACTACAACACTCAACAAGTCGTTCCCATTATTTTGTACATTCTACATTCTTTCTCGGATAAGGTCACACACCACATAATCATCCCCCATTTCTTTCAACCTGTCACATTTTTCTTAAATCTTAGTATATTATTATCCAAGCACACGAATTTCTCAAGCAGGCATTCAACAACAGGCACCCTTTCATTATGCATGCGATAGAGTGGAAGAAACAGAGGACGAGAGAATGGAGGATATGGAACAATGGCGCACGAACTCTGCAATTTCTAAGATAAAAACATGCAATTTGATTAAATTTTCCAACTTAAGATAACAATTTTGCATACAACAATGAAGAATGTAAGATGGTAAGGTCAATGTTTGAACCATAATTATAGCTGCAAAGTTGCGAAGTTTGAATATTGTCTCATGTCTATATTATAGACATGAGACACTTATAAATATTATCTATAGGAAAGGATGCATGTGTGTATATTTGTCCAGAATGCACGCTCACAGTTTTGCAGCTACTGACATGAAACATTGCATATAGATAAACGTTCACCCAGACCATCCAAGTAAGCTATTTCAGCTCTTTATTCACTTTAGATGCCGATATATAGACATTTTACTTTTCGCCCATGTTAATTACGCTATCGCTGAAGTATACGACGCCATTTTGGTGTTTTTTTTACCACAGAGGCGGTTGGACCTGGGTTTGGGGACAAAAAATCTAAATTTCCCGAGCAACGCCGGGTACCCCAGATAGTAAAATGATAACTGTGAAATAAGTGCAAGCAGAAGTAGGTCTACTTTGTGTCTTTTTAATACAAGACACTATCTGTTGTCATTATGCGAAGATAAACTTGTAAATTTTGTAAGCATGAAATGCATGAAATAAATGTCGAATGGGTAAAGGAGCGAAATTATGGGGGAAGGGAGTGCGTATTTTTAAGTTTTGTGGCTGCAAAGGTGTTCAGCAATTGTGTTGCGGCAGCAATTTTGTCAAAGTATTGATATAGCCGGCGAAGAAATCCAAGTGAAGAGTTCCGTGCAAAAATTACAAGGCGCCGCGTCGTATGTGTAGCAGTCGCGATCAACTTAGTCGAAACCTGCGTGCGGCATCCCAGAGACACTAAGTCCCGAAATTCTTCTTCTTTAGTTCTCTGCCGTCTGGCAGGTCTATATGTCCAATGACGCCACACATATCTGCTTTCCCGAAATTATTACCTCGTAAATTTTTGCGACGGCAGGTTCGAGTGGTGCGGCAACCCAACCTTCACGAGCAACTCAGGCTTCAGCCGCAAGGAGTCGGCGGCGCATGAGTTCCCAATCGATCCGGTTTTGGCTCGTATCAAGTTTCAAACTCATGCGTCTTGGGGGAAGAAGGAAATTTTATTGGAAGAATCGAGATTGGACTTATTCGTCTTTAACTTCTACGGGACAAAGCTTGATCGAATTGAGAACATTGGGAACGCATGCACCGCCTACGCCAAGCGCTGGAACCTGAATTTTACGAGGCAAAATTTTCGGGCCTTAGCTATACCAGTAGTTTGACAAAATTGCTGCCGCAACACAAATGAAATTGATACTTCAGGCCAGTAGACCGCAATTTTTTTTAGTTATTTACCCGTTTACGTATAGAATCGCACAAAAACTCTAGGTCTGAATGGCGCCGTAACAAAACGGCGCCGAACAAAACGGCGCCGACAAAACGGCGCCGACAAAACGGCGCACTACAAAGACTACGATGCCCGCGTTTAGTGATGGTTTGCTTATAGGCTATCAAACAGTGCCGCCCGTCGTTAGAAGCTCTGTTCGAATATAGCCTAGATCGATTCATTCATTCATTCATTCATTCATTCATTATTAGAATTTATATAGCGCCTCTTTAAGAAACTACTCAGAGGCGCTCCCAGCCCAGCCACAACTAAAGAAAAAAGATTTAAGATACTTGAGAAATAAAGATTGATTGGACAGGTGGAGGAGATGGAGGTTTGGGGGGAGGTCATTCCAGATTGACGGCCCCACAACCGAGAAGGCTCTGCGCTGTCTGGTAGCTAAGCGAGCCCGTGGAACAAGCAGTTGTCCATTCGCAGCCCGACGCGCTTCAATGTCAGAGACTGGGCAACAGAGGACGAGCAGATAAGATGGAGCACAACCAAGAATAGAGCGAGAAACAAGGGCAGCAATTTTCGGTAATAGATGCGTTGGGCTATTGGCAACCAATGCAGCACATCACGCATGTAAGCAGAGACAGACGAAAATTTAGGAATTGGTCCGATAAGACGGGCAGCAGAGCGCAGAACCCGATCTAACCGTCCCAGAACCCCAAGGGAAAGGCGAACAAGTATTGATGAACAATGGTCAATACGACTGGTTACAAAGGCATGAACAAGCACAACGAGCGCATCATGAGAGAGAGAGAGAGAGAGAGAGAGCGAGCAATCACTCGGAGCTGACAAAGCTGATAATAACAGCTTCGAGCGACACGGTTAACGTGCTGGGTGAGACTGAGTTGAGGGGAGGCGGAGTTCGGATGGAGGTAGGGACGGATGGTTGGATGCTCTTTTCAGCTACAGCAACGCGTGGCCGGGCACGCTAGTTATTAAATAACTTTGTACGGAAATGTGAATATGTACTTCGGGCTTAACGACACTTTTTCATTACGAAGATGATTAATGTCGGAGGCAGAGTACAACCTCTCACTCCACGTTTATATTGCGACTGAGCCACCCGCAGTAAAGATCCGAGAAATTAATCTTTGATAATCCGACCGACCGAGAATCGAACCCGGGCCGTCGGCGTGGCGAGCGGGCTACCAACCCACTCGGCCATTCAGGATCTCTGAAATGTGAATAACTGAGTATGTTGCTTAAATAAACCCAAGACGCAGCCTTCGCTCGTGCTGGGGCCGGGGGGCGAAGATCCGACGCAGAGTCGATGTAAGTAAGCAGCGCCTATTAATTAGGTGCGCGGAGTATTGGCCACCGGACGGTTGACCACCGGACGATTGACCACTGCGGACGTTTGATCATCGACCGGTTGATCACCGGACGATTGACCACCGGACGATTGATCACCGGTATAGTGGTGACTTAAATTTATTAACTAATGATGAAAGAACATGTAGTATTTAACGCTAGTAAAGATAAACATCGTCGGCTTCTTTTAATTCTTATACGTAGACCCCCTACATGTAAGCCTAGGCTGCATGAAATAGCATATCACAATTATTAAGTAGCCTACGCATTCCAAATAAACCTCCTTTTGTTCTTCACCAAGGTCCAGCGCAGTCCATCAAATATATATTTTCGCATTTCACTTCGTATTATTATTCGATTAGGCTACATATTAAACAGAGTATGTCTGTGTCGTAAAGTTTTATATAAATCAAGCAATGATCAATCGTCCGGTGGTCAATCGTCCGGTGATCAATCGTCCGGTGGTCAAACGTCCGCAGTGGTCAATCGTCCGGTGGTCAAACGTCCGGTGGTCAATCGTCCCGTGGTCAATCCCCCTAGAATCGTTAATTTGCATTTGGGACAAGACTAGGCTATAGGCCTATGTGAAATCCACGTCTGTCACATATTGCGTATACACGGAGAGAAAAGAATGAGGTGGGGGAAGATGGTTGAATGATAGACATGACACACTGACACGAAGTCAGAAAGACTCAAGTTCGATACCCTTTATGAAAGTCTCGAATGCGTTATATAAAATTGCAGTAACTTTCTTCGTACTACAGTAGGCTTATCTAAAAATGCCCCTGTAACATAATCAAGCCAAGCTTTGATTAGACCTAAGTCTTTCCAGACAAGACATCATGAGCATATTATTATGAAAATAAAACGGTCACAGGGACACTGAGGAACAGTGGGGATAGTCTAAGAAAGACAGAGACAAACAGAGAAAGAGAGATCCATCCGTCCGTCCATCCATTCCATACATCCATCCATAGGCTACGCACGTCCGTCCGTGCGTCCATCCATCCGTCCATCCATACATACATCCATCCATCCAAACATCCATCCCATAACCACGGTCAGATTCTAGTCTGTCAGGATAGCCTGATCTAAACAGGTGGAACTATAGACGACTACATTTTATCAGAATCGATTTTGCTTTTCACAACACGAGTATCGACATGTACTGAGAGGCAACTCCTTGCAAAGAGACATAGTGGAGGGTAAAATGGAGGGGAAGAGGGGAAGAGGAAGACCTAGGGAAAAGTTCTTGGACTGGATGATAGAGGATGGATATGGAAAACTTAAAGAAAAAGCACAACATCGAGAAGAGTGGCGTCGTTGGGCATCTGGACCTGCCGAGAGGCAGCTTACCTAAAGAAGAAGAAGAACACGAGTATAGGCCTAATTTCACCAACCTGTCTGGCGAAATCAATGATTAGCGGAAGATCGACTGTGTTGCCTTGATCCTTCTGCAGGTAGTCGCGCAGGTTGCCGTTTGAAAAATACTCTGTGACGATGAGCAGAGGTCGTTCCAAGAACGAGATTCCAATCAACTCAACGATGTTCGGGTGTTTGAGTCGACGCAGAAGCTGAGCCTCGACGAAGAAATCTGCAGCTGATCGTTCACTACTGATCAGTTTCTTCACACTGACATTCATTGGTTTCTTCCATTTGCCTTTAAGATTAATAGAATGTTATTTGTATACATTCGCTTATTAAAACCAGAGTGACAAACCGCAATCAGTGATATATTGGAGATTGGTCGATGGAAGAGATGGAAAGAAAGAACAGGGCAGATGGGGGAGTGAAAGGGATAGAATGTCAGAGAACGGGAGAAGAAAGAAGGATTACCGAGTGGCGGTTTTCCTTAATTGGCTTTGGATGCATTATAGCCGTATGTAGGCCTATAACGGAATGAATAAATTAATTGACGAAAAAATAAAATGAAAATCATTTGATGAATGAACGGGTGGAACGAAAGGTCGAGTGAGGGAGTAAACAAAACTGAGCATAAAAGGCAAAGAAATGACCTTATACCTTTCCAGATATCTGGGTGCAGAGAGGATTCAATGCGTCTCTCCAGGTTAAGATCCGAACATATTATCTCGCAATTCTTCAGCCGAAGGCCGGCCGTTTGAAGTTCATCTATGCAAACAATTAGCAGTAGGCACCGCTATAATATCGGTCGAAAGTTCTTTTGATGGCGGTCTGAACTGTGATAGTGTGATAGTTTCGCTAAGCCACAGAATGTCTAAAATGCTATTGGTTTCTAAAATACGACGACTTTTCTGATATAATTTATATCCTAATATAATTTTTTATATCGCTTTCTCTGACGTAACGAGCTCTAGCTTTCAGTGGCGCAACCAAGGGGTTCAGGCCGTTCAGCACCCCCTGCGTGGTTTCGCAAAATAATATTCAAGCACTGATGAATGGTTTATCGGAAGTAATGACAAGATAATGGCAATAGACACCGGTAATTATTAATATCCTACCGTGTCGTACGTAGGCTATCTGGACATTGTTTAGGGTGGGACGGGTTTAGGCAAAATAACCAAACTTCACCGGCAAACGCCGTCCACCCCAGAGGAGTGGCGAACCCGACCCGCAGCGGGCGGCAGGGGCGGATGGGAGATGGGTTAGGACGGAAAACCTAGGGTGGCGAACCAGACCCGCAGAGGCGGTTGGGAGCTGGATTAGGGAGAAAAATCTAAATTTCACGTGCATCGCCGTGCACTCAGGGTGGGACCGGGTTCGGTCACGGTTGGGCCAGATGGAAGGCGGGGTGAAAAGGTCGGAATGGGTGCGACGTCAGGCGTGGTGGGAGGATGAAAAACCTAACTTTCCCGAGCATCGCCGAGTAATTCAGCTGGTTATAGGCTATTTATTTACGCAAAAATACAGAATAATAGGATGGGTCACGTGAAATTTTTGACCTACTACGCAAACCAATATAGCAATTGTCATTCAACCAATGGTGGAGACTTAGGCAGACTTAGGCGGAGGGCAGGAGCAGGGCCCCACAAAATTTGGTGGAGAGAAGTTTTTATATTTCCCCCAATATGATATCTCAGAAATATGTCATAAGTAGGCTATCATAAATTTCTATAGTGTTATCCATTGTCTATCCAAAATGAAAAATCAAACAAATTTAAACACTGGACAGTGGACATTTATTGAAGTCTCAAACCATGACTCAGAGCACTGAAATCATGAGCAATTTTGATCAAATGACAGCTTAACATGCTATATTTACAGTGTAAAAATCCCAAATTTTCACAAGTTGGGAAGCGACACTCTAAAATCCTAAACTATTACTAACGGCATAAAAAAATGAACAATTTTGTCAAGATGACGGCTTAAAATTCTACCATTAGCCTACCCGCCCTACCGTATTGAAAGCTAAAAAATTTACACAAATGGTAGGTTACATTAAATTCTTAAACCATGTCTTTCAGCACTTACATTATGCGAAATTCTGCTGAGATGACAACTTACGATTTTGTGGCCTCGAGTTTTTTTTGGGTGGGGTGGGCCTCATGTACCTTGCGCCGGCTTTGAGAGACCCATAAGGATTTGGGGCACTGGCGGCAGACACACTGAACACAAGTTGTGAAGCACGCTCAAGTTCATTTGCTAACAGTTATTTGAGACTAAGTCTTAATTAAAATCGTTTTTGTTACTTTTGTGGCGTTATGCTTTGGAATCGTCAAAACATTGTGGGTGGTCTTACTACAAGGGATATAATTTTTGCTCTGTTTGAACCAGTTTGGTGAAATGCTGTACTCTACCTAGGGTATACTATACGCGGGTACACAGCGTAGACCTATAGGCCTACTCACCTCCATGAAAAAATGACAGCGTGAACCCACCTCTGAAAACGAGGTATAGCCTACAGTACGGGTATGCAGTATAATACTCACCTCTCAAATGCCAAGTGGGTGTACGCAGAGAAAAGTCGCGATTCACGAAGAAGAAATCATTAATTTGAGCCTTTTACGCCGCGACAAAGGTATTTCTGGCGAACAATTATCTAAAAACCAACTGATGACTTTAAAAAGGACGTCCCAATTTTTGGCCCGCAAACGTCGGGTTTTCCCCCACGGCATCGTGTAGCCTACTCTCCTCAAAAATTCAGAATACACCTCTGATCTCCTCTGATCCGAATACTTCTCTAGCGCTGTTATCTTAATTCACACGATTAGATTGATGATTGATGATTGCTTCGAAGCATTATACGATGAAGAGGTTCGTTGTGATATCTTACGCAAAAGTTTTACTGAACCTTCACCTCTGTACGTCTTTTTTTCCACCGCGAGCTTCAATGCATCGGCGTCCTCGACTTCACTTTCGGTCGGAATCCTCCGGTTGTCGAGTCTCGCCAGCTGGTTCTTGAGCTTCAGCTCGCGTTTCAGTGCTTCATCGCATGAACCTTGCAATAAGCTTAGCGCGCTTTCGAGTGCCAAAGTTCTCCTTCGATATGTGACCACTTCCTCCTCCAGTTCTGTTATCCTTCGATTGGCTTCGTCCAACTGCGGGGTCAGCTTGACCTCGTTGCTCTTTGTCAGTTCAAAGTTACCTTTAACAAAACAGCATTACCGTCGCCACACTATTGTGTTTAGATCAGGGGTGTCAAAGAGCTGGCCCGCCGACGATTTTTTTCTGGCCCGCGGAACCTTCCCTAAAGATTAAAAAATTTGAGGATAAGAGTTCAAAATGTTATATTTTACAGTCAGCACCAAATACATGAAGGTGTTTCTTCCTGATGTCACTTTTGCTCAGATGCACAGCTCTAACTATGTTTTCCGGTTGGTTGTCTGTTAAAAAAATTATGAAATTTACTAAACACTTTTATTATTTAAAATGTTCTGGGAATTGGCTGACCAAGTCCGGAGCTCCCTCTCAGATCGCTACACAATTTTGCTCAGGAGCTTCGACACTCTGGCCCGCCACTTGTTGGAAGATGCACAAACTGGCCCGCCACTAAAAAAGGTTTGACACCACTGCTTTAGATCATTGGAGCTTCACTAAAGCTTGATTGACGGGAGTTTACAGTTTCAAGTCAAGAGAGATCGGCGCTTAGTCGAGCTGCAAAGGAGCCCCATTCTCTCTTCAAACTGGATGTACTACTAACAGGGGCCGAGCTAATACGCAACAAAGGACGAGTCGTATAGGGGTTCAAATTTATCATTTAATTTCTCTTGTTCTCCCATTGAGTACATGCACTATGCATTGTATGCAACCATACGTGCACTACGTAGGCCTACAGTGTATGTGAGCTACATGCAGCTCAGCGCTCAAAATTATGGTTTAATAATTATTATGCGAGGACGATTAGTCGACGCGTGATTTTGGCGCACGTGTTGAAATGTTCGCTGGAAAACACTTGTAGGCTAATGCTGATGCCTAGCAGAGAAAGACAGAGATAGGCACACAGGGATAAAGAGAGAGAGAGAGAGAGAGAGAGAGACAAACAGAAAGACAGGCAGACAGACAAACAGATAGAGACAGACAGAGAGGGAGGGAGGGAGGGAGGGAGGGAGGGAGGGAGGGAGGGAGGGAGGGAGGGAGGGAGGGAGGGAGGGAGGGAGGGAGGGAGGGAGGGAGGGAGGGAGGGAGGGAGGGAGGGAGGGAGGGAGGGAGGGAGGGAGGGAGGGAGGGAGGGAGGGAGGGAGGGAGGGAGGGAGGGAGGGAGGGAGGGAGGGAGGGAGGGAGGGAGGGAGGGAGGGAGGGAGGGAGGGAGGGAGGGAGGGAGGGAGGGAGGGAGGGAGGGAGGGAGGGAGGGAGGGAGGGAGGGAGGGAGGGAGGGAGGGAGGGAGGGAGGGAGGGAGGGAGGGAGGGAGGGAGGGAGGGAGGGAGGGAGGGAGGGAGGGAGGGAGGGAGGGAGGGAGGGAGGGAGGGAGGGAGGGAGGGAGGGAGGGAGGGAGGGAGGGAGGGAGGGAGGGAGGGAGGGAGGGAGGGAGGGAGGGAGGGAGGGAGGGAGGGAGGGAGGGAGGGAGGGAGGGAGGGAGGGAGGGAGGGAGGGAGGGAGGGAGGGAGGGAGGGAGGGAGGGAGGGAGGGAGGGAGGGAGGGAGGGAGGGAGGGAGGGAGGGAGGGAGGGAGGGAGGGAGGGAGGGAGGGAGGGAGGGAGGGAGGGAGGGAGGGAGGGAGGGAGGGAGGGAGGGAGGGAGGGAGAGAGGGAGGGAGGGAGGGAGGGAGGGAGGGAGGGAGGGAGGGAGGGAGAGAGGGAGGGAGGGAGGGAGGGATGGAGGGAGGGAGGGAGGGAGGGAAAGACTGAGGGAGGTAGGGAAAGAGCGAGAAAGAGAGAGGGAGAGAAAAAGAGACAAAGCAAGACAGAGAGAGACAGACAGACAAACAGAGAGAGACACAGAGAGAGACAGACAGAGACAGAGACAGAAAAGGGGGAGAAGAATTGGCCCTGGACAGGTCCGCAAACAAAAGTTCCAGGTTTCTAGGCAGAGCAGCCACGGGACCTAAACAATCTTGAGGCTCTATGAGCAAATTTAAATAAGGACAAATAGAAATAACAAAAGTGTGTACGAATGTACGATCGTGTAATTTTGAATACATACGTAGGCCTACATAGGTACATACTTACACACACACACACACACACACACACACACACACACACACACATATAGATAGGCTACATACATGCCGTAAATAGATAGATAACCTACATGCATGTGCAATTTGTTTACATGCATCCATGCACAGTTGCACACAGTGTCATATTAGGCCATATACAAGATTTGAACTATTTCCATCATGATGTCTGAATACTATAAACGAGTATAATTTAGATAATTGTGGCCTAACCTTGTAAAAAGTTTTGCTTTTGTTTTTGCTTTTGCATCGATGCGACTATAGGCTACTCTAGTAGTAGTCTTTTTAATTTTCTGGATGTCTTTTATTATTTCCTGAGGGGGGTACTCGGTAGTACAGTGGATAGCTCGGTAGTACCGTGGTTAGTTAATTATTTTATTTTCTGGATGTCTTTTATTATTTCCTGAGGGGGGTGCTCGGTAGTACAGTGGATAGCGCGCTGGACTGTCGACCAAGAGGTCGGGGGTTCAATTCCCCGCCGGGGCAGAAATTTGTTACGAGATTTCTGTTCCACAAGCCGACTCAGCTATGATGAGTACACGGTCAGTGGATGATGAGACGGCGAGGGAGAGGATTGGTCACCGCCCTTTGGAAGTCTTTTATTATTTCGATCAGCAAGGAAATTAAGGTCGTAAGAATACTGCCGAAAAGTCTCTAGCTAATATATTTAGTGCGATGTGCGAATAAACGAATATCTCGAGAAAATCGGTATTGGATACGAAAATTATGCAACTACCGGTTGAATTGTTATACGCAGCTCCCGTTCCCCCTCCGTGTATTTGTCGATGCATTTCACACATTCCATGGTGACGCTGATGTCGCCTGACTACGTAGGCTAGTTGCACGTGTTACCATATATATACTGTTAGATAATCGATATGCAGCGACTCCGTGTTTGTCGATGCATTCCACACATTCCATGGTGACGCTGATGTCGCCTGACTACGTAGGCTAGTTGTTCGTGTTTCTATATATATATATATATATATATACTGTTAGATAATCGATATGCAGCGACTCCGTGTTTGTCGATGCATTCCACACATTCCATGGTGACGCTGATGTCGTCTGACTACGTAGGCTAGTTGCACGTGTTACCATATATATATATATATATATATATATATATACTGTTAGATAATCGATATGCAGCGACTCCGTGTTTGTCGATGCATTTCACACATTCCATGGTGACGCTGATGTCGCCTGACTACGTAGGCTAGTTGCACGTGTTACCATATATATACTGTTAGATAATCGATATGCAGCGACTCCGTGTTTGTCGATGCATTCCACACATTCCATGGTGACGCTGATGTCGCCTGACTACGTAGGCTAGTTGTTCGTGTTTCTATACATCAGCCTACAACAGTTCAATCAATACCTACATGTAGAGCCTACTGCAGCAACAGCCGACCTGCATGTCGTATTTCATATAACCTGTAGGCTTACCTTGTAATCATTACCGTATGCGGTGTTTCAGATTGAGAATTAAACGAAGATTATTATTATTATTAAACTGATCTAGTTTTCAATACGACTGACGTTCAATGGCGGCGCTAATGTCAACGGACTGTGTAGGCTGGTTGCATTAGCTATTATAATTTTATGCAAGCAGACTTTGTCTTCATCAATCTGCAACAGTTCGATCATTACTTACATGTAGAGCCTACTGCTGTAAAGCCGACTTGCATGTCGTATTTCATATAACCTGTAGGCTTACCTTGTAATCATTATGAGGTGTTTCAGATTGAGAATTAAACGAAGATTATTATTATTATTATTATAAAACTGACCTGGTTTTCAAAACGACTCACGTTTAATGTTCATTGTATTGTCAACAACAGGTGTGGTGATGACACACACGGCTGGCTAGCATTGACTCGCAGCCATGCGTTCATTCATGTCACTCTAACTATGTGTTCAGACCGCGAAACACGCGCTGTAGCGACACGGACTATTATAATAATACAGGTGTTGAGGGTTTTACGTCCAATATTTAAAAGGAGCATTCCTGAACAGTACAAGCGACGTAACAAGCCACATTCGAAGAATGGAAAACAGCACGGGTTGCTGATATTTTTAGTTGGATGAACACAATAGGCCTAAATAATTCAGTATAACGCGGCAAGCAGTGTCCTAGAAAAAATCGAACATCGGAACGCAGTGCCATATTTTTTTATAGCAAGGCTATTATTATGAAGGTGGGTAGTTTGCAGTTTCCTCAATTATGGCGTTTCATTAGCAACGTATCCAGCCACAAACAGATCAGTAGTCAATACATTCGCCGTGAAAAATCTGATCCTACGCGGTGCAATTTGTTGTCATATTTTATATTCGCACTTAGTCAAGCATATCGCTGGTGATCAATAGAAAGTTTCCCGTTAAAAACTATCCCCCATCATGTAACAATATATATATATAAATATTAAATCACAATCAAGCAGAGCTCTTATAATTTTTTTTCTAATACTTGTATATCGCTGGTGATCAATAGAAAGTTTCCCGTTGAAAACTATCCCCCTCCCCATCATGTAACAATATATATAAATAATAAATCACAATCAAGCAGAGCTCTTATAATTTTTGTCTATATACTTGTATATCGCTGGTGATCAATAGAAAGTTCCCCGTTAAAAACTATCCTCCCGTCATGCAAGCAAGCAGACTTCTTATAAATTTTGTCTAATATGCTATTTTATTGTCTAATTATTGGAGGGATACGGGTTCCTGGCTACAGACTACAATAGACTATCGTCGGCTTATTTAGCCAAATCTGACAGGCATTCTGAAGAGAAAATCGTCGAGTAGTAGTATTGTTAAGCAGTTGGGGGCATTGCTAATAGTAGTAGTATGATTAAACCTCTAGCTCTAGGCGTATAATAAGTTATTTACCTCGAGACACCGCTAAAAGTAACTGACCCATAAGGCTATAGAAGGCTTCTAAAATTAAACCATAACTCAATTAAATTCGCGTTCTATCACAATGACATCAAGTCTTTATTATTAACCCATGAATTGAATGAATCATCATAGCCTAACCATTTAACCAAAGACCGATTTCCTCTTTTTCTTATAATCTTTTCTATTTTAAATGTATCTTGCGTTGTCGATTGTAACTCAGCTTCATAAAATGTCCCTTTTATTTCTTCTCCATGATAGTCAGATATTTTATAGGTTATAGGATCTGTGTATTGGATTTGTGTTATAGTAAAAATTTCTTCACTCCAGTTAGCGGTATATCCTTTCTCAAATGTCTTCTTCTTCTTGGAAATTCTTACTTTATCTCCGACTGAAAATTTAGGTTTAACAGTTTCAGGTACAGCGTCACCATACAGATTTAACCAAACAGCTTTTTCGTTTGCTTTGATACTCGCTTTAACAGGAGTCATTTTAATGGAAGAATGTCTTGTGTTGTTGTATAAACTAAGCATATTATCTAAAACATCGATATATCTCTGAGTTGAATTTGCTGTAAAATACTTAAACATCTTTTCTTTTACTGTTCTATTAAATCTTTCTACGATACAAGATTTCTCTTCATTCTCAGTTGAGTACAACTGCATACCTAATGATTTTACCTGTTTATTATAGAATTCTGTTCCCTTATCGACCCAAAGTTTTTCCCCCCTTCTTTTGCTCGTATTAAATATTTTAACGAAAGCATCTGCCACAGATTCTCCGCGCTTATCTTTTAACGGCTGAATAAATGCATACTTGGAGAATATATCAATGACGCTTAACAAATATTTCACACCAGAATTAAATTTAGCATAAGCCTGCATGTCAATTAAGTCAGCCGCCCAAACTTTGTCCACTCCCTGAACATAAACAACTCGCTTCCTGAACTTCCTGACTATAGGTTTATGCAATTCGTCAGCAAGTTGGTCTGTCCATCTCAGAGTTTTTTTTTCAACCCCATTCCAAAATGGGTTTTCGTTGATAAAATTGGTTTAACTATAGATCGTTCAATTCGTTCGCGGAACGAAGGATTAGGTATATTATTTAATTCATCTATCATAGCTCTGTCAGCGACGTTTCTCCCTGCTGTATCAGTATGTTTAGCATAAGCCAGGTCATGACGATAGGCTGCTGCATCAACCCTATCTACTGGTTTACTCCAATCTTTTGGTGTTCCATCAGGATTCAATCTCAAATCCAATCGAGTACCTGGACCCGTGAAAGAATGTCCTGGAAGATGCATTTCGCCCGGGTACTTTGCCCATGGAAGTTTAATATTAGAAGTAGCAGAATTGAGAGCTGAGACTAAATCACCACCTGTAGCGGTGGACATTTTAGTAAACTGAGTTTTTCTAGCGCCACATTCAACGCATATACCTCTAATCATAGGTCTGCCATTCTTACTGACAACTCGTTGAATATCTCTACAGTCAGTTTTTCGTTTACATTTTACGCAATACGAGCTGTGCTCCATTTTAATATAATATAATTAAAATGGAAGTCCAAGACCTATCGTGGAATGAAGAATCAAGTAAACGCTTTAACAGTCCTCTCTTACCAAGAAGCATCAGAGGTTTGATCGTCGGTAAGTCTCAATGCGGCAAAACAATATTACTACTTAATTTATTACTGAGACCTGGTTGGTTAGACTACGATAACCTGCAGATCTTTGGCAAAAGTTTATTTCAATCAGAATATAAGATACTTAAGAAAGCATTCGAAGAGAAATTACCAAAGGAAGCAATTATAAGACTTTTTGATAATCGCGATGAGATAATGAAATTAAATGTATCACCGACCGCCGTAGTCGAGGAGATGTCTAAAAACATGGCCAAAAAATCGGATATAGAATGCAAGTTCTTTGAAACCTCTGAAGATGTTCCAGATCCACGAGACTTAAGTCGAGATAAAAAGAATCTCATGATTTTTGATGATTTACAATTAGAGAGGCAAAATAAATGCGAATCCTATTATATAAGAGGTAGGCATAGTAATGTAGATTGCTTTTACCTAGCACAAAATTATTTCAAGCTGCCCAGACAAACTATCAGGGAGAATGCCAATTTTATATGTCTATTCCCTCAAGACCTCAAAAATATTAATCATATATACAGCGATCATATAGGTGTAGATGATATGACTATAGAAGAATTTCGAAAACTATGCAAAACTGCGTGGGATGAAACGCATGGTTTTGTGGTTATAGACCTTACTAGTAAAACAAATAAGGGCAGGTACAGATCTGGATTAGATACATTTTACATTAAATAAAAGCAATAATAAAATGATAACAAAATTTAAGATTTTATATTCTAGGTTTAAAAATAGCTATCTAAAATGGAAACCCTTCTTGACGAAATTTTATCTAATACTCAAACGATTGCACGCAACACAGAGGCTAAAGAATCCTTTTGCATTTTGTTGAGCGAAAGGAACACACGAATTCGAACGAAATTTAATCCACTAATCGAACTGGACAAAAGTAAAACGTATGAAATGGCCCTTGTTAATCTTGAAACTTACTACAGTTTTCCCAATATAGACGAAACAAATAATAAATTCGTATATTCGTCAGATAACGGTGTAACGTGGGAAGATTTAGACATTCCAACCGGTTGCTACGAAATCGAAGACTTAAACGATTACATACAGAGAATTCTAAAAGAAGAAGGTCATGGTCAATGTATAAAGTTGCAACCAAATAACAATACTTTGAAGGCTGTTTTGGAAATTGATGAGAACTATAAAGTTGATTTTACAGTAGAAAATTCAATTAGCACCGTTCTAGGATTTCAGCGTCGTGTATACTCCGAAGGATATAACGAATCCGAGCACATAGTCGATATAAACAGCGTGAATAGTTTACGTGTTACCAGTGATATAATAGGATCATCGTATGCCAACGGAACTACGGAGAACATAATTTATTCTTTCTTTCCATCGGTCGGGCCTGGTTATAAGATAATCGAATCTCCTCATAATCTGGTTTATCTTCCAATAACGCTATACTCTATTTCATCGATGGAAACAAAACTAATAGACCAAAATGGAAAACTAATTAATTTAAGAGGTGAGGAATTGTCGATACGATTTCACATAAGAGAGGTTTAATTTAAAGTTTATATTTAATATAAGATGAGCGCTTACGCTAAGGTCAAAGTTAATATTTCTGAAGGGCAAAAAGAGAAGATTAAGCGAGCTGTTCAAGTCGGAACTGGGGTGAGTATAAGACTTTCTCATGAAGATATAACTGGTGAGCATGTATTAGCTCTAAACCAGAGGCAAATTAACAAGTTAACTAAAGCGTATCAGAATGGAACTGGTGTGACAATTAAAATGGGTAAAAAGCAATTAGAAGACAATGCGAGAGTCGAAGGCGGATTTATTGGCGCTATTCTACCGTTCTTAGCAACAGCCGGAAAGTTTCTTCTGTCTAGTGTTCTTCCGAGTTTAGCCACAGGAGCCTTAACAGGATTGGGTTCTGCAGCTGGTTCAAAAATTGTCGATAAAATAAGTGGATCTTCGATCTCACATCCGATAAGTGGATCTTCGATAAGTGGATCTGGCGTGCTGTACGTTAAGAAAGGAGGAATATGCTGTAAGATAGTGCCTGCTGGGGAAGGTCTTTTTCTATCTCCGTGGAAAAAGGGTATTTCGATATCAGGTTCCGGTCTGTTTATGAAAAGAGGAACAGGATATGTCAGCGGTGAAGGTCTTATACTTGGTCCCAATTCACCATTTAAAAATATTCCTATTCTTGGAATGTTACTTTAAACATTCTCTTATATAAATGTCTGGATACGGTCACCCAATACACAAATTTATCACCAAACGAAAGCCTCGTGTGAGTACGATAATTTGGTTGCCTAAAGTGGTCACTCACGCTCCTGCAAGACAACGAGCAGGCGATAGATATGAGATTTTTGCTCAGCAAGCGATAACGATTGAACCAAAGACAAATATTACAGTAGAAGTAGGCCTTGGAGTCCGAATGACCAGTGGAATGTGTCTAGTCTCTCTTAGACAGAAGTTGAAACAACTCAGACTGAGTCTTCAAGATGGTACTGTCCTAGAGGACGCAGAGGATATAATAATTACAATTCAAAACAACTCAGATTCACCAGTTACTATAAATGAAAAAGACTCAATTTGTTATGTTAATTACTACGATGCATAAATTGTACGTTTTATGTTTACGTTTTATGTTTACGTTTTACGTTACGTTTTAAACATTATACTTATAATAAAAAAATGTCACTACTGAAAATTAGTGATCCTGCAAAAAGAGATTTTATTATCGAAGAGTTTTTAAAAACGAAAAAAAATATTAAACAAAACTTTCTCTCTGAGAGAATAGATGATCTTGGACTTCAACGAGAATTAACGAAAATCTACAAACCAATAGTCGACTCTCAATCAGCAATTTCAAAAGAACAAAACGCTTTGCTGTCGACAATAAAAGATAACTCTGCAGCAACATCACTCGCTCTAAAATCACTTCCAGATTCGTTGAAAACTATTCAATTTCCCCAGTATCCGTCTATAGAGGCGTACGATGACGATGACCCAGTAGAAGACATTAGAAGGTTAGAATTAGGAAATATTGCAGTTGAATACCTTAAAAAATATGCTTCTGATAAAAGACTTGTGGACACAACATTCGGATTAAGATCAAGAGATGGAAAATTCTACATCGGTGACAGCGAAGCCTCAATCCAAGGAAATGATATTACAGTTGGAACCACAACTTATCAAGGAACTCCAGGATTATGGGAATTGTTAACGTTAGCTAGTCCAAACAGTTCAATTTATGATAATCGTGATCTCAAAGAATACGCCGCGATTCTAATTAAAACGAATGCCATGAGTCAGCCAAATAAACCAAACAAACCTAAATCGTCTAGAAGTGTAAAATATGCAAAGATAATAAAACCCATATGGGACGATTACATAAAGTTAAGAGGTAAAACAGGAAGCGGAATAATTACCATTCCTTCGGATCCAAATGAATTAGTAAAACAATTAGAGTTGCGAATATATAGCTACAAAGCGGGAAATACAGGAGTAAGAAATGAAATTGTAGGTATGACGGATGAGTTACTGAGACAGGGAGTGATATCCAAAGATGAATATAAAAAATTGATGATCTAATTTAAAAATTGATGATCTAATTAAAAATTGATGATATAGAAATGCTGGTCGTTGCGAGAAGAAGTTATAAAAAAGTACACGTTGTCGGTGGAGCAGGAATATTCGATTCCATTGCAGGATTTCTCAAAAGACTACTGACATCGAATGCAGCCAAACAAATTGCGAGCACAGCTGTCAAAGAGATTGGAGGTGTTGCTAAGGATAAGGCGATCGACGTTGGAAAACGATTACTCAATAAGATACTCCCTAAAGCTCCCGTTCAGCAGCCGATAACTCAGGAAACTAAAGTCATTCTAGCTAGATTACTAGGATCGAATCCAGAAATGACGGGAGGAGCTATTAGAATTCAGGATCTCGTAAACGCTTAAACGGAGGTGGTTTGAAAATGGCTTAAACATATTTTCTTATTTAAAAATATATGTATAATAAAATGCAATCCGATATTCTAAGATTCACAGAGCAACCATTGATCGATGAAGGTATAGAGCGATACGAATGGCATGAGTACGAACCTGTAGCGAGAACTAACCTTAACAGTTCTGGTGAAATAAGAATAAATATTGAATTACAAGACTTATACAGTCACCCAGCAGAATCATATCTGCAATTCGAAGGAAGACTAATTAAAGCCGATGACACCGCATACGTTAATGCCGATTTAGTCGCTCTTACGAATAATGGGCTTATGTATCTATTCAGTCAAATATCCTATCAGTTATCTAATCAAGAAATCGAAACGCTATTTCATCCGGGTCAAGCTACAACGATGCTCGGTTTACTTACGTATCCAAACGATTTTCAGCTGACTCAAGGCTTAAATCAGCTGTGGTATAAAGACACTGCAGCGACTGCTGTTATTGCGGATAACCCCGGATTTGCCACTAGACAAAGCTTTCTCATTCGCAAACCAAACACTAAAGGAATGTTCAGCTTTATTGTTCCGTTGAAGCATATTTTCGGGTTTTGCGATGATTACGACAAGATTATTTACGGCTTCAAACAGACGCTGACATTAGTTCGTAAAGCCGACGATGATGCAATATTCCGAGATAACGCTGCAGCTGCTGGAAAAGTTGCGATAAACAAAATTTCATGGTTTATTCCACACGTTATTCCTTCCGATATGGAACGAATGCAGTTGTATAAGACGATTGAATCAAAATTAACGTTGCCAGTTGCGTATAGAGCTCGTCAATGCGACACAATAACGGTTCCTCAGTCGACAAGTTTCAGTTGGCGTCTTAGCGTAAAAACATCACCCGAGAAACCTAGATATATCATCGTAGGATTTCAGACGGACCGTAGCGGTAATCAGGAAAGTAATCCGTCGCTATTTAATCACTGCGATCTCAAGAACATATATGTGATGATGAATCAAGAAAGATATCCAGCTGTCGATCATAACCTGTCGTTTCCTAATCAACAATTCTCCAGAGCGTACAGAGACGCGTCCTCCTTTAGTCAAAAATTCTATGGTATGGATAAGTTGATTACGCAAGGAAATATAACACCTATAGATTATAAAGAATTATATCCGCTGTTCGTGTTCGATGTAAGCAAACAATCCGAGCGTTTGAAATCTTCAGTCGTCGATATTCAGATTAAGGCTCTTTTCAATGCAGCAGTGCCAGCCGACACCGAAGCGTATGCTGTCGTAATTTCAGATAGGTTGCTGCAGTTCCAATCGGATGGACAGAAAATGAGTGTAGTGTATGGAAAATTGATTTAAAGAATACTTATATATTATGAAGCTACCAGAGCTTAGAATGTTAGCCAAGCATCACGATGTTACAGGCACTTCGCATCTCAACAAACCTCAAATGATAGCTGTATTGATTGAAAAGAATATTCTTCCGACAGACTACAAGTCTGTGTCATATCGACATGACACGTTGGGTAGTATCAGGAAACAACCGAGAAGAGTAGATATTATAGATCGAGAGACTGGCGTTGTTACCTCGTATCCATCGATGTATAAAGCTGCTAAGGCCTATGGTCAGAGTGCTGGTATAATAGCTTATCATAACGGAAATATCTGGAGAGATAGATATGAAATTAAAGTGTTCGAGAGATAGATATGATATTAAAGTGTTCGATAAGTGGATCTTCGATCTCACAGATAAGTGGATCTTCGATCTCACATGTTTTAATATTTTTGCGTGGTAAGATAAAATGGATTTAAAGAAAAGTAGTTTAAGAAACATGAACCATGTTGAACACTTGCTCGACTCATCGGTTCCTGACATTAAGGTTCCTACGCTTACTCCCACACCTGGTAAGTACAAACCAGTAGCGCCTAAGAGAAAATACAAAAATAGGGTTAGGACAAAAATAAATGAATTTGCGGATTGGCTACTTAGTTATGTGCCTGAACGAGACAATAAAGTCGTAAATGAAAAACTGGAGTCGTTGAAGTCAACTGTTTCCAGGATATTTGATAAAATTAAAATTCGAGAAACAGCGTCGGCTATTAAAGGATTTGCCAAGCAATTTAGAATAGATGGAATTAATGGAATGGATGCCTCGTCGTTTCTTAATTTCGTCAAGCCGCAGGTAGTTAATCTGTTGTCGAGTAATCGCCAGACAAAGACTAATTTGGTTCTTACTTGTACTATGGAACGAGTAGATATGAAATCTGGAATAGTGACTTCTGAGGATATACCATTCGTTTCCAGGGCAGAAGTTATTTTAGAAGCAACCGACTTGAATGAAATATACAGCAGAAAGAAGGATAAAATCATGGAGTCTATTGCCAGTTTTCAGATGCAAGGAAGTAATTGGAGATTTAAAGCTGTTTTAAAATTAGATATAAATACAGTAAAATATACCCCCTTAAGAGGTAGTTCTTACATTCCTCTACCCAGCTTCTTAGCTAATAAAAAGGCTATTATAAACATGAAAAACGACGACGAAGAATGTTTCAAATGGTGTATCACTAGAGCTTTGAATCCGGTTGTAAAAAATCCGGAAAAAATAACGAAAGCTTTGAAAGAACAATCGAAAAAACTTAATTGGAGTGGTATTGAGTTTCCGGTAGCGACTCATGCTAATGTGATAGGTAAATTTGAGAGAAATAATAATATTAGTGTTAATATATTTGGTTACGAAAAACATGTCTATCCGCTTTATCTGTCTAACTGTGAAAGCGATATTTGTGTAGATCTTTTGCTTATATCTGATGGAGAAAAAAAACATTATTGCTGGATAAAGAATTTTAACCGATTGATGAGATTTCGGACTAATTCTATGTATTATTGTAAAAGGTGTATGAATGGTTTCACAACGACAGTAGCGCTTAAAAACCATAATGAGTACTGCAAACACCATAACGCACAAAAAATAGAAATGCCAGAAAAAGGAACTATGTTAAGTTTTAAAAATTATAACAATTCTATGAGGGTTCCGTTTATAGTCTACGCAGATTTTGAGTCTTTTGTAAAACCGATCGATACATGCCAACCAAATCCAGAGTTGTCGTACACTAATAAATATCAAAAGCATATTCCTAGCTCCTTTTGTTACCACATAAAATGTTTCGACGATAGTGTATATTCTCAAGATCCTGTGACGTTTACGGCTGAAAGCGAAGATGATGATGTTGGTCAAATATTTGTAGATAAACTAGAAGAGAATATAAAACAAATATATAATCAATTTAAATTCCCTAAGAAGATGATATTTACAGAAGAGGACAAGAAGTGTTTTGATGGAGCTACTATATGCCATATCTGTGAAAAACCGTTGGGCGAAGACCGAGTGAGAGATCACTGTCATCTTAGCGGTAAATTTAGAGGGGCTGCTCATAACATTTGTAATTTAGACTATAAAGTCCCCAAGTTTTTCCCTGTAGTGTTTCATAATCTTTCCGGGTACGATTGTCATCTGTTCATTAAGAAACTGAGAGGTAATAATGGAGAGAAAATTAATTGCATACCTAATAACGAGGAAAAGTATATATCTTTTAGCAGAGAGGTCGTTGTTGATAAGTTTGTAAATAAAGAGGGAAAAGAGATTACCGTCAAGCGACAACTGCGTTTTATCGACAGTTTTAAATTTATGGCTTCTAGTCTTGATGCTTTATCGAGGAACCTAAGCAAAGACCAGTGTAAAAATATTGGGAAACGATATACTGGAAAGAAGCTCGATCTTTTGCTGAGAAAAGGCATATATCCTTATGACTACGTCGATTCATTTACTACCTTTAATGAAACCGAACTACCACCAAAATCCGCTTTCTATTCTAAGCTAAATGATTCGAATATTAGCGATGAAGACTACGAGCATGCAAAAACGGTATGGAAGGAATTTGGATGCAAAACATTCAGAGAATATCACGATTTATACAACGTTTCGGATGTTCTGTTACTTGCTGATGTTTTCGAAAACTTTAGAGATGTGTGTATGAAGAACTATACGCTTGACCCTGCATGGTATTATACATCTCCTGGCTTAGCCTGGGATGCCGCTTTAAAATTGACAGGCGTGAAATTGGAGTTATTGAATGATTATGATATGATTCTGATGCTTAGGCAAGGGATGAGAGGAGGAGTGAGCACAATATCAAATCGTTACGGGAAAGCGAATAATAAATATATGAGCGATTTCAATAGTAACGAAAATTCTACATTTATTACTTACCTGGATGCGAATAATCTATATGGATGGGCTATGATCAAAAATTTACCTACTCACGGGTTCAAATGGATGAACGAAGATGAATTAAATAATTGGAGAAGTATTCCATGCATATTGGAAGTTGATTTGGAATATCCTAAAGAGTTACACGACCTGCATAACGATTTTCCGTTAGCCCCCGAAAGCATTGAGATTAACAAAGTCAAAAAGTTAATTCCAAACTTAAACCATAAAAAGAAGTATGTGCTGCATTACGATAATCTGAAGCTGTATGAGAGCTTGGGTTTGAAAATAACAAAAGTGCATAGAGGTGTACTATTCGAAGAAAGTGACTGGTTGAAAAAGTATATCGATTTAAATACAGCTCTTAGAACGAAAGCTACTAATGACTTTGAGAAAGACTTTTTCAAGTTAATGAATAACAGTGTCTTTGGAAAAACTTGTGAGAACATTGAAAATCGTGTTGATGTAGAGTTAGTGTGTCAAGAGGAGAGGGCTATTGAACTAGCCGCTAAACCTAATTATGAGAGATGTACTATTTTCGATGAAAATCTAATAGCCGTTCACATGAAAAAAACTAAATTGTACTATAATAAACCTATATATCTTGGCATGTGTATATTAGACTTGAGCAAAACGTTGATGTATGAATTTCATTACAATTACATCAAGGATAAATACGGAAATAGAGCTAAATTATTATTTACCGATACAGATTCTTTGACATACGAAATTAAAACTGAAGACTTTTACTCAGATATCGCAGGCGATATTAAGACTCGATTCGACACGAGTGAATACCCGAGAGATCATCCATCTGGTATTGAGGTTGGAGTAAATAAAAAAGTTATTGGAATGTTCAAGGATGAAGCTAGTGGGAAACAGATAAAAGAATTTATTGGACTCAGAGCAAAGTTGTATTCTTATAAGATGGCTGCTGGAGATGAGCACAAGAAATGTAAAGGTATTAAGAAGAATGTTGTCCAGAAAGCTATTACTCACGAAGATTATAAAGACTGTTTATTTACTAAAAAAGAACAACAACGAACGATGAATGTTATTAGATCTTATCATCACGATATTTATACAGAAGAAATTAATAAAGTTGCATTATCTGCAGATGACGATAAACGGGTAATAATGCAAGATGGCATTCATACTTTGGCATATGGTCACTATTCGTTGAAAACTTTTAATTAATGTAATGCAGGAAGTAAAATCGAATTACTTTTTAAAACATTTAGATGAAATATAAAATGAGTTCTGCAACTGTGAAAAACATCGATGTCGAAGGCGTAGTTCTTCCAAATCATCCGTTAACGAATTTTGAATTATTGGATGCCGCGAAGAAGCTGAATATTCCGAATTTTAGAGGCGTTTTCGTGCGAGACGAGCTGCCTAATAAACCTAGACGGATTGAATGTGGGATATTGAATCTAGATGATTCTAAAGGAACCGGTCAGCATTGGTGCGCTTTCTTAAAGAGCGGTAACGAGAAAACATATTTCGATAGTTACGGCCTTCCTCCCCCTCTGGAACTGATAAAGTATTTACGCCGTCCAGTGTTATATAACAGTGAGCGAATACAACCCGATAACGAAGTATTTTGTGGTCATTTGTGTCTGTATGTGACGAAGATGGTGGGTGATGGAATGAATTTCCAAGAAGTTATAAACGGCTTGCATTAAAAATTATTATATATAAATATATATATAAAATGCCCGTCGATAAATTTGGTCACACCGCTGCTGGAGGAACATCACGAAGAGTAATCGCTGGAGGTGTAACTCTTAGTCAAATAAATGCTAATTTTCTTCGATGTGATGGAGCAAATCTGCCGACTGGAAATTTAAAAATGAATGGATATGTGATAAAAGGTCTCCCAGTAACGAATACTTCGACTGCCGGAATGGATGAAGCTTTAAGTAGGGGCAAGCCATTGATTTGATAACGAATCACAACGATTCTCCGTCCAACGATAATCATTTGACGAATAAGAAATACGTTGATGCTTCAAAAGTGTCTAAGACTGGTGATACAATGGCTGGCGACTTGTTCTTAAACGTTGGCACCAATCGTCTGCGTTCAATGGGTTGTAAGGACTTGAGAGGAGAAAATAAAGAATTCACTATTTTCTTAGGTAGTATACGAAATAAACTACAATGTTCGTTAAACAATCCTATTACATTACAATCGACGGATGGATTTCTATGCAAAATGGGTGTAGAAAATATAATGAGAATCGGTAGAGCGTCTAACGATCGAAAAATCGACGTTTATCAAAATATCCTAATGAATAGTAATAATATCAACGGTTTAAGCGATCCTCTTTTAGCTCAAGATGCTGCTACTAAGAATTACGTCGACAAATCTCTGAAAAAGTGCCACGTTGGATATATTCCTCCCTTGGAAGCTGATGAAAGTGTGACAGGATTCGTTGCTAGTGCCGGTTTTTGTTTTTCCGGAAGCAAAGCCTACCATGCTTTCACTAATCTCACCGATGATGTGAACGCAGCTTGGATTCTAGGTAAAGGTATGTTTACTTGGTTACAAATTAAATGTCCTGAGCCAGTTAAAATTTGGAGAATTGCGTTTAAAAGCGCAAATATAGATGAATTAGGTTTAACCGCTAGCAATGATGGAGCAGTGTTTGTACCCCTATCATTACGTCCTTCTTCAACTACTTCAGAGGCTGTTCCGAAATTTTTTGATATTTATATACCTACGGATGCGTATCAATATTACAGAGTTCCAGTACTGGCAAAGGATAATGATCATCCTCTACGAGGGATTCAGGTAATGCAATTATATGTATACGATGACTAATCTGCATTAAAAATTATTATTATATATAAAATGCCTGTCGATAAATTCGGTCACACCGATGTTAGTTCATCACAAAGAGTAATCGCTGGAGGTGTTACTCTTAGTCAAATAAATGAGAGTTTTCTTCGATTGGATGGAGCAAACATCGCGACTGGAAATTTAAAAATGGGTGGTCACAAAATTAAAGGACTACCAACAACGAAACCTTTGACAGCAGCAATGGATGAGGCTTTAAGTTGGGGTCAAGCCATTGATTTGATAACGAATCACGACGATTCTCCGTCCAACGATAATCATTTGACGAATAAGAAATACGTTAATGAACAAGTTGCATTGAAGGTGGCTAAGACTGGTGATACAATGACTGGTGATCTATTCTTAAACGTTGGCTCCGATCGTCTGCGTTCAATGGGTTGTAAGGACTTGAGAGGAGATAATAAAGAATTCACTATTTTCTTAGGTAGTATACGAAATAAACTACAATGTTCGTTAAACAATCCTATTACATTACAATCGATGGATGGATTTCGTTTTAGAATAAACAATGAAATCATGTTAGAGATGGTTAAGTCGACGCAATACAATATTTCATCTCAAATAAATGTGCATACAACCATCTTTATGCATGATGGTTACATTACAGGTCTACACAAACCCAACAGCGACAGCGATGCAGCTACGAAGCAGTATGCAGATTCTATCTCAATCGGTCCCGCGCTTAGCATTCATTCTTTCACTCGTCAAGCCATAGACGCTAAAACTCACACAAGAGTTTCTTTCGATAATGAAAGATTCAAAACCGATGCTGGCATAAGTACGAGACTGACTCGTGTCACTCCCGGAAAAGCCGGATACTATTTGGTTTCGACGTATATAGAATTTTGTGACACTAATACCGCTCATGGTAACGTCTACCTGTATAAAAATGGAGCGAATTACATGCAAATTGCGGGCGGAGGGGGTACGGGAGCTGCGCATAACAATTCAACCGGTTGTAGCATAGTTTTTGTAACCAACACCGATTTTCTCGAGATATTCGTTTTTTCACACAACGCACTAAATATATTAGCTAGAGACTTTTCGGCAGTATTCTTACGACCTTAATTTCCTTGCTGATCGAAATAATAAAAGACTTCCAAAGGGCGGTGACCAATCCTCTCCCTCGCCGTCTCATCATCCACTGACCGTGTACTCATCATAGCTGAGTCGGCTTGTGGAACAGAAATCTCGTAACAAATTTCTGCCCCGGCGGGGAATTGAACCCCCGACCTCTTGGTCGACAGTCCAGCGCGCTATCCACTGTACTACCGAGCACCCCCCTCAGGAAATAATAAAAGACATCCAGAAAATAAAATAATTAACTAACCACGGTACTACCGAGCTATCCACTGTACTACCGAGCACCCCCCTCAGGAAATAATAAAAGACATCCAGAAAATTAAAAAGACTACTACTTACTCTAGAGCAGAGGTTTTCAAACTGTGGTCCGCGGACCCCAGGGGTCCGCGGCCTGTTGCCAAGGGATCCGCAAAGCAGGTTCAGAAAAACAAAAAAAGAGTGCATTTGCAATGTTTTCATTGTCATCTAAATATATATATAAAAAAATAACTGAGCTATAAAATAAGTGAACTATAAAAACATCTGAGCTATCTATGGTTAGGCTATTACTTACTGATGTCTAGTAACAACCTGTTTTTGCTCATTAAACGAATATATAATTTATACATAACATTAGTTCCTGCTGGTGCTATTTTTGTGCACGTTAGTGTAATTATTGTGACGTACCAACAGAGACGCCGTTGCTGCTAGACGAAATTGCTGCTATTTTTAAAAAATATAATATTAATATTTTCAACGTTCTTCATAACCATGGATAAATTTCTAAAGAGAAAAACTGATCAGAAATCAGAAGATTTTGACGACAAAGACAAATGTGAGAAAAAGAAAAAATTTCGCAAGTATGATCCACACTTTCCAGAGTAGGCCTATATTTTATTATGGTTTCATTGCAGACGGAACAAATTTCGATTAGCCCTAACCTCTTTGCGTTAGGCCTATGTCATGAGTGTGCAAACTCTGTCTAATCAGGATTCAATGAAACCGGTGAAATTACAGCGCCATTTAAGGACAATGCATGCAAATTGCAGATGTTGCCAAAGGAATATCTCGAGCGACAAAAGGAGCTGTAGGCCTAGCTAGGCTACTTAAAGCAGAAAGGTAAAATAGCAGCTTTCGCCATGATTGTGCAGTAAATGAGAAAGCTCTATGTGAATCGTATTTTAGTAGCATTTCGAATTGCACGAACGAGAAAGCCTCACACAATTGCGATTGGCCAAATTTCTTGCATAGGCCCATAAGGGTCCGCCACCTAACCACGACATGCATGCTACGTGGGTCCCCAGCTTAAAAAAGTTTGAAAACCCCTGCTCTAGAATTTGATTTTGCCTGTTATTGTATAATAATAATTTATTATTATGATTAGCAGTACAATAAAGAAAGACATTAAGATCAAAATAAATGCCGGGAAGCCTCGCCTATAAACATAATAGCAACCAAACGGTAGCCATAAATGTAGGCTACGTTCACCTGAACTGATGACTTCATTATTTGCAGACTTTGACTCATCGATACGTTGGACGATCCAGTGATAGTCTTCATCCAATGCCTGTCTCAGAACCAAGAACGCTTCATCATTGGTGCTGGAGAACAGCTGATCGAGTAGGGCTCTGCATCTGTCCTGCTTAGTTACCTTGCTCATCACTTTATCTTTCCGCTCGATGCTGATGACCCTCTTCTGAATCAGAAGGTCAAGTACGTCCTTTGGGTCAACTTCGGAGACGAACGACTTGTACATGTTGACGATTTCATTGCGAATCCTTGAGTTCTCTGCCTTTGAAGGACGACAGCCGCCGCTTGCTACAATTTAGAAAGTAATTGAAGAAGAAGTGAAAGCTGTAGGCCTAATCGTAAGTGCACACTAATGTAGCGTCAATTCATGAAAACTTATTTTAGGTGAACCCGACGCCACGATGAAAAGGACTTTAATAGCTACACAAAGGTGAGGATTGCGGCATGGATTTCCATGCTACGAAACGTGTGACCGTTCATGATAAGCATTTTTAACTCGGAGTATAGAGACTTTAAGATTACCCTCCCCCTTTTATAGTTACTCCCGGAAATCTGAAATCAATTCAATTTACCCCTCCCACTTTCACATTAGGCTACCCTTCTCTGATTTAACTAACGCGGTAATTCGTGTTTAAATGGAAGTTGGAGTGATGACATGAAATATAATTTTGTTAAACTCAAATTTGATAAATGAATAGAGATGTTTGTGAAACTACAAGTTGGACTGATGAAATGGACTCTTGGTTAATTTGGATTGACCAAAAGCATTATGGATATAATCGAAGTTGAAATGATGTAAAGAATTCCTCCCTAAATAAAACGTTGGACTGATGAAACAACTCTTGATAAATGAAATTTGGATTGATTACGCTTTTGCATCGTTCCCACTATAGAGAGAGATCTGCGCTGAAGGTGAATCGTGCAAAAATCTTGGACATCATCAGCATAGAGATGTCCTTCAGCCTGACCTTCACCGAGGACAGAGGAGATATTTGCAGTAAAATGAATATATTATAAGAGAGCACCTAAGACCGACCCTAGGCTACGGGACACCTAAGTCAACCGTAATCCAGGATGTTCTAATGTTACTCAGGGTCACCATCTGAGTATACGATCTGTAAGGTATGATTTAAACCAATGAAAGGGTGTGCCACATGCATAAGCTAAATCAGAGGTTAGACGCTGCAGAAGGAGCTCGTGGTCTACCACATCAAAAACCGTAGAATCATCAAAGAGCGCAGAAAAAGGAGCCGATAATTATTAATTGCTGTTTTTTTATTATCAGACAGTGGGAGGTATAAGTTCTGAGTGTGATTGCTACAAGTGATGGAATAGGCCAATTTAGCTTTCAAACGTTCGTCATGCGTAGGCCTAATGTTAAAATTCAGCACATGTGAGCAACCTCAAAACATCTTTCGAATGGTTAAAAACATATTAACAACATAAGAAAGTAAGATGATCATTGATCATAGACAATTTGTGAACGTAAAACTAGAAGGCGTTCTACAATGTTCTACATGTAGCCTACCGTTGACTAGATAGTCTAGAATCTAGATGAAGGCAATAATTATAGAGGTAAGAAAATGTAAGATAATAGCAAGATGAATGTAAGTTTGATTATGCGTTAAAGCTAAAGAAATTTAATTTCCTAGGCCTTGGAGTAAAGACATGCCTCCGCATATTCTTACAGTATTGACCAAGTTTTTTTAACCAGACGTCGTTAGAGCCAAAGAAAGAATTAAGCCTACCTGTCTTCAAACAAAATTAATACCAACCTTCCATTTTTAGTCAGCGGTCGACGATTGTGTGAAATTCATAAAAGGAAGCTAATAAAATATTCAAAAGTGATTAGGCATACATGTAGGCCTATAATTCATAGTTTAAACACTACCGTACTAAACCAATTTGCTTAATTGTTAGGCTATCATCGAAAGTCTTGTTCATAAACCTACTTGCTACCGCGTGCCTTAAGTAAATAGGGCCTAATTAAACTATCAGAACTTAATAACCGACTTTAATCAGATCAAAGGCCTCAAGGTTAAGCAGTCGTGCTGCTCGTTAAGCCACTAATTAGCAACTAGACAATAATTAGGCTAATCCATCATGATGAAATTCGCAGTTTCTGCGAACGAACTAGACATGATGATGTCCATGCTGTGTGTTTTATCCGAAATATCGCTCGTTTGAGGTAGAAAGTTCATCATAGGCGGCGCATTCAACATAATCAATCTGGAAAATCCTAACAAGCAGATGAAATCGAGAGGCCTACTCTAACGCTTGGTACACGCACATGAACATGCACAGGGAAGCTGTAGGCTATAGGGCGTACTCAGCGCTGTGTATGCCTTTTTTATTGAAATTTAGCATTCCATTGTATTGGCCCTTTTAGCTATAGGTCTATAAAAATAAGACATAATTATTGCATCTATATCATATGGGCCCTCTGAAGACAACATACAATACAAAGCACATTCGTATACGAATAGCCTACAGAGATAGCCTATGTATCCTATACATAAAATAATATCTATAGCCACTGCATAGACCAATGAATAGAAGGAAGTCCCGGTTGACCAGCTATTGAGGCTACGGCTTTCAGTTTATAACACGGCACTCAAATTCTGTTATACCCGCACATTCATGGCAGCATTATGCAGTAAAGGGTGGGCCATACAAACAGTCTTAAGGTTATTTGCTAATATTTCGGCCAAGAGTATGAATGTTTAAATCGAATTTTAGAGGATTAAAAGGTAGGCCTAATTTATATCTGCGTGCAGTAGCCAAATTTCACCAAAACACGTAATGTGGAAAAAAAGGGATTTCACGTTTAGTGAGCCCTCCACTGTTTTTTGACGATCCAAAAACATAGCGCAACAAAAAGTATCAAATTGTTTTTATTAAGGCGCTGCTCAAATAATTGATATTGGCAGGTATTAATTTGCACACTAAACTCGACAAGTTGTAGGCTACGATAATTTTCGTTCTGCGATCTATTAGACCAAACGTTGTTGTTGGCTGAGCAGTGAGCATTGAGCGTTGGACAGCGATGAGTTGAAGTCTTCAAAACGTTACAGACCACTGACACTGAATACCATATTGTGTCCTATCACTCCTATGTAGCCGGTGGCGCAACTAGGGGGGTGCTGGGGGGGTGCTTGAGCACCCCCCAGGGCCAAAAAGGTGACCCACGCAATTTTTCTAAATCCGATGAGTTTTTTGTTGGGGTGAGGGGGTATCTTGCTCTTTAGGTTTTTTTATATTACACAATCAAGCCAGTTCTTTCATTCTTCTGTATTATGATTTTAGTCAAATTCGTGGCTCATAAAGCACCAGGTTTCAGTGTTTAGCTGGTCTACCTGAATTTGTATGGGTCTCGAGAATTTGCCTAGTGATGAATTAAAAGCGTTCTGCCTATGCCTTTACATTACGGTGTCTCACCAATTTATTGATAATCAGTGACGCAACTAGGGGCTGCTTGTGAGCACCCCCAGGACTAAAAAGGTGACCCACACAATTTTCCCCAATCCGACGAGTTTTTTGTGGGAGTTGTGGGGGCTCTTTCAGTCTTTCAGATTACACAATCAAGCATGTTCCTTCAATCGTCTGTATTAGAATAATATTCAAATTCATGGTTCATAAGCACTAAATTTCGGTGTTTAGCTGGTCTACCTGAGTTTGTCTGGAGTCTCGAGAATATGCCTGGTGATGAATTTAAAGCGTTAATGGTAGGCTATGTCAATGCCATTACATTGCAGTGTCTCGCCAATTTATTGATAAATTATGTTACAACATAATTGATAGTGTGCTATTTTATTAAGGCCTAAATAAGAATTGTTTCCTTCAAATTGGTATTATAATAATATGGAGTTATTCAGCTTTGTTTGATCTAGACATTTCCAGCCGAGAAAGTGCCCAGAAATAAAAACTTTTTCCCCGAAATTTGACAAAATGATAGTTTTTAGTTGCTGTTTATTATAAATTGTATTACAAGGACTGCCATAATTATTATACCATGATCTTATTCCTGCTATAAAATTATAAGTTTTTATTTATTATTTTGATATAATTATGATATCGTATGATAGGCTATTATAATGTGCATAACTTACTGTCATGGGCGGACATTTAGGGTGACAGGGGAGACGTAAGTAATTGTGAGACAACACTCCGAAGTTTTAAACCGATGTTGAACTCTGAAATACTCTTTTTTTATCAGCACTGAAGTAATAGTGTTATTTTACTGAGTTGACATCTTAAAATGGTACCATAATAAACGTGGAACTCACAAAATAATGTTTTATAATTGTCAGTAGCCTATATTCATTGAAGTTTAGACCACTCTTGGCAGCACCGAAATAGTAGAGCAATTTTGCTTTGGATGGCAGCTTAAAATGCTGCCATTGCGGTGTGGAAATTAGAAAATTTCTTATTTGGATGGGCACATTCCCCTCCTAAAGCCCCTGCCCTTTTCCGTCGGATGCTCGCTTTGCCCCAGAAACCTTGATTCACAGAGAAGGGACTAGATAAAACACTAGTTATTGGGAGAGGGGCTAGATTAGATACTGGTTATTCTGCCACTTGCGAGCTGTAGGTCTAATACCCTTTGTCTTATCTAAACAAAATAATGAGAAAGGTCTGAAAGAACATTTTTTGAAGTCTTAAAGCATGGTTTTCAGAAGTTTTCATGACTTTATCACTCATAAAAACAGCTGGCAAACAAGAGCCTGAAACGTGCTCTAGCTGATGTCAAAAGTAACAAAATAATGCGTTGGTTTCTGAGGCTCCGCCCCAGACCCCGCTGGGGAACCTTACGACGCTCCCCAAACCCCCTACTAGGCATTGGTTTCGTGCCTTCGCACTCGCTGATTCGCACCTTGGAATAATTCTGAGCACCCCCCAGGAAAATGTTCTGGTTGCGCCCCTGTATGTAGCTTGCTAGTCTATTGTCAGCCCTTTTCTGAAGCTTGTTGCGAGGTGAAATGTGGTTTCTACGGCTTTGTACCTATGGTAGTCTGAAACTGCTTGATTTATTACATGACTCGTGTAATCTCCTTGCCCGACGAATGATTGTATGCATAGCCTAATATTTGGCCCTTAGCCAAGTCTGCATGTATAGCCTACCTAATACCTATATGAACTTCGCTCGTGCTGGACTCATAAGTCTGGTTTCTCTCGCTGGCCTGTGGTCACTAGAAATAAAAACTCTCTTCTCGAAGTTGATTCTAATATTAAATTTGGTCTATACTTGTCTTTTGACGATTCATCTGTATAATTATTAACGACTATCTTTAGCACCGTGTGAGGTGGACAGTTGAAATTTTATGGCATAGGGCCTATTGAGTGTCTGCACACAGTACAAATGTGGGTCACGGTGAATGTCCCAGAATGGCAAAATCAAAAGTTGGTCGCCATAGCTTTGGTAGGCTTAGAAGTAGACCACGAGGCTCTAAAGAACGGTTTACCAGGATTATTGGAGTCTGATGCTATATTTTATTAGACCTGAAACAGGAAGAGGAACTTTTAAATTTAAATATAAGAATTATGATGAACTGAGAAGACAAATGAGCGAGAATCCGAAGAAAAGATAAAACATTTATATGGAATGTGGTGCTGTATGCGGATCAGAGACATGAATAATCAGAAAACAGGACTACAAAAAGGCTGAAGGCCTTGGAAATGTGGACGTGAAGATTGGAGAACAATGAAGAATAATCAACTGGATGAAACGTAGGCATATATAGCCCTATCACTATTTTACAAGTGAAGAGGGTTGTTTGTTCCTTTGGACACTGACTCGCTGTAGACTTAGTCTACTAGACTAAGAGTTTAAAACTATCCTTAGAAAACAATTAGACCACAGGAAAAGCATTAAGCATCTTTAGGTTGCATACGCACTAGTAGGCCTAAGCATGGTATAAGATTAAAGTGCGTAGTGACCGCGGCTGCAAAGTTTGCCCGTCCATCTTAGGCATTCTACTTTCGACCCATCTCAGTAACGTCGGTCCTGACCCGAACAATGGAGAAATTAATGACTGACATTTTTACTATTCGATGCTGATTCACCCACAATATCATGAAATTTTCTTGGACCAATTCACCTTCCGACCGTCTAGTTCGACGACGGCGGCTCTCCTTGCAATCACTCAAACTGTGTCAGAGATGTTAACCCTCGGGCTACCAGGGGTGGGGGTGGTATCCACCCCCCCCCCTAGGTTTTTCCCAAATAAAACTTTTTTCGTTAGGAATAAAATTTTGACGTTTTAGGTAGCTGTAGAGGATTCATTTGCACAAATTTTGAGCTAAAATGTGTGAGGATATACCATACCATTCAAAAGTTATACCCGATATACCCGAGGCACCAGGGGGGGTGGATACCACACCCCTTAGATTATCGGCTGTATCTTATCCGTCCTTTGACATGAAGAGACACCAATTACACCATTCTGTAGAGGGAATGTGGGGCTACATTGTGGTGGTCACGGAGTTGTCTTTGGGCAACCGGAAGTGCTCAAAATAAATTAAAATATAAATAAAGGTGTTTTATTTTCATAAAATTTTCATGTTTTTCCTATTAAAAATTATTCATAATTTATTTTTTAAGAGAAATAAATTATGTCATTCTATAGAGGTCATTCAGGGCTATTTTTTGATACCAATTAATTTGACATTTGATAACCGGAAGTGCTCAAAATAAATTTAAATGTGTGAAAATGTTGGGTTTTTTTACAACGCAAACCGATAAGTCTGCGTAAACGTTTTTCAGCATGTTTTACATGTTTTTTCTCTTTTTATTGTAACTAAAACTAACTTATTACTAGTTTTTATAGTTGAATATTGGACTTTATTATATGTAAACTATTTTTAATTAAATAAATTATGTTAAAAACACACAGAATCTAATATTTTGCTTATATTTTGTGGAATCGACGGGTGCCTACGGTAAAAAATTCATAACTTCGGGGTGCTTTCATATATTTTAAACCTAAATATACCATTTTGTGCAGAAATGAATGCTGAATCCATAGGTGTATTACAAGTTATGATATCTCAAACCAAACCCAAAATCCAGGGGGGGGTGGTAACCACCCCCCCCTTGGTAGTCAGTGTTACAAAAAAAGCTTGGTAGCCTGAGGGTTAATAGTAATTAGATAATCATAATTATATGTTCATGTTATTTCAATTGACTTGTCTAAGTCATTCGATATGGTTCAACACAATTATCTTACGGCACATTGGCTGAGCTCCACTTCCTGATACAGTATATTATTGAGTCCTATAATAACTTGAGGGAATAAGCTATGGAAATCGCTTTGCCCTGAAGGTCAATTCAGCCATTGATAGAGAAATATCTAGATTCTAGAGTGAACCCGCAGTGACTCAATACGAATAGATCGGTGACATTTTGTTAACTGAAATTTGACCTCGACTAGTTGCATGCACTTCCCGAGAAAATATTCACTTCAATATTTGACAACTTGCTTTCATTCTTCGGCCCGCGATATAATAGATAATCCTAATAATCATAATCTAGTTGGAGACAGCGGCACTTGGATCATCTTCAATCTTCATGATCCGATAGACGAGAACTGTTCCATCCACAAGTCCAACAACAAGTCTCCCGGATGATTCGCACAGATGTTTATATGTACGGGCATAATTACTCCGTGGTCCGGATTCAAGATTTCCCGGACCGGTCCGCGTAGAGAGGGATGCAAAAGAATTATCCGATTTCGTGTGCTTTCGGCTACTAGTACATTATTGCTGGACATGACTGCGAGATGTGAAGGTCCTTTGAGCTGAGTCTCTTCGTGATTAGTGACGCACTTACCATCTAATTCCACAATGGAAACGTGTCCAGCCGACAGCGTACCTGCCACCGTAACAGACCACCCATCTGTCAACACCAAACAGCTTGAGACCATGCAAAGGTTCTTTGTCAGTCACTTTCAACTTAATTGTCCTCAGAAGCAACCCTTCACTCGAATGCTCACACAGCTGTGCTGAAGCTCCGCAGCTGACGATTATGTTACCCTCTGCAGTGATGGAAATCCCCCACGGGTCCTCCGTCTCGACACCCCAACTCCGGATCACTTTCTTCTTTGCCGGATGCACGCAGTGTACGCACGTGTTCTGCAAATCGCTCAAATAGAGTCGCTTATTGCGGCTGCAAGTCACGATGTCCTGAATTTCCAGAAATACAACATCCTTCTTCGGAGGTGGCTTTAGCCTGTTCAGTAAGCTTATTCCAACCTTTTCCCGCTGACCGGTCTTCGTGATGGTGATGCTCTTCTTGTTCCGCGTGTACTCATCCCTGGCTTCGTAGACCTCGACCTCATTGGAACCGAGGCGAACGACATAGAGCGAACCGTCTAACAAAGCCATTCCACGCACAGCTGTTACACATCCCTTGATTATAGTCAAACGTTGAGGCCGCGAAAGAATTATTGTATCCTGAACTACACCTGCTGGAAAAAACCAAATCAAATTCTGTTCAATCGTTGTTTACATGCTGAATATCACTGAATCAACCAACCTGTTATTGAAACCTTTGGTAAGCAATAACACAATAATATATTCAAATGTTTACCACAAAGGAGACCCAGGAGTTGTACCGCAAGGATCAGACTTAGTATTATATTGGTCCTACTCCTGCGTTTGCGGCTGTTAATGACCTTCCAATCGCATTGCTTCTTATGTACTTCTTGCTTTCGCTGATGACACTAACACCTTTTACCACACCGCTCTTTTACCCGCAAATATCAAAATTTAATAGTGAATGACAAACTTTATAAGATTGATACGGTAAATGGTGTCGTGTGAATCAATCAATTCTTTTTATTACAACCCCGATTTACACTTAAACACTTAAATAACAGCGAATGCAGAGCTTTTTTCTAAGGAATTTTCTCAACTCACATGATTGACATATTTCGCAACTAGGCCTGTGCCCCACTCAGTGGCGTAGCCAGAAATTTATGATAGGGGGATACAATAGTGTGTTTTTTGTATTGTTCTAGTTGGCCTGACAGTGATCATTCAGGAACAGCGAACTGCTGGAGGTTGGTGACTAAATCTGAAAAGAACGGAACCCGCTTGCACCCTGCTAAAATGCGACCAGTTGGTGATTCTAAAGTGCCCATTTTTTTTACTGCATTTCGATTAACCCCGAAATGCTTAATCACGTCTCTAGTCGTTTGGAAACTGCGTGCATTATGGCACACTTTATTGCTCTGAATCGTATGACATTGTTTCGTACCAGTATATTTTTCTGAAGCCAAATGTGAACCGATATTTCCATAATGTGACCCTTCTAATGCCCATGCAGATGCTGCCGAGATATGGAGTTGCATTAATTGTTGGCATGGCATTGTATAGCACGCACTTGGAGCTAAACAACCCACAGAAAACTTGTACTTCAGAATCTGACAAATTTTTTTCATACTTCGGATTTTGATAGGTATTAGCAAGATCCTAACAATTATTATCTAGTTCTAGACAGTGGTACTTTGTTCGTCTGCGACTTTCATGATCTGATAGACGAGAACATTTCCATCCACGAGTCCGATGACAAGTCTCCCGGATGATTCGCAGAAATGTATACGTACGGGATTCTCTGCCCCGTGGCTGAGATTTAGGATTTCTTTAACTGGTTCGCGGATAGAGGGATGCAGGAGTACGATACGATTTTCTTCCGCCACGAGTACGTGGTTGCTGGAGAGGACTGCAAGATGCGAAGGCCCATCGAGTTTAATCTCTTCGTACCCTGTTGTGTAATCGCCATCCGAGTTTATAACAGAAACACAGCCATTGACATGATGCCTACTCACGTGGCAGACCACCCAGCTGTCGACACCAAACAGCTGGAGACCATGAAAAGGTCCTTCTTCGACCATTTTCAACACAATTGTCTTCAGAAGTAACCCTTCACCAGAATACTCACACAGTTGCCCTGAATCTTCGCAGCTGACGATTACGTTACCCTCTGAAGTAACGGATATCCCCCACGGTTCCCCCGACTCAACACCCCAACTCCGAATCACTTCTTTCCTAACCGGATCCACGCAATGTACGCACATGTTCTGCCAGTCGCTCAGATAGAGTCGCTTTTTACGATTGCAAGACGCGATGTCCTGAATTCCTGATGACAAATGCGACTCCTTAGGAGGGGACTTCAGCATCTGAAATAGGTCTTTTTTCTCCCGTTGACCGAGGGAGATGATGATGCTCTTCTTGCTCCGCTTGAAATCACTCCTGGCTTCGTATACCTCGATCTGATTGGAGTCATAACGAACGACATACAGCCAAGCGTCCAACAAAGCCACTCCACGAACAGGTGTAGAACCCTTGATGATAGTTACGAGCTCAGGCTGAGGGAGAATTGCATCCTGAACGATTTCTGCTGGAAGAAACAATTAAATTCTGTTTAATCATTGTTTATGCTAAATAACCTATCGTTCACGCTTTCTGAATCCGTTATCACATGAGCCTACTGTGTCATTGTAGCCTATAACAGGGCTACTTGCCATACTCTTTTAAGAAGCTTGGGGGCCCTAGGCACACATTCTAAAGTTAAACGGAACTCGAATTCCGCCTCAATTTCTCAGTCTTAGATGCATAGAGTGTTGCATTACTGAATTGCATTTGCAAAAATGTAATAATGATTTTATGGCCTACTCAAATTTCACATAATTAGGTTATGTGTAATATTGTTAATTTTATCAACATAGTAGGCCTACTAAACTGCCAACGCAACAAGCACAGGATTCTTTAGGCCTATGTGGCTACTAAATAACAGTCTTGTTTGGCACGTTTCATAATTTTTACGGTTAATTTGTTAGAGGCCTACAAATTGAAAGTTATATTTTTACGAGTAAATGTTACCAGGATAGCAGTTCTAAGAAGAACGTTCATGGTACTGTGTTGTTGTCACCATCAATGACAGAAACATTCTTATTGCAATTTCAACGTCTAGAAACGTTGATTCTAGATTAGGCTTTCATTCTTTATCACGGCCTAGATTCAGGGGCGGATCCAGGGGGCCAATCCGGCCATGGCCCCCCATTTAGAAATGCCCATGTATCGTGGCCCCCCTTTAGGTTTCAGTAGCTGCTGAAATGGTATGATTTACTCGTAAATTTTGCCGGACGACTAAAAACAAAGATCATCAACTTTTTGGGCGGATGAAATGGTATGATTTTCTTGAACATTTGGCCGGATGACTAAAAAAAGGTCATAAACTTTTTTGGCGGATGCGTTTTTCCCTCTAGAGCCAAGGTTTCAAGAAATTTTTGGCCCCCCCCCCCGTCCAAAGTTTCTGTATCCGCCCTTGCCTAGATTATAATATTATTGGCATAAATAGCGCTGATGGCTTTTGCAAATGACATTGACCGACATAGTGTTTAACCTAGCACCCTTCCTCTGGAGAGAATCCAGGTTTCTGGGTGAAGACAATCGAGAGTCCACAGGACGACCGCCGAGAGGGGAAGGGTCCGAAGGGATGTGCCCTTCCCAATCAGAAACTTTTTGAACTTCCACATTGCAATAGCATTTTAAGCTGTCACCTTAACAAAACAGCTGCAATTTGACAGTGCTGATAAGAGTGACCTAAGACTTCCATAAATAATGTAGATAACGACTTTCTTCGTACTATATTTATAAGGAAGCTAGACAATGACTAATGGCAAAGAAATCAAATAAATACACAGCGTATTGTGCTTATGCTAATAGAATAAGGCCCACACCGTAGATAAGCCTATGCCAAACATGCCGCCGACCCGTAATGAGGTTATGTGCACCGTGTGCAGCCTGCCGGTCTGCCAGTGTTTAATCTAGTCCCCATCCTCGAGGGGAGATATTCAGGTTTCTGGGGGGGGGGGACAATTGAGCGTCCGAAGGACGCTCATGAGGCGCGTAGCGCCGACACCTGTAGGGAGGGGTATGGGGAGGGGGTGCGCCCCTTCTCCATCAGAAACTTTTTGAATTTCCACATTGCAATGGCAGCATTTTAAGGTGTCATCTTAACAAAATAGCTGTACTTTTTCAGTGCCCCATCAGAAACATTTTGAATTTCCACATTGCAATGGCAGAATTTAGGGTTCACTTTTACAAAATAGCTGTAATTTTTCATATCATATAAGAGTAGCCTAAAGACTTGAATAAATATACGTAATACTTAAAATAATAAGTTTGTGGGAGTTTCCACACTGCAATGGTACCCTTTGAAGATGCCATTTTAGCAAAATTTAATAACTTCATTATTTCAGTACTGATTCAAAGTGTTTCAGGATATCAATATATATATTATACAATAAAATTACAAAAATATCTTTGTGTATCGATTTCAGCAGCTCAGTTCTGCTGTTGCTGGGTTATTCTAATGAATAACTGCAGACGTGAATATAATAGTCTATAAGCTGACTTTTCAAGTTTTCAGCACTATAAACAGCTTATCCCTGTTTCCGAATATTTTTTATGGTCTTGAATTGCTGATCAGGACACATTTTCCAAGGTCATATTTAATGGTAAATAAATCAACATCGAATTAGTAAACTACCGGTACCAAATCGGGATGCCACATGTAGTAGGCCTAATGATGTTGTTTTACTAGGTGTTCAAATAATAGGACCAACACATTTTGAAATTTGACAGTTTAAAATTCGAAAGGTAGCATTGGAGAGAAGCCATTCAGTTGTACAAAAATAGTATTGTACAAATATTAAAAGTAGGCCTAAGTTATACTCATTTTGGCAGGATTGTGTGATTTATTATAATAGTAAATAATTACTATAACCATATAATAGTAAATAATATTACGGTATATTATTATAACAGGTCTTGTAATGCGTCGAATCTCTAGTCCGATGCTTAGTGTAAGGCCTGTTAGTTTTTTAACAAGAGCTTTAAAATGCAAAGCGCATAATTAAGACACGTGCATGGGGTTTTTCACAGAGGTTTCTAAATGTAAATTTTCCAGTTTCACATTGTGTATCATTGGTAACATTGGCGCTTTAGTGCAATTTTTTGTGTGTGTTAAAAACCCAAAAGTAGCCTAGCAGTTAAAAACATGAAAATCAATATTCCAGGGAAGTGCAAGTGCCCTTCTTGCCCCTATGTGCGGGTGCCAATAGATGGATGGAAGATAAGTAGACTTAGTAAACGGTGCACAGGCAGACTAGATAGACGCCGAATAGCCTAGATTGACGGTAGACAGGCAGATATAGGCTACACAACGCAGAAGAAAACCACAAAAACCAAAAAGCGGGATAGGAATTTCCATAGTAGGTTACTAACCCGTTTTCATTGAGTTCTTATTAAGTTCCACTTGGCCGGTTGGTCTTCTGAGCAGAAGAACAGGAGGAGGAAGAACTGCGTAAAGTACAAAAAGTCTTTGAAATTAGATTAAACAAAGCAGCTCGTCGTTGAACAATTAAAATCATACCTAAGCTTCCAAACTGCCCCTCTAAACTAACCAACTAACCAACCATCCATCCACTCATCAACTCATCTATAATTCATCCACAAATCCATCCATCACCCAACTATTTGTATATTAATCCAATTGTTCATACATACCGTTTCATTTTTTCATTTGTCCACTTTTCTGACTTTTCAATGTTGAGCTCAAAACTTTCAAATTTTTCAATCTAATCTTATTACTAGGCTACTTTAGAATCATTTGCACGATACACAAAGTATTACACATGCCCAAGCAGTTTTTAATGTGAGCATCTCTATGCTATCCATTCCAGGCCGTAGATTCCTTCGCTCTGCAACGCATGGCGACCTGGTTGTTCCTATGGCTCGATCTTCCACAGTGCTGCATAGAAGTTTTGCTATGGTCGGTCCGTCTTTCTGGAATAAGTTACCTATTAGTCTCCGTAATGAACTTCTTTGTCTTTCTTTGCCCCTTTTCCGCAAGCGTTTGAAAACCATTCTCTTTGATTATGGTTTGGTGTCAGGTCGGGAGCACCTCTGAGGAGTTCTCTTGAAATGGCGCTATCTAAATGTTGAATTACAATTACAATTACAATTACAGGAAGTTTCTCTACACTTCCAGCCTGGAAAAATTTGACAAAATGATAATAGTTGTTTAGTTGCTCTTTACATTGTAGTGTTACATGGGTTATTGTAATATGGCCGTGATATTATTTAGTAGAACAATTGTGATTATCAAATAGGTGATATTTTGTACCAGGGCCGTATTAAGCCTAGTGCGGGCCCGGATGCTGTGATAAACTTCTGGGCTCCTTATGTCAGCCGCTGGCCAAGGGAGACTTGGTCTAGAGCATAGTTGTAAAAAACTGTTTCCGTTTTTTATTCTCTCCCCAAAACGTCGTTTTTTTCGTTTTCTATTTTTCCCATCGTTTTTCTATCGTTTTTTTATTTTTTCTGTAACTTTATTTATTCATTTACTTTCTGTTATTATTTTCCTTAATTTTTTTTCTTCTGATATTCCTTAGCCTATGTTTTCCGCCAACCCTCAAGGATTCAGCTAACTAAAGTCATTATTTAATTGTTTAACATCATCATTTAAGAGATAGCCTGCGTGTAGTAGGTTCCTAATCAAGGTTTTCAAGGTTAAAATGTGGTTTTAGATGTAACAAAGTCAAATTATTTTTTATTTTTTCGAAAAAACCAAGATTTTTTCTGTTTTTTATTTCGTTTCCATCGGTTTTTCCATCTATGATCTAGAGGTTGGGGGGACGAACGAGCGGCCGAAGGACGATCGCCGAGGGCGCGACATTTTGGGCGGACGGCTGAGTCTCTCCGACAACATTTTCTATTTTCAGCGATCAAATTTTCTGATGACCTTTTTTAAAGTCATCGTTTGCCCAAATCTCCCTAAAATATACCATTTACCCTGCCCAAAAAGCTGATGGCCTTTGTAAAGCATTTGGTCGAAATATCCTGAAAACATATATCTTTTTCCCCCGCCAAAAAATAACTGTAACCCCATTAACTAAAGTCTAAAGATGTCTTTATACTGTCAAAAATTTGCGATGCGATTTAGGCGTATTTCTTAAATATTGTAGGGGACATCACCATGCATGGACGATCCCCCTCCCATCACAAACATTGCAAGGCCGTCCCCCTAAGTCACCGCCCATGCTGTCAGCTCAAACTAAAAATGATTTTTTATGTATTTGTTTCTAATAAAAGGTTTGGGTGCTAGTAGGCTACGGTTATAGCAGGAACGGACGACAAGACTTAGTAGCCGGCCTATAGGACAATAATAATTTATTAATCATTAATCATTCCAATCTATATGTAAAATTTTCGAATAGTTGGCTAGGTTTACTTTTTTGAATTTATCCATGTTTGAGTAGACCTACTTGTATAACACTGATCATTGTCTTAACCAATTTGGTCTAAGAAAGTTAGGATGCACTTTAGCCAACTGCGAAAGTGAAACCTTGCGAACTTTCATACGAACAAAGCTGTCAATGGCATCATTGAAGTCGCCGCGCAGGATAGGTCTGTATAAAAAAGACTGGAGGCCTTTTAAATGTGGACATGGAGAGAAAGGAAGATGACGGCAAGTAGATATTCAAAGCTCGAAGAAAAGATTCAACATCAAGAACATGGCGACAATGGACATTTGGATCTGCCCGAGGAGGCATGCAGGGAGCTAGAAAAGAAGCTGATAGGCTAAACTATGCATTATTTCAAAACTTAAGAGTTAACCAATAACACTTCGTACTTTGTTTCCCTTATTTCAAGAGCCAGTAGTCTACTTAACCTAGTGGCATAGCCAGGAATTTATGATAGGGGGGGGGGGGTTATGGCCGGGTGCTTGTTTGTTTCTAATATAAGTGGATAAATAACCTTTAAAAAACGTTTTTCCTAAGCCAATGGAGGGGTTCCCCAAACTCCCTTGGCTACACCACTGAGTCACTGACGTAACCACATCACTATCTATTCAAATCTAATCTAATATAACATTTGTAAAGCGCTTCTCACAGCAGAGCTATTCAGAAGGGCTCTCAGCGTGACAGGCCCATGAATGGTAAACGGAGTAGGCCTGCAGAGCAGACTAGATAGACGCTGGATAGATTGACGGTAGACAGCTAGACATAGGCTACACCACGCAGAAGAAACCCACCAAAAAGAAAAAGCGGAATAGGAATTTCCATAGTAGGTTACTAACCCGTTTCCATTGAATTTTTTTAAAGTTCCACTTCGCCGGTTTGTCTTCTGGGCGGAAGAGGAGGAGGAGCTGCGTAAAATACAAAAATGCCTTTGAAAGTAGATAAAAAAAGGAGCTCGTCGTTGAACAATTAAAATCAAAGAGTTTGATTTTAATTGGCGTAACTTTCCTCTGAAAAGTGGTGGTGACTATTCATCTGCTCACAACTTCTCACTTCCATTTTCTCCTTCAGCTTCCTCTACCCCTTCCCCCCAGATACGATTTACTATAAACTATGGTGATAACTCTCCCTCCCTTCCTTATCCATTCTTACTCTTTACCACATTTCGTCGCTCTCGCTGGTGCGCTCCACGATCTATCCACTCACGGAACATTAAATCAACGTTTAAAATACATCTCTTTTGCAAATTTTATTCAGATTCCTCCTATTCAATTCGTCTGTCTCGATAGCCATGCACTCTAATTCTATCTCAAAGTCGTGTGTATTTTGCACTGTTTGCTCAATTGTAAGCCTACTGACAATCACGCCAATCCAGCTGCATGGCACCCCGTTTGGAAAACGACGGGTTGTTCAAATCGTATGGGGACGTTTCGTCAACGAATCGTCCGTGGACGAATCGTCCACGGACGATTCGTCACAAGGAATAAGTTGAATAAATCCAGCTTCCGTTTAGACACGCGTTCAAATAATCGTTCCAACTTCTATTTGAGCAAGAACTATGCTTCGCAGATCCAACTTCCATTTTGGAAAGAAGTTGTTTCATCATTCCAGCTTCTATTTAAGCAAAAACTACGTTTTTTCATCAAATTTCCGCTAAAAACTATATTTTTTCACCAACAACTTCTCTTTAAGCTATGAAATCTTTCCGTCAATCCCACTTCCATTTCGGGAAAACATATTTTGGTTCATCCCGCTTTCACGTTACTAGCGAGAGCGACGAAATGTGGTAAAGAGTAAGAATGGATACGGAAGGGAGGGAGAGTTATCACCATAGTTTATAATAAATCGTATCTGGGGGAAGGGGTAGAGGAAGCTGAAGGAGAAAATGGAAGTGAGACGTTGTGAGCAGATGAATAGTCACCACCACTTTTCAGAGGAAAGTTACGCCCATGATGGCATACCAGAGAAATCATCGACATAATCGAAAACATGTATCAAGAAAGCAGATGCGCCGTAAGGTCGGAGAGGAAATTAGGAGACTGGTTTCAGATTGTCGTCGGAGTGCGCCAGGGATGCATGCTGTCACCGCTGCTGTTCCTGCTGGTTATGGACTGGTTAATGTGAAGAAGCACGAAAGAAGAGATCTATGGGATGGAGTGGAGTTGACAAGAGGCTGGCCGATTTGGACCTTGCAGACGACATCGCACTCCTCGACAACACATGGAGTGGGATGTTCGGACTCACCAAGAGAGTGGAGGAGAAGGCCGGAAATGCTGGGCTACGGATAAACGCTGCTAAATCAAAATTGATGAGAGTCGGGCACTGGGAGACAACGCGGGATATAAGGGTCGGAAGAGAAGCAATCGACGAAGTAGATGACTTCTGTTACCTGGGAAGTGTCATCGCAAACGACGGCAGCTGCGACAAGGAGGTCAGGTGCAGGCTGGGAAAAGCCAGCGCAGTATTCGGAAGACTTAGCAACATATGAAGAAACAAAGGACTAAACCTACACATCAAAATGAGGCTATGCAAGGCCATAGTCCTATCAACCCTGCTATACAGCTCTGAGACATGGCCAATGACGGCTGCAAACCTGAAGAGACTGGAGTCGAGCCACTTTTGGCCCTCGGGCCCCGGGTTGGGAAACCACTGAACTTGCATAGGCTAATATTAAGGACTTACACAGCGCATGGAGCTGTTTGGTACGCATTTGAAACCTGACATTGTGGTGCGCTCAATGTGAAGACCTCAAATACCAAAATTTCCATGGTGTAATAGTCCAAAGCCAAGTGTTTTTTACCAGCATATGCACGAGCGCTGAGTTGGGATCGGATTCCGGTTGTCAACGACACCAGAGTGGGATGCATAGGCGTTGTTAAGGCGAGTTTCGCTGAGGACTAGAACGCCAGATTACGTCTAAGATGAGGTATGTTCAACATGTTCGGCCGAACAGGGGCCCCCACACTTCAGGGGGCCCCCACACATTTGCGGAAAAAATTACGACCTTTTTTGTCATCAGGAGCTTTGGCGAGTGAAAAAATGGGTAAAAATGGGAAATTTCCAAGATATTTTTATCGAATGACTAAAAAAAGAGGTCGTCAGAAATTTTGGCAAGCAGACAACAAATCTTTGACGACTTTTCTTGGTCATCAGAAATTTTTGCGACCGAAAATGGAATTTTTTCAGCACCCAAAAAAAGTCGTCAGAATTTTCGTTTAAAAATGTCCCGAACAGGGCCCCCACATTTCTTAATCCGGCCCCGCTAAGAGGTCGTATAGAACAGGATGAGTGCTGTGAATCAAAATTACAGTAGGCCTATAGGCTAAACGGCATCACAGCATAAGCTAAACATCATTCGCTTATTCGAGAATAGACTGTATCTCGTCTAATCCGATAACTTCTCTAGCGCTGCTGACATAATAGTATAATACACGCGATATAGATCGGTGACTGCTTCGAAGCATTATAGCCTACGTTGAAGAGGTTCGTTGCGATATCTTACTCAAACGTCTTTGCCTCATCTTTTTGATTGCGAGCGTATATGAATCGGTGTCCTCGTCTTCACGTTTGGTCGGAATCGTCAGGTCCTCGAGACTCGCCAGCTGGTCCTAGAGCTTCAGCTCGCGTTTAAGCGATTCATCGTATGAACCCAGCAGGAAGTTTAGCTCGCTTTTGAGTCTCAAAGTTTCCTTTCGATATTTGATCACCTCCTCTTCCAGTTCCGTTATCTTTCGACTGGCTTCGTCCAACTGACGAGTCAGCTTTACCTCGTTGCTCGTTGTCAGTTCAAGGCTACCTAAAAGCACAACATAGGCTAACAGTACAACCGTCGTCACAATATTGTCTTTAGATCATTGGAGCTTCACTAAAGCTTGTTAACGGGAGTTTACAGTTTCAAGTCGAGAGAGATTGGCGCTTAGTGGAGCTGCAAAGGAGCCCCATTCTCTCTTCAAACTGAATGTGCTAATAACACGGGGAGCTACATGTAGGCTACATGTAACACTTAACAAATTTCGAATCGTATAGGGATGCAAATTATCATTTGATTTCCACTGTTCTCCCATTAAGTGAATGCAAACACACATGTAGGCCTATTACATACAGTGTATGTGAGATACATGTATTGTATTGTATCTATAAATTTATAAAGCGCCTCTCACAGTGCACACCAATCAGAGGCGCTCCCAGTATATTAGACCAAGAGAGAAACATAGTTCTGGGACACCGAAAAGAGGCATTTGGCCCACCAGTTAATATGGAGGAACGCGTTGAAGGAGGAAGCTGGTTCCACAATGCCGGGCCAATGAGAGCAAAGGCACGCATTTCAGCCAAGGTAGTCCTAGCTCGGGGGACGAAGAGAAGATCATGCCGATCAAAGGAGCGTAGCGGGCGAAGAGAAGTGGCCGAGGAAGGCAGATGGATGAGGTCACAAAGGTACTTGGGAGCTCGGCCAGTACAGGACCGGCAAATTAATGTCACAACCTTGAGTTGTATCCGAGCAGTAAGAGGAAGCCAATGAAGATGGTCAAACATAAAAGCAGAGATGTGTGAATAGCGAGGAAGTCGGGCTATTAGTCTGGCCGCAGAATTTAGGACAGACTGAAGTAGGGAGAAACGAACTTTTGGAAGGCCAACGAATAGCGAGTTACAATAGTCGATTCCGAAACAGACGAAGGCATGAACAATTGAAGTAAAGACAGAGGAGGAGACGGATTGCCCTAAGCCACCTCAGATGAAAGCAGGAAGAGCGAGTGAGACTGGCAGTGTGTGGAGCAAAGGTAAGCATCCTGTCCAGGACTATACCAAGGTCTCGAACGCTTGATTGGAAAGTAAAGTAGGGAAATCTCTCTGTAAGAAGGGGAAGATTAAACTTAAGAAGCTGTTGGCGAGTGCCGAATCAGATGAGCTGCGTCTTATTTGGATTCAGAGAGAGCCGATTGGAAGACATCCAAAGATGCAAGTCTCGAGAAAGAGCATCTACGCGGGCAGCAAAAACAATCTGAGAGGATGGTGGACCGTGAATAAGTGCCTGCGCATAATCAGCATAGAGGTGACCAGTTGCCAAGTGTTTAGAGAATATGGATGGAATGTCAGCAGTATACAAGAGATAAAGTAAAGGACCCAGAACAGAACCCTGGGAACACCATATTTGACAAAGACCCAGGGAGTTCTGGAGTCTCCACAAATGACCATTTGAGTGCGATCAGTAAGGTAAGACTTGAACCAGAGCAGAGGGGTGTCAGTGATACCACAGGAGGTCTCAAGGCGCTGGAATAAAATATCGTGGAAAATAATTTGCCTTTGTTACATCTGAAACTTGATTTTAAGCTTAAAAACCTTGCTAATGCAATTTTTCTTAATCTGCAAATAACACAACTTTATTAGTAGGTCAAATGTAATTGCTATAAGTAGACTAACATTAATCTACAACAGTTATTATTTTCTATTTAACTTTGGTTTAATAGGAAAGTTTTAAAAATTAAAGGTATTGAAATCTTTTCAAGTTTATAGTGTAAACATAAGTCCGCATAGGCCTAAGTTCATTCTGATCGACATAACGCAATTAAAAGAAGTAAAGACCATAGATGTGTACTAAAATACTAGATGAGATTTTGTGTACGGTACTAAATTATATATTGTACATTTGTACTTAAAATTGTTACTTATATTATAGGCCGAAGAATTTTGTTCGCCCAAAAGTTGATGACCTTTTTTTTAGTCAACCGGCACAAATATCCTCAAAGCTTGTTGAAACCAAATAAATGAAGGGGGCCACGATACATGGGCATTTCCAAATGGGGGCCATGGCCGGGTTGGCCCCCTGGATCCGCCCCTGTACTAGATGGCATTTTGTGTACTAAATTATATATGGTACATTTGTACTTAAACTTGTTAATTGTAATTGTATTGTAATTGTAATTGTAATCGAACATTTATATAGCGCCACTTCAAGAGAACTCCTCAGAGGCTGCTTCTTCTTCTTCCCTCTCCTCCCTCTCCTCCCTCCCCTGCCCCTGCCCCTCCCCTACCCCTCCCCCTTTCCCTCCCCTCCTCCTCCTCCTCCTCCTCCTCCTCCTCCTTCTTCTTCTTCTTCTTCTTCTTCTTCTCTGCCCCTATAAGCAGGTCCAAATGTCCAATATCGCCACTCCTCCCTCCACCGGGCCTTCTCCTTTAGTCTTTGTATGATTAATAGTACATGTACAATTGTACATTGTGCAATAAAGAAAGACATTAAGAGAAAGATAAATGCCTGTAAACCACGACTATGAACATAAAGAACAACTAACCGGTAGCCATAAATGTACTTTCACCTGAACTGTTGACTTCATTGTTTGCAGACTTTGATTTATCGATTCGTTCAACGATCCAATAATAGTCTTCATTGAGCGCCTGCCTCAGGACCAGAAAAGCCTCATCATTAGAACAGAAGAACAGCTGATCGAGTAGAGCTCTGCATCTGTCCTGCTTCGTCACCTTGCTCATCACTTCGTCCTTTCGCTCAATGCTGATGATCCTCTTCTGAATCAGAAGGTCAAGGACGTCCTTCGGGTCAACTTCGGACACGAACGACTTGTACATGCTGACGACTTCGTTGCGAATTCGTGAGTTTTCTGCCTTTGAAGGACGATCGCTGCTTGCTTAAATTTAGAACGAAATATTGAAGAAGATGTGAAAGCTGTAATCGTAAGTGCAAAATAATGTAGCGTCAATTCATGGAAACTTAGGCTATTTTAGGTGAACTCCTGCCACGATGAAAAGGTCTTTAATCGCTACCTAAACCCGAGGATTGCGTCCTGACTTTCCGTGCTATGAGACGTGTGACCGTTCATGATAAGCATTTTGCCTCGGTGTAGAGGCTTTATGTTACCCAAGTTTCTTTTTAAACGTGCAGTTATACACCATAGAGGATGGGAAAGGGGTTGTGCAGTTATAAAAATTCCTTAAAAACTGCCCTACCTCCAGTTGAACCAGGCTTATTATTTTTATTAGGCCTAATACATGTTCTATTTAGGGCAAAAATTGTTTATTCAATCCAACTTCCGTTTGGGAAAGAATTGATTTCTGTAACAGTGCTTCCGTTTAGGCCTACAAGCATTACTTTTCGCTAATCCAACTTCTACGTATTACAGTTATTACTTTTATGTATTATTATTTTTTTAAATTACTGTTGTTATCATTTTGTTAGAGAGAAAGAGAAACATACATACAGACAGACAGAGAGACAGACATACAGACAGACAGAGACAGACAGAGAGAGATAGCGAGACAGACACAGACACCATTATCAATGGCAGAACTAAATTAGAACAAGATGTTGAACCGGATGCGACGACTGGGATTCCCTTCCGTGATGTTTCCGAATTCGGAGAAATGAATTGTTGAAGCTGATGCTGAACTGCTTCGTAATGTAATGCTAAATGTCAATCAAGTCCTGAGGAACCTTTTTCCACCACTAGCAAAACCCACACAACTTACGCCCTAGACCGCATTCTTTTGTTCTACCAGTTAAGGATGTTAGAAACTTTATTCCGAGGATTCTCTTTGTCGCCCATTAATCTTTTTTCTTCTTCGGGCTTGAATTAGTCCCTCGCTGGGGAGGGGTTAGCCACTCGGCCTCACTTGTTCCATATGTAGTCGGAGCCATTGATAAGATTTGAAGCACTTTTATCGACCGGATGCCTTTCGTGACGTCAACCACTGTTGTCGGCTGTGGACTTAGTCTTTTAATGATGTCCATCTACCCACAAGGCTGCGGGAACAAAAGGCTTATTTAAATGGCGGCCTGTGCTAGCCGTGTCACAAACCCGTCAAAGGGCTTTGCAGATTTTTATTGTGAGACAAGGCGCGACCCTTGTCTCACACCGCGCCCTGTTATACATGACATTGTATCTTTACCGCTGTAGGTCCACGACTGCTTATTCGTCGGGTTTGACCCTGCATAGTTCGCAGCTAGCCTCGATATATCTAGAGGTCATTCCACTATGAGCCACCTGTTGACGCGTGTAATAGCAGTAAGCACTGTAAGCTCTGCCACACATATGTTCACATAATGTTTGCCGTTTCTTTTTAAAGTGCTTTGACGTGTACATTGTGACTGGGTGCGGTGTGTCACCCTGATTTGTCTCATTAAACGAAGACTATTATTAGTCAATTGAGTCTTTGAGTGATTAAGGTTGTCTGTTTGGTGTCATCCAGGTTGATATCTGGCAAAATAGCAACCTCATCGTTCCCACTAGAGAGATCTGCGCTGAAGGTGAACCGTGCAAAAAAGCGTGGACATCATCAACATAGCGATGTCCTTCAGCCTGACGTTTACCGAGGACAGAGGAGATAATTATTTGCAGTAAAGTGAATATATTATAAGAGAGCACCTAAGACCGACCCCTACGGGACATCTAATTCAGGATGTTATAATGTTACTCAGGGCCTGAGTAACATTAGACCATCCTGGAAGTCTCAGTGCCACCATCTGAGTATACGATCTGTAAGGTATGATTTAACCCTCGAGTGCCCAAGGGGGGGGGGGTCCGACCGGACCCCAGGCCTGTTTTTCCCGGATAACTTTTTAAAGGCTAGGGATCTGCATAAATGCTTTTAGGTATTCCTAGAGCAACCATTTGGGCATAGAATGGTATATTTTGCGTGAGTATTGTCCAACCCTGCACCCCACAACCACAGTATATACTAAGGGTACCCCATGACATGCGGCTGATATTCATACAAGCGCATGGTTACTGGTCAATAGCGATTATTTTATACCAGGTGGTGCTATTGTGATATAATATATATCAATCGATTGCAAATTTAGTTGAGATTACTTGCAAATAAATTATATAACGATATTCCAATCCCTTCTTAAGATATTGACATGAACACGCTGGGGTCCGCGCCGGACATATAGGCTTTTCTTCGATAAATAACGCAAGCATGCAAGCATAACATATGTATTACGAGATTTTTACACTATTAGTTTACACTAGGTGGTGTTATTGTGCTATGAGATACATCAATCGATTGCAAATTCATTTGGGGTTATATTGAAATAAATTCTATAACGATATTCCAATCCCTTCTCAAGATATTGGCAAGAAAACGCTGGGCTTCCTTTGGTCAATAACGCAAGCAAGCATAAAATGTGTATCACGAGATTTTACACTATTATTTAACACCAGGTGGTGTTATTGTCATATAAGATACACCAATCGATTGGAAATTCATTTGGGATCACATAGAACTAAATTCTGTGACGATATCCCAATCCCTTCTCAAGATATTAACATAAAACGCTGGGGTCCGCGCGGACCCCCCCCCCCCCCTTTGGGCCTTCGTGTACCAAAAAATACCTTGGGCACTCAAGTGTTAAACAAATGCAAGGGTGTGCCACATAAGCTAAATCAGAGGTTAGACGCTGCAGAAGGAACTCGTGATGTAGCCTACCACATCAAAAGGCGTAGAGGCATCAAGGAGCGCAGGAAGAGGCAGCTGAGATTTATAAATTGCCGTGTATATTATTGGACAGTGGGAGGCAAAAGTCCTGATTGTGATTGCTACAAGTGATGAAATAGGCCAATTTAGCTTTCAAACGTTCGTCATGCGTAATGTTAAAATTCAGCACATGTGAGCAACCTCAAAACATCTTTCGAATGGTTAAAAACATATTAACAACATGAAAAAGTAAGATGATCATAGACAATTTATCAACGTACAACTAGGAGGCGCTCTACTTAAATTATAGGCCTACCGATGACTCGATGAAGGCAACAATTATATACGTAACAAAATGTAAGATTAAAGCAAGATGCATGTAAGTTTGATTATGCATTAAAGCTAGAGAAATTTAATTTCTTAGGCCTTGGTGTAGGCCTAAGACATGTTTCTGCATAATATTCATACAAGACGTACAGCATTGACCCAGTTTAACCAGACGTACAACTAGGAGGCAACCTCAAAACATCTTTCGAACGGTTAAAAGCATAATAACATCATGAAAGGGTAAGATGATCATAGACAATTTACGCACTACTTGTTACTGTTAAAGCCAAAGAAAGAATTACCTGTCTTCAAACAAAATTGATACCAACCTTCCATTTTTAGTCAGCGGTCGACGATTGTGTGAAATGCCTCTGAGTAGATTTCTTGAATGGGCGCTATATAAATTGCAAGCATAGATAGATAGATAGATAGATAGATAGATAGATAGATAGATAGATAGATAGATAGATAGATAGATAGATAGATAGATAGATAGATAGATAGATAGATTGATAGATAGATAGACGATGCTATAATACATGTAAATTGTCTGATTTATAATTCACTGCTGTAATATGCCAAGCAAATTTCTGTCCAGGGTAACGGCCTCTGTTGTCATAAACCCTGGCCAAATCAGATCAATCTATTTACAAATACGATTACAATTTAGTGATGACCACCTACCCACAAGGCAGCGGGAGCAAAAGACTTATTTAAATGGCGGCCTGTGCTAGCCGTGTCACAAACCCGTCAAAGGGCTTTGCAGATTTTGATTGTGAGACAATGCGCGACCCTTGTCTCACACCGCGCCCTGTTAGCTTTACCGCTGTAGGTCTACGACTGCTTATTCGTCGGGTTTGATCCTGCATAGTTCGCAGCTAGCCTCTATATATAGAGGTCATTCCACTGTCAGTCACCGGTGGGCGCGTGTAATAGCAATTTATAGCACTGTAAGCTCTGCCACACACATAATGTTCACATTATGTTTGCTGTTTCTTTTTAAAGTGCTTTGACGTGTAGGTCTACATTGTGACTGGGTGCGGTGTGTCACCCTGATTTGTCTCATTCAAGTTTATGATTAAACGAAAACTATTATTAGTCAATTGAGTCTTAGAGTGATTAAGGCTGTCTGTTTGGTGTCATCCAGGTTGAGATCTGGTAAAATAGCAACCTCATCGTTCCCACTAGAGAGATCTGCGCTGAAGGTGAACCGTGCAAAAAAGCGTGGACATCATCAACATAGCGATGTCCTTCAGCCTGACGTTTACCGAGGACAGAGGAGATAATTATTTGCAGTAAAGTGAATATATTATAAGATAGCACCTAAGACCGACCCCTACGGGACATCTAATCCAGGATGGTCTACTGTTACTCAGGGCCACCATCTGAGTATATGATCTGCAAGGTATGATTTGAATCAATGAAAGGGTGTGCCACATAAGCTAAATCAGAGGTTAGACGCTGCAGAAGAAACTCGTGATGTAGCCTACCACATCAAAAGACGTAGAGGCATCAAAGAGCGCAGGAAGAGGCAGCTGAGATTTATAAATTGCCGTGTATATTATTGGATAGTGGGAGGCAAAAGTCCTGATTGTGATTGCTACAAGTGATGGAATAAGCCATTAGTTAGCTTTCAAACGTTCGTCATGCGTAATGTTAAAATTCAGCACATGTGAGCAACCTCAAAACATCTTTCGAACGGTTAAAAGCATATTAACATCATGAAAGGGTAAGATGATCATAGACAATTTATCAACGTACAACTAGGAGGTGCTCTACTTAAATTATAGGCCTACCGTGGACTTGATGAAGGCAATAATTATATAGGTAACAATAATTATGTAAGATTAAAGCAAGATGAATGTAAGTTTGATTATGCATTAAAGCTAGAGAAATTCAATTTCCTAGGGCCTAGGCCTTGGTGTAAGACATGTCTCTGCATAATATTCATACAGCATTGACCCAGTTTATCCAGATGTCGTTAGAGCCAAAGAAAGAATTACCTGTCTTCAAACAAAATTAATACCAACCTTCCATTTTTAGTCAGCGGTCGACGATTGTGTGTGTGAAATTCATTAAACGGAAGCTAATAAAATATTCAAAAGTTATTAGGTATGCATGTAGGGCCTATAATCCATAGTTTAAACACTACCGTACTAAGCCAATTCGCATAATATTGTTATCGAAAGTCTTGTTCATAAACCTACTTGTTACTGTGCAATTAAACTATCAGAACCTAATAACCGCCATTAATCAGATCAAAGGCCTCAAGTTTAGGCAGTCGTGCTGCTCGTTTAGCCACTAATCAGCAACTAGACAATTATTATGCTAATCCATCATGGCGAAATTCACAGTTTCTGCGAACGATCTATCCATGATGATGTCCATGCTGCGTGTTACAATATGTTCGAAATATTGCTCGCTTGAGGTATGAAGTTTACCATAGGCGGCGCATTCAAACGTAGCCTAATATCATTCGGGAAAATCCTAACAAGTAGATAAAATCGTGAAGCCTACGCGAATACTTGGTAAACGCACGTGACTGCTAGCACAGGGAAGTTGTAGCCTATAGGGCTTACTCAGCGCTGTGTATGCCTTTTATTAAAAATAATTTTAAAATTTGCATTGTAGGCTATAGGCCTAAACACAAATAAGGCATAAGCTTATAGGACTTACAGATTATATTTATATATGCCCTCTGAAGAAACCTATGAGATAAATCACTTTCCCATAGGAATAGCGTACATAGATATATTTATGTATCCTCTAGGCTGCATGAATATCTAACCACTGCATAGACCAATGAATAGAAGAAAGACCAGATTGAGCAGCTATTGAGGTTACGGCTTTCAGTTAATAAAAGGGCACTCAAATGCTGTTATACTCAAACATTCATGCATGGCAGCCTTATGCAGTACAGAGTGGGCCATAAAAGTAGCCTTAACCCTCGGGCTACCAGGGGGGTGGTATCCACCCCCCCCTAGGTTTTTCCCAAATCAATTTTTTTTCGTTAGGAATAAAATTTTGACGTTTTAGGTAGCTGTAGAGGATTCATTTGCACACATTCTGAGCTAAAATGTGTGATGATATACCATACCATTCAAAAGTTATACCCGATATACCCGAGGCACCAGGGGGGGTGGATACCACCCCCCTTAGATTATCGGCTGTATCTTATCCGTCCTTTGACATGAAGAGACACCAATTACACCATTCTGTAGAGGGAATGTGGGGCTACATTTTGGTGGTCACGGAGTTGTCTTTTGACAACCGGAAGTGCTAAAATTAAATTAAAATATAAATAAAGGTGTTTTATTTTCATAAAATTTTCATGTTTTTCCTATTAAAAATTATTCATAATTTATTTTTTAAGAGAAATAAATTATGTCATTCTATAGAGTGCATTTAGGGCTATTTTTTGATACCAATTAATTTGACATTTGATGACCGGAAGTGCTCAAAATAAATTTAAATGTGTGAAAATGTTGGGTTTTTTTTACAACGCAAACCGATAAGTCTGCGTAAACGTTTTACAGCATGTTTTACATGTTTTTTCTCTTTTTATTGTAACTAAAACTAACTTATTACTAGTTTTTATAGTTGAATATTGGACTTTATTATATGTAAACTATTTTTAATTAAATAAATTATGTTAAAACACACAGAATCTAATATTTTGCTTATGCGAAAGTATACATTTTGTGGAATCGACGGGTGCCTACGGTAAAAAAATTCATAACTTCGGGGCGCTTTCATTTATTTTAAACCTAAATATACCATTTCGTGCAGAAATGAATGCTGAATTCATAGGTGTATTACAAGTTATGATATCTCAAACCAAACCCAAAATCCAGGGGAGGGGTGGTAACCACCCCCCCTTGGTAGTCAGTGTTACAAAAATAGCGTGGTAGCCTGAGGGTTAAGGTTATTTGCTAATATTAAATTTTCGGTCAAGTGTATGAATATTGAAATCGAATTTAAGAGGCTTAAAGGTAATTCATATCTACATGTACGTACAGTAGCCAAATGTCACCAAAACATTTAATGCAGAACAAAAGCGATTTCACTTTTAGTGAGCCCTTCAGGCATCCATTGTTTTTTTACAATCCTGAAACATAGGGCAACAAAGAGTACAAATTGTTTTTATTAAGTCACAACTCAAATAATTGTTATTAAGTAAACTTGATATTGCCAGATAATCATGATTAATATAATGTAGAAAAGAACTAGGGCATCAGCGTAGCTGCACGTCCCAAACTCCCAGTAATTTAGCAAGATGACGATGATGTTCTAAAATAATGTGCCAGAATAATAATGTGCTATTTAAGCAATAAAATTCCTATATATAAAATTAAAATGTCCAAGGTGTCAATGACAGGCAAAATGCGTATTCAGACACTTTAGCAGGGTCTTGGAGTCATAAATTGTAGCCACAATCAACGCCTACTCTGAAAAAACATGGTTAATCTTGCCCCCCCCCCTTCACTGGGGAAATCTGGAGGGAGACAAACATGGTAACAGTTTAAGCAGTCATTTTAAACAAAACTGCTGTACTTTTCAGTGCAGATAAGAGTGGTCGAAGACTTCAATAAATATACTCACAATAATAGGATTTTTTAAAGTTTCCACACTATAATCATACCATTTAAGATGCCATCTTAGCAAAATTACTCTATAATCTCAGTGCGGAAAAAGAGTGGTTTAAGATTTCAATAAATATAATTAGAACTACAATAATAATTTCTTGATGTAGGCTATCAAGTTCAGCAAATCAGTTCTGCTGCTGCTGGACTATTACAATGAATAACTGCAGATACCTCCGGATAAAAAAAAATAATGCCAGAAGCTGTTGTTAGATGTAGGCTATTATTTTTTTCCAAGGTATACAGGATCCCTCAGGGACTTCACTACCGCCTAATTTAAAATAACTAGGCCTATATTATTATTGTTGTTGTTGTTGTAATTATTAATAATAATAATTATTATTATTAATAATATACTCGTTTAAGTGCTATCATTTTGTAATTTTTTGGCGGAGGATGTCATTTCTGGGAGGGGTGAACATTCCTCTGGAGTTGCCTAGATTAAACACTATTATGATAAACAGTGAAAGATGAGTAGGCCTACCTTTAAGAAATATGCCGTTGATAAAAGGGGATTGGCTCAATGTAGACTGTCAGTTTAATTGAGAGGAATCATTTGAGGTGGTGCTGTCGAGCCTCTGTATATGTCTCTAAAATCTCAGGATTTAAAGCCATAATCCATCTTTAAAATCTCAGGATTTAAAGATGGATCATCACGTGAGGGAGCTATATGCTTGAGATATTAGGCCTACAATATGCCGTCAAAATCAATAGCCATAAGAGGATTGAAGGTCGCATTGGAGTTCGTATGGGAAGGATCAACAAGGCCATTAAACAGTGGCGGCGCCAGGATTTTAGGTTTGAGGGGACTGAAGCCTTAAGCCCTTCCTCCCTCCCAGGGGCGCAACTAGAACATTTTCCTTGAGGGCTCTCATTTTGCATGTGCCGAAAGCGCGAAACTGCGAGTGCCAAAAGCACAAACCCCATATAAACTTAGGGCTGCCAACCGTCCCGGATTCGCCGGGACCAGGGCCGTGTTTAACATAGGTCCATTCGATGCGGTGCACCGAATGCCCTCAGCCGAGAGTTTTATTTCCATATGCCAAAATGTCTTAAATTGAGAGTCTCAGTGTTACTTAAACCTTTTGTAAAATCAGTAAGTGTAAGAAAACATTAATTTCCCTAACTTCACTGACGTTGCGTGCTTGCTTACTGACCCACCACAGCCGACAAACCACGTAAGGCTAGCATACTGGACAGCGGCCGTTTTTTTGTAAAATGACTAATTTTGTAAGACTGCCGAACGGCACTTTGCCCCTGCTCAGGGCCTGCTGTAACGTTTTGCACCGACACTCAAAGAACCTTAAACACGGCCCTGGCCGGGACAGTTCCGGAGTCGGCCCTGTGCGTTCCGGATTGATCCCAAGTTCTCCCGGAATTGTGGCAGAGTTCCACTTCACAAAATGTTCTCTACTTTGCACACTCGACAAGTTGTTCTGAAAGTCGTTTCAGCCATTAATAGAGAACTATCCAGATTCTAGAGTGAACCCGCGCAGTGACTCGATACGAATAGATCGGTGACATTTTGTTAACTGAAATAGCCTAATATTTGACCGCGATTAGTTACATGCGCTTCCTGAGAAAACATTCACTTCAATATTTGACAACTTGTTTTCATACTTCGGCCTGCGACAGGTAATTATAGGTAATAGGCAATCCTAATAATTATAATCTAGTTGGATACAGCGGCACTTGGATCATCTTCAATCTTCATGATCCGATAAACGAGAACAGTTCCATCCACAAGTCCAACAACAAGTCTCCCGGATGATTCGCACAGATGTATACGTACGGGCACAATTACTCCGTGGTCCGGATTCAAGATTTCTCGGACCGGTCCGCGTAGAGAGGGATGCAAAAGAATTATCCGATTTCGTGTGCTTTCCGCCACGAGAACATGATTGCTGGACATGACAGCGAGATGCGAAGGTCCTTTGAGGTGAATCTCTTCGTAATCTCTAACATAATTACCCTCCGAGTCCACAACACACACGTACCCGTCGTCAACGTACCTACCACCGTGGCAGACGACCCAGCTGTCGACACCCAACAACTGGAGCCCATGCCAAGGTCCTTCTTCGGTCATTTTCAACTCGATGTTCTTCAGAAGTGACCCTTCACACGAATACTCACACAGCTGCCCTGAATCTCCGCAGCTGACAACCACGTTACCCTCTGAAGTAACGGATATCCCCCACGGTTCCCCCGACTCAACACCCCAACTCCGAATCACTTCTTTCCTAACAGAATCCACGCAACGTACGCACATGTTCTGCCAGTCGCTTAGATAGAGTCGCTTATTACGATTGCATGAAGCGATATCCTGAATTCCCGATGACACATGCTCCTTCTTCGGACGTGACTTCAGTCTTTGAAATATACTAATCTTTTCCCGTTGACTGGGCGACGTAATGTTGATGCTCTTCTTGCTCCGCTTGAAATCGTCCCTAGCTTCGTAGACCTCGATCTGAGTGGAGCCGAAGCGAACAACGTACAGCTGATCGTCCAATAAAGCCATTCCACGCACAGCTGTACACCCCTTGATGATTGTCACGAGCTGAGGCCGCGAGAGAATTGTATCCTGAACGATGTCAGCTGGAAAAAACACAAATGAATTGCGCTTTATCGTTTATTTTGTCTAAAACATGCATCGTTGATCATAGTGGAATAATCTGCCTCATTGTCTATAAATATACTTGTAGTAGTAGTAGTAGTAGTAGTAGTAGTAGTAGTAGTAGTAGTAGTAGTAGTAGTAGTAGCAGTAGCAGTAGCAATAGCAGCGGCAGCGGCAGCGGTAGCGGTAGTGGCAGTGGCAGTGGTGGTAGTAGTAGTAGCAGTAGCAGCAGCAGCAGCAGCAGCAGCAGTAGCAGAGGCAGCAAACAAAATCGACGTATTGAAATTTAACGTTTTGTTTACCATCCGAAACTTGGAAGAATTCCTGGAAGAAGTTCTCCAGCATCTGGAAGGTGGGTCTGGCATCCGACTCCTTATCCCAGCACCAGACCATCGTCAGGTAAACGGTGTCTGGACAACTTAACACTTTCCCGCTCTTTGGACAAGGCAGACGATGATCAGCCTGGATCAACTCAAAGACCTCGATATTCGTCTTGCCTGATTCAGAAAAGAAACGGCGATGACAATATATATATGTATATAATATAGTAAGTTGCTATAGGAGAAGTCACTGGTTTGAACTCGAAATGGTTTTGCTATCGGAGTTGGGTTCAAATGCAAGAGTTCGTACTGCAATGAATTGGCTTAGATAATGTTTTTCTCTGCAGCTGCCTCTTCTGTCTAACAGCTGATGTTCCCGTTGCGCATCTGCATTGCCATACCTCTCTAACTCGTACTGGCCTCTCTACAGCCTAACACGAACCTCCGCTTAATTTCGCTTTCAGATAATAACTTGATCAATCAATAAATCAATTTTTGTCACACGCATTTATAGGCCTACAAAATGTAAGCAAATGTAAAGTGTTGAAATACATTGGAAACAAAAGCTATGAATATGCCACTAGCATCGGTTGCAGTGGATTGAGAGTTGATTGAATTGATAAAACGATAACATACCTGAGTCGAACAGTTCAGGGTTCAGGCTCGAATATTCTATCAGATATTATAAGTCTAAATGGCCCTTATGTATCCTAGACGTATACCCTGGTTTCCACGTGGCGGTCAGAGACAACGCTTGAGTTGTATTGAAGAACGGGTCTTACCTGAGTATGGAATCTCTCCGAATGTGAACATCTCGTAGAGCAGAATTCCAAACGACCAGACATCGGAGGCTGGCGTCCATCGTCCCAACTCCAGTGATTCCGGAGCAGTCCAACGAATCGGAAACCTGGACTCTTCTGGAAAAATACAGAAGGAATAAAATTATGAAGTGGAGCTTCTTGGCTGTCTTGCATAGAGTCCTTGTAACGGTATGGTTCTGTTGACGGAGCTATATAAATTTGCGTAATTATTATTTATTAGTATCATTCTTAAATGTCTGAAAGCGATTATTATAAGAAGACACAGTCACTGCCAGCGTTACACGAAAACAAGAACTAGTTTTATTTAGTTGTGAGTGTGACACGCTATAATTTGCTCAGGACTGTTTCCAATGTAAACGTAATGAACAGAGAGATAGGGCCTACTGGGTACACAAGAACAGACAAAACAGGTAGGGAACAGCCAAGGCAGATGAGCATAAAATTTAATGATGCTAATATATGTGCAAAAGACATGCCTTCTCACGGCCTGAATACTAAACATAGGCTATCTGCAAAAGCTAAATAAATGAAGCCGAAATAATATTAGATAAGACTTGATCTCATTTTTAAGATCAATTGGAATCAAATAGGTTATAGGCTAATCAAGTTTCGGATCATATTCGATTAACTTGCAGGGTTGTTTTCAACTTAGATTAGGCCATAGGGCCTATAAGTTTAGATTAGATTAGATAAGTTTAGATTAGATTAGCCTAATTATAGGCCTACTCTGAGCGAATTGTGCGAAGCTTCTTACTCGTTTTTACTTGGGCTTTCGTCCGATCCTTGAGGTCAAGTGCAAGTTCAAAGTTCGAGATCTTGACTAGTTTTGGCGAGGCAAGAAGAAGATTGCCTGTTCGAAGGTCTCTGTGCACGATGCCTTGGCTTGCCACGAAGCACATTCCCTCGGCAATCTGAAATTCGGCAACGACGTGCAATTTTACTAGAGGCCACTTACATAACAATGGATGACCGCTTTGTTATGTTGTTACAACGCTGGCAGACGACTGCAGTGTTACAGTATTTACATTAGTCCCATAATATCATAATAGGCGTACTGAGGCGCTATGTCCCAAATGCCTTAAGGATGACTCTATTGAAAGCAACGATCACGAGTCGCCTTGATTACTGTAATTCACTTCTTGTTAACATCTGTGTCCACGTGTGCTGAAGTCTGAACAGTTTAGAACTATTTGGCAATTGACATAGCAACAAGTCAATTTCACACCCAAGGTTAAATAAGATCTCACGAGGTTCAGCTTAGATATAAACAAGCAGAACTAGATTGGACTGTATCACAATAAGAATCAGAATCGATTTCAAACTCTATGCAGATATATCTAATAACCAATTCACCCACTTGTCTGGCGAAATCAATGATGAGAGGGAGGTCGACATTGTTGCCCTGATCCTCCTGTAGGTAGTCACGTAGGCTTCCTTGGTACAAGTATTCGGTGACGATGTGTAGAGGTCGTGCCAAGGACGAGATTCCAATCAACTCAACGATGTTCGGGTGTTTGAGTCGATGCAGAACCTGAGCCTCGATGAAGAATTCAGTGGCTGATCTTTTGCTGCTTATCAGTTTCTTCACAGAGACGTCCGTAGATTTCTTCCATTTGCCTTCAATTAAGACGAATCGATATTAAATTTTTAAAGGGAGGAAGGATGAAAGAAAGACCATTTTAGAAAGTTGGAAGGAAAGAAAATAAAATGAGGTCTTCGGATGCGATGGATAGATGTGTAAATGGATTGATTGATAGGTGGATGGATAGGTGGGTGGATAGGTGGGTGGATGGACGGACAGATGGTGATGGTTGAGTTTGGCGTTTGGTATGAACATAGGAATGGAAGGATGAATGGTTGGACGGACGGTCGGAAGGACGTGTTGTTTGGTTGCTAGATAAAAGGTATGCATGTGTGGATAGAGAGATTCATTCAATCATTCATTTGGTCATTCATTTTTTTCTTTCAACGAATGGAATGAATGGAATGAATGACAGGACGAATGTCTCGATTGAGGTCAAGTGAATGCGCAAACAAATGAGCGAATGGGTTAAAGCAAATAATGGTCTCGTACCTTTCCAGATTTCCGTTTGTGGAAAGGATCCGACTTTAGTCTCCAGGTGAAGTTCGGAACATTTAATCTCACGATCCTTCAGCAGAAAGCAAGCCGTCTGCAGTTCAGCTAAGCAGACAATTAAGAAAATATCAATAATTTTTATTATGTCGAAAGTACTTTTACTCTAACTAAGTTTCCATAGTTTCTCTAAAGCGCCACAGAATTGTTTTTTTCCTGAACTGCTTTTCCTGTAGTAGGCCTATAGACTATAATAGTCTAACGTTTTCTTTTATGTGCTCAGATTTTTGTTACGTGCTTCAGCTTTGTCTATAGATGCGCTTAAGTCTTATTGCTCGCATGAAATGGCGTATTGTGTGTTCGCAAAGAGACAGTGCTTTTCTTGAAGTGCCATAGCCTATAATTGCTGCTATTGCTTATTTTGAAGAACTAAACTATAGGCTACTGTGATAAAGAGCCAGAGTTTTGTATACATGTAACGCTACAACGTTGTATAATCATAGGCTACTACAAAATTGTTGCTTTCTCCCGTAATACAATTTATTGTCGATTAAAAACCATTTTTTATAATATAATTTACATTTCAATTAGATACCACACAGCATTTTCCACACGGCTAACAAAATGCACAGTTTGAGAAGGTAGTGTGCGTTTTATTGACTAACCTGTTTCCTTTGAATGCTTATTGACTAACCTGTTTCCTTTGAATGCTTGTTAAGCTCCGTTTGACTGGTTGATCTTCTCGGCGGCAAAGGAGGAGCTGTGGGCAGCACAAGAAACATTTTCAAAAACTGCTTTAACCATCCTACACATCAATACATCCACTTACAGTAATTAGCGATCCATCAATCAATCCATTCATCAGCCGTTAATGTCTATAGATATAAAATTATGCGTGATATTCTGCCTTGGATGCTTCGCCTACAAGGTTTCAGCGCTGGTGATGGCTGCTAGTTGGGCGTTGGCCTCTGTATAACTCAGGGAGCTTTGTCGTTCCTGGCGTTCCACCAGGTATGTCCAGGTCCCAAGTTCTCATCGTTCCTATGCGCATGTGTAACTTCTTGTCCCTATATGAGCGAATTTGTACCTGCAGACAGCGATGAACTTTCTCTGTTGCTGGTCTTACGGTCTTGGACGGATTTCCTCAAAACCTCTGCTTGCTGCTCAGGATTCCCTCTGACACATCCTATCACAAACTTAAAGCCGTCTTCTGCAGACGAGGTTGACTCGTGAACACTCCTATGTATAGGCCTACGATATACCGGGGTGTAACCTAGAGGGGGCGTTATATAAATGTTCCTAATGATAGTAATGAATGAATGAAATAAATGAACGAATGAATGAATGAATGAACGAATGAATGAATGAATGAATGAATGAATGAATGAATGAATGAATGGACGAACGCATGAATGAATGAACAAATTAACCGAATGTCGCATTGACGTCTTATCCAACTGAGTGGTCCACCTACCTAAAAGGTTTTCTGGACATTTTCTCGTCTGCGCCTCTCTTTTGACGACGATGGTCAATGCGCCGTCGACATCATCCTCGCCGTCGGTCAAACGCATCCGGTCCTCGATGTTCGTCAGCTGGTTCTTGAACTTCCGCTCGCGGTCCATCGCATCGTCGTATGAATCCTGCAGGAAGTACAGCTCGCTTTCTAGCCTCAGGGTCTTCGTTCGATACTCGACCACTTCCTCTTCCAGTTCCGCTAACCTTCGACTGGCCTCGTCCAACTGCCGAGTCAGCTCCACCTCGTTGTTCTTCGACAGCTCAAGGTCTCTCTTGGCGGTCTCGAGGTCTCGCTTCAGCTGGTCCTTCTTGACCGTCAGTCGATTCTGTTTTTCCAGGAGTCGCTGACCCTCCATCTCTGTTCGTCTCTCCAGCTGCTCCAGGCGCCGAACCATATCTTGCACGTTACCATTGTTACCTAGAAGAAAACCCAGCGTCACATCTTCAAAACATTAGGAAACAGTTTGAAATGCAGTTCATATCATTATAAATTATTACAAGTACGAGTACAATGATGCTACGATAGAGGCGCTACGAAATTTAGATAGTCTACTTAGCGTCCTACGATGAGTCATGTTTACAGTAAATAGGCCTACTGTGCCTACTGATGACATGATAGCATTTCCTGGCACAACATGCATTTTAAACAGCGTTGGCTTAATTGACCTTCCTTGATTTCCTTATGTTGTCTATTTTAGTCTGGTATTGTACTGTACTGTAATGCAATGCTATGTACATTTCCGACAACATTTTAGCACCCACAAAATGCGCTGTAATAATATGGCTACAGCCGAAGTTCGATCGGGCTTCCAATCAAAGTCCGAAGAGGCCAAGACGAAGAGAGACAGCGTGGTGCTACGGTGGTTATCGATGATGATGGTGGTCGTGTGGTACAACCAGAGGAGCATCGGGATAGGATAGCTTCAAGAATTTTCAGTCGTCAGTGGAATATGGTATCCTCTTAGTGGGTTCCTTGAAGGGTCGTTATATAAATTCCTTAAACGAATCAAATAAATAAACGAATGAATGAAATGATGCATCCACCTAAACTGTTGACTTCGTTGTTCGCAGACTTTGACTCATCGATACGTTGGACGATCCAGTGATAGTCTTCATCGAGTGCCTGCCTCAGGACCAGAAAAGCCTCATCATTAGAACAGAAGAACAGCTGATCGAGTAAGGCTCTGCATCTGTCCTGTCTCGTCACCTTGCTCATCACTTCATCCTTCCGCTCAATGCTGATGATCCTCTTTTCAATTAGAAGGTCAAGTACGTCCTTCGGGTCAACTTCGGAGACAAACGCCTTGTACATGTTGACGATTTCGTTGCGAATCCGTGAGTTCTCCGACTTGGAAAGACGACCGCCTCCGCTCGCTACAAGTTAGAAAGAAGTGGAATTAAAGGTGGTGGACCTAACTGTGAACACAAGTGCACAATTATGTAGCCCCAATTCAAAAGAACTTATCAGAGGTGCTCCAGACGTGACAACACAAGGCCACGATGAAAATTTTTTAATCGCTGGTTAGGCAGAGGATCGCATCCTGGTTTTCTCTTCTACGAAACTTGTGACCTTTCAAAATAGGCATTGTGGGTCTCAGTTTTCAATTGGCTCAAATTTAAAATACTATACCAGCTTGAGCTCTGAGCTTGAACTTATCCTGTTCCAAATAACTACATAGCAACAGTCACTGAGCTACTGCATACAATTAACTGCAGATGGTCAACCTTATGTTTCCCAGTTACATGCAGGCCTTGCAGGGTCTATGTCAGGAGTGATCTTGCCAACTCAATGTACAACCATCGTAACAGATGTTTGAAATGTTGCACTTGAAGCTGATTTATGATTTCAATAATTAAAAAAGCAAGCGTCGTTGACCAAAAGAAATTCAGTTTGCATCACAAAACCAACACGTCATTAAGCAAACACATGTAAGTGTGTATGCGAATGAATAAGTGAGTCTAGGCCTAAGCTTACACGAAATAAACTACATGTGTGAAACAATGACTTATCAGTGAATGACGTAACGAATGCAATTTGAATGCGCAAGATGATTTGAGAAAATACCCAATTGACAAGTGCTAGAAAAAAATATTAGTTTTTTTAAAGTTCATCCTGTGAATTGGCCTACGTGAAACCTCAGTATAGGCCACAGTTGAGCAACCTCAAAATATGTATCAGTGGAAATCATATTTTTGACCTGAATTGTTCAAAGCACATTAACAACGTGAAAGGGTAGGCTAATATGATCAACTTTCTCAACGTAATTTAATCAGATACAACTACTTAAAATGTTTATCACGAACTAGGTGAAGGTAATAATTATAAGTAGGCTATATTAAGGTAAGAAAATGTCAGATAAAGGCAAGATGAATACGAATTTTATCATGCATTAAACTAATGATATTCAATTTTTTGCATACAACGCCAGACCTCCATAGTTACATTCCTACATTGTTGGTTGAGTTCACCAGATGTCCTTAAAGATAAAGAAAGGATAAAATACTTCAAACAAGTAAACAAACTTAATACCAACCTGCCATTCTTAGTCGACGGTCGACAATTGTGTGAAACTCATAGAAATTAATCCAATTAATTAATCAAAGGCTATTAAAATATACAAATTAAAATGCTACTAAGCATATTCACTTGACTATTATCGAAAGTCTTGTTCATAATTATAGCCTACTTGTAACTTCGTGTCTTAAGTTAGTAATTAAACTATCAGAGCCGAATGACCGCCATGATTCAGAACTAAGGATACAAGTTTAGGCTTGTTCAGCCACTAGTTATCAATATTATTAGACAACATGTTAATTCTCTATGCTGAAATTCACAGTTTCTACGAACGAACGAGACATTATGAAGATGATGTCCAATGCCGCGTGCATGTTATGTCCGAAATATTGCTCGTTTGAGGTATGAAGTTCATCATCGACCGCGTATTCCAACACATATCATATCATTCGGGGAAATCCAAAGAAGCAGAGAAAACCGAGAGGTGTACACTAATAATTTGTACACGCACGTGCATGCTAGCACAAGGACGCAGCATATACTCAGTTCATTGTATAATTAAAAATCGGCATTACACTGTATAGGCCCTACATGTAGGCTTATACACAAATAAAGTATGAACTAATTATATAGAACTTTCAGATATAGGCTATACATTTAGACCCATATATTATATGAAGACAGTCTATGATACAAAGTGCGTTCATTAGGCCTATATGCACATATATTAATATGTAGCCTGTTTAAGTATCTTATAGGCTACATAGATATCTGACCAATGCATAGAGTGAGAAGAAGGAAGATCCGGGTTGATCAGCTATGGAGGACATAGAGGTTACGGTTTTCAGTGAATAACAAGGCACTCATATCCTGTTAGACGCACATATTCATGGCAGTTGCATGTATAATTTATGGCAATTATGGCATACAATATTATACATATAGGCCTATAGATCTATGCATATGACAGTTCCCACGGACATACTTATAGTGTGTATAAATGTCTTTGCATATCATTACTAGATCTATATATTTGCAATAATAGCAAGGTATATGGATATAATTATATAGGCCTATTATTATATAAATAATAATATGTATATATGTGTATGTATATATTACGGCTGTCAACGAAAAAATTGCAATAGTTAACTATTTCAGAATTAAGAATAAATCGTTATTTTGACCAAATTGATGTTTTCTTCCATATAAAGACAGCAAAATTGCAGCATGGGTGTATATTTCCTGAGAAAATTAACTTTTAATGCATAATCGGGTCCTTTGTCGATTTAAACTGGGATGTCCTTCATTGAGCTATATACCATTGGATCTACGAGATTATTCAGGGAAGCAGTTTGCTGTTTTTGCGATTGTAAAGCGATTTTTTCTAATTAAAAAAAGTTACCAATTTAACATTGAGGCTGCAGCTTAATCTTTTGGTTGTATTTCAAGTGTGTCAATATTTTCAAGTACGGTACAGGAAAGACGTTTCTGAATTGATATATATATATAATAGCCTAACCTATAGTTTATTGAATAGTTTGTATCGGTTTAGGAACTTTAGGCCTACCTCTATGGGTTGCAGTATAGACTATCTGCTTTATATGTGATCTTTGGCTTATGCTATATTTATTTAGCAATCTATGGAAGCTTGTGAAGTTGTGTTTACATTAGGAGGGAAGACCGAATTTACGATTTTATGACTAAAGCCAACCTGTGTTTGTACCTTTTCGAATGCAGTTCACCATCGTGAAGCGAGCGTCAGTTTAGCGCTCATAGTATCTGCTGTGTTATTTTTTATTGGCTTTCCTTTGGCTTATCCTCATTCAAAGTCAGTTACATTCAACAGCAACAGTCTATTTCTGTACATTGTGAGCGTTTGGCTTGCATTATTAAAACGATACTTACTTGCTGACCTACTTACTTACTTACTTAATTACTTACTTACTTACTTACTTACTATATGTGGTGGGGTCATTGTCTTATATGAGCAGACATATTGACATATTTATAAGCCTACAATCAATAGATGGCGTGTCAGCGCTTTGCTCCCAAATGCAGATGAAGGTCTATTATTATAATATGCCTACATATAAACATCAAACACCTACCGGGTTTTGATGCATGATTTACGTACATATATACATGTATGTATACTATAATAATACATATCATATAATACATATCCCCCAAAAGTCCGACCTGCACCTCAGAGCGGTGGGAGGGTGAACAGCCAAGTAGCCTAGGGAAATGCTTGGTGAGGCTATGCCATCAGGGGAGAAGGCCTTGGCCGAAGGACCTCCTAGGGCGTCACGCGAGGTGGGCAGCTCACCAAGAACCCTGAAACAGCTGGCCAACGCAGGAGGGAGGTGCTGGAAGGACACCTAAAAGCGGAAGAGGTCCAATAGGACCCAACGGCCTCCTTACCCTACCAGGAGAGGAATGGTCACCGCCTGACAAAAAGGACCAAGAAACTTTTATATGACAGTTAACGTCATGATGCATGTAAGGGCCTCATCGTCGGCACGACTGGACGGAGGAGAGAAAAGAAGAACATTATCATTACACTCTTTTCTGTATCGCTATCTCCCACTCAGAGAAGCCTACTCAGGAACTCAATCAGCATCGTCTGTAGGCCTATACAGAATAATAGTCGATGCATACATTGTATACTGTATGCATGTAGGCTCCATGCACAGTGACTGCACTTCATTGCCATCAGGCTTGTTTGGCTTGATAGGCCCTAAGCCTAGATCTGAGCGTTCATGTTACCTAAGACTGGCGGCTTCTCTGCCCATGTAGGCATATTTGCGTAAAAAAGGTTAGGTCCTATAGTTGTCGATTTAGACCGATAGTTAGGCCTAGAGATAGACCAATGCAACCCACTGAAGAGCCGATGCCAGTCACCAGCGTAGCATATTGTATCTGTTTCGTCTGACAGAGTAGGCCCTCTGTCTGTATAAGGTATAATTAGGTCAAGTAACCCTTCGTCACGTTTTGTCACCCTTTGTGTACGCGTCTAGTTAAGAATGCATTCGCTTAGAATGTAAGGGTCGACGAAGTAGTGCACAGTAGTTCTGTGAGGCGAAGCGTGTCAAGCCTCAAGTCCTCTCTACACAATCTTGTTTCCTATAATTATAGGTCTGCATTGCTTCTCAAGGAAGAAGATGGTGACGTGGGAGAAGAGGAGAATGGAAGGGGAAAGGAGAGATAGAGAGAGCGATGGAGAGGGAGCGAAAGAGACAGAAGAGCAACTAAGATATATATATAAAATTATATATATATATATATATATATATATATAAGAGACAGACAGACAGAGAGAGAGAAAGAGAAATGGAGACAGACAGACGTAGACAGACATACACAGACAGAGACAGAAACAAAGACAGAGACAGACAGAGAGACAGACAGAGAGACAGAGAGACAGGGAAACACAGAGAGATAGAGACAGAGACAGATATACAGAGAAAGAGAGAGACAGAGAGAGACAAAGAGACAGACAGAGAGACAGAGAGACAGACAGAAGATGAGGGAAGAGAAAGAAGAAAGCAAAAAAGGCTAAACGGATGATAGGGTAAAGAGAAGAGAGGATGAGGAAAGAAAAGAAATAGAAAGCTAATAAGTCGAAAGAGAAGAAGAGAAGAAGAGAAAGTAGTGAGTGCAGCCGATGTACACATAGGGCTATATTTGAATTAGTTGGAATTCGCAAGTACAGCAGGAATCTCGACCAATTCTCAGGAATCTCGACCAAAACTTCTGCTTTGAGGAGATTCGAACATAACATAATCATAACATACAACAACAACAACAAGATGCAACAAGTAATAGTCCTATCACATGACGTAGCATAAACTCACGTGGCCTTACCGAAACATCGGCTGCTTACCGTAGCAGTGTCACGTGGAAGAAACTGTTCACAGTGACGTCAGAGCGAAATCATCGTCTGTGCATAAAAGGATAAGACGAGCCATTACAGGAGCACTCATGACACTTCAGCAGCCACGTCATAAACAGGAGTTCCATCGATCTTCTTCGTTTCCCCCCATAAGACACAGTCCAACAGCAGCAGCAGCATCCGCCGCAGCAATGTTTATCGTTCACTATTCATTTCCATCATCAATCCATCGTCCTTTTAATCACGACAAGACGACAAGAGCAACGGCGGCTTCCCTGGATCATAGCGCTACAAGAAAGAACGCATCGCTTGCTCTCGACTTCACCAATGCCTTTGACACTGTTGTCATCATCCTCTCAATCCGATGATAAACAACGGCAATCGCATGCGAACGCCGCCGCCGCCGCTGCAGTGCTACTTGACTCGGCGGCGACAGGACGGCACCGTGCCCTCATTGTCCCGCGCACCCCGGAGTGGGTGGTAAATCCCAACGATGTCTAATTCCCCCAATTGATGGGTAATAACCCGATTGTCGTCTGAGTGGGTTTTAGACACGTTGTCATCGTCTTATGGTTGCGCACGTGTGGCCTGAAGACAGTGAAGAGTGCGATGCTCGGTTTGATGTCATCGATTCGACGATGCTAAACGAGATCTCAGCAAATATCGCGAGATTCTGACGAGAATAATTTCTTATTGCGTCAGTCGTCGGTCATGATTTGTGGTCTGGGATTCGAATCCGAAATTGTCGTCACTACGGATGAACGGACGACGATGACGACAAAGTGGATGGATTAAGTGGAATTGGGAAAATGTTGAAGAGTCGTGGCAAGGTGAAATGCGACGTCCATGGTTGAGAAGAAAGTAACTCGAAAGAATATTATATGTTTTGACATGACATTGTCAGTCATCGATGTTAGGCTATAAAGATCTAACGTTAAGTAAACACTGCGATTGTTTTGAATCAATTAGGGCTTACAATAATTATTAGATTAGTAACTGTTGTGTCGTGTTTTATTGTGTTACAAGATTTTATAGTCATATATATTACTAACATGTTATAGTACTGTTTTAAGGTACCGCTATGTTATAGTCAACCACTCGAAAGACCAAAAATAGCCGGAGAGCATAGATAATGCCAACTATTACAAGTCTACATGACATAAAACTCAAATGTAGGCCATATTTATTTATTTATTTATTTAAGAAATTATGATCATGCTTCTTCAAAGCAGGCTACTCAGAAGCGTTCCTGGCCCAACTACGGTTAAATAAGACAGTACGTGTTGAAGTCCTTTAGGAACAGAGTGGTATAGACTGCAAGCCGCATACATGTGCATACATACATAGTTACATACGTACATACAATCATACACGCATGCATGCATGCATGCATGCATGCTTGCATGCATACATGCATACATACATACATACATACATACATACATACATACATACATACATACATACATACATACATACATACATACATACATACGTACGTACGTACGTACGTACGTACGTACGTACATACATACATACATACATACATACATACATACATACATACATACATACATACATACATACATACATACATACATACATACATACATACATACATACATACATACATACATACATACATACATACATACATACATACGTCCAATTTAGCGCAATACAAATAGCATTCAAATGCACTTTCTGCTGTAGCCTAAATGATGTCCTGCATCACCGAGAACCAATAATATCGTCAGTTAGACAGTGCACTGCAGACCTACCTGCATCGGCTGGTCCATACACCCGCACATACATCCACATCCATACTCACATACCCACACACTCATCCACACTCGCCCCCCCTCCACACCTACACACACACACACACACACACACACACACACACGCATACACACACACACACGCATACACACACAAGTGTAGCCCAACCTGCCAATACTCATCCATAGTTGACAGCATCATGTTCAGCACAATCATAACAGGGTCCTTATAAGAATCTGCCAACTGAGGTGGTTGTTTCTGATCACAGTATAATATGCTATGCATGCCTCTGGACAAAGGTTGAATAATATTCAAGTTATGTACATGTACTACCTTCGCATTAACACACACGTTCACATGTGTATCAACACACACGCGACCATTAGACGACCATAAAAATGTTCGAGTCACATACATTAATTTTATGCACATACTTTTTGCATAAAAATTCTTCGGTTGCACTGTACACGCATATATATATATATATACATAATTACATATATATAATATATTTAACATATACATATATATTTTATTATATATATATTATATAGGTGTGTGTATGTTTGTGTGTTGTGTGCACATAACATAATAATAATATGCACATTATTATTATACATGCACGTAGGCCTATGATCCTTATGTGTTTGACATATCATATTTATGCACACGTATACAGCGCAGTGATGTGTTTAGATTATGTTTGCGCACGGATGTCTATAGATCGGAATGCAATCCGACCCCTGTGGCAGTGTCAGCTGGCCAGTAAGTATATTATGAAGGTAAAAGGACCGACCTATACTGACTACAATGATGAGCTTACATGCAGACTTGTTGTCCTCGAGACCAAAGTCTTGGTCTCGAGTGCGCTCGAGTTCAGTTTTAAAAGGCTTGGTCTTGGTCTTGGTCTTGAGAATAAAAGTCTTGGTCTTGGTCTTGGTCTTGAGAATAAAAGTCTTGGTCTTGGTCTTGGTCTTGAGGTTCAAAGTCTTGGTCTTGGTTTTCAAGACCAAGACCAAGACCTGCCTTCACGATAGTATCACAATTATATTATAATAATAACTAATAAAATTATAATTATATAGTAGAAAATGAAATCATGGTATAATATGGCAGTTCATGTAGGCCTAATACAATATAATAAACAGCAACTAAAATCTATAATTTTGTCAAATTTTCTGAGAAAAATTATTTTATTTCTGGGCGCTTTCTCCGCTGGAAATGTCATGGCAGAATTTTAAAAAAGACTCACGATTTATAAATTTATATCCAGTGCTTGAAAAGATGCTGTGCGTGCCAGCAACTGCAGCACCTGTAGAACGTATTTTTTCGCATGGTGGAATTTTCATGAGGCCACACCGGGCACGCCTTGGTCAGAAAATTCTGAGTGAATTTGCTCTGTTAAAATGCAACAGCCATTTGCCATAACATTGCACATAATCACGTTAAGGAGTTTTGTAGGCACGAACTGAACTCGGGATTCTCTGCAGTTTGGTTATAGAGTTGCTTTGTTTGAATAAAATACGTTTTCATTAAGATAGCAGAACCTGCATTTTCGCAAGGTCTTGTCTTGGTCTTGAGACCAAAAGTCTTGGTCTTGTCTTGGTCTTGAGCCCAAAAGTCTTGGTCTTGGTCTTGGTCTTGAGGCTCAAAGTCTTGGTCTTGGTCTTGGTCTTGAGGTTCAAAGTCTTGGTCTTGGTCTTGGTCTTGAGGTTTGAGGTCTTGACAACAACACTGCTTACATGATGTCGTCGGAAGTGCCTCGATCCAAACAAAGCATTGCGTGTCTTTTTTCGGGCATAAGCTGCAGCCCATGCGATGCCATGATAGTCTTTCGTACTCCACACAATGGACGACTGACTCCAATGAATAGCAGCATACAATGCGGTGGCCAACAGAATTTGCGCAGCTAGTGAAACTGTCGTGAGTATCATATTCGCAAGCATGAAAGCTCAAGAGCGATATTAAAGCTATATATGTATACGTGCACATGCGGCAGATTACTTCGTCAAGTCAGAAGGTTGTCTAAATATGTTATATTGTGTGGGAAATAAGAACCGGCTGCCTAGGGATTATTCGCAGTTTAATTGCGTAAAAGAATAGAAGAACTGGAGATTAGAAGTCGTAGCGAAATGCATAAGAGTAGAGGAAATGTAGAGAAAAAATGGATTAAAGAGAGCATAAAATCAAATAATTTGTCAGAACAGTCAACTAAATTTATGGGAAACCGTACAAAATAGCTAAAAATGAGTATCTGAAGTTGATTGTGCAAGACCGCCGAATCGTCAAAGCTTTCAGTGTGAAAATTCGTTGACATGTTCTCTTGTCAAGAATTGGCCAACTGTCAATTTCGTCCGAATCGACTTCTGGAGAGCTGCCAGCGAACGCAGTTTAACGCGAACAGTAGTCATGCGTTCTTCAATCAACTAATATTGAAATCAAAAATCGTACAGGCTATAATGACAACAGCGAGAAGGATACAGTCGGACCTAGAGTCTATATCATTGCAAGACTGGGTCTTGTGACAGTCCAGATGTATTTCTATGGCATTGATACGGTCGTTTCTGCTGAAGATAGGCTTATCACTGTGTTGGCCTATACAACAGAATAATGTTCCTGTTTCTTACAACGAACCTGAATGAATGGTTCGTCTATTTGTTAAGTCGCTGCAGGGTCAGTATACTTCAGCAATGAATGCTGCAGGCAATTGAGCCTACAAAGCCGACGAAGACGTGAGACGACGACCTTTGGTAACGGCCTCGTAGCGTCTGATTTACTATTCTCGTGCGTAATAATGGGTGCAATAAATTATTAAAATAGGAAGAAATGTTTTTCGTTTAAAAGATTGAACGGCCGACTGTGTATTGTGACTGATTCTTCTTATGAGACCTTGAGTAACTTATAGGAAAAGGCCCATGCATGTTGTAACGCCGGGCCAATTCATTGAGGGATTTAACGCGGAGATTATAATGGAAAACCGTAACAGGTATGTACTTTATATTATTATAGTGAAAATGATTTAGAATACTTAGACAGTTGTTGTGCGAACATGATTCTAGTCTTGTTACTTCCTTAACTGAAGTCAAGCTTTGAATATAATCCAATTTAGCCTATACGTAATAATGTAGGCCACTGTTGTTTACTCTTCAGTTGAGTTTTCGTGCAGATTCTTTGGAATGCAAACAAACCTTTCACCAGCATAATATAAAATCTGCTAGTGGAAAATATATGAAATAATATAATTTAATATAATTTAAAATTTCAGATAATTCTTTGACTTTTGCAGTGCATTTAAATGAAACTGTGTGCCACGCAGACTGATACCTCCTGGTGTCTTCAAACCTCGAAAACATAATCGAAATCCAAATATCGATATATGGGCCTAGTATTCAACAGGAGAGTAGAATTGTACCACTCTGGTACCATGCATGCTGTATAATAGTCCTATGCTATGTATATTATAAGAGCGAATGATATTATTACATTGTCCAGGGAGGAGCATAAAATAAACGGGTCAATTTCTTTCGTTACCCTATGCCACCGAAAGCACTGTCCTTGGATTTGAAGAGTTGAGCTGACCTAATACATGTGATGCAATAAAATAAGAACCGACATTGCCTATAATAACAGACGTCCTTGAGGTTATAGCCATTGATGAAGCACAATAAAGTGGCAATTCATCGTGATGCCATTAAGATCAGATATTGGATGCAATTGAAGAACTTCTTCACCACACCCGTTTGTTCTGAGAATGCACGATGCCGTCGAAGACGTCTTGATAGTTTTATACGGCTGTATCTAGGAGAGCTGACAGATAAACAGACGGCTGATAGTTTATCGGTCGCTTTTTAATGAGATAAACTGTTTCCTTTATCTGTGTACTTCTGTCTGTCTGTCTTTCTGTCTGACTGTCTGTCTGTATAAATATTGAATTCTTCTCGGCTATCCTTGTCTTTAACCATGACTCTCTAAGTCTCTATTTCCTTTCTAAGTCTTTCTTCTTGTCTCGGTTTTTCTCTCTTTCGGTAGGCCTACTGATGTCCATCTGCACATTCAGCCTCTCTTTCTCTCTCTCTCAGTTTAAGTTCTCTGACTCACGGTCTCTCTCTCTCTCTCTCTCTCTCTCTCTCTCTCTCTCTCTCTCTCTCTCTCTCTCTCTCTCTCTCTCTCTCTCTCTCTCTCTCTCTCTCTCTCTCTCTCTCTCTCTCTCTCTCTCTCTCCTACTGTCTTTATTTATCCCTATGTGTTTTCTTCTGACACTATATCTTATATTACTTATATTACTAACACCCTATTCTGACTTTCACCCCATCTTTCTGTCTCTCTCTGTCTCTCTCTGCCTGTCTTTCTGTCTCTGTCTGTCTGTCCGTATGTCTCTCTCGGTCGCTTTCTGTCTCTGTCTGTCTGCCACTCTCTACTCGTCTGGCTCACTCCTTCTGTCCTCTGTCTTCGATTCCCTGACAATCTCTTCTTTCTCCATAGGCGGAGTTGGTTTCCGTTCTTGGGGGTGGGGGCTAATGCCTTCTTGGGGGGGGGGGGGGGGGGCTAAGCCCGGAATAGATACCATTTATGGTTTTAAAAAGCTGATTCTGAGCCTTCTTGAGTCCCTTCTCTAGCCCTGATAAACTGCACCCGTGTCTTTCCCTTAGGTCTAACCGTGCAATCTCACTTTCAATTATATCGTTGTTCGTATTGCCGTTTGGTTACTGATGTTAAAATGTTAAATGTTAGAGGAAAAATGGTTCTTGAGTAACCATCATGTCCTGCTAATGATGTTCTCGGAAAGATATCATATACCGCAATAGAAGCAAATTGCATATATCGACTCAATGATACAGTTGACAATCTGCATTGGCTCCGTGTATCCATGTATTGTTATTATTGTTATTATTGCTATGATTGTTATTGTTGTTATTGTTTTTATTATTATTATTATCATTATTATTATAAGTTGTTGCTATTGTCATTGTTATTGTTATTATTATTGTTATTGTTAGATCATTATCATTATTATTGTTGTTGTTTTTGTCGATATTATTATTTTTTGCCCCGAGGTATACAGGATCCCTCAGGGACTTATCTACCGCCTAATATAAAATCACAGTCTGGAAAGGCCCTATTATTATTTTTGGCCCTGAGGTACTTCATTCCCCCAGGGACTTATGGACTATTATAATTATATGAAGAGTGTATGTCTGGTGGGTCAGGCCTCGTCTTCAGGGTGTGAGACAAAAGTGCCTTTGAAAGCGACCAGGTTGTAGCGTTGAATGCAAGTGGACAGACGTTGAAAAAGAAAGAAAGCTTCACGTCTGTCACCAATTACCCGAGGTAGCCTATCTATAATCCCTCAGGTGTCAGATATTAATAAGCAATTTTATTACTATTATTATTGTTATTATTGTTGTTATTATTATTAATTATTGGAAATATAACGAAATCGAATGAGAAGAAACAAAAAGCGCTGTTCACAGTCTGACTTCATGTATAAGTCTACTCTCGATATTGAACATCATGTGTTGTGATCTTTTCACATTACTTCACATGTTTGTTCACGCACTTTGTCTTATCAGCTTTCTTTCATTTTCACTTCATTCTAACTTCCTCCCTCGCTCAATGCATGCCTGGCTGTCTCTCAGTCTGTCTCTCAGTCTGTCTGTCGCTGTCTACTTCAGAATATCTGAGACTTTAACGATAGTATAGCCGCAGTTATTTCCCACGATTTTTCGTTTCATTTTCTACCATAGAAATCTTTTCCTATTTAAGTATCACTGGTATCCAACGGCAACCATCGCCATACTTGGTGGCGCCAGTCGCGACCGATAAGACGCAGTCAGTGCGACCTCCTGTCCATGGATTAAATGCCGAGTGACGTCATTGGATTGTTAAGTGGGTCCTGGGATAAGCAATCGCGTAATTCCCAGGACAGAAGCAAAACGGAAAGTTTTAGAAGGTTTTCGAGAGAAGAGGACTGCGAATGAAGATGAAGAAGAGGAGAAGGAGGAGGAGGAGAGGAGGAGGAGGAGATGGTGAAGAGGAATAGAGCAAGACGACTAGAAGGATCGAGTCGTGGAGAAGAGGGCAATGTGGTTTGGAAGATGAAATGGAGGAGGTGGTGGAGGAGAAGAAGTTGAACGGTAAGAGAAAAGAGAGAGAGACAATGTCATATCAGGTGAGGAAAAGACATAGAAAATGACACGAGCAAAAGGAATTATAGCTAGTATTGAGAATTCGAACAAGGTAACGGAAAGTATCGGAGGTGAATAGGCCTATAGAGTTCAGCGTATTCCAATGTTGGCTCCACCGGAGCCCAAAGGTTTCGCGAGGCGAACAGTGAACACAAGGTTTCCGTGAAAGTTGTGATTAAAAGAAATTTAATTAAAAATTTTTATTGAAATTTTAAACTGTTTTTAATGCATAGAATTTTTTTTAAATGCCACCAGTCACCTTCTGTGTTTGCCACCCCTCCCCCCTTCATTGAGCGACAACTCGAACATTCAGTGCCCATCTTCAATCTAGTAACTATTAATTTTTACATAGCCTATGTCACTGCAGGTACCTACGTAGGTCAGAGCCGTACATATAAGTCTGAACATCCTTGTTATCGTTTCTTCGACGAAGCTAATCTGAACAAGATTAGACGTAACACTTTTAAAAAGTAGCGCCGAGTCACGAAATCGTACGCAGTTACTGTAGTCCTGCTAGCAATTTCATTTAGCAGCCTTGGCAGGTATAAAAATCTGTCACTTAAGCTGGGGGTTCTGGGTTGCTGAATGTAGTAATGCGGAATTCTTTCCAACCTTATATATAGGACTAGCTGAGATACCCGGCGATGCCCGGGAATTTTATGTAAATAGCCGTGAAGCTATGGCAACGGAATGGAAATAGCAAAAGTTTGGGTTTTCACGCCCCCAAGATGGCCCTCCACTGGCTGGACTTGACGGTCCTCTGTCGACATGCAAAGTTTCATATCAATAGCTGCAAAACAGAAAAAATTCGCGCCCCCCCCCCAAATTTTTCCCACCACATACAACACCGTGCCCCCACCAGGCCCATGCGGGGCGAGGTGTGTGTTGGTTTGGGGGCAAGGTGGTCCCGGTGGCATCCTATCTAGCTGCAACTTTTCAGGTGAATAGCTGTGAAACTATGGCGACGAAATGGAAATAGCAAAAATTTGGGTTTTCGCACCCCACCGTGGACCCATGGTGGGAGAGATTCACCAACCCCCCACTGGCTGGACCTGACGGTTCTCTGTCTAGATGCAAAGTTTCAGATCAATAGCTGGAAAATGAAAAAAATTGGCCCCAAAAAATTTCGCCCCCCCAAAAAAAACAACGCCCTGCCCCACTCGGCCCCTGCGGGGCCAGGTGTGTGTTGGTTGGGGGCGAGGTGGTCCCGGTGGCACCATATCTAGCTGCAACTTTTCAGGTGAATAGCTGTGAAACTATGGCGATGGTATACAAATAGGGAAAATGGAGTTTTTGGGCCCCCTCCATTCTCCCCCTGGTGGTAGAGGTTCGCCAACTCGTTTTCTGAGTGGACCTGACAGTCTTCTGTGTAAATGCGAAGTTTCACATCAACAACTGCAAAAAAGTTTGCCCCCAAAATTCCCCCCCCCCCTCTTTAAACAACGCCCTGCCCCACTCGGCCCCTGCAGGGCCAGGTGTGTGTTGGTTGGGGCGAGGTGGTCCCGGTGGCACCCTATCTAGCTGCAACTTTTCAGTTGAATAGCTGTGAAACTATGGCGATGGTATACAAATGTGGAATATGGAGTTTTAGGCCCACCCCCATTCTCCCCCTGGTGGTAGAGGTCCGCCAACTCGTTTACTGGGGTACCTGACGGTCCTCTGTCTAAATGCAAAGTTTCACATCAATAGCTGCAAAAAAAATTCGCGCCCCCCCTAAAAAAATTCCCCCACCCTGGCCCCCATGGTGTTAGAAATTCGCCAACCCCTGGACTTTTTAAGTTGGATGGACCCCTGTCTAGGTGCAAAGTTTCAGATCAATAGCTGCGAAACTGAGGGCGTGTATTCTGGACAAATATATATATATAATTATATATAAATATATAAATAAATAAATAAATATACATCCTCTCTTATAGATATAGATATATAGGATATAGACTACGCGCTGTCGATTGAAATGGATTGCGTTCCCAACGAAAACATTCGTAGGCTAAAAACATTGCGTTTCGTATTCACGACTTGGAAGCGAACTTGGTTAAAATTAGTTTCCTCCCATGCATCGAGAGTGATAATATTTGTGATTCGAAACCATTCAAAGTATACGAGAACTCAGCTAAATTTACCGATATTATTAAAGAATACGAACTTCTTGTTGACAACTTTACATAACGCAAATAAAGGAGAATATACCGTTGAACTTATAGGCCTATTATTGATCGATTTATGGAGTGGGATAATTGACCAAATTGGCGTAAAATGTGCAGTGAGCATTGCTTCTGCTATTTGCCATGACGTGTTGCACAGAACTCAGGACTCCCATTTTATATTGCAGCAGAAAAAATATGGAGATAGACAAAATCCAGGTTGCTGTTGTTACTATTACAAGAGACTTCTTCTATCCGCCTCGTCTTGCAAAATGATGCGTATGATCAGACCATGAATAATCGACCACTGCTAGCTATGATTCATCGTAACTATCCATCGTAATTATGATTCATCGTAACTATCCTAAAAATTACCCTTGAATCTCTCACCGGACTTCTTCTGTTTGAGAGACTCGTTTGATGTCGTTGTTCGTCCGTAGACACTACGAGCTGCTGCTTCCAGTGGCGCACCTAGGGGGGGGTGCTGGGGGGTGCTTGAGCACCCCCCAGGGCTCAAAAGGTGACCCACGCAATTTTTCCAAATCCGATGAGTTTTTTGTGGGTGAGGGTGGGGGGGGGGATAGGGGATCTTTCGGCATTTCAGTCTTTCAGATTATCGGTACACAATCAAGCAAGTTCCTTCAATTGTCTGTATTATAATCTTAGTCAAATTCGTGGTTCATAAAGCACTAGATTTCAGTGTTTAGCTGGTCTACCTGAGTTTGTTTTGGTCTCGAGAATTTGTCTAGTGATCAATTATAAGCATTAATAGCGATACGCCTGTGCCTTTACATTACAGTGTCTCACCAATTTATTGATAATATGTTACGACTTAATTGATAGTACCGTGTGTGCTATTTTATTTGGGCCTATAGTTATTGTTTTCCTTCAAATATATAAAGTCGGCTATGTTTGATCTAGACATTTTCTGCGGCGAAAGCGTCCAGAAATGATTTTTCACCCAGAATATTTGACAAAATGATAGTAGTTTTTAGTTGCTGTTTATTAGATTGAATTACATAAACTGCCATATAATGGGCCTACCATGATCTTATTTCATACTAGGGTAACTAGGCCTATATTATAATGTGCACAACTTACTGTCATGGCGGATATTTAGGGCGATAGGGAAGAAGTAGCCTAAGTAACCTGTGAGGCAACAGTCGCAACAGTCTGAACTTCTGAAGTTTTAAACCCCCAAAGTTTGTGGTAAGGGGGCGGAGATACTTATATCCCCAATATGTCATAAATATTTCATAAATATTATTATAAATTTCTGCAGTGTAATCCACTGTTTATCCATAATGAACAATTTTGTTACGACAACAAGCTAAAATGCTGTCATTACAGCATGTGTAAATAAAAATTCTTCTACGATGGAAGGGGCATTAATTGAAATCTTATAATTATAACGTCTCTGAGCACTAAAATCATGAGTTTGTTTGTAAAAATGACAGCTTTAAAAGTCACAGTGCACTGTGCATTGTGCAAATCACAAAATTTTAAGTAATTGCGAGGCAACGCTCTAAAATTTTAAAGTAGGCTGAATTTAAAATTTATAAAATCTATGACTATCAGCATTGAAAATGAGCAATTGTATTAAGATGACAGCTTAAAGGTCTACCATTAAAGTATGGAAATTAAAAAATTAAGCAATGGAGAGTGGCATTGAAGTCTTACACCATGTCTTTCAGCAATGATATGTTAAATTTCGTTAAAATGACGGCCTAAAATGATACTACTGCAGTGTGGAAATAAAAATTCTGTGCTGAGGAGGAAGCCCATCCCCCTACTCAAACCCCTTTCCCTGCTAGGCCTATGTTGAAACCTGAAATCCCTCTTTTTTATCAGCACTGAATTAATAGAGCTATTTTGCTAAGTTGACATCTTAAAATGGTAGCATAATAAACGTGGAAACTCAATTTTAAAAAAAATATAATTGTGAGCATATTCGTTGAAGATTAGCACTGAAAAATAGTATATATAGCATTTTTTGCTTTAGACGACAGCTTAAAATGCTGCCATTGCAGTGTGGAAATTAGAAACTTTCTGATGTGAAGGGGCACATCACCTCCCAAAGCTACTGCCCTCTCAGCGCCACGTGCTGTGGAGATATTTCGTCGGATGCTCGATTTTCACTAGAAAAAAACCTCGATTCCCACAGAAGGGACTTGATAAAACACTGGTTATTTGGGGGGGGAGGGCAGAGGGGCTAGAGTAAACACTTGTTATTAATTCCGCCAAGACATTTGTCATATCTAAACAAATCGAAAAGGGCATTTTTGAAGTCCTAAACCGTGCTTTTCAGAAGTGTTCATGACTAGCTTGCCTATAGATAGGCCTACAGCTGTCAAACAAGAGCCTGAAACGCGCTCTAGCTGATGTCAAAAGTTTTAAAAAACTACGTTGGTTTCCGGGGCTGCACCCCAGACCCCGCTGGGGGAAAGCTTACGACGCTCTCCCAAGCCCCCTAGTCAGTATTGGCCTCGTAGGCCTACCCTCGGTACTCGCTGCTTTGCATCTTCGGCGTTTACAATAAAAATTCTGAGCACCCCCCAGGAAAATTTTCTGGTTGCGCCCCTGGCTGCTTCATTGGTCTCTTAATTACTTGCGGCTGTCGTTTCCGTGCTTTCCTGTCAAGGTGTCGGATTAACAGATCTTCAAGGCGCCTTCCAAGGAACCGCAGCAACGAGTGAATTGTCATTGGAGGAGATTCTAAAGCACCTTTCATCTGGTGCGGTGTTTTCCACGCCGTTCACCTGGTACGGTTTTCTTACCCCCTCCTCCACCCCACATCAGACCAGAACTCTTTATCGCTTGTCCGTGTTGGTCTACTCTGCTGTCCAACTTAGGGAGGGAATTAATTCATTTGTTTGGTCGCTCTTCTGTTCTTTTGTTCGTACGATTACTCACTCATACGTTCTTTTCTTCTTTGGTTCGTTCATTCACATCGACTATTGAAGGAAAGAATTTACTGCCTTGCCTACAAAGCTCTGTAGGCTATATCTATATATATATATAGCTCATGAGGTTGAGGTTTATGATGATTGCTAAAGTTCTTTGGCCTTAATTGCCTTCCTCTTCTTCGGTTTCGCTCTTATCCAAATGGTTATTCTTAGTGTTTCTTGCACTTCGTTGGCGCCTGTTAAATTTGGAGTCCCTCAAGTGTGAGAGGTGCTTTATAAAATCCGTTTATAGAATAAAATAGACTATAGTTCGATGAAGTCGACACACCTGCAGGCTAATCTCGACGCTTCTGTCCTCCCAATAACACTAAACTAACATTTAGATCTATAAATAAGGAGTTTCGTCTTTGTCAGCTGTGTATCATACAAATTGATTGGTTGATTGTCTAGAACTCTAGATAAACGATCTGATGAAGACATACATAGTCAAACCGTATATAAGACGAATCGATGGCCAAAGCATCGGTTATTGTCTCTGCATGCAAGAAAGATGGGTTTTGGTTAAGCTTATTGGTCAATCCTGTGACTACATAATAATTATGTGACAGGATTGACGTAGGCATCCATCTTTTGTGCGGACGTTTTACTCTGGGTGGCACAATTATAGGCCTTGTCCGTGCTTTCTGAAGTGCTAAACAAAAAAGAAAACTCATAAAAATCTTTCTACAGCTGACGATAGAAGTGTTTTATTAACATGTCCTAAAAAGCATTCGATGAATTGAAAACGTTAATATGACATTGTTATGCCTCACGGCTTCTTAAGTTTGATGCGCAGAACAGTTGAAATGATTTATTCATATAGGCTAGGTCATGACACCGTTATTAAACTTGTAAAAGCATTTTCAGAACCCCGTTGTACGTAGCCATGCACTGCTGTGAATTATTACTGTAATTTATTGGAACAGTCATTTGCGAATTTGGTTTTACAGGAAATGCTTCTATTATAGAACATGAAGAAATATGAATTTCTTAAAATTAAATTCATATTATAGGCCTAGGATGATGATATCTTTAAAAGGATCCAGATAAGATACCGGTACAGTAACTGTATAAAGCGTGTTGTGGAAATAGGACCTACCGAAAACCAAGAAGTGAACACATGTGCACAAGTAGCCTACTCGATTGAACATAGTTATTTCCACCAAAATGTCTTTGATTTTTGAACCGCTATTTGTGTTCTATTGTTCTCTTTGGCACTTTAACGAAGATGTAAACCTTTGTATTCTGATACAGCAGAGTCTGACGTTGCAAATTTGCAATTGGTGCAATTCGTTAGCACAGTTTGACATTGAAAGTGAAAAAGGGCGTACGGTAGTTCATCTATTAATTAAATAGATAATAACATTTGTCAGAAACTGACCGGAATTCACAGCAATATTGTGACAAAGACTGATTATATTATACCGTCTTATATCGTAACAGTAATCTCGAGATTTCTTCTGCAGGAACTTCTATAGGCTATAATAGTTCGGGCTCTATGAACCTTGTGAAGTCTTCGACATTAAGTATGCATACATGCATGCACATTGCATACCTGTGTGTATAATGTATATGTATGTAATGTATGCATATATGCATGTATCTATGTGCAATTGTGCATGCATGGATGTATGTATGTATTTATGTATGTAACACATGTATGTAATACGTATGTACTGTATGTGTGTATGCATGTACGTACGTATACATGCATCCATGCATACGTACGTAGTACGTACGTATGCATGGATGCATGTATACGTACGTACGTACGTACGGCATGTAGGACCTTGTAGGCTATGCAGCATGGCAATGTTCGCCCTTGGCGTGAGTGACCCAGACGATCATCACTTCCTATGTGGCCTTTCGCTTTACCTGTTCTAAGTGGACTTCTATAGCGACTTGAAGACGTACTTTATCTGCTACCAAAGAGGGACCGCTGCTCGTTGATGCTGCGATGTGTCACCGTTGCTATAGTATACACCCTAGCGTCGCTCCACAACATCGATTGGTCGAAGACTTTCAACATTGCGTTCTCTATTTATAAACTCTGGAATGGAAGTCATCAATGGTCGGACTCAACTCTTTGCGTTTGTCCTCACTGTTTGTTTTCCTGCCAGACCCTCTCTTTGCGTGTGTCGGTGTGCGTGTGCGTGCCTGCGTTTATGTATACGTGTGAAACCGTCACTGATGATTCTTCTAGTTTTATGTGCAATGCTTTGGATATTGATAATATTTTCCCTCTTCTTATAATGATATTTACGTTAGGGCATGCAGAGTAGAGACCGCCTCTGATTTATTTCCACGGGGTGGCGCTATGAAAATTTCTCACTTCTAATTTCTGTTATTATACGATTGAAGATCTAAACCTGTGTCTTTGCTCGAGGTAAATGATAAAATATAGCAATGCAAACTACTGCACGTTCATCTGAAACGATTAACATCCAAATTTTCATGGCATCCTCTAAAAAGCCGTGACAGTGTCCACTGAGAGAGAGTATTACTGCATTACCATCCAAGCCATTCCAGAAGTGCACAGCTCTTGCACTGAAGAAATTCTTCCCTAATTCTCCATTGGTCTTCTTAAATAAGTTACACGTGCAACCTTCTCGAATTACCTTTCTCTATGCTACTTCAAAGGATCTACACGTATGCAACTGTAGAGCAGCAGTGCTTCCTTTCCAAGCATAATTTCATAAGCTTCGATTGTCAAAAGAACGGAAGCACAAATCTACAAATCTACAAATCGAGCGAGTCAATTACATGTAGAGTGCGTTTCCCGATCGAATTTCATCTTGTGAAGTCTTCGACATTATGTATGCATACATGCATGCGTGCATACGTGTGTGTATAATGTATATTTGTGTAATGTATGCATATATGCATGTATCTACATGTATGTGCAATTGTGCATACATGGATGTACATGTATGTATGTATAAATGTATGTAAGTATGTATGTATGTATGTATGGATGTATGGATGTATGTATGTATGTATGTATGTATGTATGTATGTATGTATGTATGTATGCATGTATGCATGTATGCATGAATGCATGTATGTATGTATGTATGTATGTATGTATGTATGTATGTATGTATGTATGTATGTATGTATGTATGTATGTATGTATGTATGTAATACTATGTATGTATGTATGTATGTATGTATGTATGTATGTATGTATGTATGTATGTATGTATGTATGTATGTATGTATGTATGCATGCATGTATGTATGTATGTATGTATGTATGTATGTAAGTATATGTATGTATGTAAGTATATGTATGTATGTATGTATGTATGTATGTATGTATGTATGTATGTATGTATGTATGTATGTATGTATGTATGTAAGTATATGTATGTATGTAAGTATATGTATGTATGTATGTATGTATGTATGTATGTATGTATGTATGTATGTATATATATGTATATATATGTATATATGTATGTATGTATGTATGTATGTATGTATGTATGTACATGTATGTATGTATGTATGTATGTATGTATGTATGTATGTATGTATGTATGTATGTATGTATGTATGTATGTATGTATGTATGTATGTATGTATGTATGTATGTATGTATGTATGTATGTATGTATGTATGTATGTATGTATGTATGTATGTATGTATGTATGTATGTATGTATGAGGAAGGCATTTTGTCACACAGTAATTGGCTGCTAGCTGCAGCAGCGCTCCCTAAGCTTACTTGGCCGTCGGTGGTGGCTAAGCACACACGTCGTCGTCGTTGAAGTCGCACCGATCAGCAACGTTACCCTTAAATGGCCAACAACTGTTGGCGACTCACTTTGGGTTCCTCGCTTTCGTTGAGATCTTAGTCGTCGCATTCACAACGACATTTTAAGTCTACAGAGGCAAGGACAATTTCAATCTCGTTGGAGTTGGAAGAGTTCGTTGAGAGATCTTCTTCTCTGTCGTCTTATTCTCAACTCGCTTCTCTATCGGTCTTTCTTCTCCAACGGATTTCAACTTTTGAACGATGGCGCTACTGAAACAACTGTCGTATTAGATTTAATTAGGTTTTTTAAGGTCGCCGATAGTTTAGCGTTTGTGATTGAGTTGTATGACGTGGAGTTTATAGCTGAGCGGAACTAATTAACGCTAGTTTGTGTTGACAGGAACGACAGCAAGACGGAGTTGAGTGAGGGTATAGAGTAAAGGAATGAAGCAGCTTTGTTGTCTGTCGTAACAGCGTTGTCTACATGCGAGACAACCAAAAACAGGTATTCAATTTCCAAACATTTTCAACACCGTTACTTAAGCAATGTGCTTTGTGTATAAAAAATAGTACTCTCAACATTTTAAAAGTGACAATTGAGTTGAAGAACAGCTCGATCGTTTATTGAGGCTGAGTCAAGTCAGAGACACAGAGGGATTGTTCAGATGTAGAACGGCGTAGATGGAACGACGCATTGCAGAAGACCACAGCGGAAGAGAGGGAAAGTTACAATGAAAGCTGCGTTTAAATGTAACATAACATAACAGGGTTTTCAACGTTTCAGAAGACTAAAGATCTAACTAAGATCTTGGTGTCTTGGTGACCATGTCTTAATACCCCATCTGCCGAGCTTGTGTCTCTACCGAAATATAGGCCACGTCATCTGTTATGCAGCTTGTTGCAAGCCTTTACTATAATTATACATGTATATCCTTTGTGTGACGGCTGCTTCGGACTGCCTGAAGAACTTAAATTATAATTATCTGTGCCCTCGTAATCTCCCTCCTGTCAGCCAAATAAAAATCTCGAGAGTGGTGGTGCTTCTCATCTTGTATGTCTCTATTAAATCTCTTCTTCATAGTCTGTTCTCTGGTGTCGTCAATCCAAATTTTGTTGATCGCTGTTCGTATGTTAATGTTTCAGATCCTCTGATTGCCTGTGTTGCTCTCCGCTGCTCCTTTTCTAGCATTTCCTTATCTCTATCTCTCTCTTTGTGTGTGTGTGTGTGTGTGTGCGTGTGTGTGTGTGTGTGTGTGTGTGTGTGTGTGTGTGTGTGTGTGTGTGTGCGTGCGCGGAATACACACTTGAACAGTATAAGTAGGCCTACTCTAAGTGAAGTCTGGCTACAGTTTTATATAGCCTAAGTTCAGGAAGATGTTTTATCTATAGCCTACTGCAGATCACTGTTCTTCTTTTTTGACCCAGAACCTTGTTTGCTTTGGTTTCTGTCTCTCTGTCTTGCCTTGTATGTATGTATTATGGCTGGTTGGCATATCTGATAATATTATTATGTGTGAGTCAAGAGAAATACTGAGTGCTTGGATCTGGTAAAGTTTCTTGAGTGATGCATGCATCGTTGTCGTTGTTTTGACATTATTGCATTGATGTTTTACCGACAACATGCTAACTGACAATGCAATATGTGAGAAATTGCTGTCTATGCTGTCAGTAAGCGAGCCGATTAGACTTAATATGGCGTGCTACTAATTATAATCGACAGTTGAGCGAAACTGAGGTGAGGTTTTGATAAACGATTTAAATCAATCACATAATAAATCTGCTAATCAATCAGCCAAATAACTTGGCGAAGTTGCACCTAATAGGCTACTAGTGTAAACTATCCTATTAAAAAATTTAATCTTCGAGTTATTTTTAGATGTTGACAGTCTTTTCTCTGCACCTCTGCCCACGCAACTTTCAACTAACTACAATAATAAATCGAATCCTATCAAATTTTTAAAATTTATTTTAATTTTATTTTTGCCTGCATGCAATTATGTAAGCAGACCCATCCTATGAATAATGAATAATGCTAAGATATTAAGCTTAGATTAGTTGGAAAGACGTATGGCATTGTGTGAATATGTTTGTCTTTATCTACAATCTTCATATAGCGCCTTTTAAGTGCCTCTCAGAAGCGTTACGGTCGCTTGCCTGAGTGATGTCAAAGGTCATTGAGAACAATGCGTACGTTTGTTATCAAACCAGGTTCAGATAACCGGAAAAATCATATCCGGCGTGTTGACGGCGTGCACGTGGTGGTGCATTTAGTTGTGTGTGTGTGCTTGTGTATGTGTGTGTGCACTTGTGTGTTTGTGTGTGTGCACGTGGGTGTGTGTTTACGTGCGGGTAAGTGTATCTGTCGTACATCGAGGAAGTGCTGAAGTCCATGCAATGTTTCAATATATATTAATTCCGGCGATATGGAAATCAGTTATGTGAGCGTTCATATAGACTCGGTTTCCAACGTGTACAGTTTAGTCAGGTGTGTATTGTATCGTGTTGCATTCAAACATTTATGATGAGTGTAGATATTGATACGCTATATAATATAATAACAACTAGTCTATCAAGATCTAATCCTAGTTGTTATATTTCGACATTCTGACACCGAATTATGGCGATATGTACCGTAGTTAAAAGGTTGCAGTGTAGAAATGCGTATGTATAATGATGTGCATGTGGGTAATGTGAGTATGTCAACTGTTACAGGCCTACAAGTGTGTGCACGAATGTACATATTGTATGCAGGTCTATGTAGGGCCTATGCATGAAAAATATTTGCGTACGCATGTAGCATGTATTGTGTTGAAAGAATGTGCTGCATGTGTGTAGCCTACAGCTTGCACATAATATTTAACTCAAAACAAAAGCAAAAGCAGCAAAACAACGGCGGCGACGGCGACAACAAACAGCATCAATGGTATTGAAAGTAATAACGATAGCCATAATAAAAATAATTGCTGTTCATATCAATGATAAATTGCTACTACTGGGCCTACTAAATTAATGTACTCGGCCTAATCATAGTTCTGAGCCTATACCATACTGCCCTGATACATTAAGCTGTATGGAGCGACTAAAAATTATCTGAGGAGCTCTTAGTTAGGCTGTACGAGTGTGCTGAACAAATTTCTGTTACGGTTAGGCCTACCAACATTCGACAATCAAACGATCCGTACTGTATTAAAACGGCGCTACATAAGGTCTCAACATAGTTTCTTTTTTCGTGAACATTTTATGTGACAGAGTATTAAAATAACCGTATTTCTTTGTTAAAAACCTTTTTGTTCGTCATTTCATTGTCTTAGGTTGACGTCTGATTAGGTCGACGCTGATCAAAATAATCACGCATTGGATGAACCGGAAGTGGCTGCTGTCCAGATTCGTCCGGGATCAACTGAAGCAGAGACCGAGTGACGAGGAACAGACGAACTTTTCATATCAGTTAAACTTAGCCTATACCGTATCAAGAAGTGGGGGATTTGGATTGAACTGAGTTGCAAACCAGAAGAGACGGTTGAAAAGCGCGAGCAGGAGTGACACGTGAAGTAGGCCAACGCGGATGCCAATTTAGGAGTGACGCATGTGACGCAAAAGAGTGACGTAGACGTGACGTAGGCGCAAGCGAGGGAGTGACACAGAAGTTACGCAGCTGCAGCAGCAGCTACAAGAGCGAAGGCATGCTGCCACTGTGAGACTAAAGTCCTACTCTTCATCCTTCTTTTCCTCTTTCCCCTTCCACTTCTTCCTCCATCTCCCTTTGTCATCCTCTTCGCTTTACTAGGTGATTGACAGAATGAAGACGCCCACGTCATCATCCCCCTCACACCCCACCTCATCGGGAACCTCTCCCCCGGCCTACGACTCCCTCATCACGATCCAGGAGAACCACTTCGGCGGCGGAAGAGGAGGTAACTCCTTCGTCACGTCCCTCGAACCTCTGAGGTCATCAGACGGAAATGACCAAGGTCACGACCAGGACCTGGCCTTGACCCCTACGTCAGCGGAAAAGGACGGCCTGACGACCTCTGCAGCGCTGGCAAAGTACAAGGACGTCGAGGCAGAGATCGGAAGAGACCTCGGTGGAGCGACCTCAGCGGATGGTGACGATGGAACGAGGGAGACGTGGAACAAGAAGGCGGACTTTCTTCTGTCAATCATCGGATTCGCTGTCGATTTGGCCAACGTCTGGCGGTTTCCATATCTATGCTACACGAATGGAGGCGGTAAGTTGTACCACGTATTCTGCTTACTCACCGACAACAACACCACCACCACCACCACCACCACCACCACCACCACCACCACCACCACCACCACCACCACCACCACATTGACGCTATTATAATAGTAGCAGTAGCGGCAGTATAGTAGTCGTAGTAGTAGTTGCTGTAGTAGTTCATGTTGTTGTAGTAGTCGTACAGCAGCTGCTGCAGTAGTAGTAGTAGTAGTAGTTGTAGAAATATCATTATTGGTGCATTGATAATGGCTGGGATATTGATGCTAGTAGTAGTGGTATATAGTAGTAGAAATAGTTGCAGTTTAGGCTACTATTTTTATAAGCAATATATCTTACTATTGTATTACTGCATCGTTTCAAATTACCATATTACATTTCCTCGCATTATCCTACATGCACTTTGACTTGCATTTCCATTTGAACACCTCTCCTGGCTCTACCTTACCTTGACTGATCTAATTTCTCCACGTCTCTTTGACCTTGTCCTCGTTGCCTTGTCTTACTTCTTCCAGCACCTGACCTCTATAATTATACAAGCCAGAATTCACTCCACAACCTTCCTCCACCGTATAGGCCTACCTCCAGTTAATTTTACGTCCTATTAGGCTATATACTCCAAGGATGTCGTTAAATACTTAAACCCAAGGACTGTTACTGTAGGTCTGTTCAATTCAATTCTCTTTAGGTCTATAGATATCTGGTGCTAATGTTGGTTCAAAGCCATCGTCCTATCTATTGATTAGTTAATCAATCAATCAATTATCACTAACCTTGCAGACTTTACCAGAGCTGCACCGTAATCATGGAAATGGTGTTCCGACATACATGTAGTTGGGTCACGATAATTTGTTGACGATTTCGTTTCTTGTGCTAGAAAAACCTTTCGAACGTTCTTAGAGAAACGGTCGACGATTTGCGGAGTCTGCCTATTTGTTTAGCGCCAGTTTAGTGATGTGCAGGGTTGGAATTAGAGACTCGATAAAGATGTATGGCAGGAGACAGAGAACAGAGGCAGAGACGTACGCGCACAGACATATATAACTAGGCCAGTAGTAGGCTACTGATGCTCATTAAGTAATTATTGAAAACTTGCTTTGTTTATCAATAAGATTTAATTCATATAGCACGTCAGTGCTGGCAAGCCATAATTTTTGGAGCCATAGCCTAATAAATCTTCTGATAATTAAACTCAGAGGTTTTAAAAGAAGTATTCATCATTGTTTGATCTCTTGACATGACACGGCTACACGTATACGCATAATTATAGCTACACTCATACTCGTTACAATTTAGACGTGAACCTGTTGGCATGTAGCCTACCGGGTACCAAAAATAATTATCCCAATATGCAAAGCTCCTCATAAATATTCATCTTACATTGAAACAATATTTTGGATAAGCGATGAAAACGTGATATAAAAGCTAAATTATTGCAGTCACATTATTAGAAGTTGGATACCACATTTACAGAATTATCAGCAGTAATCGTTGGGTAAGAGATGAAAAGCTATGCCAACTTATTGCAGTAGGCCTAAAACTAGCAGCTGGATGGGCGATATAACTATTTTTGGTAGAAGTACGACCTGGATTAGAGATGAAAATGTATTATAGTAGAAGTAAAAAGTTGGATGGAAGACGATAACATGGCAAAATATTTTTAAAATAATTTTACGACGCAGTTCCTATTTTGATTTTGGTAAATGCAACATACCAATGGTAAGTATGCAAGAATGTATGGTTTGGGCATCCACACAAGCCAACATTTTCAGCGTCCTCAGCACAAAATTTGCAATTCAAAACCTGGGTAATTAAATAATGCATAGAGTACGAGGTACAGAAGGAGATATTTGGAGATAGCCTACAGGCAAAGAGACAGATTGATAGAAAGCAAGGACATAAAAAAGCGAGATGGACTTTAACGGTCGTTTCCAGCTTCTCAGTTTCACAATGACAATTTCCCTTGACAGCTTTTAGTCTACCAATTATCTCATTTACCACAAAAATTGAAACCATGCGAATAGTGTGCCTTCAAATATCAAATGAACTGCCATCCGAATAATAATTACTCAACCTTGACTAACTTTATCAGCACCTGTTAGACACCACATCGTCAGCGAAATATAGTCTACAACTCTAGATAATAATATTGGAGAACCTTCGAACCCATTTAACCGGAACCGGTTTACGATTCGAAAGTGACACGTTCTCATTTGCTGCGGAATTGAATTTCGCTGTTGCGCTGGTTCCCTTTATTCCTCTCCACAGCCTTGGCTTTATCTAGCGCGTTGACAAATTAACGAACGCTGCGTTGGAAAGATAATACGACAGCGCCGAAAGGATTTCCTATTCTCTGTCGATGAACTTCGACCCCATAAACTGTTTTATCTGCCTGAGGTCGTGAAGTGCGTAAGAGGTCACATGGTGCACATGAAAACTCTTAGCACTATACCCTTGAACTGCATGCATGAGGAGCGTCCGGGTTTCAAATTTCGCAACCTAATGGGTCTTGAGGAAATTATTGATAATTCGCTGCCGTATCGAACCGTTGTCCGGATTTTGGGCTTTCTCCTGTTGCTATGTTTGCGATTGAGATGAAGAAAGATGACACACGTCGCTTATCCAACCCAAGGTCTTCTGTGCTGCATCTTCAAAGCGTATTATTATTAGTTGATTTCTTGATTGATTGTTAGGTTTGTTGATTGACTGAGTGATTGACTGACTTACTGATTGGTGGAAAAATTGCTGATTGATTGATTGATAAATTGGTTTGTTGATTGATCGATTGATTGATTGATTGATTGACTGATTGATTGATTGATTGATTGATTGATTATCACAACGTGCAAGGCATTGGTCGATTATCGTTTTAAGTGAAATCAGAATCCGTTGGAGGAGCTCTGTCGAAATGCGATAAGTCGAGAAATCCAGAAAGTCCGATTCTTGTACAGTTGTATAATTACATATATATATATGCGATCAAGTTGATACGAATGAGTTTCAGCTGAGACCTAAAACACACACAGAAACCGATGGAAAATCGCACAGAGCACAGTACTATAGGCTGCTGTCATTCCAGAAGCTTCTAGTTGACGATGGAGAAGTCGTGTGTCAGAAGCTGATAAGCCCGCAATTGCCCCACTTTCCCCACCACCTTCACCACGACAGTAGGGGAAGGTATACGGCAAGTGCTTCCCGTCTTCTGTTGCTACACGTAGGAAACTTAATAAGACAATCAAAGAACCGCTGTGAATGCAAAGTTCTTTTAAAAAACACAAATAAAAGAGATGCATTAATGAATAACCTTCACTGATGCATATATATATATATATATATATGCACGCAAACGCATGCATATTATGTACACGCCATACATAACTTACATAAGCATGTATATAAATACGCATATATAAAAATAGTTTAGCAAAAGCACTGGGATTACATATATATATTTATATGTATATATAAGTATATATATATGTATACATGTATGCCTATATGTGCTTGCGGATGTGTCTGCGACGGGGAAAAGATTATAAAAGAGGGATGAATGCCTTTTTTTCTTTCGCCGGCGGACGAATATCGACTTGTGAAAAGGCGCGCACCTGCTGCTGTTCCTGCGCCTCTTCTTTCCGCTTCTCTTGCTATTCGTTTTTCTGTCGTCGTCGTCGCCGGATAATTCAGTCATCGCGTCGTTGAGAGGATCTAACATCTCTGCTTCTCTGCTTCTTCCTCTTCTTCCTCTGTACACACTGAAGTCCACTGGGAAAAAGAAACGATTTCCACAGCGTTAACACTCCGCTCTCGTCCTCGTCTTACTTTACCCACCTCTTCATCTTCCTCCTCATCCTTCATCCATTCCTCTTCATCTTCTCCTCCTTCTCCACTCATTCCTCTTCTTCCGCCTGCTCTTAATCCGTCTCTTCTTCTTCTTCTTCTTCTTCTTCTTCTTCTTCATCATTTGGTCTTTGCTTTCTCGTATCCTATCTCCATTTCGTTATATCCTTGATTGTCTGCTACTCTAACTTCTTCTTACCTTGAAGAATATCCCTCCCCCCCGTTTCTCCGTCTTTCTCTTCAACACTATTTTTCTTCTTGTTCACGATCTTCGTCTTTTCTCTTCTCCATTTTCTGCTCTCCTTCGTCCTCTGCCTCCTCTGACTTTCTCCTGCTTCTTCTTCTTCATATTTCTACTCCAGTTTCTGTCTCTTCATGCTTCTTTCCTTTTTAATCTCTTTCGTGTCTTTCTCTTCTCCTTCAACTTACATGACTTGTATCCTTTTACTTTCATTCCGTCTTAAGTTCATTTTGCATCGCCTTCTCCCACGCCTTCCATTCCTTCCCTCTTTTCGTTCTCTCTTCTCAGCAGGCATTTCCTCGTCCTTCAACTTTATCCTCATTCTACTTACATGTAGTCTCTCCTATTCCTCAGCTTGTCCTTTCCTTTATTATTAGCATATATCTGCTTCCTTTATTGCTCCTATACCTCCTCATTTTCTCCCCATTCCTCCGCTACATTTCTTTAGCTCATGTTCCTCAGCTCCTTGCTCCTCCTATAATTCCTCAAAATATTTTCCTCCTTCCGCTTATTTCTGTATACCTGCTCCTACTACACCCTTTCCTCCCCGTCCTGCTACTCCCCTCCAATTTCTCTGCGCATGTTCCCTTCTTCCGCTAATTCATCCCCCCTATTGTCCCTCAGCTTTTCCTCCATCCGCCCATCCATCCCTCCCTCCACCCATCCGTTCGCCCATCCATCCGCCCATCCATCCCTCCCTCCCTCCACCCTCCATCCCTCCCTCCATCCGTTCGCCCATCCATCCGTTCGCCCATCCATCTGTCCTTCCTTTTCAACTCCATCTAATGTGTGTGTCTTTCGTCGTCACCACTCAGATTAGCGCCGCGACAAAACGACATCTGCTGAGCGCCCTCTGGCGGGAATTCGCAGACGACAACTGGTGGTCGCTTGTATCATAATTCAGCGCCCATCGCTCCCAGAATTCAGTGCGCCCGGATTAGCCTAATAGAAAGCGAAATGAGCCAAACGCATCGGATGCGGTAAGGTTTGCTTCGGCACGATTTCTAGAATTGGAGAGAGTTCTCGCGAATGTTCGGGCACCAAATTAAGTCTACAGAGGCAAGGAACTATTTCATGACCTCTCTGACTGACCCTTAAAAAATAGTTTAAAAATCACGGTTATTGGGTTATTCGGGTATGCTCTGGATTTGACAGTATGCCTAATCCACCAGTTGACTGGGCGGACCCCTTAAAAATCTGAATGAGTTCCTCAGGCGCGCATGGCTGTCGGTTTGGATTCATTGGTCTTGAGTTTTCTACTAGTTGCTATAAATAAATAGCCTATTTAATGACAGTAATTTTGACGACTTGTTTTCCTCCATGGCTACACCACTTCAATGAATCGGCCAGTGCTATTTCCTGCAGAGGAAGTCGCTTTAAGTCAGTCGGTAAAGTAGGATTCTAGGAGACACCTGCCTACGGACCATTATTGAGAGACCGCCTTCGATCGCGGTGGGATATGTTATCATGGGATCAATTATTTTATTGACTCCTCCCAACAAGCAATGCGCAGTTGAGTGTTCATTATTTTAAAGTCATTGTCATCATCTTCATCTATCCGTTGTAGATGCAATCTCTTGGTTGTCCGATCCATATCCGAAAGTAAATGGAATGCTGCTTAACTTTGATAAGTTCTGTTTATTATTGGTTTTTTATTACTGCTATTACAACAACAGCAAAAACAACTGCGACAACGATTACTACTACTACTGCTACCACTACTACAACTGCTACTCCTGCTACTGCTACTGCTACTAGCCCACTGCTACTGCTATTGCTACTGCTACTACTACTACTACTACTACTACTACTACTACTACTACTACTACTACTACTGCAGTACTATATACCACCACTACTGCAGCTGCTACTGCTACTATTGCTGCTACTAGGCCTACTACTAGTGCTGCTACTACTACTACTACTACTACTGCCACTTTGTCGTTATTGCTACTATGCAACTACTATTAGCATCATTTAGTAATTGATTGACAGAGTAAATTTACCGACCCCAAAGCAAATCGGTTAAAAATAGCCTGAGGCATTTTCAACGATAATTATGTTTAATGTTCTTGAGTACAGAACACTCTCAGTATCGAGCATTTTTCAGATAACGAGGAAATAATTCATCGGTCAGTGGGCGATGCACGCGCACATACTCAGACGCAACGAAACTAAGCAGCTGAATCCAAAGTATAGGGACTCTAGGGAGCTGACAGATGATAAGATGCTCGGAGTTCCTGATGTAAGTGTGGACCTATAGATATTTCGTATCGAGAAATGGAGAGAGACAACAGGCGATGAAATCCCACGACGATGCCATGGGTCTACATTGTCTCGACATGGTGGCGCTGAGAAATTCTCTAAGCACCACCAGAGACATACGCCGAGGTATCCGTAATCGTCGTATGTCTGACTAACAGTGTGGCGCTGGGAAACTTCTCTAAGCACCACCATGGCAGAGACATACGCCAAGGTATTCGTCATCGTCTGCTTAACTAGCAGTTGGTATATTGAGAGATGCCGTGATTGACAACTGGTGTCGCTCCAGAGACTACTGCGTCCCCTGCTCCGCTGGGTCGAAAGTCGCCAGACGTATACGCCTATACATGTATAGGCCCTAGGCAGATAACAGCGACCGTTTTTTGATACAAGACTGGAATATTTTTTATTCAATGTCGTTGTAGGCCCTACAAGGTTTTGGACGACAATTGGGGTTCCGGGAATGTCACATCTTGTTTGCAAAATTATAAACATTCAATAAATTACATCTCTGAAGACGGATTGACGAAAAATTCTGTTTGCAAATTTAAAAAATTGCATTCGTGGAGTCAAAACAATTTTTTGCATTAGAAAAGGAATTTTAATTGGTGACAGACGTGAAGCAATCTTTCTTTTTTTCAACGTCTGTCCCTCTGTATTCAATGGTACAATCTGGTCGCTTTCAGAGGTAGCCTATTTTGGTATCCGGACGTTTCATCCTCGGACGATTCATCCCCGGACGGTTCATCCCGGACGATTCATCCAGTGGACGTTTCATCCCCGGACGGTTCATCCCCGGACGGTTCATCCAGTGGACGTTTCATCCAGTGGACGTTTCATCCCAGGACGTTTCATCCAGGGGACGTTTCATCCCAGGCCATTTCATCCCCGGACGGTTCATCCCAATGGACGTTTCATCCCAGGACGTTTCATCCCAGGACGTTTCATCCCAATGGACGGAAATTTAAGCAATTTGATCCTATAAAATTTGCACTGTAATACATGTAGATATAAAAAGTCAAAAATACTAGCAATAAAATAGCTTTCATATAAGAGCACATAAGCCTGTAATTATAACAGAATGAATCGTCAGTAATTAAATATCATAAAAGAACAAACAAGCCTAAGGTACTAAACAACACATAATCCTATAAAATATCAATCTAATATATCTGAAAAGTCAAAAAAAACTTGGAATAAAATAGATATCATATAAGAACACATAAGCCTATATAACATGCAATTAAATCATATTATCATAAAAGAACACACAAGCCTGTAGAACCTGCGATTAAATAGATATAAAGTTTCATATATTTTGAATAAAATAGAGATCTTATAAGAAAACCTAAGCCTGTAAAACATTCAATAAAATCTAGATTATTATTTTTGAAACTAGGAGTAAAATATATATCATATAAAAACAAATAAGCCTATATAGCATGCAAATAAATTATAAATAAAATTATCGGGACATAATTGAAGTTCGACTTATGTATCATATTATTCTCTCTATTATTGGCCGGGGATGAATCGTCCGGGGATGAACCGTCCGGGGATGAACCGTCCACTGGATGAACCGTCCGGGGATGAACCATCCACTGGATGAACCGTCCACTGGATGAACCGTCCGGGGATGAACCGTCCGGGGATGAAACGTCCACTGGATGAATCGTCCGGGATGAATCGTCCGGGGATGAATCGTCCTGGGATGAAACGTCCTAGAATCCCTATTTTGCCTCACATACTGAATACGTTTATTCCTGAGATAATAATAATCTCTAAGTCCTTGGGATGAAGAATTTCAGTCTCGCTCTATTATCATAATTTTTCCTTGCTGTATTACGTGGTGCTCCGAATCCACCGATCCCTCTGGAATTGAAAACTATACGTATTATTATTATTATTGTTATTATTATTATTATTATTATTATTATTATTATTATTATTATTATTTTTTTTTTTTTTTTTTTTTTTTTTTTTTTTTTTTTTTTAACATTTTATCATTCTTTAATATCTTCAAGAAAACACATCAACAACAGGAAACACACAAAAAAACAGAAAAGCTACAGCTACAGTCACACGTCTTCCGGCCTCGGCTCAGCCAAAGTGCCTCGAAAGGCCACCGAGTTGAAGCGCTGGACAGTAATAGAGAGGCGTTGCAGCAAAAAGCAGGTCTCTCTCAGATCACCGGAAGACAATGATAGAATGCGGCCTAAATCTGATAAAAAGTCGAGACCAATAGTACAAATGGGACCTAGAGTCTCAAGGGCAAGAGGGACAAAAAAGTGAGTGTTTGCAAGAGCGGCGTATTTAGTATTTTTCCTCTCCGTTGCAATCTCGGCAGCCGCGCCCGCCGTCGAAGCCGTGGCCTGGATATATGATGGTGCAAGAGTGTCTACCACTGTCGCATCCCACACAAGATGACGACCCGCACGCCATGGAATCATGGTAAGGCCGTCTGGTCGTCTACCATCAGTTCGAAGTAGTCCTGGTGGCTCTTTAATGGACGGGATTCCTGCTTTTGAAAGAGAGCGGTGTATAATGTCGTTGATCGTGCTGTGTCGAGCTATTCGACCGAAGCCGAGAGAGCAAGACAGGCCGTGGCTGCCTCTGGCGTCGATTTGAGCTCCGCAGGCGCAAGTGTGTGGTTCACATATTGCGGCCCCAAGTCGCAAACCGACGGCCACTCGAACATCCTCGTTATCCAGTCGTAGTCCACATGCGGTTATCGGTAACGCATGGAGCCAATCACTAGCGTGAGGCGATGAGACTGCTTTTAGTCGTGCGATGTTATATACATCCACTGTGTTTTCAAGCAGCGACTTCGCAGTTTTCTCCAACAATGGTTTGTCCCATGATGCTTGCTGATTTGTTGGCATGATTCCTGCTTCATCAAATTCTGTCTTGGAACACCACTCGGTCGTCATTGATTGAAAGTGTGAGTCCTGTTCGAGATTAATAGAACTGAGAATGAGAGACTGGAGAGGGAGAGTGCTTGCAGCTGAAGCCAGAAAGGCTGGAAGTGCTAGCGAAGACGCTCTCCGAATCCCCAGACCACCCATCTTTATGGGCAATGAGTTATTATTATTATTATTATTGATATTAATATTACATAAATTTCTTACACGCGCAAGGTCACACCGAAATGTGAATCTGAGGCTCGGATAGAATACAATGCGCATTTCTGTTCTGTCTAGAATTTGCCAATAGCATAACCGGCGTAGCTTTATTTAGCCTTTAATACTATTGTCATTTTAAGTTTCGTTCTGATTCTGTAATTTTGATTGAATCTCCAGCCGTGGTCGTTTCAGGTGCCTTTCTCATTCCGTATTTTACTATGCCGATCTGTTTCAGGTGCCTTTCTCATTCCATATTTTACTATGCTGATCTGTTTCAGGTGCCTTTCTCATTCCATATTTTACTATACTGATCTGTTTCAGGTGCCTTTCTCATTCCATATTTTACTATGCTGATCTGTTTCAGGTGCCTTTCTCATTCCATATTTTACTATGCTGATCTGTTTCAGGTGCCTTTCTCATTCCGTATTTTACTATGCTGATCTGTTTCAGGTGCCTTTCTCATTCCGTATTTTACTATGCTGATCTGTGGAGCAGTTCCACTCTTCCTCATGGAACTGATCATGGGACAATACCAAAGGCAGGGCGCCATTGCAGTCTGGAAAATAGCGCCATTGTTCAAAGGTAGTAGAGAAAATCATCATGGGCGGAGTTTGGTTTCCGTTCTTGGGAGGGCTAACCCCGAAAAGGATACCATTTTCATGGTAAAAAGTTGAATCTGGGTCTTCTTGGGGGGGGGGGGCTTAGCAACCCCTAACCCCTGATAAACTCCGCCCATGAAAATCATTTATTAATTGCACTTAAATTAATTATTAATAAATATCACACTGCATGGTGGTGGTGTTGATTGCAATAGACAGCGAAGTATTGCGTTGTTTTTTATTTGACCGTTGATCTTGTTCCTTCACAGTTTACGACTTTATGCTCATCTTTTAACTGCAATCTTTGTTCCTTTCTCGTTATCGTTGCGTTGTAATAGTAATCAACATAAGCCTGTGTCTTTTATCTTCATGTATTGCCGTTGCGTTGTTATATGAATCGGCATAATTATGTCAGTGTCTTTTACCTTTGTGTCACCATATGAATCGGCATAATTATGCCAGTGTATTATACCTTCATGCATTACCTTGTGTTATTGCTCTAGGAATCGGCATATGCCATTGTCTGTTACCTTCATATATTACCTTTGTGTTATTGCCATAGGAATCGGCATATGCCATTGTCTGTTACCTTCATGCATTACCTTTGTGTTATTGCTATAGGAATCGGCATAATTATGCCATTGTCTGTTAGCTTCGTGCATTACCTTTGTGTTATTGCTATAGGAATCGGCATAATTATGCCAGTGTCTGTTACCTTCATGCATTACCTTTGTGTTATTGCTATAGGAATCGGCATAATTATGCCATTGTCTGTTAGCTTCGTGCATTACCTTTGTGCTATCGCTATAGGAATCGGCATATGCCATTGTCTGTTACCTTCATATATTACCTTTGTGCTATTGCCATAGAAATCGGCATATGCCATTGTCTGTTACCTTCATGCATTACCTTTGTGTTATTGCTATAGGAATCGGCATAATTATGCCATTGTCTGTTAGCTTCGTGCATTACCTTTGTGTTATTGCTATAGGAATCGGCATAATTATGCCAGTGTCTGTTACCTTCATGCATTACCTTTGTGTTATTGCTATAGGAATCGGCATAATTATGCCATTGTCTGTTAGCTTCGTGCATTACCTTTGTGTTATTGCTATAGGAATCGGCATAATTATGCCAGTGTCTGTTACCTTCATGCATTACCTTTGTGTTATTGCTATAGGAATCGGCATATGCCAGTGTCTGTTACCTTCACGCATTACCTTTGTCTTATCGCCATAGGAATCGGCATATGCCAGTGCCTGTTACCTTCATGTATTAGCTTTGTGTTATTGCTATAGGAATCGGCATATGCCATTGTCTGTTACCTTCATGCATTACCTTTGTGTCATTGCTATAGGAATCGACATATGCCAGTGTCTGTTGGCATATGCCATTGTCTGTTACCTTCACGCAGTACCTTTGTGCTATTGCCATAGGAATCGGCATATGCCATTGTCTGTTACCTTCATCTATAACTATATTACCTTTGTGCTATTGCCATAGGAATCAGCATATGCCATTGTCTGTTACCTTCATCTATAACTATATTACCGTTGTGTTATTGCTATAGGAATCGGCATATGCCAGTGTCTGTTACCTTCATCTATAACTATATTTCCTTTGTGCTATTGCCATAGGAATCGGCATATGCCAGTGTCTGTTATCTTCACACATTACCTTTGTGTTATTGCCATAGGAATCGGCATATGCCAGTGTCTGATCGCCTTCTACGTCGCCTTCTACTACAACGTCATCATCGCGTGGTCTCTCTACTATCTGGTCTCGTCCTTCGCTTACGTCCTTCCGTGGACGACATGTAACAATACGTGGAACACGATTAACTGCATCGATGGATCAGCCATGGCCAATGGATCGACAAGTAACGAGTCGACGACTGCTGCCGCTGAATTCTTCGAGTGAGTATACCTTCATCATAATTATGTCTTTTATCATCATCATAATCTTCATTTTTGTCATCATCATAATCTTCATTTTTGTCATCATCGTCATCATCATCATCGTTGTCGTTGTCGTCGTCATCATCATCATCAACAACAACATCATCATCATCAGCAGCAGCAGCAGCGTTGTCATCATCATCATCATCATCATCATCATCGTCATCATCAGCGTTATCATCATCATCATCATCATCATCATCATCATCATCATCATCATCATCATCATCAAACATCATCAACATCATCAACATCATCAACATCATCAGCTGCAGCAGCAGCGTCATCATCATCATCATCATCATCATCATCATCATCATCACCATCATCATCATCATCAGCAGCAGCAGCGTTATCATCATCATCATCATCATCATCATCATCATCATCATCATCATCATCATCTGACATTACATAATTATAGCATCGCTGATAGCATCGCTTCTATCTTTCGATTTCCTTAACAAACCTCCTTTCTTCAAACTTCAATATTTCATTCTACGCAAACTGCCTTTGTAACACTGTCTGCAATGAACCCATGTGTTAATGGGAAATGCCAAGTTGGCTTTGCTTGTTCTTCTTGACTTCGGCTGATAGCTCTATTAATACCCTGGATTATTCTTTTCATTCTCATTGTCTCCAGCAATTGTTTGTGTGTTTTCTTGTTCCACCCTAAACTATTCTGCAGCTTATCTCAACTATAGAAATCAATCAGTGCACCTGAGTGATAATGTTATCGTCTAGTGCTTTGCTGACATTTGATTTCTCGACTCGGTTCTCGTTTTTACATTGTACACAATGTACAGCACACGGTTAAGTGCATAACTCGATTTTTACTAGATTATCACAACTATGCGGATGAATTATCTTTCCATTAATATATTTTGTCTATGTGCTATTTTTCATTGGGTTTACACAGCTCCAGGCAAAGCGTCCATTAAATTTCTCTTCAACAAAAATACCGAATTTCTACTGACTTTTTGTACAGCAACTTTGCAAATTATGGTCAATTCTTTAAAACTTATCAAGTAAACGAGAGAGAGTGACACAGACAGGTAGACAGACAGACAGATAGACAAAGACAGAAGAGAAATAGGGACAGGCAGACAGACAGAGACAAAGGCAGAAAGACAGAGAGAAGAAAGAGAGGGACAAGCAGACAGAAGTCAAAGACAGACAGAGACAAAGACAGACAAAGACACAACCGCACGGGAGCATACGAAGATTTCAATGCAATAATAATAGATTAATAGATATTTACATGAAGTATCTTTTCGCAGTGCAGAAACATTCGCATGTATCTAAAATATAGGGGCCTACTAACCATTCTACGAAGTGCATACTGTTACACTTCACTCGAGGACCCTTTAATGCATTTTGAAGCCATTTTGGTTCTCTCAGTGCTTTTTCTGCCTCTTCCATTCATTGACGTTTTCTGTCTTGAGTTGCAACCGCTTTCGATTGAGTCCCTGCTCTCAGCCGCTCTTCACAGCCGATGTACCGCCAGTCGTTTAAGCTGATTTCACATCCTCAATGGGGCTTGAGTTGGGGGTGAGGGTTGGGTTGGGGAAGGGGAGGGTAGGAATGGGGGAGACACGAATGCATTGTGGTGGCTGTACGAACTGAAAGCTAAGGTTGCTTTCCATCGGCTGCACGCTATAAACTGCTGTTCGTTCGTTCGTTAGTTAGTCAGCGGGAAGTGCATGGCGTGACTGGCGGAGCGGATGTCTTGAAAAGCAGACATCAATGTGACTCTTAAGATAAATCAGTCCTCAGATCAGACACTAATGTTACTTCAGACATCAATTTACTCCATCAATGTGATTTTCATGTAGCCTACATGTATCCATGCATCCACGCACCATCCATCCGTCCGTTCATTGTCTGTCTGCCTGCCTGTCTGTCTGCCTGCCTATCTATCTGCCTTTCTGTCGGTCTGTCTGTCCGTCTATCTATCTATATCCACGTATCAGCTTGTATATCTGCAGTGTGAATATTTGTAATGACTCATAAGCTTAATGTGAATTTTTTCATGAGTTCTTTTCCAGACAAAATCTTATGATTGAATTCTCTTAACGCATGAAAATTGCATCACCTGTACAATATCGTTACGTTTCTTACCTACTACTTTTGTACTCACTAATCAGCACCGTGATCTGTGAAATTTCTGGCTTCGTAAAAGCTTGACGCAACTCCGCATAATCTGTCTTAATTCTCAAAGGACCTTAGAATTTGCCGAAAAGTAGGCTAGCTGTTCTGTATACATCGGCGCGAAATGAGGTGATAATAATCGTGGTTCCTGGCCTTCGAGCTAAAAACAGACGACCCCGTTATTCCCGTTTACAGTCATAGAACGAACCGACGATTATTGGGCCAAACGAGTGAAATGAGGATATCAGTAATGAGACAAATAGATAGGCATGCAGGCAAGCAGACAAACAGATATACAAGCAGACGTCGAGGAGACAAGGTAATGGATCAAGGTAAGGTTCGACATGAACATAATATAACGCGCCTCTGAATATTTGTTCTGCGAGAGGTGCTATGTAAATCTGTAGGTTAGGTGCGATGCGATGCGATGCGTAATGCCAAATTGTCTTGTGGGTGATTTATTTGAAAGCAACACAAAATTTATTTACGACTAGAATGTAAAGATTTGATTAACTCATTCGGTTTAGTAATCCACGTCTAATGCTTAGCGACGTCTTCAGTCAATCCCCTCCTCTTTTACCCGAGCTTGGGACTGACACCAAGAAGCGACAAGCGGTGAAGACCTGCGCTCAGTGCGCTGTTGATCTACATAAAACCTCATTTTGTTTTACTACGGTGCTTGATCTAATATCCGAAATAACTTGCGAAGATTAAGCGGCGAGTATTGTTACCTCATAAATGGTCGACAGCCGTAAAAGTGTCTGCCATCATCAAACATTGCTGCTAAGGGTGCACAGGCTGTGCTAAGTATCGTGTGTCGTATACGACCAAAGTGGCTGTTTCAGGGTTAAAGGGTCACGGCCAAGTGACACCCGTCGTTATCCACGACATTCCTCCGTAATTAGATCCGCTGAAAGGCGCTTGGTCGGTCCTTATCTGCAGTGCGTGTGCCGGGTTAAATGTCGGACTTATCGTTGTCCTTTGTCGAAAATGCTGCAAGAGGCACACACGACCCAACTGGAGTGAGGGCATCAACGAAATTCAGGGTGCATCCAAACGGGATCCGTCTGAACGAATTCCTGTGTTATAATAGAGGGAGGGTCAGAACATTGAGTAGGCCTACAGACAATGTCTATTAGCTAAATTTGTTGAAGCGAAAATGTCCCTGAAATAGGCTAACAGAGGTCAAAGGTGCTTGAAGAAAATGAGAAACGAAAGAAAGAGAAGATGGAACAGCTTTAGGAAAGCTAATGCTAGGTCGATGATGGTCGTGCAAGATATTTTATAAATTTATAGGAAAAACATACAATGGTGCATTTGAAACCCAGAATTCAGACGGAAGACTTTCATCAGAAATCTCACAGATCACAAAGAGGTAATCAAAGAGTCTGAAATCTCCAACTAGGTCGCTTGAAATTTATACGAAAAGATTTGGACAGTTAATTTTTGAAGGCAAGCGTTGTTCAGCAGAAATTCGAGAGAATCGACGAGCATGTTTAAGGTTAAATTTAACCAATGACCACCACGACGTCGCTCTGTTAAATGAATTCAACTCTATTCAATGAATGATTGATCGGGTGAGATACTTCGCCACAGCTGCAGGTTTGAACTCCTGGTCGAGACCGACATTAAACACAGCAGAAACTGTCTTTAAAATTACTAAAATCTTCCATCAGTTAACCCTGCGTCCGCCAATGGTGCCAGTAAAACCCTCCTTAACTTCACGAAAGCTATTATTTCGCTGGGCCAAAGATCTCCTATAGAATAGGCCTACAACAGACACAAGAATCGATAAATGATATCATCGGCTCGTGTTTGTTGATTATTATACTTTGACGTTGAACGATTAGATCTGTCTACATTTTTAACACGTCGTGTAGCTCGTAAATTGTAATTCATTTATCCTGTAATCATATCAATCGTGTCAGCGCAAAGTTTGGCGAGAACCAGTCGATTATGGTTTATCCAGCAGCTTTATAACTCTAATGAGTCTGGATTTCTGATAAAGAAGTCATGATATATAAGCTTACTGCTCAAGCAATCGGCTCCTTGTCAAGGCTTGTCGTAAACATTTGATTTCAACTAAAGAATTTAGGCCTACGACTTTTTTGCAAGCGCAAAGCAAGTTTGTCAAATTCCACAGAACATAAAAATATTTACCGCGGCCGCGTGACTATTTCAATTCAAACTTTTTAATTAACACAGATTATTATTTTTCTAATAGAATGGATTCTATACGCGATTCTTTCCTATTTCAACTTATCCTATCTGTACAGTTCATATCTAATTATTTTCAACTCCAAAAATTCCATGCGTTGTTTATTGATTCTTTCAATTTCTACCAATCCTTATCTTTTCATTTCCATCTTTTTCAATTCCAATTTGCTCTTTGCACTCCATTTGCGCTCCATTTTAACAGTCTAAGCCGTGTATGAAGACAATTTGATGTTGAAAAGTCGAAAACGACGACTAGACAACGAAAAGAGAAGACTAAGTCGTATCAAATGCACTGCAGCTGCGATGGCTACAGACTATAGAGGCGCTAAATAAAATGTGTTCTTAATTTAAAAGAGGAAATAAATGAATAAAAAATAAAATAAATGTGTGAGTTTGTTAATTGGTGCACTGTAGGCGCGGAGTCCTCGGTCTTCAAGAGAGTAATGGAATCGGTGACATTGGACTTCCTCGCAAGTACCTCGTTCTCTGTCTATTCGTAGTCTTCATTATGATCTACTTCTCCCTCTGGAAGGGAGTCCACTCGTCCGGAAAGGTATACTATCCGTTTCAAGGCGTTCGTGGTGGAAATGGTAGTGGTTGTTGTTGTTGCTGTGGTGGTGGGGATGGTGGTGGTGGTGGTGGTGGTGGTGGTGGTGGTGATAGTGGTGGTGGTGGAAGTGATAATGGTGGGGGTGGTTGTGGTGGTGATGGTGGTGGTGGAGTTGGCAATGGTTGTTGTTGTTATTATTGTTGTTGTTGCTGCTGTTGTTGTAGTGGTGGTGGTGGTGGTGGTGGTGGTGGTGGTGGTGGTGGTGGTGGGGTGGTGGTGGTGGCGATGACGATGACGATGACGTTGACGATGACGATGATGATAGTAAAGATGGACGTGATGCTGTTGCTGCTGATGACTGTGACTATTCATAAGACAGCGTAATCACCTATATACAATCATGTAATGTTGTTGGATAAAGATTGTGCATTCTAAAACAATAGGCTACTGATACATGTAATTATCGGTATACTTGTAATAAATATATTTATATCGAAACCGACACTGACACTTAGGTGTTGATAATGCTTTTACTAGTCTGACACTGAATACTTACAGTGATTTTTTTCTTTATTGATACTGATGCTCCATCTATAATATTATACTAAAATCCAGTATGCGCATACTTCTTTTGTGCGTGTTGCACAGGTGGTGTGGGTGACGGCAACTATGCCTTACGTCGTCCTATCGATCCTCCTCATCCGGGGACTCATGCTTCCCGGAGCGTCCATTGGAATCATGTATTATATCACCCCAAAGCTGGAACGACTCGGTGATCCAAAGGTAGGAGACACCGCCAGTTCAATGAGGCTGTAAATGACGAATAAAGGTAAGGTGTGGAAAAGGCATATATGCCTATAAAATATAGGTACAAAGTAAATTTGAAATTAAGATCGGGTTTTCTTACCGCAAACGACTTCTGCAACTCAATAATTGCAAAAACAAACGGTCGGTGGCTAGAATTGTCTATATGTGACGAGGTCAATCATCGTCTTTAGTTATAAGACGATTGCAGCTGGTAATATTATCTTACCTCTGAATCAAATAAAAAAATGCGTCTGCATGCTTGTGTAGTTATGCATGCATAAGCCGACGTTCATTCATTCATTCATTCACTCATTCCGAGACTTTATATAACGCCTCTTCAAGAGATCTACTCAGATGCGCTCCCATCCCAACCACAGCTAAAATGTAGCCTAGATTTGAGCGACTGATGTATGTACGCATAGGTTGGTGTATAAATTTATGTAGGCTATGTATACACATGCGTGTATGTGTGAATGTATATATTATGTACACATGTTATGTAAGCTTATAGATGCTAGCGTGTTTGCAATCATTCATGCATAATTGCATCTAGCTATATTTAAACAGTTTGTGCATCTTTGTTTAAAGAATATCTGAAAGTCTTCGATTTTGATTTCTTTCCATATAGGTTTGGATCGATGCTGCCATCCAGATCTTCTACTCGGTGGGCGCTGGGTTCGGAGTCCACATCGCGTTCGCTAGCTATAACAAGATCAACAGCAACTGCTACAGGTGAGAAAGAAGATCAAGAATATACGTAGGCTACATACATCAGTAGATCAAGAATCGGTCGTATACATAGCAAAGTGCCAATGACTTGCTAACTAAACCGAATCATTCCTCGTTATTTACTTTTGATATTCAATTCAGTTGTAGCTTATTGAACCCAGTAGAAAACAGCAATTCAACAAATTTAGGAAAAAATGATTAAATATAAAAATATATAAGGAAGTTTGTTATGGGAACTAAGGGCACACCTGAAGGGATGGGTTCCGCTGGATGGGGGCTCATTGCACAAGTGAGTGAGTGAGTGTTTTTATTAGTTAGATAAGTTAGAAGTTAGACCGGGTATCATATATTTAGTGTATTTTGTGTGTGGGCACTGGGCAGGGATAAATTGTGGTATACTGGGGGCATTTCGGATAAGAAACTACTATATGCTAATTGATGGATCACTTATAGGCTATGATTTAGTGGATAGCGGGGGATAGTTATGTGGTGAGAGGGAATTACCTCATTTACTCGATTTCATCAGCTGTTACTTGACATGTGGAAATTTAATACATGCCTCCTGAGTGATAATTCCGTCAAAAACAAAATGAATACGTCGTTGAAAGAGGTCGGGTCAAGGATCAATTGTGTTGATTGCTCAAGGACATAAAAATGTCATCGAGAGGATTCTTCCCTTGACTGGTCTCTATCCAGTTTTTCCATTATCTAGTTCAAAATAGAGGACGTAGGCCACTTCAGTCCTGACATTGAATTTTGGACGTAGCTCATTTGAAACGGCGTTCACACCTGGCATATAATATAATGCGACATAGGAGAATGCATGATCCAAAAACTTTATTATCAATAAGAAACTTATTTAAGGCAGCAACTGACTTTTGGAATTTAACGTACGCGCACAGCCTGCATGCAAAGTTATGGTGTTTGAACATTTTGCTACACAGATGTTGTAACAATGTACGGTCATTTGAACGTTAACCGAAGCTGAGCAATCAAAATCTGTTGCCATCCATCAGTGAATTCAGCCCTTTGTTAAATAGCAATCGCAGACTAAGGATAACGGAGCTAAACGTTTGCTTAAGACCTTTCAAAACAAAGGATGGAAACTATAAGCGGACAAAACTTCT
>OX243812.1:10412681-10420181 GCA_945859605.1 Lumbricus rubellus
ACGAGACAATAAAACCATAAGACCATCAGACCATAAGACCGCAAGAATAAAAAGAAGATCATAGGATAATAAGATCATAAGACTATATATAGAACCATAATTATGAATATTTAACATTTCGATGAGTAAAGACCAGAGACAAGAGTAGGCCTAGAGGTGCAGTTGAAATTGTGTAAAATTTACGCAATTCACGCAAGTTCGTAATTTAAGATTGAATTGAATCATATGATTCAATTTATTTTATAGCAAAAGTTACGTAAAACCTCTTCAAGGAATGATTAGCGTGAGTCGTCGTGGTAACGCAACATAATAAAACGTATGTCTGTTATGTAAGGTAGAACCTCAATTCGTACCCATCCACCAGATTCCTTTTATTTTCATCGCCACCAGTTTATGCCTTGTCTTTTAGATGTTGTCGCTACAGAAGTTATTAATGACAATCACTTGCTCTGTACAATGTGGCCTGTGCAATGACAGAACGGTCTTGAGTTTTCTGGAAATGACTAGGTTGTGTGATGTTACCAGACATGACATTCAAAGAACGGTTTGTTTTCGTTTTGATTCGTCAGGAATGGAGCAGTTCTGTAAGGATGCGGAACAGATTCTTGGATTCCGACCGAATCTCTATTGGAGATTGACGTGGAAGTTCATCAGTCCCATCTTCATTCTGGCAAGTTGAATGAAGGAATGATCGAATGCACAATGAACGAGTAAATGAATGAATGAATGAATTAACAAATTAATTAATTAACAAATTAATGGATAAGTAAATTTATCGACTGATCATAATATAAGTTCACCAACAGTTCATCAATAAAACCAATCGTCGCCTGATTTCATGAGTCGCTCAAATCTCCATTTTTAGCTGCATGTGGCTGGGCTGGGAGCGCCTCTGAGTAGATATCTCTCGCTATATAAATTATCTGAATGAATAACTGAATGAATGAGCCCTTTCACCGATCAACCTATTAATCGATTTTTAGATGTCATAGGCTATATGCATACATTGACTATAAGCAGTAGCCTAAGCATCTATTTAAGTTACAACGGATGACAGCCATCTCTCTTTACTTTGTTCGTCCACTCTCTTCACCCTTCTCTTACTTCCATACTCACTCGTATAATACTGTTTCGTTGCTTACTTGTCTGACAGGGAATCGTGATATCGAGCATCGTATCGTTTGAACCGCTGGAATACAAGACTTATACGATGGGCAACTACACGTTCCCTGTCTGGGCGAATGTCGTCGGGTGGGGCATCGCCCTCTCCTCCATGTCCTTAATTCCCATCGTTGCTATCTACCAGCTCTGCTCCTTACGAGGTCCATGGATACAGGTCAGCTCACCATCCATACGATGAAGCGAAGGGAAGGGAAGGGAAGGGTAAAGGTGTCACGGAAGTAGCTTAACTGGGATCGGTCATTGGAGATTAAATGTAATATTAAAAAGAGCTATGATAACATTAAAAAGGACTATGATAACATTAAAAAGGGCTATTAGTAACATTAAGTAGGACCTTGATAACATTAAGTTGACCTGCAGTAGCTGTGTTGCATAAGATTTGGTGAATCGAGTTATGGTGATTGTTCATTTACCTCCGAGATCTGGCAGCAACTGACGCTGGGCATCCAAGGACATTCGTCCCTTGCGTTCTTGGTTCCTTTCGCTCGAACTTCAAGTCTTCAACCACGAACAATCAAACCGTTCTGTTGTAGGCCCAGTGGTCTGGAATGGCCTTCCTTTATTATCAACTGCTTGACACATAATAGGCTTAGCAAAATATGTTGAACTTGGATTAAACTGCAGACGCCAAACAATCCGTTGACTGCTTTATTATGTTACAGATTAGTTGATTGGTTACTACATTGTGATAGGTGATGGATGAGTGGCTGAATGTTTTGGTATTCTAATTGCAGCGATTAGCTCTCGCAATATCACCGCGCTGGGAACACCGCGCAATCATCGAGGGAGGAAGAGTCAAGCGCTTCCAGGTAAAATGAGCATTTTAGTCATTATTTATTAATTGCTTGTTCTATCTGTTTAGTTGTTAACTCAGTGTCATGATATTTAGCGAAGATAGCAACTATCAGTCGCGACTTTCAATAGCCTAACACTCAAGGAAATGCCAGTAAGAGTAGGCCTATTTAAAAGACTTCAGGAACTTTCCTAGAAGCCTTAATTAGTCTAATTAGCCGATTATTTATTTGACCTAGATAATTGGCTGTTCGCTATAATTTATGCATGTAGTAGTCTATTAGGCTTGTAATAATATTTTAATCATGTTAAAATGGACACAATATGTTTGGCGAATGAAAATTGCTATTCTAGTGATGTCTTAATACATGTAGCCTAGGTTAAGGAAGTTTTCAAAAAATGCTCGTCGATAGGCCCTATATATTTTTCTTTTTTGATTTTGCAACTTGGACGTGTAGGCCTCTCTGCCGTTGTTGCCTTGTTTCACCTTCTTTCCACATTGCAAAAGCGTTTTCTTGTAAGGTTTCTTATGTATTGATTCTCATATTATAATAAAGAATTTTTTCCTTCGTAAATAGGCCCCAGTAGCGGGATCACTTCCTTCGGGTAGCCTATTGCTCCCTACATTTCACAGTAATGATTGTACACTAAGCTTTACCATCGCAATTGTTAACTGTAATTAATCACTTTGTGTAGGCCCCACTATTATGAATGCATAATTGTCTGTTTGATATTGTTGGGATCAATAAACAAGTTAAAGTTCAAGTTCATGATGTTTTCAGTCTGAGTTATTACTCTTGTTTTGCTCTGTTCTTGATTAGCGACGTCATTGGCTTGCTCTATAAAAGTGAACCAAACAGTGCGTCGCTACATCGTAGGACGCACAACGTGGACAGTCCGATTGGCAATGATACAAGAATACAAGAATGATATCCTTCGAAGGAAGACCACTAAAGATCGTCATAATAATAATTATGATGTCCTGCTTCCGAACGATTCGACAGATGTCACTGCGATGAATTTTCAATATTCACAATCGGCAGAAGACAAAGAAATTCGGTCGGAACTTCGTTCAATGCAAAATATCAGACACGCCAGATCTAGATCGGTATTTTATGTAGCTCTCGAGTAGTCGCTGTAGTAAGCAGTGCATGTTTTAACGGATTTGGCATACTGGGACAAGTATGGGGTTCTGGGGGAGCGTCGTAGTACGCTACCCCCACTGGGGTCTCCGACAACGCAATATAAAGCACTTGCTGCAAAATGGAACCCGTTTTAGCCATTTTATTCTTTGAAATTTGCTATTTATTATTTATACATATCCCTGTTTAAGTCGTGTATAGGAAGTTTAAAAATATTAATTAGTACAACTATTTTTACAACTAAAATTATTTGTATAGATAAGTCAATAACAGGCTTAGATATTGTAACATAGTGGATTACCTGCAGCAATTAACTTTGAAGCAAACGTATAGCCAACTTCATTTCCTATAGGGCCTATAGGCTAATATGTAGGCCTCAAAGGAAACCAAATTTTATTGCAAGTTATCAAATAACTCTGATGACATACGGAATATGAGAATAATTAGACCAGCAAAAAATTTGTGATAGTGTTAACCTACATTCTACAAATGTCTGCTTGGTTACGGTTCAAGTGTTTACTCGGATGTATACATGTACAATTGTACATATGTAGCCTACGTAGTCTGTTCATCATCATGATCTTTCACGCTTCGGCTGTCGATTAGGAAGTCCAAAGAGAACTTAGAAATGTAAAATTATTAATTGGAATTATGAGAACCACGTTATGATGATGTTGTCAGACAACCACTTGAATAAAGAAGTTAGAAATATCATGGTATGGAAATTTATTCAAAAATATATCCTGTGCTTAATTCGAATGACGTCGGGAACAGTAAAACCAGAAGTGAAAGCGCCATCAGCTCTTCACAGAAAGATAGGCCCCTATTATAATTTATGCAAGGATTTAATGTGGCTTAGAGATAGCCTAGGCCTACTGGTAGACATTGACCAATATAACGTGGCAGCCAATAACCATTTCTTTGTTAATTGTGCATCGAATTGATTTTCATATAGTGTTTTATTCGTTGAATGTTTCAAATTAGAAGGTCATAATTTAATATCGTAGGCTAAACTATCATTAAAAGTCGATCACGTGGAATAAATCACCTAGATCAACTGGACCATTAAAAACTAAGAATCTCAATCTGCTAAATAATGAATAAATTTAACTAATATCGCTAACGAACATTTTCGTTAACAGTTCACTCCAACTTAGTGATTTGATGCATAGGCCTAATTGAAGATCATAAGGTAGGTGTGTATGTTAATTGATAAAGGATGCTGCGAGATGTGCCTAAAAGACGCTATATAAATGTCAAGTTAAATTACATTGCGCCACTCTTGCTCCCAAAGTGAAAACCTAAAAACTGCACCGGTACTGCAACAAAAACCGGTTTCAGTTATCATAACAACGTTGTGTCATCAACATTGAGAGCCTCTGGGTAGTTTCCTTAATGGGGCTCTATATAAGTTTCCAAATGAATGAATGAATGAATGAATGAATGAATGAATGATTGAATGAATGAATGAATGAATGAATGAATGAATGAATGAATGAGTGAATTAATGAATGAATGAATGAATGAATGAATGAACGAATGATTTTTTTTCTTTTGATGAATGGCTACGTCCATGATTTAAGCATTTTGATCCAGTGGGTCTAGTTGATTTCTTATTTAATCCACCAAATTTTGTGATATTTGTTTGAACAATGTGAACTCTCTTCAGATAAATTATGATCAATTATTTAGAAAACTGACCAAAAAAATCAGTTCAAATTGTGTATTTTTTCCGAAAATTCATTCCGAAACTTATATAGCGCCCCTTCAAGAAGTCTACTCAGAGGCGAACAAAGCATGTCCGCCCAGCGGGGGCTCTAACTCGTTACCTCTCGCTCTGTATACGCCAGCGTGTTATCAATTACTCTACCGCCCTCCAAAAGAGTCTTGTAAAACCGCATGTAGGCTATGTCGATTAAAGGACGGAACGGACTTCCTCAGTTTCCCCCCCATCTCTTGTCCTTCTGCGCTGTATAGGCCTATATGCTACACTGAAGGACAACTACACCGGAAGTTCGGAATTGCTGATTGTAGACCGACGACGTCTTTACGAATGATTTGACAATAATTATTGTGCTGCGCCAATTTTCCTCAGCTCGAGAAAATGATGAAAAGTTAATGACTGAGATGGGAGACATGCACGGAAGCGCCTGCCGTACTTCATATATATAGAGGAAAAGAGAAATTTTCTTATTGCACAGATTAAAAGATCCCGGATGCGCCGCTCATGAGACACTTAGAGCAGGGGTTCTCAAACTATGGTACGCGTACCCCTAGGGGTACGCCCACGCCGGTAAGGGGTACGCGAAAATTTCCAGAAATATAAATTTTTCTTTGTGTCCATTTACCTTGATTAGCAATGATTTTTAACGTTGCTTCGTGTAACAGCATCGTCATTTACATGCAACATGTTTAGGCTATGCTTAGGCCTGTCACTATAAATTTGAAACAAAATAATGCATAAATGGTTGAAAGAACCAAATCCAGAAATTCTCAGCGTAGGCTATATTATTATAGAGCTCAAAAAGAATGGCTGAATTGTTCTAAGGATTAATTTCTGGTCGAGCTTTAAAATTTGTGATTCTTTTCAGCACGTCATACAATTACACTAGTTTTTTAACTGTATATTCTTGATATCAAAAATAAATATAAGATACATTTGAGTTTGAAATTGACAAATAACCAGGTATTTTTTATTTTAAATTTGTGCTAGTCAAAACAAGCACACAACACTATGATGCTATAAGTTAGCTCTTTCTTACAGGGATTATAAACCAATTTCCCCTTTTGTTGATATGATTGTATGATTAAAACTTTACATATTTTCAATTTTGCTCCCTGTAGGGTATGCGACTCTAATAAGCCACACCATACAATGATTAAAAAGACTTTTTAGTTGTCACTGCAATGGAGACTAAGCAATGGCATTTTGTTTCTGATCTGACTTTGTTGGGGGTACGCCACCATTCGATTTTTTTACTTGGGGGTACAACAAAAATAAAATTTGAGAACCCCTGACTTAGAGTCAAGTAATTTTTTTTATTGCAATCAATTTTACACACGACACTGTATAACAGACTGACTGATGAGACATTGGTTACAAAGGGGAGACCCGAGCCGCCCAAAAGGGATCGCAAATTCGCAATCCCTTTGAGAGGGACACCCACAGAACGAAATATTTCCAAATAAATCGACAGTGGAATCAAAACGATGATGACTAGTGGAAAATAAAGTAGCCTAGGTTCTGTGGAAACATTGCAAGCAGATAAGGTTCGTAATCCGGAATTGAGTCAATTGACGATGGAAGCAATACATTAACATAAGCTTATTAATTTCACAAACTTAATAACGATCTTAACTAAGAACTTTACTGAATGCGGTACTGCACTTACAATGAGTGGTACTGAAAATGTATGTAGAAATCGTTGAAGTTGTGATGACTTAAAGTTACCACCTAATAAGGAGTAACACCCTTTTTAAATATAGCCTAATGTGATGTGGGGATTGCATGCATAACGCATTTCTGTAGGAATGGGGTTCCAGACTATAACGCCGAGTGACTTAATGTAGAAATGACGAGTGGGCCTACTAATGCCGGTGTCACGAAATAGAGTATCCTCCGTATTAATCGTATCCCCCCAGATGAAGAGAAGTTGAAAAGCCACTTCCGCGTAGGTTTATTTTTGTAAATTGACTTCCATCTACTTTGTTTTGAACAATGACACTAACAGGTATGCCTATTCCTACTAGATAATTTGTTTGCTTTGGTTTTAAAGCACTTAGAACATTTAGAACTCTTTAAGAAAACTTGGAGTCACTAAATAATTCGAGTTGCCTTGCTCTGAACATTGCTCAGGACACTTAAAACAATTAGAGTCACTTTCAATTTTGATTACAGCATAAATTTTTTTTAATCATACACATTTTTAATAATTGGGATAGAATGGTTTATCCTTCCGGATACTATATAAACGGTATATTCTATCCCTCCAGATAGCTCTATGGGGGAAGATATAACAACCCTTGACACCGGCAATGATCCGAAGCAAAACCACCCATAAGTCAACTTACATTCGTATGTTGATGCCCATACCATAGAGAAGCCGAATACGAACGATAGGCTATAATTTTATAGCGTGTCTATAAAGTAACGCCACCTTCAGGTCTACCCCACTGGTTATGACTATAGCCGTTGTTGAAGGTACAGCAAGCACACGGACACAGTATACACGGCATATACATGCCTCGTCTTTCAGCGTTAGTCAGGGCCGTAGCAAGAACGAACGTGGCCCCCTCCGAGCATAATGTCCGAAATTTCTGACGACCTTTTTTTAGTCATCCGGCCAAAATGTTGGAAAAATTGCATCAATTTGGCGTCCGAAAA